>OY735214.1:20796850-21279350 GCA_963457665.1 Thysanoteuthis rhombus | reverse complement strand
ACTCAATAGAAACTGTCACTTGACCAGTGTTTTAAAGCAGCATGTCATGTTTGGGGTGATTAATCAAAAGATTGGGAAAAGGAGTGATAAAGGAATGTTACTTCTTTCGCATTTTGTTGGACAATGATCCCCACAAAAGTTTGAATTTTCAAGCATGAACGCTACCAGGCACAATCAAAGGGATCAGTTTTTAGAATAATTTCACTCTGCGAATTCAACCCTATGCTAAAAATCTATTGTTGTGGAGGGATTTTCATGGTTGAACCGGTGTGTTGTGGGTAGCAATGATTAAGAAGACAATGGCTACACAATATGTATGTTAAATATGTGTTAATTTGGCACAAGGCTTCAATGAATAGAGAAAGAGTTGGTCATCCTTGTTCCTGGATTTATCTAAACCAGTTCTACTCATATCATGATATTCATTGCTGCTTTCAATTGGTATAACTGAGAGCAGTACTTGTTCAAATAGGTTGTTTGGTTCTCTGGAAGAAGCTCATAGTATAAGACTTCCTTCCAATCCTATCATACTCACAGTATTACTTTCTTTGGATGAAGACTTTGGCCTTTGGTTCGGTTAGTAAATGTTCATCTCACTTGCCCCATCATTTTTTGTAATCCACATTATTGTAAATAATCTACTCTTCATTGTCAATCATAATCAATGTGAATGTTGTCTGCAAAACTAGCTTTCTAACCACTGATTCAGAGCAAGGTATTTGAAACCATCAACCAATAATGTCAAAAAGGGTTTAGTCAACAGCATAGATTTATAAAGTTGGTCTGCCTGACTGGCCATGAATTTATATATGTGTTGCATTTACAGGCCATCCCAATTTAAACATTTACTACTTTACTATACCAAGAAAAAAATTTTTTTTTAAATTTTTTCATGATTCCACCTCAAAATATGTTCCTAGGTTGGTGTCCAATTTACAGTGTAAATTTATACTAAATTGATCCTTTAGTTGCAGCATTCTTGTTAATGTTTTAGTGATCACAGCCCAACAAAAGGTAAGAGTAATGACTTATTCATTGATCACCCAATTTTTCAATTTCTTGATTGATCACCCCCAACACAATATCTGCCAAAAGATGTTGGTCATATGACGGTTTTTATTAAGAGACTAACCAGACCTATTTAGCAAATTAGTTTAGTCTGGCATAATGCCACTTGTGTGTGGTACCTAGTGAAAATCAACCCTACTTCAGTCGTAATGGTTCAAAAAACTAATACTTTACTGAGCTTTGCTTGATACACTACGAAGTTAAAAGTGTGACTCACACAGATGGGGATCAAACATACTTCAATAATAATGGTCTGCAAGATTAGCTTGCTAACATTGCTCCATAGTGTGGTGCCCAATTTTATTCTTACTTGTATGTAGATAAGAAATATGATTATCTCACCTGGAAGCAATGTTTTGTTTTTTATTTTTTTGTTTTGCCAATTCTGTTGGTCTAATCCCCGCTACCCACAACACACTGGTTTAATCACTGTTGCTGGGTTTAGTATGTTCTGACATTTATATGTACATATCTATGTATCTATTTTGAGATCACCCAGCCCTTACTGTTTGAAGTAGAAACTTGAAATGTTCTACATGCATTCCACTCAATGAGTACGGAATTTTTTTTTCAGTTTTTTGAAAAGTTTTCTGTGGGGGGTCCAATATACAAGGTGAGTTTATGCTAAATTGATCGCTAGTTTGTGCCTGTTTGTTTTTTGATAATTCAGACCTTTTTTTCTAGTGATCATAGGCATGAGAAGTAATTCATTCATTGATCACTGCTTCTACCAGCATTTTAATTGATCACCCCCAACACAGCATATATTGGTGGTGATGATGATTCACACTTTCTTTTGGAATGCTAGTTAATTTTTTGAATTTGGGAGTTACTTTCAAATTTTAAAAAAATTGAAAAAAAAATCTTAATTGGCGACACTGCTTGGAAGTGAGAGAAGAATAGAGTGTTACAATCCAAAAGACTTTCATACACTGTGCAATTCTAATGATTATTTTTCTGCAAGGACTCTGTCGGTGGTGGTGGTATTGGTGGTGGCGGTGGTGGTGGTGGTGGTGATGATGATGATGATGATGATGATTGTGGAACCTGAAAATGACAGTAGTACCAATCATAATTGGAGCCCTAGGAACAGTCTAGCGAAGACGTTTGAGGAACAAGGAATTTGAGTTAGGACTTACACCATCCAGTCAATAGCGCTGCAGAAAACAGCAATAATATTGAGGGTATTCTAGGAGTGCTGAGGATACTTGCCGTCACTCAATCTCCGCTGGAAGCCACTAGTCACTACTGATACGAAAACTCAATGGATAAGGATTTCAAAAGAAAAAAACACCCTGCATATTATGAGATCTGTTAGAATAGGTTTCTTGGATAATTTAAGTATAACTGATAGAGCTTCAACTTCATATAAACACAAATTTGAAAAGCTACAATGCATTCCGGGAAGAAAAATCGTGCTCTGAATTCTTGAATTACACACACAAACAAACGTCAAACTTAAATGTCAAATCATACCTCATCTTTTGGATTTTCAAAGTCCTTAAATGTCATTTGGAGCTTCTTTTCTATGAAAAATGTATAACATATTACATATATTATAATAATATATTTCTCACATGTATTTGCACAATAATATTCTCTGTACATTTCTCTTTCTCACTCAATATATGTATACAGATACATACATATATATATCTATACACACACATATATATATATATGCACATGCTCACACATGTATGCACATTATATATATATATATATATATATATATATATATATATATATATAATTTTTTTTCTTTCTATTTTTCTTACTTCAAATTTTTTAAAAACCTCATTTCCCTTTCGGCCTTTATCTAATTCATTTTCCTGTCTTGTTTTCCATTTCTCCATAATGACATTTTCTATTTTAATCTATTGCCTCACACTTTTTATTTTGTTTCTTTATACAAGGTGCTACACCAAAGTTCTGAATATTTGACCCTGAGAAAAATCACTTCCCCTAACACATAGAATGGTGACAAGAGTTCATACTCTATTCTGTTTATATGCCCTGTTTAAATTTTACCAACTTGGGGACAGCATCTTGAATATATTTTGGTGGATAAGACAAGTCTGCAATTTCTGTTGATTTTCATGGTTGTAGAAACCTGCTTTTATGCTGTTTTGTGTATCTGGACAATAAGATGACCCCGTCTTTTCATTTTATTATCTGGGGAAATATACGGTATATGTATATACAAACACACACATACAAATATATATATGTATTTTTATATTTATTTCTGTGCATAGTATTTATTTAACCATGAAAAACATTACTTGCACCAACATCTAGTGTCCTCTGTCTTCCTCAAAGTAGTATCCTTGAGCATGTCTAAAGCGATCCCGTAATGGGCAAAGCTGTCAGCAATTTAAAAAAAAACCTTCAAAATCCTGTGTATAAAAAGCCTCAATTATCCAAGAAGGCTGTTATATTATAAATTATGTTTTCAACAATTACTAGTTAGTAACTACATACTGTTACAATTGAATATTTTAGACTTTTGCTTTTATTATTATTCATCAAAATCTTCATTGATTGAGATTGTTTCATCATAATTCTCTGCTGCTTTAAATTTCGCAGAATATCTATAGTATGCTGCACCACCTCTCTGAATATCTCTTATAAATTTTCCTTTGGCTCACACTCACATGTTGTATAAGTATATAATTTTTTGCCAAACCTTGTTCAGTTAAGTCAGTACATCAAAAGACATGGTGAGGAGAGGCTGTTTCCTAACATGACGGGAAATAAATTTGACAAAACTTGTATTGTGACAAATAGAAATATGTAAATTATATATACATTTAATAAACATTTTTTTGATATAGAATATGAAGGTTAGTGCAGAGTCTGTATAATGTGAATTACTGCTAAGACAAAAAATCATTTCTGGTTGCTTTTCTACAAATTCAAGCATTAAAAAACTTGATAAACTGTAATGCATGGAAAAACCAAGATATCACTAAATTTTAAAGTAGAAAAATCACAAAACTCGGACAGGTATCACAAAACCCAAATCCGGATGTAAAAATTCATCGCTGGCAGACTTGATAATAGGTAGAAAGTTCAGACTCTGAACTGTAACAAAATTAGCCACCAGTTTTAATCCTAATTTGAAATTAATTTTCTCTGTCGGAAGCAAGCTCATCTTTATGAGCATTACCAACCCCTCTAATGATATGTAACCACAAATTTCCAAGTTCCTAACAATAAACATTGGACCAAGTATGCTGGTAATGTTAGCGTAAAAAAAACAGCCATCATTCAAGGGGAACAACTCTTTATATCAAAAATGCCAGAAATGTAATAGTTTCTGCAAAACTTCGACATAATACTAACAAAATTGCTCTCATGATTTACATCTGGTTTATTTTAATATGAGAACAAATAATATGCATAATATAACATTATATGATATGCATAATGAATAGAAAATAATTTCAACTACTTTTTTCGATGACGAAAATTCAAAATAGCAGTTGCTAATTACATTTTAAATAAAACATTTATTTAGCATTTCAAATAATTTAGATTAATTTAATGAATATTTCCTAATAATCCTTTGAACATCAGACCTGTTTCATAAATTATTAGAATGCAATTTGCTCTACATTTGAATTGATAAATTCATTTAACATCAATAATTTGATTTTTGTTCTTTTCTTGTGTTATATCAATTTAATTCGGCAACATATATTTTTTTTTCAAAACTTGTTTCTTAAGATCTCATTTGCTTTAATTTACATTCATTTATTTATCACTATTATTGTTGATGTTATTTGTGTACTTGTTACAATTCATTATTATAGCAATTCATCATATCCTCACCATCAGCAAGATGAGAATTTCTGAAATATCCAACAACCATAGCCATCAAAGATGGCAAAGGGTTCTACTTTTTTTATAAGTGCATGTATTTGTTTGTATGTTTGTTTGTGTGTTTCTGCTCTCCTGGCCATACCATTCTGTCTACAGACTTAGCATCATTACACCACTAGACTCCTTCTGAAAATGTTCTTTTTTTTTTCTTGAAAGAAGCTTTTTCGATCTTTTGGGGGCCCTATTCTGACAGATGCAAAAATGTTTCTAGATATCTTTTTTTTCACTTTATTTTAGATTAAAAATGCTAGTGATGTCACCAATGCAATTTGTTCTAACCATATTCAATGGAATTTTCTTTTACATGACTTCAAATTTTGACAGTTGTTCAATTATTGACTGTGATGGTGACCCTCTTAATCTTTAGAATTGAAGATAACTGCCCTTCTCTCTCTTGACACTATCTATATATCACAGAGGCAGCCATTTATCTTAATTGGGGATAATGTTATCAAACATATATTGCTATGAAAACATTCTTTAAAATTATTCTACACTGTTCACATGCTTGTAAGGATTTCTCTCTGATATGCTGCTTTTGGTCAATTCATCAAAAACTTATCAATCATGAGAGAAAATTTCAGAATGCAGAAATTCGAATAAAGCAGACTAGTTCGTTTCTGTAATTACTGCATTACAGAATTGCAACTTTATAATAAATTTTGTTTAAACAAGAGCAATTTTTTATGAAAGTCTACCATTGTTTTTTTTTCCTCTCCTTATAGATCAAATAAATAAAGATATCACTTATTTCATCAAAAATATTACTTTATTCCTCATCATCATCAGCCTTTTAGTAAATGTCATTAGAGATCGAATTCCCCGAAGATTTGCCAAACCCCTCAAAATTGGGTGTGGCAGAGCCAATACTTTCTAAACTTGTATAGTTTGTCATGCCATCTTATATTCTGATCGCCACAGATGTAATCTTTGGGGACCCGTATTGTGAGTAGGGATTCCAGTGGTTGTCTGACATTCTTGAAACATAACCAACCCATCTAAATTTTCAAATGGATTCTATGATGCCTCAAACTCCTATTTTCTCTCTAATGTATTGTGCAATCGTGATCTCCCCATGTGATGCTGATTTTTTCCTGTGTGTTTTGCATGGTTCTCAGTTTGAGGGTTAATATTTTGGTTTAATTAAAATATTACTTACTTTATTTGAAGTATTGCTTATCTTATTTACAAAGAAAGAGGGAGAGAAAATCAGGTTAGGTTGAAGAGTAGGTAGAGAGGGAGGAGGAAAAGGGAAGTTAGGTAGTTCAATTAGAGAGTAAGAAGAAAAGAGAATAATGGGTAGTTTACTGAGGGATGGGAATAGAAAGAGGAGGAAAGGAAAGTTAGGTAGTTCAATGAGAAGCTAGGAAGCGAGAAGAAGAAAAAGTAGTTTACTAAGGGGATAGGAACAAAGAGAGAAGAAAAATGTTTGGTAGTTTAATAAGAGGGTAGGAGGGCAGAGTTTAAAAAAGAAAGGTGGTTTACTGAAGTGTAGGCAAATTTTTTGCTTATGAAGCTAATCCACGTTTGTATTACAATTTGATAAAATCATGGATGGGCAACACTCAGAAAGGACAAGGGAGAGAATGAGAAGGTAGAGGCATAGGGTGAGGGAAGGGTGGAGACATGAGATGATGGATAATCTCTGTTGTCAACACACATGGAATTTTCACAGTTAGTTAAAAATCATTATTATATAATCTTTAATTATAGTTATAAAGAGATTTTATAATGTGAAGTAGTTTATAACGATGAATGTAAAAGCATAACAATGAATTTATTACATTGGATGTAAATCTATAACAAGGAATGAAAATTGTTTAAATTTTTACATCCTTTGCTTAAAGTTATCATTTTGTTATCTGAAATTATCATAATAAGTTGCTTTCTATGTATTATAGAACATGATCATCTGAAAATAAACCAACGATTAAAAATAAACCCTTAAACTCATACAAAGAAAAAAAGGATGTAAATTTTAAGGGAAATAACTCCTGATCGGAATTATCTTTGACCATTCAGTGATTTACAATAATCTTTTCATTCAATTCACACGAAAGTTCCACTATTTTTCCATGCTATTCATTGGCGAATTCCACTGTCAATTATTAGGCAGTTTATGAATTTAAGAGTTAAAATTTGAATAGCAAAATATTTGGTTAACAAACATCACTTTTTCTTTTTTAAAGATGTTTTTTGAGAGGAGTGCATTTATCAAAATCCTTGTTTGCTTTCCAAATTAATCACTTACGCTTTTTTTCTCTTCTACCATTCTCAAACATGATGTTTAGATCACTGTGCCCGGGTAACTGTTTGGTAGAGCTGTTTAAACTTGTCAATGTGCAAACAAAAAGATTTGGAATCGACCAGTGTGCATTGTTTTGATTTTTTGCACAAATACATCCCATTGAAGAAAGCACCCCAAGTGCATATATAAAAACAGAAACATAACATGGTAATTGATTTCTCTTATTCAAATACAAATGCCACTGGACCAACTTAGCATCAGTTGCTGAATACTGGAGATCAAGAAAAGAGAAGTTGTGCTAAAAGATAGCCACAGTGATATCACTACAGTATTATATATTTTACTAGTACACAAGCATACTGATTAAAAGAGAATGAAAAGCTTACCCAGAGTCTATATATCAACTTATCAGTTCAAGTCAGCTATAATTATATGAATGTTACTAATAGAGTTACCCTACAGAAAGATGAAAAAAAGGGCATTCCTGGTCACTGTCTTTCAAAAAAAGATGTTCTCGCTTTTAGTTGTCAACATACATAAATGATAGAGTGACAGTGGCTAGATTGTGGTTAAAAATTGCTGAAATGCTTTAAATGCAGGGCAAGACAAACAAATGCTACAGTGTAAAAAGAGCCAAAAGAAAAATAGTATACTTTCAACATTTCATTTATAGCTCTGATAGCAATATAAAATTAATGCACATGATTGAAGAACAACAAAAAGCAGTATATGACCGTATTTGCTAACCCTAAAACTACTAAGTTGACAAGAACATACTGGTGTCAGCCTCTCTCTCTCTCTCTCTCTCTCTCTCTCATGACAATTTCCATTGAGAAAATGTTGAAAGCTGAAATTCTAGATATTTGATGAACTTGAAAATTTCTTCAAGATAAAAATGTCAAGATCTAAGGAGGACATATCTGAGGAAACATGGATATATAGTAATATGAATGGCTAATCAACTAATATGATCTATAATGATGCACTGGTTAAGTGTATAGACACAGGAGGAGATTTTGTAGAAAAATAAATATTTGCTGTGTAAAATAAATGCTTTTTCTTTTCAGCATTTGGCAAAGGACTTATTGATTTACCAACGAAACAAAGAAGAATAGAAAAGAAGCAATTCTCATGAATGTGTGAATAAAAATATTGTTTCTGTTCTTCCAGTATAAATACAACCAAAACATTTTTATGTGAACATCTTTTTCTGAATATTTTTGCTTTCTGGTTACTTTGCCTATGTTTTTACTCTGAGAATTGAAGATATGATGATTTCTTCTCATTCTTCTGTTTTCTTATTTTCCTTTTCTTTTCTCTCTGTGTGAACATGCACATATGAGACTGACATATACAATAAATTTCATGGTTTTAGTATTGATAATGCAATGAAACATGTAGCATTTTATTAAAGCCAAACTATGATAACAACTAAAACAGTTTCCACAAAGAATCCTTAATACCAACAGAAATTATAACATCTGAGAAAAAACCAAGATGGAAATGGTGGTATGTAGTGTATGGCTCATACCTACTTCTCAATTTCAAATTTCTTTGTATGTTCAATGTATACTAATGGAGACATTACTGTATACCTAGTTCTCAAAACCCATTTTCCTCCCTGGGAAAAATGTTGTTCCCTTGGAAACAGGGTAACTAGCGATTTCTTTTAAAGGATTAAAAAAAACTTCAAAGAATACACAGTAACACTCAAAGTTGTCTTGAAAGATATGAAGTCAAAGTGTGCAAAATTTATTGTAACATAGATATTTTAACAAGAACAAATGAGAAAAATAATAACTAATGCTGAATATATATATGTATATAAATTATGAATGCATTGTACAAAAAAACAGTGACACAGAGATACATACACACACCAAATCATTGACATAAACATTTGTATAAAGACTGGTGGGTCTTTTGCCATTCTTTGCTATGCTTATCTTCTCATGTTTCTCATCACAAGAATATAAACATAACAAGGGCAGATCCTTAGATGGGCTAGTAAAATCATTTTTCAGAAACAAAATTATAATAATGATCATGCCCAAAACAATATACAAGCTTATAAGTGAGCAAAAAAAGGAAGAAAAAACGTTTGTTGGACTTACGTGTACAGAGTGTTCCAACTGATTAAGATTATCCAGATCTTACATAAGATTATCTTAATCATCTACATTATTTAAAAAAAAAAGTATTTTCCTCTGTATAACAGGAATTCACCCCTACCATGATTCATCACGAACATTTTGAATCCTCCATTTTTACATCCAGATGCCTTTTGTGATGTCAACCATTTGAGATTTGCTAAACGGTATTGCCAACTAATTCAAGTGAGGATAAAAGAAGGGCATCCAAAGGGTCTGGATCATCCTATTGAGTTTGTGCAAATCATAAAAATCATTTTTTAAAACATCTAGATGAAGAAATTTTGTTGATAAAAAACCTAAACAATCCCAAGTTATCATGAATTGAAATCAAATAAAAAGAAAAATTATTTTGTTTTTGATTCTAGTGCAAAAACGCTATGATTCAAAAGTAAGTGAAAAATGCTAGACCACGTATTACTTTCTTATTTTTGATGTTTGAAATTTCTTTTCTTTTTCACATATTTATTCATAAAAGTAGATGTTTCTTTATGAACCCCTTACTCAAAATCCTGGACCTCCTCCTTTGCTCAAAATCCTGGATCCACCCCTGGTCTATCAAACTGATCCAAATAGGAGCCACGTAAAAGAAATTTCATATATCTACTAACCGAGTTGCTCTGAAAGCAGATTTAGTTAAGATGTATTTTATTGTTTTTGATATTAATAAAAACTTCAAAGATGTAAGTTTCATTTTTATAATCATAGTAAATCAAAAATAATTTATGTACTTGTCGGGAGGCCAACACCTTAACCCTAAAAGCATTAACAGTAGAAATATGAAACCTTTAATAGAGCCCAAAGAGCAACTGAGCAGATGCAATAGGACCTTTTGATTTTAATTAGAATATTTTTGTGTCTGATTCGCTCCTTTTTGCGCTGATAAGACAAGAATGCTCTTACATTCAACAATTACAATTAGAAGAAATACTAAGGAAATTTGACTCCATGAGAAATGATGCATGATCAATATATGTATTGAATGATAGGCCTGAAGGCTATTTTGTCCTACGAAAAAGAAGTTATGTCTTCTTCAGGCATCACACTTCTGAGACAGTGAATGTTAGAAACAAACAAGATAATCTAATGAACTTATAATGATAAGCACTTAAATCATTCTATTGGAGCCTTTTGAGGTTTTTAAATACAAAAGAAAATACAATAGCAAATACAGATTAATTTGGAGTAAAAATAACAAGAGCATTTCGTTTTTGGCTGTGCCAACAACAATGAAAATTTAAAAAAAGGAAAGAATGGTAATGATTGGTAGAACAAGAGATTAGTTTTTAAAAGTACTCGTCAAAGTAGTGATTGACATACAATTGTATTTGATTCCATTGATTGATTTGCTTTTACTTTTGTCTCTGTGTTTAGTTGTCATCTTTCTTTTGCTTCCTTTATTTCTAATTAATTCTTCTGATTTCATTTATTTTTTTCTTACATTTGTATTCTGGTAAGATATACCGTTCAGAAAACTGAATCATGTTCTTCTGATTTCTGTCTATTACATTCTGTTCTTTTTCTACCACACTGACTTTTCTAATACTGACCAGAAAGCACTGGCCATACATGAAGTGAAAATTAAATGGAAAGCAAGTCCATATATAGCTACTATGAAGGGAAAGTAATTGTGTACCAATTTTCCATATATCAGACTATTGTTTGAGTCTTGACTCAATATATGAAAAAATCTCCCGATCAGAAACTATCTTAAGATCTGCTTAAAAAATAATTCAATTCCCTCTTAACCCATAGCTCACTCTTCCACAAAATTTCATTGAAATTAGTTGAGAACTTTTGGAGATATTGTGCAGACAAACATGAGAAAATACATATATCTATTCCAACTTCATTGGCAGAGATGAACAATTTACAAGACAACAAAAATAACAGGAAAAGATTATTATGAAAAATATTGATGCCAAAGAATTGTTGAAGATAACCAGCACTTCTGTAAAGATGCTTATGACTTGAATGGAAGTGATAAACTTGATAAGAAACAACATGGAATCCCAGGCTACACTGCACTTAACAACTAAGCAGTTTCAAGATGATTATGGCTCTGAAAATACTACTGCAGTTGTGCCTCGATTTTGAAAGGTGTCTCAGCGCAAACCTGTTGTAAAATTGAAATTTCAGGAATAACTCTTGAGCCTTACTCATACACTTTGGTGTATAGTCACAAAATTTAAACACAATCAGTCACAAACACAAAATGATGATCAATTGGGAAAATTTAATCATATATTTAGTGGATTTGGAAAATAACCAAAATTAAGATAACAAGAATTCATTGAACATTTTTATCAACTAAATTGGGAAAAAAATTAGCCAGATCTAGCTAGGAAATAGCTGATTTGGCAAACCTGCTCCTTGAATAAGGCATCAAAAACAAACTGTTACAGAGCATACCTCTATGCCACCCTAGACTTTACTAATTCACCTTTCAGACTTAGACTCTTCAGACAGTGATACAATGTTACCAAGTAATACACGGGTTTGCAAAAACAAAGAACATTAACACACAATTTGGAATTGTCAATTTCATATGGGAATGGGTCACTGTACAAGTAGGTAAATGAAGGATGTACTACAGACAAAGCAGAGTTACCAGTGTAGCTCTTTTGGAGCAAGATCTAGCTATTTTTCTGGTACTTTTTGCTCCCGTCTGCATATAGCTCTAAGCTACTTTTGAATTCATCAAACTTTTTTTTAGTATCTTTTTTATTCATGAAATAGTTAATTAATGAACTAATTCATTAATTCTAGTCAAAACTGAAAATTAAGTACATTTTGGACAACTTCGTTTTTGTGACTTTTTGTTATTGCTCTTGCAAATTATCAGATCCATTTTAAGCAAATGATCTAAATTTTTTGGAGCTTGATCTAGCTATTTTTGTGTAACCACCCTTGAAGTCTGTATGTAGCTCTTAGCTTCTTTCCAAGTTACTTATTATCATTTACAGGACAAGATTTTCAATAAGAATATTTTATTTCACTATCTGTGAGTCATTGTCAAAAACAACAATTTTTATCAAAACATGCAGCTTTTTTTCTCAAAAGTCCTACAAAAAAGAAGTTATGTCTTTACAAATTTCAGGTCATTCTTGACATTCTATGGGGTTACAACGCATAAGAGATCAGATGGGGTACACCATAACCTGCCACTCCCTTTTAGAGTTGCACAGTTTTGGGGATGGGACACCAAAAATGGTGGTCAGTCCTACTCAGATGGAATGGTAAGGCCAGCACAAAATCCATCCCCAGAGACTCTGGACCAGGCCAAATATCTTTGCTCTGTCAACTTTGCCAGGAGGTAAAGAGGTAAAGAAAAAGAAGAAGAATGTTCAAATGAGTCACCATTCCATATTAAGAAAGGCAGAGCAAAGCTTAACTTATGATGTCTGACACTGCCGGAAGATAGATATTTAATTGTCTCAGTAGTTTGCAGTATCTTTATTTATTTGTAGGATGAGAATTCCTGATCTGAGATTACTTCATTGGCATGTCGTCTGCATCCTGCTAATGTGTCTCCCTTTGATCTGGTTAGCACATGATGGAGAAACCCAACCTGATAGAATTTCCTGCAGGGTATGAAGGGTTAACTTTGTTAAATACCAGGAAGTATATGAAAGTCTTGACTTAAGATTTTGGGAAGAAAATTGTTTTCACACTCTCTGTGTACACGCATGTGCATGTGTGCATATGTGCATATGTGTGCAGTGTAGTGTGTGTGCGAGTGTGTGTACACAAATAAAGATAGATCAATAGAGACATAAACATATACACAAATATATACATTGCAAAATGGATATCTCATTGATATATACATACGTACTCACTCATAGATATACACTTGTAGACATATAAGTAACCATATTTACATAATAGATATAGATAAATATATATATACATTATATATATATATACATATATATATATTCATACACACAAGCACTTATATACATGTACATGTATGTAGATACACACATATTTGCACCTATATTGACACAAACAGAACAAACATATATCTATACATATCTATATATATATATGTATGTGTATACATATACATATAAATACACATACATACACACATTTAGAATTTCATGTGTAGCACAAACAACATATACATATATACACAAGTGTATATGTATATATACACACACACACACACACACATATATATATGCATATAATGCATGCATACATATACATATGCTCATATAAGTTTTATTGTGTGTTTATATATTTCCACAAGTAAACACACTAGCATACATATATGACTGTATATATGTACATATATGTACATAAGTATTTATACATAAATATATATATACATTCATACATATATGCATATGCACATGCTCCTACATGTACGATAGTGTTTATATGCCTGTAAATAGCATAAAAGAGATCTGAGTTCATATTGCTCAATCACTGTCGCCAAAGCCATTGATTTCCCATATCAGCCACAATATCATTCACTGCACAGTCTCCCGATCATTGATTTTGTTGGCCTGCAAAGCAACCTAACTATAGGGTATACAAGAGATAGAGAGAGACAGAGAGTTGTTGACATGAACATTTGTGTAAGGACATGTGGGTAGGGCCTCTCAGAAAAGGGGGTGTGCAACCAGTGCATTGTACTGGGGCCCAGAGAGCCAAGGGTGCCAGAGAATTTCTTGGGTAGAGTCTGAAAATTCCAAAAGTCAATACAATATCCATCAATAAAATAGGTTGATTACTATTTACTGAACATAAAATGGCATGCAAAAAAGGTATGGCTAAAGGATGAAGGTGTTGTACCAGTATGCATGTGGGTGGGTGGGTGGATGGTATTCTGAGCAGCCTCACATCACTTTATAAAATTCCTACTCGGGGCCCTGCACGTGGATCTCTTGCCATCCTGTTCCTTCTTACTCTATAAAAACAACCATGTTTTTTCAGACTCTACAACAGAATTTTGGTGAAACTTCTGTAATGGCTGTAGTAATGTTCTGTTCCTTATTACTTTCAGAAATTACAAAGCACTAAGAGAGTGCATACCTCTACTGACATGATTGTCACTGAAAACTGATATAAAATCAGTTCGCAAATAGTCACGATGGACACAACTATGGAAAAAATTAAACTGGCTCAACTTCGAAATTTAATCGATCCTTCCCTAGTCCATGGTCCATGGTCCAACAGAATGTCATTGAAATTTGTCGCAAACTTTTGAACATCGTGTGAACAAACGGACAGACAGGCAGACATGAGTAAATACATATACTAATTCTTTCAGCCTAGGTAAATGAGGAAAGGTTTAGGAAATTGTTCAAACTGAGAAAGAAAGAGAATGATGGAATGAAAGAATTGTAAAGTAGGGAGAAGCAAGAATAAACAGGGAGAGGGATTAGAAGAAAATTCAAGAGAGAGATATCAGGGGCTACAGGGATACTCAACCAGACAATAAGATTAGAAATATTTTATGACATCAAGAGCAGTAGCGGCATCTTTGTAGTTGTCATCACCGCAAATAACATTGTTATTGCCTATGTAAAATTCATAGACTTCAGCTTGCCATCCAGTCCTCAAATTTTCCTTTCAAAACACAGCTTTCACATTACTTGACCAGCTGCCTATCAGCCTTTTGTTAAAAATGTAGTCAAAGGTTCAATACAATGGCAGAATTTAGTATTAGTAGTAGTGATGATGGTTTGGGAGGGAATAATTGCTATCTTGGTTTTCCTTTGCCAACCAATCTCTTTGATGTAGAGTGAAGGACTGGGCAGGGAAAGATGTAGGGTCTTTTGATGGTACCGATTTTTGGACCTGGTGCCAAGATTGGTCATCTGCAAATGTTCCCCAGCAGAATTAAGTAATTCATCTGTATCCTTTTTTCTGTTTCCCTTTTGATTTGGAGACTTTGTCGCAACGATTGTCAATCTAATGACAAATTCATTCTTCAAATATTTCTTTTAGTCCTTCCTTGTTTTGCTGATTGGTAGACTCATCAGTTGATGACACAAGTTTTTCTCCCTAATTCAAACACGGCTATCCAAGATTACACATAAAACAATGCCTGTCCACTGCCATTGTTGAGATAGCTAGTCATCAGTTCAGTGCCACAGATGAGTTAACTTGTTTCACAATGGTGTGTTATTCTTTTGCAAGATGGCAGCATCACCTTGTGCAAATAAGGGAAATTTGCATTTTTACTTTAGTCTTGTTACAACTAGTGATTCTAACTGGTTAACTAAACTATTGTATAACCTGCTTATCTTTTTAGTAGTGCTATGGTTCTTGGTAAGTGCTGTAATTATCTTGATACTTTGGTTATGAGCACTACTCACGGCACATCTTTGAATTTCATTATTTTTTTTACAAGAAAAACCTGGTACAGGAATTACAAGATTAAAAAATATACCTGGCACGGAACAGATTGAATTGTTATAACAAAACTACCATGACCAATTGTTCCATGGAAAATGGAATTGCAAACCAAGTTCAAACTCTGGCTGTAGCAGTTTACCTAGACCACATTATTGCCCTTGGGGAAGATATGAATCCATCTTTTCTCCTCCTACAATGGGTAATTAGCTGGGTTGACTGAGCTTTTCAGCCTTGGATAGAAACCAGCCTGAGGAGATGGTCAACCCTGAACTCAAAACCAGATGTTCGACCTGTTGTCCAATGTTGTAAGAGGCTGGCAATAAATAGAATAGGGAGCACATTCTCTAAATGTGCTCTTATGATGCCTTGGTGGATCTAGCAAGGCAGAAGCGGATTATAATAAGTCGCTCAAGTAAATTAAAATAGAATGAAAAATGGATGAAAGGATTGATGGGACTGCCATCTCCACCAGCCCACAATACATTGGATATAAATGGAAGATATAAAAAAAAATTAAGACTTTTTCATTTTTTAAAGATTTTATCACTGAATTAGTTCTTTGAATTGCTCCTCAATTACACATAACAATCACATCATCTAACTGGTTAACTAACCTATTATATAACCTGTTTATCTTTTTAGTAGTGCTATGGTTCTTGGTAAGTGCAGTAGTTATCTTGATAGTTGGGTTATGAGCACCAGTCAAGGCACATCCTTGAATTTTTTGTATATTCTATGAAGGTAAGGTACCAATATTACTATCCAGGTCATATTTTTGATTTTGTCTTTGAAATTACTGCAAGTAAATTAGAAAAAATAAATTGTTAAATTACTTTAGGCATCCTATTAAAATATTCTGAAGACTTTCATTCATTTCTGAAGATATTGTACAGATTATACAAAAAAAAAAATTCAAGCGACCCCATAATCCTGACCAGCAATGTACATCTCTGGCATTTCTTTCACATTGCACATTACTGAGAAACCTTTTTACTTATAAAATCTACAAGAATCTAATGAAATAAATGTCTATTACTGTTGGTTTTCACGTGAGAAATATAAGCTTTTTAGTTCAAAGGGCTGCTTTCTAAGTTGGTCATTCAGGTCAACAATTTCTAGATGCGTAGAGTTTATTCAATTTCTTAAGAATTGAACTACTCATGTTGCTCACACAATCTTTTAGGCAATTCATTCTTTGGATTTCTTCAGGTGTAATATGTACAATCTGTAAGGAAAGAGAATCTCTTTGAATGGTAATAACAATTATTGGCAGTATGTAGAGTTTATCTTCAAAACATCAATTAATACTTTTGTATACTTGTAAGATCTACAATCAGGAAGATTAGATGCAATCTAAAAAGATATGAAAGATGACTGAAAAAGTTCAAGATGTAGATATATGCAAGATGTAGATATATTATACACATACAGTGTTGCCGATAACATCCCTACTAGATTTTATTCAATAGGAAGTTAATTTTCTTGTAAACTGAACATAACAGTATTTTATCATTTCTAATGGAACATTACCCAATTAAAATAGACATTATTATGCATTACTTATGACCAAAATATCTATTCTAAATAAACTTTTTCCATAGATGTGTACTCAATTTTGGATGGAGACATATTCATATGGCAACAGAGTTTCAATGCTGTAGAGTTTGGTTGTATATAGAACCTGATCCATTAGAAATTGTAAAATCCTGTTTAGTTTAGGAAAAGATTAATTGCCTATAAAGTAAAAATCTGTTAGAGGTGTACTCATACATGGGCAACACTAAACATTTTCATCAGTGGTTCTCAGAAGCCCTGGTCACATTGCTCCCCTTGCAATTCCAGGTTCCGTCAAATCCTCCCATTTTGAATTGTCATCAATTTTTTTTTCACCATTATACTTCCCATTATACATCATTCCTCTGACTGATATTCATCCCCTGTTCCACCCTTGGCAAGTATTCCTCCCTTTGAAAAATTCCTCCCCTGGAAGATGAGTACCTCCTGTTTGAGAATCCCTGATTCACATGTGATTGACTGCCATAGAGTAGTGTTTAGCAAGGGTGTCTAGATTGTTTGACCTTCACTGGCTCAGTTTGCCACGTTAAGCCAAGTAAATATCTTTTTCATTAGCATAAATGGATTTACTACATGTTCTTTCATACAAATAATTAATCAGTTGATGAGCTTTATCCTGACTAAGAGTAAAAAGAATATCCATGTCCCAAATAGTTAATCTATCTATATATGTATTATAATTTGAAAGATGTCAGTCCCTCTGTCACGTTGAGAGAGGCTACTTTTCAGAATTGCTTACAGAGTGATCTCCCTTATGTTTAATTTGTTCCATAATTTTCTGCATTGTTCAAAACTGCTCTGTTCAAGGGCTTATCATAATTAAATTTTTTTTCAGCTTTTAGCAAGTAACATTATTTTTTATAGATTCATTGTTATAAATAAATTTACATTATAAAAAATTATATGAAATTGATATGAATTTACTGCTCTTTGTCTCTAATTTTGTTTTAATTGCTTTACGTTCCATGAAAGATTGAACAAAACTTTTGGTAGGAATGTAGAACATGAAAAAATGTCCGTGTCTATCATTAACTTTTGATCGACATTTTATAGTTAATCACTTTTGAATAAGTACGAAGTCATTATGAAGTGTATTGAAATATCAATTAAAACGTTATTTTTTTGCAAATAAACATTACCTTGGAATGTGTTCTGCATTATATACAATAAACATAGTTCAGTATTGTGTTATTCACAGGCTTTCCTTTTAAAGTAGGGGAGGTAACTGGTAATAAATAAGAAGGGAAATAAATTGGTGAGAATAATCCGAGGAGCTAACTGGAATGAGAAAGAAAATATTATTATTTTGAAAGGAAAAATAGAGAGTCAAAAAGTTTAGAAGAAAGGTTGATAAAGAAAAGGCAATAGTAGATGTGTAGAAGATATGAAGACAAAATAAAGGATCTACAAATGAAGGTAGATAAATAAGTCTGATCTGAAACATAGTCATTAGCTAAATTTCTATCTGAAATTTTCATTGTATAATGTTCAATTTTTATTATCAATATTTATCACTGAACTGAATTAATTGACCAGGAAGGAAATCATATCAAAAACGAACATTTGTTGTATAAAATAAATACTTTTTTCATTATAAGACTGAAAACTTATTGATGTACCCACTTATAAGTAAGATGTATGTATATTATATCATATCATTACTTATATACATAAGTATATTCTAACCAGGTTAGTATAATAGAAGTGATATGGAATATGGATTGAGCAGAACTGTACTTTTTTGCCTCTTTAAAGTCTTAATGATAAAAAAGAAGCCACCTATTTTGAATATAGAGTGGCTTTTTTCAACCAGGTTTCTACAGAACTCAAGGTTTGCATTAGAGGTTATTTGAGATTCAACCAAAATTTCATACAAGTGTGAAAAAAAGCACCTGGCTTATCCTTCTTTGAGATTTCTTTATGTAACGAGTAGCGGTTCTTGTCTTGATGACCTTTGATATAAAAGGCACCAAAATCTTCACCAACCAAAAAAGACCAGTGGCTGTTTTTTTTTACAATCATTATAAATTTAACATTTTATCAGGATAAATTCAGAGTATTTTCCTATAATAGTATTATAAATGAGTATTTTTATGTACAAAACGCAGTGGGGTTAATATTGTAAGGTCTTGCAAACATTTGATATATTCATTGGTGTAAATAAAGCCAGGTTTCACTAACCTAGAAAATCTTGGACCTTCTGTTCTAGGTTGATGAAAATACAGAACTTCAATGCAAACAGATTTCTCCTACAATCCGAAAATAAAATCTCCAAATGAAATCTTTTGTGAGCCAAAATGGCAGAAAGTAAAGAAGCACTTACCATTCATACAAGAAAATTTTTGATAGTTACCAGATTCCCCCAAATAGCCTTCAGTATGATTTTCACTATAATTGACTGCAATGATTGTAGGAAGGTATGATTTTAATTTTGGAAAGGCACATAGGTTTAGGACAAGTTCACAGAATGATTTGAGAGTCTACAAAGAATTGGGTAATACAAAAATGTGTGAAGCTAAGCAGTCAAGCATACTGTCATATTTCAAGCCTTCTACATCAGCCGCAAGTGAACCATGACCTTCATCATTGATGCAAGCAGACTTAGAAAAAAGTGGAGTTTTTTTTCTAGGAATGCTCAAAAATTTTTCCCAAGTAAACTTATGGTAATTGCTTCTTCACTTTACATCATTTTGTATAACAGAAGTAAACTTGAACAACTGTAAAAGAAAAGTAATGTAAAGTGAACCAATGAAAAGTGAGGGATACTTGTATTAGAATAGGCATAGTATCATATATAATTAAAGAAGCAAATGCAATTTGCAGTGATATAAACCAGAACCAGGTTTAGTATATCACTTTATCACTTAATGATAGAGCACAAATTTACTGTATACAAACACAGAATGAAGATCATTGGTTTGCAGATTAGTAATCTAGAAACCAATGATTCTGAATCATTGAAGCAGTCAATTGAATCCCAGATCATGAAATCTATTTGTATTTATTGAAGGAAAGGGCACTTTGACCTGGTTCGGAATTAGAGTTTTCCTCCATCTAGATTGGTTCATATTTATATAACAAGTCAACAAGAATTTTATTAGTACTGATAATAAATACCATTTATAAAAAGTCTTTTTCTTGGGAGGGGGTGCTCAAACATGAACTAACTCCCGAAAGAAAACAAAAGCTTTACTAATTGAGCTGCAGTAAACCAGTTCCTTATAGAGATTACTTTATGATAATGAGCATAATTAGCCCGACTCCCAAACTTGGCCCCTTTTTCTGCCACTAGAGCCAAACCCACTAGTGCTGGCTTTCTTTACTCATAATTTATAGTTTACTTTCTGTTTGTATGTCCACTCTGATGTGATGCAGCAGCACCAGCTCAAATCAAACTGCAACTGTGCACCTACCAGGGATGCTACTATGACTCACAGAACGCACACATACACACACGCACGCACACACACACATAAACGTATCACAATGCAAGATGACTCACTTGCTAACATCGTCATCCCTACTGCGCTGGCAGCAGCCATGGGTTTAACATAAAAGGACCCAAGCAGCAAACAAGTGCAGTTCTTAAGATGTATAATTATTGATAAAAATATACACACTTATTATAATTATAATATTGCTAGTAATAATGTGATAGTTGAGGCTTTATCCAAGCACATGTAATTATTTGCTGAGATAATGATTTATAATAATACATGAGACTGTGTGCAATTATATACTATCATAGAGATAGTAATCTTATCAAGTAGAATATATTATTTTTACAATGCTATAATATTTCATTATATTCATAATGTTTTCAAATGCATGAATAAGTGAATATGTAAATGATGTAACCAGTAAAAAAGATCTTTCAATAATATATTCACCTAATGAGCGCCTTCATACTCAGGAAACTTTCTATGTATACGGCTACCATAAGTACAATGTAATACTAACAACAGTAATACCTATATATTATGGGATTATCTATATATGGATCAGCACTAGAAGTACCTGTACACTCTACTGAGGATCAAAGCGTTGCTCCTTGGCCTTCAGCATAGGATCAGTGTGCTCAGTGCAGTGTTACACACACACATACACACATACACATATATATAGATAGATGCACATTGCACTTTATATACATGGTTAAGCCATGTAAAAATGATTTGTCTTCATATATAAGCTCTGATGACAAAATAACATTTTACATATTATATAATTGTAAATATATATATATATATATTGTATTTGCTATGTCTTATATAAAATTTACAAAAATAATACTTTATAATTATGTATAATAGATAATATCATATTCTGTGGATGATGTCATTATAGCTATTTACTCAAGGTCACAAGCTTAGCACACAGTGAGAATTAGACTCACTACCATTGATCCACGAAACTATCTTGCTAACCATTACATAACAGCAAGACACTCAAGTCATTATGTGCTCATACAAAACAACAATAATGCACATAATTTTAGCTTTTTATGGAAAAGCAGCAAATTAGATCAAAACATGTTCTAGTATCTTACCAAACGGAAAAACTTTATTCAATTAAGAAGTATGCCTAATTTCAATAAATCTACAGACATCTCAATGTAAAAAAAAGGTCTTCCTCAACCACATTAGTGGATAATAGTTTAATTAGGGACTATAGAATCATCCATGCTGATAGGAAATTTCTATAATTATCATTTCTAAAAGCCTGAACAAGTAAGAAACATAAAACCAATTGATCTGAAAGCTTTTTGGAATTTAGTACTTTTCATTTATTCAGCCAAATGTAAAATTTTAAATTTGAATGCTTCATTTAATGTCATGGCTGCTTAACTGCTTGGGTCATTTGTAATTGACTGATTTAACAAACAGTGGCTATTGCTTGTTTTTTTTATAACCACACTAGAAAGAAATCATTGAATTCTCACAGTCCATTTGTTTTCCTGTTTCTATAGCAAATTCCAATTACTAACAAGATTAGATTTGTAAAAACACTGATCCTTTTTTCCTTTGTTGGTAACCATTTTAAATGATGAAATAATAACAATATTCTTGGCTACAAAGACGTGCCAATATTTTGTTTGATATTTGTTCAGATTTTTAATGTATAAAAATAGTGAAATGATCAAATTTTCAGAGAGGTTATTGTATTTACATTTAACATTTATAAAAATGTTTGTATTTCATTTAAATTTCAAAATGACTATAATTCAATTTATGTACAACTCACTAAAAATGTTTTTCTACTTTTTCAAAAAAAATTTCTCTCCTAAATTTGATAATCACTTTTTGGCATTCTTTATGTAGAGAATTAGATCATCAGATTCATTTTTATGTGACCAATATACAAACCCCACTGCTTGTGTTATGAATGGGCCATGACACATACGTTGAAGAATATTCCTAACAAAATCTCCAAGAAAGATAGGGCTACGAGATTCATGGTTTTCAAGGGTATTCTTGGGACTATTGCTCATTGCAACTCATCCAAGTCCCATAAGTGTCTATTATGAGCTTCAGTAGACAGCCCCATAATCCAGTGCATTGGATGCAATGCAATATGTGTATCTTTTATACTGGCAAATCTGGTGATTGCAAATATTTCACTATTGTGGAAATGATTTATTAAAAAAGTATTGTTTCCATCAACCCTTTTGAGATTTCTGGGGCATAAACAGCTGAAATGTTGGTGATTGCTGGGATGTATATGTCCCGTAGATCTGTTTTAGATACCTACTTGGACAGTTTAATTCAGGTTTTGAGCACCTTTATAGGTTAATCTTGAAAGGGTTGTAATGACATGATTCTCATTGCATAAATCCCAACAAGCATATATCATTAATTACACCTTAAAAGACTCATTCTTGTTGAGAAGAAATTACAGCCATGTGTCAATTTGCATCTGGGTTATGTTGAGGCAACTCAACCTTGGTACAAGTCTATCATCAGCATAAGATACTATGACACATACATATTTACCTAAACCATTATATTGTGCATACATCTTCTGTGTCTGTTTGTATGTTCCTTGTCTTTCTCAAGAGAAACAAACAAATGTTATCCATAGCATTTTTTTCACTGTGTCAATAGTTCAACCGAGCAAGGTTTCTATTCTTTTATCTTCTCTTTCTCACCTCCCCTACCTGGAAAACTCGAAAGCAACATGACATATACATTGCATTCTCTTTAGCAAGTTTACATTGACATGGAAATTTTTGTCATTCACATAGTTTAGATCTGCAATGACAGAAATTCCTCTTGTTCTCAGTTAATGGGTGTTAATCTTTTATGGGGACATGTCTGCAATTGGACATAAGTCAATCCAGTGTAAGTCGACCTAAAATCATACTTCAAGTGGTAACAAAATTTTTCTGAAATTTATAATGTTATTCATACTCTAGCATAATACCCATGAAAAATTTTACGGTTATTTATGTATTGATTGGCAATTCTATCTAGGATCAGAGAATTCATGTACTCTGCCATGGATCAAAGTGTCACTTCCTGGCCTTCGACCCATGATCAGAGTGTAATATCTGTGCACTCATAGAAAAGTGTTATACATACAATATATATATATATATATATATATATATATATATATATATATATATATATATATATATATATATATATATATATATATATATGTATATATATATATATGTATATATAGTTTCCTTTTAATTTTATACTGTATTTATTTTGCAACATTCTGATAAAACTTTTCATTGTTCTTTTAATTTTTCAAGTGATTAATATATATATATATATATATATATATATATATATATACATATACATGTATATACATATATGTATATATATATATATATACATATACATGTATATATATATATGTATATATATATATATATATATATATATATACATGTATATATATATATATATATATATATGAATACTATGCATTTCATATATGCGAATAGGGAGAAGTAGAGCACAGAATCAAATTATGTACAAATTTTAAATAAAATAATTCATCCTTAAACATATTGCATAAGCTTTACTTGAAAGCTTCTTTTTTTGACTGATAACTAGAAATGCTTTTAAAGTTTGATTTGATTTACTTTTCCATATTTTTTCCATATGTTATGTCTTGTAAACCTCTTGGCAAGGATCAGCCTTGTCCCAGCCTAGGGCTAGACAGGCCACAGCCTATTTGAAGTATGCCTCTTCCTGTCCGACTGAGATTCCAAATCTTGGTTTGTACCGTCCCAATGCACTGAAAAAAGTATGGTCTATGCGCTTACCTTGATTCTTTGGTAGTGGTGACAGGGACTGCAAGCATGTGAGGCATATTGAACCAACTTGTCACACTTGCTCTTATGGGGAAGCAAATAAGTACCATCTAGATAGTGGAATACTTAACTCTCAAATTCATGAACCACTTGAATCACAGAGGAACTCTTCACTGAATAGAGTAAAAAATGGTACTCTTTTGTGAATTGAATCAAAAAATGTTTTGAATTACCTAAATGTGCAAGGGAAGTAACTTTGATCAAAGGTTATTCCCTTTGATTCAACCTTTGATTTTTTAATATTAATTCAAGATTCCACTGAAATGCTTTTGAAGTTTGATTTGATTTACTTTTTTGATGTTTTTTTAAAATAAAATGCAGTGTGTAGTCATACACACACACACACACACATATATATATATATATATATATATATATATATATATATATATATATACTAATCACTTGAAAACAACACTTGAACATTGAAACATTCCTGTAAATACATTGCAAAAAAGACTGTTATTTTGCTTTGATAGTTTATCATACCCTCTTCTTGGAGTTAACAAAATCATTCAAATTGTTTGTCGTAGAAAGAATAACTATAAATGGAATATAAAATAGTTTATATTTACAAGTCTGATGGTAAGGGTAACACTGTTAATAAATTTAGGAAGGGTCATCATCATTCCATGACTTTTTTGCACAATTGTATTCATTCTCTGTATTACTCTTGTTGTTCGCACATTTCAGCTGATCCATTCTACAGTCTTCTTCTGGTGTACAACAACCTGTACTATAAGAGAGCAAGTTTTTTTTTACAGAAAAAATTGGGGGTAAGCAGAAAATTATGGTCTCTGATATACTGACCAGCAACTGTCCACATTTTCTGTTGAAAAGAGACCTCTCTCCCTCTTCAGGGATAGTATGTCTGAAGAAGGCAGTAAATTGGGTCGAATGAATGTTATGCTTAGAACAAAAGCAACACAAAGGATGAGTTCAAAAGCTTGAACCCCTCATGAAATGGCAAGGGAAACAGTAATGAATTCCCCGAATTATGATGAGACAAATAAATTCATTAATGGAGGCAGAATCATGAACAACTTGGTCATAAGTCCTTTGCTCTTACACTGAGTCAAACTTCAAAGCAAACAGTGATTATATGTGTTCATATTTATTCATTTGAATTGTGCATATAGTACAAGCCTCTCCCAATATATAGCAAGTGTTGAGGTCCAAGAAAGCCAACATTGTGCTATAACTAAGCGGCAACAAATTACGCTATTTTTGAGCTAGATCTAGCAAATTTGAGGCTAAATCTACTTATTTTAGAGCCTACTGTCCACTTGCATTATAATGCAAATCACTCTATGATGAACTGCATTATAACAGGGGAGGCCGGTATTTTATGGATGACTAGAATAAATATTTACAAAATTAACTGAACTTGCTCAGCATCAGATATTGAATATCCACAGTAAGTAAGTAGTGCCCCTATGTTGGCTATAGATTCAGCCGTCCTTGCTTGGGATCCACGTATCTTATCACTACTTACTCAGCTGTTTGCAATATGTGACATAGAATTAGAGATGATGAACACATGAAGTGGCACCATTCATTTCACCCGGTGCTATTTTATCTATAGATGGGGAAAGGAGAGATGGATTCATGCCTTTCCCAATGGCATTAGCGTAAAGTGTACACAAACTGTGTCTGCCAGAGTTTGAATTCTCTTTACCAAGTCCATTCTCCATGCCAATACCTGCTTAGCCAACGTACACCCCCAATATCTGCAAGCGTGTTTATATCTACTACTATAGAGTAATTTTCATCATTTGCATTCTAAAATTGTATGGTGAACAAGTATTTTGGATGGTAGCAAGTATCCCATTCTTCTGATGCCACTTATGAACTGGATAAATGGAAAACACTATTTGGAAAACTGTCTGGGCATAAGTGGATGTAAAAAAGACAGGGAACATTTGAATCATTCATGATTTGCTATTGACATTGCACTTAATATAAAAAACATCAGATGAGTTACTAAACATGCTAAAGGATATCAGCTGAGAAAGCCTTACAATAGATGAACAGAACTAAAGAACTAAGACATGCTTTAGCATGATAGAATCAACCAACAAACAAACCAGGAGACAAAAAAGTGCTGGTGAATTTAAAAATTGTCTTTTTCATGAGTTACAGTCAATGAGAAAGAAATTATAGAACATCTTGTATGATATACAAACTTTTAGCAAGACAAATTTACATAAAAAAACGTCTGGTAAGTCACTCAATAGAAACTGTCATGTGACCAACATCGATTGGCAGTATGCGGTGTTGGAGATAATCAATTAAAAATCAAATAAAAGGTTGATCAACAAATAAATTACTTCTCTTGCCTTTCATGGGTTGTGATCACTAAAAAAAATTTGAATTTGAAAAAAAAAAAAGAGAGAACAAGCATTAACACTGCCATACACAAAGTAAGGGACCAATTTATTAGAAATTATGAAACTCCTTGTGTGATATACAAGCTTTTTGCAAAGCACATTTTCATGAAAAAAGGTCTGGTGAGTTATTCAATAGAAACTGTCATTCAACCAACAAACATCTATTCATTAAATAACCATAAGAATAAGAAAAGATTTAGAAGAGGTTAGGGATTGATTTACTTACATAAAGTGATACAGTTGGAGAATGACCATAAAAGAAAAATGAAACAGCATATAATGATCAGTTGGAGAGCATTAAGTAGAAAGAGAAACATATAGAAAAGCAGCTTGCCAATAGGCTTAAAAAGTAAAGTGCACAATACATGTATAATACCAGCTGTGATGTATGGATGTGAAACATAGAAATAAGGAAAATCATTCCAAAACAAACCCAGAACAGCACAGAGATCAATGGAAAGAGTGCTGCTAGGAATAACTCTTTGGTAGGAAAAGGTCAAAATGGATCTGAGAGCAGACCAAAGTAAAAGATATCATAGAACAAATTAAGCGACAAAAATGGAAATGGGCTAGACCCATAGCAAAAAGGCAGGAAAGCAGATGGTGCCGATGGGATAGTAAATGCAACAGGAGAGATCCAGACATGAGAGGGAGTGATGTAATAAGAAGGTTTGCTGGTAAGACATTGCAGAGGTTAGCACAGTCATGGTCTACATGGAGGAAGCTAGAAAAGCCTCTTATCCAATAGTGGCTGATGATGATGATGATGATGATGATGATATTTGCTTCAGGAGTTGACTACCCATAGAACAGTACACATTGCCTGCAAAATAATTTTCTTATCGAAGCAGATCTGTCATGGTCAGTATGGAAGGAGCTCGGAAAGGCTTTTGTCTAACAGTGGATGGATGGATGATGACGATGATGATGATGATATTCCCTCTACTAGTTGACCCTACCCTAGGAACTCATTCATTGGTACACATTACAATATGCCTGCAAAATAATTTTCTCACGGAAGCAGATCTGCTTCTGAGCCTATTACATGATGATGTCACAGTAATAGCTTTTGCCAAGATAAAACAGAATTAAAATGAAAATTGATCATTAGCCCTCAAAAAGGCAAGAAAGTGAAAGTGAATTAATTAATCAATAATGAACAAAGTAAGAGATAAGTGTGAACTGCTAATTAAATGGTGTCTTAATCTCATGCATGAATCTCCTAAGTCATCCAATTTGCTTAATTGAATAAATCCTATTTTTTCTTCGTGTTTCGGATTCTTGTTCCGTTTTCTTTTTTAGCTTCCTCTTATCTCTCTTCTTCTGTGATTTGCTACTCTTTATGGCATGTACTGAAATGTTTTTTTTTTTCGTTTTTGGATGTGTCGTTGGGGGAGGCAGATGGTGAGTAAGACTTTGTGCTTAATAAACAAGTGAGTGTGTTTCTGTCACTTTGCACACTTGCATTATGAGATAAGAAACAGAAGCTCTTTTTCAAAGAGTAAAGCGACGTCTTCCTCATACTTCTCTCCAGCTGATATTGAAGAAGCATCACCATTTAATTTCACAGTTATTAACAAAATCATCAATTGTATTTATACTCATTATGATGCTTCAATAAGCTCATTACTATGATTATCAGTAGGCAGAATAATAATTGTGTTGCTTACTCTGGCAACTTTATA
Organism: Thysanoteuthis rhombus; assembly: GCA_963457665.1. NCBI lineage: Eukaryota > Metazoa > Mollusca > Cephalopoda > Oegopsida > Thysanoteuthidae > Thysanoteuthis > Thysanoteuthis major. The sequence continues at coordinate 21,250,632 of OY735214.1, read as the reverse complement.
TAATTTCATACCTTGCATTGAATGTATAATAATGTTCATTAAATCTTAAATTCACAGACCTCTTGTAACTGCTTGTACTGACAGTGGAACTTTTCAATGAATAGAATTAAAAGTAATGGAACAATTCTGTGAATTGGATAGAAAAAAAAAGGGGATGATTTCAATTAGGAGTTATTTCCTCAGATTAATGTCCCTTCATACCTTTTATGAATTCAAGAGTTAATAATTGGGCACCCTAACGATGAAAAAAAGCATTTATTTTGCCCAATAAATATTTCTTTTCCGATAGATATCCTTCCTTGTCAATGCACTTAATTCAGTGCTGAATATTAATCGCAACAAATATACAGTGAAAATTTCAGATCAAAATTCAGCTAATAACTACATCAAGTTACTGACTTATTGATCCAATCTCATACATGCTGCTGCAAAAACAACAGCTCTGTCATCAACAAAACCTTCATTGAATGATAAGCTCAATATTCCCACTTATACATATATCTAGAGAATTTTTATAAAAATCAATTTCTAACCTTACTGAAGACAGTTAATGAATATTGTGACATTTATTCAAGAAGAGTTTGATATCAAAAGATATCTTACAAATAAAATCAAATGGTTACAAAAATTATCTTTCTGTACATGTCTATATTTTAGGTAGTGCAAAAAGATGAAAAATGATGATGACATTACCAAGAATTCATACAATATAAGGCCTCCATTCAATCATGTATGATGTTAGTGTTGATATATACTACTGAGTTGTCCTTTCATTACAAATATGTACTGTATATGCCAGTATATAAGATGGATATTCAATTTCGAAAAGAAAAATATACACAGATATTACATTGGGCTAGTGTATTATGACTAGGGGAACTTCTACCAAAGCTCACTATGGACAGTTATTGGGCTTAGATGAGTTGTAGTTAATGGTAGTTCTCCAAATACCTAGGTTAACCATTTGTTTTATAGTCTTGCATTCACGCTTCTTGTGTTTCTCTGGTCACATGAATTCAAGCACACATAAGAGGTTCAATGAATTCAAGTACACAAAAGAGATTTATTGCATTGCTTCATAGAGAGATATAGTTTCTCTCATAAAGATATTTCTTTGGTTCTTTAGCAGTTCAGAAACTAGGTGCCAAAAAATTGGTTAAGAACAATAAACAAACTAGTAATTACTATTGAATTTGATGATATTTTTTTGCTAACTCATCTCATCCTGAAAAAAGTATAGGATCAGTTTTGTAGATGTAAGTTTTTAAAGGGACTTTATATTCAAGATTCATCTGGTGGATAAAGTTTTAATAAAGTCTAATTTGCATAAGTATAGTTTGTTTTAGTTTTGTTTTAGTTTTGGATGTTTGCTCATCTAAGTAAAATCAAAAGTAATCTTATGACAGTGCTACCATAGTACCTATCAAAAATGATTACATATGGATGAATTATACAAATATATATTCTAATCTAAAATTATTTATTGCAATCAAAAAACCTTGTACAGAAGATTTTCCTGCTGATTTTCCTCAACTCTTCATATTTCCTTTTTTTTTCATAATTTTAAATCAATAAGGCAACAAAATTAGGAAAAAAATTAATTTCTTTTTTTAGTATGTGAAAAAAATCAGTTTTATTCATAAAAAATCAGAGATGACTATGATTGTTTCCCGTCCAATTACTGAGTCATCAGTTCCAACAATAGGAGTAGAAGTGATATAGATGCAAACACACAGACACAGTTGTTGTTCGCTTTGACATATGTGAACACTGAGACACAAGTTCTGCTTTAGCCCCTTCTCTTTCTATTTGCTTTAGCATAACCAACCCAACCAATAAACAAACCTATAGACAAAAAAGTGCCAGTGAATTTGAAAAATGTCCTTTTCATGAGTTACAGAATATGCAAGAGAAATTATAGAACATCTTGTATGACACAAACTTTTAGCAAGACAAATTTATTCAAAAAAGGTCTGGTAAGTCACTCAATAGAAACCATCATGTGACCAATATCTATTGGCAGTATACGGTGTTGGGGATGATCAATTAAAGAATTGAAAAAAGGCTGATCAAAAAGTAGATTTCTTCTCTTGCCTTTTATGGATTGTGATCACTAAAGAAGTTTAAATTATAGAAAAAGAAAACGCATTAACACTGCCATTTGCAAACTAAGGGAACCATTTATTGTAATTCACATTGCAAATTGATCCCCTCACTAAAAACCTGGAGGGGGGGGGGTAAAAAACGATTTTTTTTCTTTCTCAACATGAGAAGTAAGAAGAAAATATTTAAATTTTCACACCTCTAACTCCATTGGTGTGGCATGTACGCATAATACATGCATAGCCAGCCAGCCAGACAATTTTAGTGAGAGATTTGGTTGACGGTTTCAAATAGTACCTCAGAAATTCTGAGGTTCAAAAGGTGTACAAGTTTTCCCGGCTATCCGTAAGTAGAGCATATGTGTAAGCTGAACTGGCCTAATGCAAAGAAGCAATAAGTATCAATTCATACGGGAAAAACTATTGAGTGTTCCCAGTCCACTGAAAGGTGATGATGGTATGTTTGGCTAAGTCATTTGAGGGTGATGGGAAGTACTGGAGACTGGTTTGTTGGAAAGATAGGGAGAGATAGCACACTGCCCCACTGCAAAACAAATGCTGAATACTATTTTCACTTTTCACCTTTTTTGTAAAAGTCAAAAATGACATGGAGGGAACTTTTAAAACCTCTACTGCCTTAATGGAATGACCTGCATCTTCGCAAGAATTCTACACAAAACAGAATCAAAACTCAACACTTTGCAGAGATTTATGATGTTAATAATCATGAAACTGATCTGTTACATCAGTGTTTCTCAAATAATTCCTACTACCGTTGCTTTTAGAGCATATATTTCATCAGCGAACACCCCATCCCTGTAAAGTCAGTCAAAAAATGATACATTGAAAATATAATTCGTACTCTTTGCCCTTGGGCCCCCTCACCACATCTTGTCTTCCAAGGCTCCTCCCCACTACCTTCCCTTCCAGCGACTCCTATTGCCCCCCCGCCATGACTTCTATCCGGGTCCCCTGGGGTTCAACACCTGTCCTGAGTCTCCCAGCGCCCCCAAAGTGGGGGTTGAGTGGTAGCGTCCAGCTTAAGAATCAGTGTGTTACCTGATCCTTGTCAACTTACGAATGTTAAGTGACAATAATATACCATGAGAGATTTCCATTTTTAAAAATTTCATCCTTTGTTTTATTTCATGTGAAGGATTTTATCTTAGGTACTTCGATAACCAGCTAGCTTATTTACATTTTCATTACACATGAGTGAATTCAAAAGTGTCTTCTCATTCTTTGACAAAACATTTTAAAAAGGGGGCACATTTTACCATCTCTTGGCCATTTCCTTTCTCTCATCAAATATTTTCATTTCTTTTTCTTTCTTCCTTTTCCTTTTGATAATCTCTTTATCTATATTTCTTTCTTTCAGTTAGCTTCCTTACTTACTTTAACTTTTTCCTCTTGTCATTGTTTTCTCTTCTTTCTCTTCCTATTTTCTTGTTCAATAATCTCTTGTATTTTCTTCTTTCTTCTTTTCACGTCTTTTTTTTCAATCCTTCTTTTCCAACAAATCCTGCCCCCTCATCTTTCTTATTGCTTCACTTTCTCTCTCTTTTGATCATTATTATCCTTCCACATTTTTCTTTCAATTAAAAAATAACATTTTTTTGCCTTACGTAGTCTTGCCTCTTACACTACTTTTGAAATTCGTCTTTATTTTCAATTTCTATTCTTTATCATGTAGACTTTGCATTCTTCCAACCTGTAATTTCTTTTCTCAACGAATTAGAAACTGTTAGCCAAAACTAAGACCAAAACTGTTACAATCATTTTTTGTTCAGTTTTCAATGGAGCTAGAAGGCTAAAATTCTCAGCATTCACTCTTTCTATTTTTTTTTTTACCTCTGCCAACTGAGTTGGATGAGATATCCACTTGTGTCTGTAGTTCCACACAACATCTCCATGAATTTCGATGGCATTTTGAGAAAGGGCTAATGAAAAATTGATTAAATTTTGGGGTGGAATTTTCTATCCTTACCTCCCCTGCATCGTAGCGACATATGAACTGATTTTCATTCAGTTTTTAGTGACAATGGTGTTGGAAGAAGTATGTGCATTCTAGTTCTAATTTCAGCTTACTCTCTTCTGTTTCTCAGGTCGGTAGATAGGTTTGTCCTCGTATAGTTTTCCAGCTATTTCAAGTCAGATTTATTTGAAACTTGGTAGAAAGGTATCCTTTGATGAGATGCTTCTTACCTAGAAGAATTTTCCACTCAGGGTCATGTGATCTGGCAATAATGGCGTTTGAACTTTGTTTTAGAATTGATTTTCACAGCTGTTTCGAGTCAAATTTACTTGAAACTTGATATGAATTTTTTTTTTCAATAAGATGCTCTTTACCTGAAATTATCTTCTACTCAGGATCATGTGATCTGGCAATAATGGCGTTCAAACTTTAAGGTGGATGCCTCATTGAACTTTCACTTCTTGTTATTATTTAATCTGTTTCTGCCTCTCTACATGCTTCCCTTTTTATCTTGAATTTCCTCCCACTGCAAGCCACAACAGAATGGTTTAAACGCTGTTGCTGAGTTTACATTATTGATGTTTTCTGACATATCTATGCATCTATGTATCAGGACCTTGCTTAGCCCAAACTGTTCTTAGAAGAAACTTGAAACTTTGCAGACACACTCTCCTAAATGAGTCAGGGAAAAAATTTTTTTGTTTTTCGAAAATTCCCCCTCAAAGTAAATTTTTAGCGGGGGTTCAAATTACAATGTAAGATTATACCGAAACGGTTCCTTAGTTTGTGTAGGCAGCATTCTTGCTTGTTTTTTTTTTTCAAATTTGGACTTTTTAGTAATTACTGACCAAAAACTGCACAAGAAATAACTTATCCATTGATAATCACTTTCTCCTCTTATCTAATTGATCATCCCAACACAGCATGCTGCTAAAATACATTGGTTGGTTTCTATTCAGTGACTAACCAGACCTGTTCTTTCTTTTTTTTTTCTTTTTTTAAAACTCTCATTGTCTAAATTGATTCCGTCTTCCTATATTTTTATCTCGTTTTTATCTTGACCTTTTTTCTCTTGCTATTTTTTCTCTTTATTCCTTCCATCTTCAAAGAAATGATGCCGAAAATTTGTGATTGGCACTGCCATTTCTCTTCAACAATGAAAAATTCCATCTCTTCCCAAACACTCAGCATTTATTCTTGTAGAAAATATGATAATTCCTTTTGCCTCCAATGGATTCTGAAATGAAATTCAAACAGTGAAATCTTCCATTTAACAGACACACAGACATAGTTTCTCAGACATTTGATGCACTTAAAAACTCATTATACACACTGTGACAATAACACGTATGCATACAAGTGAGCACGCTCATAAATAATGTTGCAATATATACACTCACTCAAACGTACTAACATGTGCATATTTTGTTCAATTGTTAAGGTTCGTTTTGAAATGCATGTATCAAGGCAATATCACTTTTCAAAATATTTCTTTTTAATCTTGATTTTGAAAGGAACTAAATGGCAAAAGTGTTAAGATATGTTGTATTAAATAAATAATAGTTCATCAACAGATATTGTGAGAATCGGAAGAAAATCTGTATAAAGCAAAAGCTACCTCATTCCCATGGTGAAGACAAGATTTAAAAGGGTACACACACAGTAAGATGAAAAATAACCTTAGGTCATCGTTACTTTCTATTAGATTTTTTTTTATTCAGAATGAAAAAAGTTACAGAAAGAACTAATGCTCTTCGAACTATTGATATAATTTTCCCATTTTTTGTAGAAAAGAGACATTTTCATCTAATATGACTTCCTATTGAAATCAGAATCATTTGACTGAGTGAAAAAACAGGTCTAGCTCTGTACGCATGATACAGCCAACCAGCAGCCAGATCCACTTAAAAACTGGAGAAACCTATGTTGACAATTTTGGTGACAGTTTTGAAGGTTCTTAGTATCTGATAAAAATGATTTTTGTTTTAATTGAATTATTACTTCTGGGATTTTCATATTCATGTATTTTCATCAGATAACAGACAAGGATAGAAGAGGAAGCAATGAAAACCAATTGAGATTTAACTTTGTTCAGCTATTTGGTCTCTGTGGTCGAATTGATAAAGCACTATTCATGTCAGACAGGTTTCCGGAGCTATGACGTGCGAGTTCAAATATTGTCAGAGGCTAATTCTTTATTTTCAGTTCATGTTGCTTATTTAAATCATAGAATGTGAAATAACCTGAGGATTGCGAAAAAAATGATGAAAGATAAACAAAGCAAAAATTGATAATGAAAATATTTTATCATAATTGGACATAACAGACAAGTAACTTCAATGTCACAAGCATACATAAATGAGAGCTGTCCAGAAAGTATCTATCACTTGATATCAACAAAAGATAGCTTACTTGAGGCAATGGTATGCCTTAGTCCTCTTCAAAGTACTCTGTTTGGAATCTCACATACTTATCCCAGTATCCTTTCCACATTTCAAAACAGTCTGCAAGGTCTTCTTTTACGATCAACATCATCTGCTATGTCACTTTCAAGGGTGAAAAGTCAGGTTTGGCAGGGAACCAAATTTGTACAGTAGGGGTCAGAGATCTCAATCCAAAACTGAATTTGTATAATATCAAGAAAAGAAAGACTATACCAATGAAAATGACCACCATGGATCATCTGAAAATAGTTATAAAGACAAAGCAGACCCAAGAAATCAAGAATGATAAGTGCAACAGCCTTGAAGCTTTAAGGCAAGAAGTAAAAACAAAGGTTATCTTGTAATTCTTGGCACACAATAAAAGAATGTACTCTTTATTTTCAGTTCATGCTGCTTATATAAATCTGAAATTGAAACCTCTTATTTCCATTGTCTTAGAGTGGGTTTTCCAAACTTTTGCAAGATACTGTATGAATGTAGGTATCTATGTATGTATGTAAGTGTGTATGGTGTGTGCAAGCTTCACCAATGCAGGCTGAGAATTAAAACATTTACACCAATCAAGAATGAAGGATTGTTTTGTTTGTTTGACTATTCCCTTTTTAAGTGGGATTTTAGTGGGGGGATCAGTTTTGAAGAGTAAGTTTATGCTAAACTGGTCCCTTAGCTAGGACTTTTTTTAGTGATCACTTCCTGACCAAAGGCTTGAGAAACAATTTATTCATTGAAAACTCCCCTTTTGAATTTTTTATAGATCACCCCTACAAAGCATATTGCAAAAAGACATTGGTTGCATAATGGTTTCCATTGAGTAACTAACTAAATATATATCTTCGAATACTTTCATAAATGCTACCTAGAAGGAACCTTGTTTGTTACGTACAAATTCCAATTAAAACTCAGCTGAATTCTCTCTAGTTCACCACTATTAGTTTTTTACTAACTGGCAAAGGCAAAAGGTGATTTAGGGGTAGAGAGACCAGTTGAAATATGCCCACGATTTTGAGGGGGCCCTACTGCTTGGTGTTATCTTTGATGAATCATTCTAGTCTTTTTATTGTTCTGTTACTTGTTAGCACATTTTATACACTATTATACTATACACATAATGATTAGTACTTGACTTTATTTTTATTTCATCTTATGATTAGAACTTGATTTCATTTTTATTTCCAGTATTGATGACTTGGAAGGATATTTCTCAGAATCACCTTCATTTTTTCTCCCCACTGTTTTCAGAAACCATCAAAGCTGTTGCCAAAACTGCCAATATTTCTTCAGTTTTTATGAGAGTCTAGCTGTCTGGCTATCAATGTATGTGTCATGCATAGATACCACACCAATAGAACTAGAGAGCTGAAAATGTCATCATTTACTCCTTATTATATCAAAGGAAAATTTTTTTTTTACCTCCCCAAAAGGTTTAGGCTGCAATTTACAGTATAAGTTTATGGTTATCCCTTAGTCTGTGCCCAGCAGTGTTCCCCCTTTTTTTCTTGATCATTGCCCAACAAAAGGTGAGTGAAGAAATTTATTCATGGAACACACCTTTTCCAATTTTTCAATTGATCATCCTACCAGCATCCTACCAGAAGATGTTGATCACTTGACCGTTTCTATTGGGTGATTAACCAGACCTGTTTTTTTTTGTTTTTTTTTTGCTCAAGGCATTTGATAGAATCAGTTATTGAACAACTGGCGAAGGTTTCTCTTTTTTTTTCATATGTGCATGTGTTTGCGTGTTTCAGCTCACCTGGCCATACAGTTTTGTCTACAGACTTGAAAACTGGCATCAGAACTCAACCAGACCCCCCCCCCCCGAAAAAAAGGTTTTTGAGAAAAAGGGCTTTTTTGACCTTTATGGGGCCTTATTTTGACAGGTCTGTTAATATTATCTAAATTCTCCTGAATCTAGATATTTATAGATGTTTTTTTACTCTATTTTAGATATCTTCTTGTGGAAAGCACAAGTGAGGTCATAGATAAAATATATTCTAGCTATATTTATTCTTTGATGGTATTTTTCTACATGACTTCAAATTTTGACACTTTGGTTGTTCAAATATCGACTGTGATGGCAAGTCATTATTATTATCATGATCCCTTCAAGGAATAATTCCTTCAGCAAGTCTTTTATGTAAATGATATCTCGGTCAGAAAGATGAGAGTTTATATGGGTTAGACGTTAGATTTGATTTCTGCATTGATTGGTTCTGGAGCATAAAAGGGAAAACACAATAAACCACTTTAATTTGATTTTATTTCAATTCATTTTTACTTGTTTAATTTTTTTAAAAATTGCAGCCAATAATTTCATATCCTTGACTTTGTAGTATTCAGGGTTTTTTTTTCATTTGATTGAAAGCAATCAGACTATCCCGACTTTTTGTGTCATGATATGCTAAAGGCTCTAAAAAGAGGTTCGGTTTCTTGGGTAAAGTGGAGGGGAAGGGAGTAAAAGAGTGGGGTAGAGAGGAAAAGTGTTGGAGAAAAGAGAAAAAGAGTGGGAGAAGAGAGAGAAAAAGAGTGGGAGAAGAGAGAAGAGGGGAAATAAAAGAGAAAAAAGAGGAAGAAATAAAGAAGTCGGGAGAAAAATGGAAGTTTTTCTTCATTAAGATAGCTTTGTCAAAAATTAAGGAAACATAAAAATAATAATACTAATCACCAAAAGGAGTTATAATAATGATTATAATCATAATAGTAAAAGTAACAAAAATAATTTATAAAAAAAATAGCAATAAAAATACTGGTTTCCTCCTACTATCTGAAATTAGAGCATTCCTGTAAACTCCTTCAAAAGACAAAGTGGCATAAAGTGAGGACGCAATTACCATTAATTTATATGGAAAAAATATTTGAGCGTTCTCAAAGCCCCCAGAATGGTGATGATGGTATGAGTTGTCAGAGTTGAAAGTGGTTGGAAGTACAGGTGACTGGTGTGGGAGAGGGAACGGGTGCACGCTGCCTCTATAATGACTCACAGTATAACAAGCACTACTTCATTTTTAAAAAGTGAAAAAATAGCAAAAAGCGAACTTTGAGAAAGCTGGGGAAGCCCATGACAAAAATTATTTTTGAAATGACAAAAATAATGATGTAAATAATTGTAATATAATTATGATAATAATATTCAATGATAAGAACAATAATGATAATATTGTTTCAACAAAATGAAAGTTGGAATTTCCTAACAATAACATGAAAATGATTGGTTCTCTTGAGAAAAATGCGTTTTTCCTTCCTTTTGTTTCTTTTCCTTCCTCTTCATTCGTTTGTTCCTTCCTTCTTCAAATCATCATCATAAATTCCATCTTTCTTTCTGCTCACTCTCTCCCCCAATCCACTCTTCAAATGTCTGTCTGTTTCTTTCATTTTTTCCTTCCTTTTGTTTCCTTTCCTTCCTCTTCATTTGTTTGTTCCTTCCTTCTTCAAATCATCATCATAAATTCCATCTTCCTTTCTGCTCACTCCTCCTCCTCTCCTACCCAAACCCCCATCCACTCACTCTTTAATCGGCTGCCGAATTCTTTCCTTGCGTAAGCCTTCATTTGTCTCGCCCCTCCAACCCCGTACATTTTCAATAGCGAATTTCCTTCTTCTCGCTTTTGCTCCTCACTTTTCAACTAATTTCCTTTCTTCTATTATATTTTGCTCCCTGACAGCCAACATCTTTTGTCTTTTGTCTTTTTCTAAATTTTCTTCCTGTCACTCTTCCATTCCTCACCATTTTCTTCTTATACTTCCTCTCTCCACCCTCTCTATTGAATATCTGATTTTTCTCCACCCACCTTTTCATAATTCTTTTCAGTACACATTCTCTTCTAATTCCCTCTGAATTAGTCTTTTCCTACGATAATTTTACATCCCTCTAGTTTTTTCGCCCCTCTCAACAAATTCCAGATTTCCCTCACTCTCCGAAAATTGAGTGTTCTTATGAAAACCTTACTAAGTTGGAATGAGGTGAAGTAGATATACAAATTACTAATAATTTATATTTTCCATTACTATGAGATGGGTAAACTTTTTGAGCGTCCCTAGACCCATGAAAAAGTGATCATGGTATGTTAGGGTACAAAATCTATTGGGTTAAGGTGGTAGGAGGTGCAGAAGACAAGGTTGCTATAAGAAAGGAAAATTTTTTGAGCGTTCCCAGACCCTTGAAATGGTGATCATTGTATGGTAGGAGGCCAAATCTATGGGGTTTGAGGTGGTGGGAGGCACAGGAGAGTGGTGCTGCTTTTATGATAGCTCATTGCGAAACAAATGCTGAATGCTTTTTTTGTTTTTTTTCTATCTTTTTTGTAAAAGCTTAAAAGTGGGGTTAAAGGAACTTTTGTAAAGTGGGGAATTCCTGTACCTTCTTTTGTCTTTTAAGTCTCTGTCTACTGATTACCTTCTATCTTTTCCCCTGTTGGACGGATACACTTTTTATTATTTTTCCTTTCTTCCATCTGCGTATTGCTCATTTAAATTTCTTTTCTTTCTCCTCTTTCCTCCATCATCTTTCTCTCTAACCTCTCCAAAGAATTCATTGGTTCCAGGAACCTGGAATTCTATTCTTCCGGAATAAGTTGACTTTTTTCCTGGATGGCAAAAATGAGTAGATTCTGAAAGCTCTTATTTCGATTGATAGTTTCTATTCTAAATTGAGATTCACTGCTTTAAACCAAATATATTCACTCATGCATTGCCTATCTTTTCATCTGTCTGTCTACACAGTATCTCCATAAGTTCTCTATGGATTTTGGTGACATTTTCTGGAAGGCTGGCCTATAGGCTAAATGAAAATTGATAAATGTTGGGGCAGTTCCAGGAATTTTTATCCGACTTTTTTTGTAGTAATCACTTCCCAACAAAACTCCTTTTTCCAATTTTTTCAATTGATCACTCCCAACACGGCATGCTGCTAAAAGACATTGGTTACATGACATTTAACTGGACCTACCTTCTTTCAACCCTTTGCAATTTGTCCTGCTTTTCTCTCTGTTCTCTGTCTTTCCTGTTTCAATCAATCTTCAAATCAAATGAAGAATCACTCAAGGATGGCAAGCTCAACCTTCAAGAACAAGAAAATAAAAAAATAGTCCTAAAAAGAAGGGTACATAACTAATGCATCAACCCGGTAGTCACCTATGGAGCTGAACATGGAACCTAACCAAATGACTGACCAGCAAACTAAGAACTATGCATTGTGCACTTGAAAGAATCATACTCAACATCACATGGAGAGTCCACAAGACAGCACAATATATCAGGAAGAAAACGGGAGTCCAAGACATAGAAACCATTAGAAAACTCAAATGACAATAGACAAACAATTGATACCACGATTTGAAATATGGATCCCTGAGGAATAAACTGAGGCCAGCGGATCACAAGGTGGCGAGACGAACTGGACAGGTTAAAAAAATATTGCATCTGCAGTGCCAATGATAGAAAGGTGTTGCAAATTCTGGGGAAAGTCTATGTTGATGAAAAATTGATATATATAACAGTACAAATCAGGACTATAATATAATGTAATGCAATATCCGATGTGTGATGGGTTTATTCCATAAAGTGCTCGATACATTCAACGTTAAATATTAAGTTAATTTAAAATATAGCTTAAAATATGATATATTCATGAACATATACTGAAGATTACAGAGGGAAAATACACCACAAATTCTTCATGATGGATACATTTTTCAAGAGTGGTGAATTTTTCCTCTGAATTTCTGTTGATATTGCTCAATATTATGTCAATAATACATTGAGCACTTGTAATTTAGGAAAACATTGAATTTTGAAATTTTAACCACACTACTTTTCTCATTATAAACATTTTAAAATAAAGTAGTTACATATACATATATATATATATATATATATATATATATATATATATATATATATATATATATATACATATGTATATGTATATATGTATATATATACATGCATATATATATATAATCAATATCAATATTACTACTTTTAAAAAAATGATTTTGATAAAATATATATATATATATATATATATATGTATATATATATTTTCAGCATAATGATTATAAGTGAAGTATACAATTACAGACAAAATCTATATAAAACCTGTGCAACCAAAAAGTACATTGCCCACATCCCATTCAATTTGATGAATTTGTCTGGGATACGTAAATGATATATCTAACAATTTATATGTTTATTTTACACTCAGCAAAACTTATTAGATATATTAATAATCATTAAAATAGGTCTGGTTAGTCACTCAAACAAAATTGACATATTACCAAGGTTTTCTGGCAGCATGCAATGTTGGGGGAGATCAGTTAAAAAATCGGAGAAGAGGGTGATTAATTGATAAGTTACTTCTCTTGCTTTTTTTTTCCTGATCACTAAGAAGTCTAGATTTTCAAAGTCTGATCACAGTCGGACACAAACTAAAGGATTAATTTAGAATAAACATGTAATGCAAATTGAAATCCTAACTAAAAAAACTACGGGGGAGGGGATTTAAAAAGAACTGAAGTTTTTTCTTGATTGATAAGGGGTAAATCTTTAAATGTTCAGCTCTGTAGCTCCATCAGCCCGTATGCATAAGATATAAATAGATACAGTCACACCCACTTAAAAACTGAAGAGACCTCTGATTTCAGTATTGGTGAAAGTTTTGATTGACAGTGCCTAATTGTTTGTATATAATCAATAAGGAAAATGCAATATTATGACTACCATTTTGAATTTATAAGTTTAGTGGATATGGTCTAGTCAGGCTGGCTCATTAGTTGTTATGGCTCATTTCATCTAATCCTCTTTTCAAATAAAAGCTTATAGAAAATTAAACAGGAAACAAAAGATTAATATATCAGAAGAATGATTTTTTATGTCATATTAATGTTTAAATAGTGTTGAACAAAACCCATTCTGTTTTTACCGTGAATAAAAAAGACTTGAGTGAAGTTTTCATAGTTTTCAATAAGTTGAAAATGATGATATATTCATTAAAATGTAACCAAACCAATTCTGTTTGGTAAAATATCAAGTAACTTTTTATACCAAACAGCAGCATATTAAAGATTCAGCTAATTTTCCGATGATTAACCTCAATAAATTGAATAAAAGTACAGAGAATAACAGTATAAATTTAGCATATTTTGTTGCTATTATTATCATTATTATCATTATTATCATTATTTGAATCTTCACACAAGCAGCAACTGGTGGTTTTCACTAGATATTAAGTGATAACAAGCCTCCTCAAATGGCCATCTTCAGTAATGCCACCATCTGGATTGTTTCAGTTTTTCCCTTGATTCCCAGTTTCTCTAGCATTTTAGCTATGTTCTTGGGGACTGTTTCCAGGGCTCCAACCACTGTTGGTACTATGGTAACCTTCATGTGGATATTTATCCAACTCTTCACTCTCTTTCAGCTTCACCCTGTGGTCTGCCGGGACAGCAAAATCTACTATTGATGTTTTCTCTATTCTACAAGATCTGGTCTTCTAGTCTGGATTGGGTGATCCGTTTGAATCCTTAAGTCCCAGAGAATTTTGAACATTTCATTCTCTAGGACATTCTGGCCCATTGGATTGTGTGGTCAAAATGTATTTGCTTGCTCAGTTCTCCATGGATCACACTACCCATCCAATCATGCCTGTTCTTGCACTCTCTTTCGGCTAGTCGGCTACACTCACTCACTATATGATTAATTGTTCCATCTTTATATCCAAATAATCTAGAATTGCTGTTCCCCTGTGTTTTCATAGCCTTCATATAGTTTGTTTTTATTGAGTTGTTCTGGGCTACTATTAGGAGTGATTCGGTTCCTCTCTGTAGTTTCCCTTGCATAGCCATGTCCATGTTATCTGATCTGCAATATCTTTGGTTTACTTTCTGAAATGTCCATCTACTTTTTCTTCTTGTTTTGGATTCTTGTTTTTGCTTTTCCCCTGGTTCTCTTGTCCCCCTGTTAGTTCCATTGCTGTTTCTGGCTGTTGTAATTAATATTTCCTTACTCTGTCTAATATAATCTTCGAGTCTCCTAATTGCTGAGTCAACGCAATCCTCAATGCTAATAAGTCCTCTACCTCTATCTCTCTCGTTTCTTTTTACATATGATTTGTCAACATTGTCTCTCTTTGACTTCATGCATTGTCATCAGTTTTCTTGCTCTGTAGTTTGAGATCATTATTATCATTTTCATTTTGGTTGTATTTTTATGAGAAATCAGTATCATCTAGGAATTCTTGAGGCTTGTTTGCTCTACTTTGTTCTGTCTATGAAGCATGACTCAGTAATTTGTATCTTTGCTAGTGGCAGATCTCAATTATTTCTCATAGCAGTTACCTCCCTTATGAGTTTGATCAAGCACCCAAATATACTAATATTTTATTATATAATTTCATTTGCATGCTGCCGCAGCAAACAATGACTATGCCGCTAACAAAGACTTCATCAGCTGATGACTCTGAGGTCAGGCATGGTTTCGGGGCTGAAATATCATTACCACTAACCCAGAGGGCCCCAGCAATATTTTATGATACAGCAAATATTTCATTGATTCTTATTATGATTGATGCATATCAAAAATATTATTGTTCTTTCCATGATTCGTTGGATAACTTTTTGGGTTCAAACAACTTTCACAAAGTTTTGGAGAAAAAAGTCATGATGAAAAAAGAGTGAGGATAATAATCTGATCAATCTGGGGAAAGTTTTGATAATGTTCAATCTCTGTTGAAGATTACTGCTTTTATGCTCAGGGGCATAGCTTGAGATTTGAGAGCTCAGGGTGCAACAATCAAGACAACAGGTCCAATAAGAAAAATACATACCTGCAAAATGTGATAAAATAATCATAGAAACTTGAAAAAACTTTGAACAAGAACATTTTAACATAGACAGTCAGATAGCCAGATTTTATATTGTATTACCAAACTACAAAGGTCTGCCATGGAATCTTTATAGATCATATTAGTTATAATGATCAATATTATCACTATTATGCTGTACTATAAGATAAATGGTTCACAAAGGTATTTTATGTTTTGCAGTCGATTAAATAATCAATAAACTAAGTTTATAATAAATTTATTGATGAACTGTGATAAAATAGATGAATTGCATGTCTCAATGTTCTTTACAGATAGATTTTATCATGTATAGAAGTGGAGTAAGGAAAATTTAAAACTGTAGAAGGACTTTATGATGACCCTCTATATTCCAACTTGCATATGAATACAAGATATTTAATCATCCTCTTTATTATAAATATGAGTACCAATCATGAATTTTTAAAGACTTCCTTTGTTCTTCTTATGAATTTATTAGAAACATTACCATCAACATAATCCTGGTGTATAACACATTTTTTATCTTTTCTTTCTTTTTTTTCTTTTTCTGGTGTTTGCCCCCTGCTGCTCCCAGGAAATTGGGGGGACAGCCTGCTGTGGTGAAGGAAATGGAAAAAGACACAATCAGTGTAAAATTCTGTCCTCACACATCGACAGTGAAGATGGCTGGAGCGATGGAGACGCCACAATGGACAAAACCCACCAACTTCCTGGTAAGATGCTCAAATCTCAAACATTTACACCCTCCTGAAAATCAATGTATCTCGTCGCTATTTTTTAAATTTTTATTCTGCTGTTGCTATCATAATTGAGAGACAAATCTGGGTGAAAGGCTATTATTGCCAGTAACCTAATTGATAGACTTCCCGGAAATTATTATTAGAAAAATATGAAGTTGTTCTTCAAAGATAATTCATTTGCAATCAATTTTTTCAATGCTTTATAACAGCTTGAATAATTTATTAAATGGCCTCTTACGGATAAACTGAGAAGAATAACTAATGTAAATTATTTCATTAAGTATTTAAACCAGTATCACTTCGGAGGAAAATGTCACAAAATATCAGAATGAAAGGAAGGAATGACTACCAGGAATACATTGCCAATATGGTCTACTAATATGGACTACCAAGTGTTTTGACTGAATTTGTGGCATAATATTTCAGTGATGTGTTAGTAGACTATATTAGCAATGTATTCCTGGCAGTTTTTCCTTCCTTTATTCAAATTGCCACTAGATGACATTTGCCCCTGGATTGTATCCTCATCTTTATTGGGCTGATCCTTACCTTTCAACCAGTGTACACTTTGGCCTTCATCGAATCTATGCCATGTCCAGAAATCCTTAAATAACTCTGAATAGAATTTTTTATCTCATCTACATTTGTTCCGACTGGATAACTTCTGTAATTTTGAAATGAGTCATTCTGTGCACAATAAGTAAATTAGATAAAGTAACCTCTGACAAAAATATACAAATTCTTCTTATTAAGGACTCAAATTGTTTCAGGTTATACTAACATAAAATTTATCTGAAGAGACAACCTCAGTCTTTTTTGTAAAGAAAAAAAATTATTTGGGGTTAAATGTTTGCTTCCTGTTCCTAGTGCTTGTTTTATAGAAAAGATCCAAAAGAAAAGTATGCATCTTCTGGCACCTTTGAGGATAATGGGTTAAGAATCTCAGACCATTTATTACTCAAGGATAGTTGATATAGCAAAAACCAAAACATGTACCTAGTATTAACACATACATTATGTAAATACATTCATTATATAAAATAGAAATAGAAAAGGCAAGCTTGCAACTTATCATAGGAGGTGACATGTTCATACAGGCAGACAAAGGAAAATCTATAATAATATTAGTAATAAGAACAAGGGCAATAACTGCAGTAGCAATAATAAATACAATAAAAACCACCATGCAATCATTTAGGAAGAGTGACTAATAGCCTGGAGAATATGGTCCTTACTGCCTGTAACTTTCCTTGCATGCACTGACAGACTCGCATAAAAATTCCTCTATTCTATTGTTCTTACTTGTACGATCTTCTTTGAGGCAATTTGCAAGAAACGGACAAAATGGTGCATGAAAACCTTTTGTGAGGTGGAAATCATGAATCTCTGATTCAAAATGGCAGCATTAAAGTGTTACTTGGCAAAATATTTAGAGATAAAAATACATGACTAAAGTAAAGTAATTAGTCCCCTTATGTTGGTTGCAGCTTTAGCCGTCCCTGCTTGGGCTCCATATATCCCCTAACTATTTACTCCAATCATTTTGCTATGTATGAATCGGACTAACTGGCAACAAGCACCAAGATTGGTATCACTGACTTCACATTTTTTTTTCACCCAAGTTGGGATATGACTATATAAGGATTATTAATTTCTCATGCTTGTGACAATTCCATATTTCTTTTGATAAGCTAGAATTATTTAGTCCTTTTTCTTGTTAAATTCTCTTCCATTTTGTTTGCTAAGTAGCTATTATAGAAATAGGACTGAAAGCTTTTAAAGAGTCATGACATCTCTTTTTGAATTAGAAACTAGCATAGTACCCGGTAAAAAACGACAACATCATTTATGTATGGATTGGGATCTCTGTCTAGGATTCGAGTATCTGTGTGCTTTACCTTGGATCAAAGTGTAACTCCTTAACCTTCAGTCTAGGATCAGAGCGTAGTATCTTCATACTCTGCTAAGAATCAAAAAGTTCCTCTCAGTAATTCTGCCTAAGATCAGAGTGTTGAATCTGTCCACTAATTGAAAAGTGTTACACACACAAAAAAATACATACATGGTATGCTGCACTTATAGCATAATCTTCAAAGAATGAAGCAAGGGCTTGAAACAGAGGTCATTCGGCACATACAGTGCAGACAAAATAAATGCAAATACCTATCAGAAGTATTGCTAGTTTATCTGTGGTATTTGAGAGTGAATCAAGAATCTTCCTTCCACAAAACAGAGTAACTACTTTTATCCATTATTTTACAATGGGATGGTTGTTTAGTAATCTCACTTTGATATCTAAAGATACTTTTTATTACAAAAAAATGATTAAAAAAATATACATATAATTACCAGTGTCACAAAATTTGTTGGTATGTTGGTGTATGTGCTTGTCCGTTCAGGTTTAAGAGTCATGGTAGAAACAGAAGACATCACTTTCAGAGAGAGAAACACAGTAAATCTGATTGCTGAAGTTTTGTGAACTGAAATGAAACAAAACAATCCAACTTTAAAGAGAGAAAGACAATAATCGTATGTGATTGTCTGCTAAAGTTTTGTGCCTGTCTGTAAGCGTAGTAACTAGAGATCCTAAAAGAATGTATACATTTTTCAAAATGATGTTTGAAAGTAAAGATATTCTAAAATAATAATTTATCCATATATAACATTCAAAAAACCTGTTGTTTTTTTTTTACTGGCACTAAGTTAGTCTTATTACATAAAAGGCTACGTCACTTTTCTGTTTGTGAAGATGTCTGACATGCTGAAGCAAATAGGAAACAAGGGAGAAGGTTGCAAGGCTTTACTGAGTATGTGTGTTTGCCTCTATATCAGTACTACTACTGCTGCTTTTGCTGCTGTCTTTGTTCTGATTTCTCATGAATAAAACTAATGTTTTGCTCATATTAAAAATGAAATTTACTTTTTACCAAATTCTTACCAAGTACGGTCAAGGCCTTCAGTTCCAGAGGCAGCAAATCAGCTCCATAATATTATGAATACTCCACTATGCTATGTTTTTATTCACTCCTAAGGTTCATTTTATCATCAATAAGCAAATTACTGGCGTGTGTTACCATAAAGCTGTATTTTGGTTGCAACTATCCACAGGACATTTGACCAGAAGGATTGTGGTTTGTCCAGGTACTCTTTGGTAAAGATCAGTCATTCGTTTTTATGTTTTTTTTTTCAGCTATGAGGTCCTTCTTGGCTTTCGCTTAAAAGGATAAGAACATCCTACCTAAAGTTGAGCATGGTGGAGGATCCATAATGATATGGGGTTGCTTTGATGCCTCTGATACTGAAGGCTTTGACCATATCAAAGGAATCATGAAATCAAAGGATTACCAAGGGATTTTAGAACAAAATGTGCAACCCAGTCAAAGAAAACTAGGTTTGGTCCACAGATCATGAGTGCTCCAGCTCGTCAAAAATCCAAAGCAC
Organism: Thysanoteuthis rhombus; assembly: GCA_963457665.1. NCBI lineage: Eukaryota > Metazoa > Mollusca > Cephalopoda > Oegopsida > Thysanoteuthidae > Thysanoteuthis > Thysanoteuthis major. The sequence goes on along the minus strand of OY735214.1, from coordinate 21,231,091 downwards.
ACATCTGAAAGGACACAAGAATGGTTGGAAAGGTAAAAATGAACTGTTTCAAACTGGCCAGCAGTGAGTCCTAATCTCAATCCCATTGATAATCCTTTTAGAAAGCAGAAATCTGGAGTCGAAGTTTTAACACAAACCATCCTCTGCAGGAATCCTGTGAACATTCAAGAGCTTGAACAAATTAAAGAGAAAGAGTGGGAGAAACCACCAGCTGACAAGTGCAAGAAGCTTATAGATGGCTGCAAGAAATGTTCGGAATAATTTATTGTTGCCAAAGTGGATGTGCAAACAAATATAAAGGAAGGGTGCCAATATTACTGTCCAGGTCATATTTTTGATTTCTTCTTTGAAATTACAACACGTATTTGGAAAAATAGTGATTTTCTGTTGAATTACTTTGTACATCCTAATAATTTGGTAGATTTCCATTTATTTCTAAAGATATAGTATAGATTATACAAAAAATCAAAGAGTGCCGTTTATCCTGAGTGGCATTGTACATTTATGCTAAAATATATTTTCATGTAATTTATCTGTATATAGCATAAACATCCTGTCATTTTTTTCACATACTATGCTAGTCTTTAAATAATAGCCTATTTATTTTTTTACCTGAACTACAACTAAGTTACAAAGTTTCCATGTAGTCAAACAGTTGGATAATCAGCTGGTAAGAACTGGAGCTAGATTCTCTCTTTCTGAATTTTCTAAAAAAAATTCCTTAAAAATAAATGATGATAAAATACTTATTCAATTTTATGTTTTCATCTTTTCATTTAGTTTTTTTTTTTTTTTATCAAAGCTGTTTTTTTCTTAAAGCAGGAAATATCGTCTTGATTTCAGATCCTAAAAGAAAAACATTATTTTTGGGGAAGAAAAAAAAATAGCTGAGCACTCTAACATCCGGATTACCGAGTCAAAAACATAGAAAAATAAAATTAGATATAAATCATATTTAGCAGAAAATATAATTAGAGGAAAGTATCATCATAGTTTGCCATTGTGAAGTTACAGGTTTTCACTCCTTCATAACTCTTACATCTACTTGATGAGATAAATTTCATTCTAAATCCTAATAAGAAACAAAATGAGATTTAAGCTAGTGATGACAAGTAACTTGGGTGTATATATATATATGTGTGTGTGTGTGTGTGTGTGTGTGTGTGTGTGTGTGTGTGTATATACTATCCATTTATTGGTTCAATTTTTTGAATATGTGTCAGGAATCTTGACACAGAGTAAAAATAAATTAAATTGTCTAATTAAAAAGAAAATCAGCCAATCCAAATATTAATAATGATATTCAAATTAATGAAAATGATATGTCAAAATAAATGCATATGCATGTATATGAGTGTCTGCTGCCACTTTTCAAGAGAGTTGGGAGGGTAACAAAAGCATATATTCCCAAGGGTCAGGGGCCAAGGGTATATTTGGAAAATATCTCGGTGGCAACCCTGTTACGTGATATGCATTCTACCCACCATTTGTAGTATTAACAAGTGTCATCTAGATGTCAGATAATGAACTTGACCATTGACAGAGATGCATAACTAGACCCTGAGATGACACTATGGAGTAAAAACCAGTGAATGATAATTTTCTTTTTATATAGGAACAAGTTGGGGGATTACGTAAAACAATTGTACTGCACCATTATCATATATTGACTATAACGTTTCAACTTCAAAACCCCTCACCCTTGGTGAGAGGGCCTGATTCAGGTGGGGGCGAGTCCATCCCATCAATGGACGCTTATGTGCACATATGCAACATCCTGTCACGTATAATGAGAATATAGCAATTTTATAGATATTTATTATCAAGATGTACATGATAGGAGATTATAGTGTTTACTCTTGGTATCATCAAATTTGGAATCTATTATTATTATTATTTGATGGAGGAGAAAAACCTTTTATATATTGTGCAATTTTATTCTTTTCAAAAAATTTTTGTTTTATCAAAGCTGTTTTTTTTTTTAAAATGCAGGAAATATTATCTTGATTTAGGACCCTAACAGAAAAAAATTAACTTTTGAAATTTTAAATAGCAGGGCTTTCAAACCACTGGTGGCGCCAGGCTAGGGTTAGCTTAGGCTCTCAGCAACCTTGCCTGAGCCTTTCCCTAAGCTCGTAAAATTTGATATCTTTAACAATCTGATTACTGAGTCAAAAACACAGAATAAAACCTTGGTGCATCAATAAGTACATGGACTAATTATAAAAAATGCATTTATTTTACACAACAAATATTTGATTTTCAACATAATTTCCTTCCTTGTCCATGCACTCAATTCAGTGGTATATATTAATCATATAGACCGAACAATGTACAGTGAAATTCTCAGATCAAAATTCAGCTAATAATTACATCAGACTACGGAATTAACAATGCAACCTTGTATAGATAGATATAACAGATATCAATCGTATTTAGTAAAAAATATAAAACAAAAACTGTGTCTTTTGAATGCACGATTATATTTGCTAAAATGAATTTTAGGTCCAAATAATTATGTTTCAATAATTTTCAGTTTGGCATCATTTATGAGTGTGCAAATGTATGTGAAAGTGGGAAGGAAAACTGATTCAAGCTTTGGTAGATATCCCATAGTCATAATACCAGCAGATTGGATGCTGTGGGATATTAATGTTAGTTGTTTAACAGTGGTGAAAATTGGGTATGAATATATTTCTCAAATTTCAAGGTTATTTTGTATGTTCAATATCTACTGATGGAGACATTACCATATACTTAGTTCCCTAAACCAAGCATTACCACATACCCAATTATGTAATTACAGCAGGGTAGGATTTGATAAAATTTGGTAGCAATTCATGATATTCATGGCATTGCTGTAAATACCGGGTCTGGTACAACACATGGTTTATGCATCCACTATTTGCCAAAAAATGATCTTTACAATTCTAAAAATCAATAGAATAACATCGATTTCTCTTTCATAACAAAACGTCTTAATCTATTTTTCCAGTATCAGGTATTATTAAATTAATTATTATTGGCAACTGTTTAGCTCAATGGTAAGAGCAACACTGTTGAAGCAGCTACCCTATTGGTCGCAGATTTGATTCCTACAGCAGCCTCATTTTCTTTGATTGTTTATTTCATTTGTCTTGTCTAGGCCAAATGATACGTTCACCATGTAATAACGGGAGATCATTTCAAATAGAGATTCAATGAAATCATAACAAAGTTCATGAACATGCGGGTGTGCACAGCCAACCTACTTGAAATCGAACAAAGGGAGATAACTTGGAGTTTGTAATACCACGCTATGTTTTACCAACTTCATTTTCGAAGTTAGTTCTGCGAATACGAACACACACACAAATGCAACGATTCGTATATATCTACAAATATCTCTCTGAGATTATTTATATTTTTAGAGTATTTACCTTGTTTTCTTTTATTATCACTTCTAACCAGACATATCAAAACACGCACCGGCTTTTTCCATTATTAAAACTTCGTTTTCCCCCTTACTTCAACCAAAGATTTATATGGCCTTTTCTTTTCAAGCACGCAACTATTCAAACGCTTTTAAATACCCACTAACCGAGCAGATGTTTTTTCTTGCATACTTTTCTTTTTGCTATTCTCAATACACATGCTCTGATTCATTATCACGATCTCTTGTGATACACCACTATTGACTTATCTATACCCAACCTTTTAAATACATTTTTCTTCATGTCTGTAAACAAACAACAAACAGTTACATTACAATCAATTACAGATTTATTTTGGAAACATTAGCGTTACCTTCTCAAAAGTACCCTCACAAAACTGTACCTTCTCTTACCTGCTTCATTTTTACAGTCTCTCTCATTATTTTAAAAGCAAAGTTAAACTTTCTAGTTGCTTTTTATCACATCGTAACTTACTCCAAAAAAATATCAGTCTACGTATACCGTACTGCAATACTGAATGAGTGAACATACAAAGGTCCCGCCTCAAAAAGAAAATTGTGCATTCGATCCATAAGAACTCCCTCTCTTCGGGAAATTTGCTAGTTTAGAATTTTTTTTTAACCTTTCAAGGTTTTATTTACAATATAATGATATTGCTCAATCGCGCACGCATTTTCCATCATTTTTACGAAAGCCTCGAAATATGCGGTTACTTCCCTTAACACGGAACATTCTCTGTGATGATGAAATCTAATGAAAAAATATATCTAAAATGAAACAGACCCCTAAAATAAAGAAGATATTTATTCTGAAAATAAATAAGGCATGTATTTTCCTAACATATACAAAATTAGTTTTCCTTGGATGCCTGTATATTCTAGCAGCTGTTTGTACAAATTGATGTAGTCTTTCTTTTGGGGGGGAACATCCTGTAAAACAGCACTTAAGGCAAGAAGCCATCAACATAATAAAGTGGGCTTTAGGAATCAAAATGAAGGGAAGATAAATTGTGAACATGAATAGCGGAACATAAAGGTTAGATCTAATATCTAAAATCTAAATCTAAAATCTTGAAAAATTAACTTTTTTCAAAACTGACAAATTCCTCGAGGAAAGCAACCGAAAATATAAACAATTAATTTTTCAAAATTTTTTTGCTTAAGGACTTTTGTATGTCAGAAATCACCGGTGAAGATCAAAAATAAAGAATAAGCTCTTGGTAAGTCCCAAACTTGTGTCCCTACTAACTTGTTAGATCTTTTGAAGCTTGGTTGAGCAGCTTTCTAAGATTAAAAAAAAAAGAAACATGATTTCGAGTCTTATTTGGAGAGTTTATTCTTTGTTTCTGATCTGAACTATTTACTTCCAGTTGATAGAAAGCAACCAAAAATTTCAAAATGGGAGAACATACAAGTCAAAAATTGATAACAGTTGACAATGCTTCATCTAATGAAAAAATGAATCAGGATGATATTACAAGATGGCTATTATAAATTACCATTATACTGTGGTCTAAAAAATGACTATTACAAAATTGACAATTAGAATTTATTTTTTTTGTCATCATTTGAGATGGGAATTTCTTTTTCATTATTTTGTGTGTATAAGTGTCAATCCTAAGCTCCCTGGCCAAGAAAAATTCTCTTTGGTTAAAGGTCTTTATTCAAGATACCTTAACCTCAGAGGCATAGCTAGAGATTTGGAGACCTAAGTCACTCTGCTCCTTGAGGGGGCCCCTTTGTCAGTAGAAATGCAGTAAGTGACCTACTATATATGTACAAAGTTTTTGGGAGCCCCCCTCCATTTGGGGCCCAAGGGTATTTTTATCCCATCCCCCGAGCTACACCTCTTCCAAACCTTTTGGATACCACGGATTTTACAAAAATTAGATTGACCACTTAGCAGAAAGGCATTTTCATTAAGACCAAAAATTCCTCTCTTTGTTACATTATAGTAACAAGTGTCCTCTTTTAAGTTCTTGTGAGAGCTTGTGATCTTGAATGTCAAATTCTCTTTACAAAAAATCTGAAAAATTCAGTGTTGATTTTTGTTTGATGCTAATTAGCAAAAGACCTTGCTGATGTGGTAAAGCCAATGGCATTACTTTCTGATATTTTTTTGTACAAATCATTAATGACTTTATTTTGATGCAATCGTTGAAATTTGGACATTCTCAAAAAAAAACTATCTATTTGTGACATTAATCTATTGTAATGAGCTTTTAAAATTATTAGAAACCCCACAATTACAGGTTGGGTGTGGATTAACTCCTTTTTAGAAATCAAATGCAACTTTTGTAAATATTGGTCTATTTTTATGAAACAATTTTTATTTTGATCTTTACTGTGTTAGAAATTCTATCAGCATATGGTCCAAAGTAAAGTTCATTTGACTACAATCGACCAATCAAAGTTATCATCAATTTTCAATAGGGAGTTTCTTTACACCTGCCCTGTATATAAAAAAGAAACTCTTTCTTCAGACAAAGGCAAAAACTCTCAAACCATGAAATGAAAACAAATGTGATATCTAACAATATCTTCAAATTGTTAAAACTGTAGCTGCCTATCATGCCAAAAAAACTTTTTAAACAATGTAGAGTTAAGCCAAACAGATTTATTTTGTCCTTATCTAATTTCAATAGAGTGAGTGCATCTGTGAAAGAATTGAATTTTTTCTTTTATACTTTTTATAGCTTCTCCTATGTAGGTGCTATAAGTAAGTACTTATTTTGTTCACTGGTTGATACAGTGCTGAAAGAAAGTGATTCAATTTGTTACTCCATCTTAAATTTGATATCTAATGCATTGGGTTACGTAATTAGAAACTCTCTTAAACTGTGATCATAGGTCTCTTGAGCTTTTGAGTTGGGCTGGCTGGCTATGTATTTATGTATGTATGCTTGTATTTCATATGTACAAGGCCACACCAATGGAGTCAGAGGGCTGAAGATTTGAAAATTTACTACTTATCATGTAAAAAAATCATATTTGTTTTTTGAAAATACCCTCTCCATAGGTTTTTAGTGGGGTTTTACTTTACATTGTAAGTTCATGCTAAATTTGTCCCTTAGTTTGTTTCCACCAGTATTCACGCTTGTTTTTTGAAAATTTGGACTTTTTTAGTGATCACTGCCCAACAAAAGGTAAGAGAAATAACTTATTCATTGATCACCCCTTTTCCAATATTGGTCACATGACAGTTCTTATTGAGTTACTGACTAGACCTGAATTTTTTTTTGAACTGATTAAAAAAAAAAGTCATTCATATGAACAATGAATTGAATTTTTTTCTTTAATGATCTTCCGTTCTTCAACTCTTACCTTGATTCACAACTAAGTAAACTGAATTGGAGAAAAAGGGTGCTACTATTGTGTGTGGTCTACCGAGCCTATTCTGTGGTCCCAATGGGCCATGGCTTTTTGACCTCTGGCCTTAGAGCAAAGTGTATTATCTGTCCTAACCCTAAATGCTAACTCTTTGCCTGTTGTCAGGTTAGAGATATATCAATTCATTACTTTTTAGACTTGGATAGAATTACCTTATTTCTTTTTTGACTCGAATTTAATTGTTTTTTCTTTACACAACAACTGTGGTTCAATTCATTAAAGACATATCAGATATTATGCAGATAAGAACAGATACTACACTTTGCTCTAAACCAAAATGTTAAGAAGCAACGGACTGCCAGGATCTCAGACTACACTTAGTAGACTACAGGCTATAATAGTACTGGAAATAATCCAGTAATTCTTGGTTGGTATCTTAAAAGTCTCTGTTCCATGCATGCAGAGTTACAGCTTAGGAGTGAGACAGTCAACCTTTAAAAATAAAATGAAAGTACATTGAAACCCTGTCTAACAATGAATAAAATCCAAGAGAGTATAAATATAAAAGCATTCTCCTAGTTTAGCGTCCCAAATTATCACGGACATTTGATTTGAAGATCAATCATTTGCATTATTTTCTAAAGCCAGGCATTGATATTCATACACAAACCATCGGGAATTTGTTGGATTCAAGGAATTTAGACTGGAGATTACCAGTGATGCAGCTAGAGATCCGGGGTCCTTGGAGGGGGTTGGGGATGCTTGGCTCCTTAAAGGGTCCCCTTAAACAGTTAGCGAGATTTGATGTTGAGTATCAGGTAAGGTTTCGGTCGACCCTAACATTACTGAAAACTCCTATAGACCTTTGGCATCTGAGAAGGGGGTGCAGCCAGTGCCCTGGAGGGCTAAGTGGGTTTTTTGAGTAGCACTACCATAGCTGAGAACAAGGATATTTGTGCAGTGTGTGTATGTATAGGAGGGACCCTAAATCACCTTTGCACCGCCTTATAAAAGAAGACCCTAGACCACTTGCTATAGAAGTACAGTCTTTTGTTTATATTGTAAATTTGATGGAAGCCCCTAAATCCTACACCCCCCACCTCTTTTGACTTGATTTGCAAACAAAACAAATCCCATATTACAAAAAATATTGCATAGTTATCTACTTTGGAATTTTTGCAATATTAATTTCCACTCCGAGTTAATATTTTTGAAACCCATGATCTGCTGCTACTTACTGCTAACTGCCATTTAAAACATAAAATTTACAATGATGAGATTTAAAATTTTTTTTGAAATTCAAAGATTTCTTTCCTTGAATTCATTTGGATTCTTATTATTTACTTTATTCATTTGATGTTTTTGCTCATTAAAAAAACTAGATGCACTATCAAAAAACAGGAGAACGATGTCCATTCAGTCATTTTGTCAAATCAAGTGTAAATTTTTAACTTGAACTGGAAAAATATTGAATCCAGTAAACCCCCACAAATGTCCAGATTTGACTTTTTTAATCAGATAGTTTTGATAAAATAATTCTCTTGAACCTGATACAAAATTATTTTAATAAGATTTCGATAAAGCGAACAGACATCTGACATATTTTTTTCCGTTTTTTCATTAAATTGCAATAAGCCAGAAAAGATTTTATTACGCAAATGATTAGACAAAGAAAAAAAAAAAAAATATATATATATATATATATACACCCTATGTCAAATGCAGGTGGCACAACAGTTAGCATCATGCAATACATGGGTGTGGGTAGCCAGATGGTTTGTAGCACACAAGATGGAATTAGCAAACTGAGTTCTAACTGCAGCTGAGACAGTTTGCAATCACTTAGCAGTAATGTCTTTGGGAAAGGCATGAATCCATCTTTCCTACTTCCGTCCAGGCCCTTATCTAGCATCACATGTATGGTTGACAGGGTTCTGGTAGAGCTCCAACGGACCTAATAAGTTAGAAATGGATTATTACAAATTCGCAGGCCAGACCAGAGGAGTGACAGTGGTAGCCAGTTAGCACTGGCTTATGATATTGAAAGGGTCTACTTCCACCAGCAAGAGACAACTGTCATATTTTCTGTCTATTTACAGTATTGTAATTGTTTATCTTATATACATTTTGAATAGAATTGCTTGCTATTACTTTTTTTAATAAAGTGGTCTAGTTCTTCTATTCTTTTACTTATAAGTTTATTATATACTCTACATAGACATGTATGTACCTCTACAAATCACAGGGTGGATTCAGTGTTTGAACAGGGTTTCTTTTTTCTTTTCACACCCTGTCTATTTAGATAATGGGGATAATAAATCTGTTTTTTTTAGTTTAATTCGTGATTATTTGGTTTTATTTGAGGTTTCATTTTATTTTTTTTTTTTTTAAATTCATAATCTAGATATTACAATATTTTTCAAAAATGATGCTTTGCCCAAGGAGGACGAGAGGTCTGGACCTCCTCAACCCTGGATCCTTGCCTGAACTGATTACAAAAATACAATGGGCAGTTTATGATGAGGCCCACATTACCTGGGTCTATTGCTAGCTTAGCATAGGTCTGTACAGGTGAATAAAAATATGCAAGGATGAAATAATGTGACCACCATTTTCACCTCCCCACAACTCCATAAGTTCGAGCAGATTTTAAAAAAAAACAAATAAATATCTCCAATCTTACGTTAACTTTAATTGCTTGAGGAAAATTTTTTTACGGATTTTTTTACAGATTTTCAATAAAAACTCTTTGTCACCAGAGTCAATGCACATTACTTGCCAAACTCTGCGGACACATTCTCTCTTCAGCAATAGGCATCCAGTGGCAGGGAGGAAAAGGCAGGTCAAACGGGGCAATAGTCCCATCCTCCTTCCAGATCAGCCCTTCTCACCGAGGGTAGAGGGATTTAAGATTTAGAATCTTATTTAGACTGAGGATCAAGGAATCACTATGAACATTGACAACTCAGGATAAGTCATAGCTTGGACACTCCGTAGGTCTTTACCTGACAGCTAATATCCTAATACATCTTTTACTCCCCTCTTCTCCCCTTTAATATATCCTTCTGCACTCTCACTCCTTGAGGAGTAGCAGTGAACACTCATGTCTCCAATATCGATTATGGACCCTAGTAATAAAGTTCTTGGATACAGCCAATATTTATATAATTAAAATCAGGTGCTCATCTTAGCTTACCAAGCAGAGAAATTAACTGTCAGCCATTGGTATCTGCTGAGGGGAGTGCACACAGGGCATTTGACCCGTCACATGATTTAGACCTTCTCACCTTTGGTGAAGAGGGTTTGGAAGTTCAATAAAGGGTAATGGTGGTGTATGATTGTCTTATGTAATCAACTAAACGTACTCATGTAAAAAGATGGTATTATTCTTTGCTGGTAACAGGGTTGCTGCTAAGACATTTTGTGAATATATTCTTTTGCCCGCATCTGGAATAGAACTTTTTGGCCCCCATCTCCCAAAAAAGTGACAGTGGACGGCCGTCGGATAGAATAGATATAATTATTGTTTTATTAATTTTGTCAATATCATGCATTATATAAAATGCTGCCATCAGCTTCCATGCAAATTGAAATATTAGATTTAATTACTAAATGATGATAGTTACCAACAGTTGTTTAATAATAGAGTAAGAAGAACTAATTAATTAAACAGCTCAATTTGTGAAGAAGTAGACATTCTTTCCAAAATGATCATAGATAAAGAGATAGCACTGTGTCCAAGGAACAGTTTTATGAAATAACTAAGTGAAAAAAATACTCATTAAGAATAAAACATAAAAGTTTTCTTTTATTCAAATCAATCACTGAGCCAGCCTATCATTTTTGAGAAGCAGTACATATCACCAGGTTTCAATTTTTCTTACAATTTACCATGAATCAGTGAAGTGATAATGAAATAAAGAAAAACTTACCTTCACGCAGACCTGGTCCATCCATTACACACAAATATTCCAGGGGCTCACTCCAAACTGAGGGGGGAGGGGTACCGAGTTTTGCCGAGGGTGCATGAAACCCTTGCTCTGTCTTTATGGCAAAGGAGCTTAGGGTTAGGTTTAGAGTTCGGATGTCTAATTTCTTTCCTTCTTTTTCTCTTTTTCAAGCAATATTTCCGACACAGAGATTATTTCTGATTTGCTTCAGCTTAACACATTAATTCAAAAAAATCATTAAACAGTGATCTTTTCATCTTTTAACTGCTATAGAGCTTCAGCCATTAAGATTTACCGCAGAAATTTGGAGTAAAGAATTAGCTTCGGACAAGGTTTGAACTTGTATCCCTCACCCTGAGACGCTACGGACTTATATGATAGCTTAACATATTTATGCTAAAGGCAGCATTCTCACCTGTGATCCTCAACTACCATCCTTTTCTTCGATCGCATTTCACACTGCAATGTTGAGCAGGTGGTAAACAGTAATACTCTTAAGTCGATTTAGAAATTATGAAGTAGTGAATGTGAGTTTGAGTCTCCCAGAAACGAATGTAATTTAGAGGTAGGACTAATTGACTAGAAACCGATGCGTCAAAAATAGGCAGAAATGTGGAGGAAAATTGGTCAAAATATTTTTTGAAAATTTTCCACTTGTGCTGGAGGTGTCGTGGGGAGGTAAAGATGGTGGTTGTATTGTTATGTCTCTTCGGGTTTTTTAAAAATTTATTTTTGAGCAATTTATCATAATTCACATCCAGCTTGCTAGGTCTGTCACAGCTTCACCAGACCCAGTTCATCATACATTTTGGGAACAGATTCTCTATTCTGTGTATTGCCTGCCTTTCACAATGCTGGATGAAGGGCTAGACTTTCTGCAGTTTGAAATCAGAGTTGTCTGTCTACTAAACTAGTTTGCCGACTGGAGCTGAAGAGTCTTAAGGGAAGTGGGAGAAGAGATGGATTCATACCTTCCCTAAGGGCATTAGTATGAAGTGTCATTATATTTACTATATTCATTGCGGTCTCCTGTATGCCCAACCAACTCAAACCCAGATGACTCAGCCTAACATATCATCACAAATTTTTAGGGTCTGGGAACATATGTATATGTACATATGTATTAAGAAATGAACATATGAGGTCCGACAGAGTGATCATAAATTGCATTATATTATAAAGAAACTTATTTGGAATAATCCCCTGTCATTACATGGTCAGTGTATCACTCACCCTAGACAATGTAAATAGAATAAACAATTTCCAGCTGCAGCCCTATCTTCTTTAATTGTTTATTCTATTTACATTGTCTAGGATGAATGATACATTAACCGTGTAATGAAGGGAGATTATCTAAAATAAGTTTCTGAATGATATGACGTAATTTATAATCATATCATAATCATAATCTATTATCATATCATAATCATAATCTATTATCATATCATAATCATAATCTATAATCATTTGTGTATTTGTATGTATATTGTATATTTAGGCAGCATGTTTTCTTTTAAACACGTGATATTGAAAAGTATAGCCATTTTTTGTCTGTTCATTTTTGTAGTAAGTTTTTTCACAGTTGATTTGAATGAATTCACAAATTTTCCAAAATTCAAGTTATGATATCTTTGTTCTTTCTATTGATATTTGGACCATCCTCATCTTGGTTGTTTTTCATACAACGTTTCGGCCATTGCACTCTACGGCCTTCGTCAGGTATCATCTGGTAGGTGTGGGGAAGTATGAAAAACAACCAAGATGAGGATGGTCTGAATATCAATAGAAATAATAATAATACCTCATCTCAAAAATTCAGAGATATATCTTTGTTCATTCCGAATATCTTTGACTATCACTGGTCTTTTTCAAGGTATGTATGTTTATATGTATGATAATATAAGTTGACATGTAGATAGATGATAATGTTGGTGACATGTAGACAATTCATCAGATTGTTAACTCGGAAAAGTAGCAAAAGAGATTTGGGGCTGACGCACTTGGCTCTTTGAAACCCTCCCCCACATCTAATGTGGTGGTTCCCGATGTGGGAGCTGCTGAATTCTGAAGGCCCACAAAGTTATTATTCGGGCTCTGTGAGCTTGTCGAGTAGACATACTTTTCAAAAGCCTATAAAATTATTAAATGCACTGATGTAGCTACAGATTTGAAGGCCTGGGTGGTGGGCTTGTCTCGTTAATGGGTGCCCTCCAACATTTAGTAATATTCATCATTGTATTATGTTAGTAAAAAGGCAGTAAATGAACTACTATTCATAAAGCTTTTCGGGCCCTTTCTCCATGTGGGGCCTGGAGGGTGATTTAAAATTGCCCCACACTCCTTCCCTCAGCTACGGCGCTGGATCTACTCATATATTTTCTTTGGAAGATTTTTTTCTTCAGAAGATATTCTCAGATTTCTCAGATGTCCATTATTGAACTGAATAGGGCTATTTCTGTTTTGGAAGCTGATATCAGACTTTTGTTTTGACGGAAGAAAAACTAATGGGAGAGGAAAGAGAAAAAAAACAATTAATTTTATATTTTCGGACGGAAGAGAACGTGTAAACGTTATCGATAATTAGATCGATGTTTGAATGATTTGGGGACTTGTAATAAGAAGCATGTTTGAGCTTGAGCAAATATTAATTTGTTGAAGGGAATGAAGATAAAAAATGACAAGCTCATGAAAACTGTTTCATCCTGGACAATGGCTGGCAAATATGATCTTGTATTTTCACTTGTACTTGAGGTGTTGTTGGGAGTTTGAGATAGCAGTCACATTATTTTGTTGATTTTGTATTTGCTGAGCACTTTATTAGAATCCACTCCTGGCTTGCTAGGCCCATCGAACCTTTACCAGAGCTCTGTTATCTATACACATTCCCTACTCTGTCTGTTTCCCACCTCGCACATTGGTCTTTCCAAGTTTTGGAATCAGAGTCTGAGGAGAAGTGATAGTCCCATGCCTTTCCCAAGGGCATTAATACAAATTGAACGCTAACTGTCTCAGCTGAAGTTTGAACTTGGTTTACAGATTTCAGTTTTCATGCTCTCAACCGTTAGGCCAGTAGCACCTCAGAGGCATTAAAATCAGCTTCTAAGCTCTTTTAAAACAAATGAATGAATAAAACAATTCCACCCCTCCTTTTTTCTGTAAGCCTGAAAAATCCCGAAAATAGTTTAAGTTGCTGCTTTTTGGTCGTTTGTCATTGTTTCATCTAATTGCAAGGCTCTGATCAAAAGGATACACTACACTGACTGACTAGAGGAACCATATTTCTAATTCGGAATTTTTTTCAGTATTTTTTCTTTTCTTTTTCTCTTTTTTTCCAACGTCAACATATCGTAACTTATCAATTCACTCTTGTTAATTAATTAGGTCTCGTGATTTTCTTTCATGTGTATGCGCTCAAAACAACCTCTTTGATACTTTGAGAGGAAAGTCGATGTGGGAAGAGGCTGGGGGTTCAACACGTATTCTTGTTTGACTGTGAAGAAAGACTTCCGTTCTTTTCGACTACAATAGACTTACAAGCCGCTTAGAACTTCAAACAATAATCGTGGGGCGGGACAACAGGGGCAGGAGGAATAATATAGGAGGGAATCAGGGGAGGTACTGGGATGAATGGATATGGGGGGGAAATAGAGACGGATAGCGTGACAAGGAATCATACACGAAGAATGTACAAGCTATATGTATGTTGTGTACATACAAGATGGAGGGATATCTCGTTGTGTCAAGTGATTTTGTGATCGTGCAAGTGTAAAGATAGAGCCTGAAAAGATTACATATGGAGTTGTATTTTATGAATACAACAAAGGATATGATTCGTAGGATGTGTTTACAAGGGATTCTCTGTGTGTGTATATTTTTTTAAATAGTTCGCTGCAAGTGATGCATACGTTTTTGTACTGAACATGTAATGTTGGAGTTCGAAAATGCACGTACGTATGACATTAGGTTGTACACTCAGTAAAACACATAAGTGAGAATGTTAAAGAATGGAAGAGTTCAAAGCGTTCATTCATAAGTGAAGTATCAATGAAAAATGAATGGGGGTTTACAACTACATGGATACCTAAGAACAAAAGCCGAGATGTGTACGAATTGTTGATAGAGCTTAGTTTAATATAGCACAGGGCCAAATGGATCGAACATCAACCTCTCTTATCGGGGTTTTTGAGAAGAATCTTATCAATTGGTGCAAAGTTTCTTTCAGGCTCCTTTCTCCATTAGTCATCTTGATTCTATTCTCTATACCCCCTCCCTTTGGCTACTGGGCTCCCTTTGACCTTTGGGCACCCCCTCCTGATGATTAACTATTCCACCCCCTTCTCATAGGCCTTGTCTGACACCAGTAGGGAATACACAATTATCTCAGCCACAGAGCAGGCTGAGGTGCAGAGACTGCCCTAGGCATAAACGAACTTGGCTGCTTCATAGGACCCCATGTCCACAAGAGGACCCCCAAGAGCTATGATGGGGGAGCCAAGAGACTTGATCGAGTTCCGAAATCAAATTTTGCTTATGGCATCACAAAGGTGTAACATGTATTTCTGAGGCGTTGTGTGAGTATGCATGAGATTTGAGGTTTGTCTACATAGTTTTATGATTGTGTTGTATCAAATAATTTTTTCTCTCTCAGAATTTTGGCAGAAGAGTTTCAGTGATTATGTATGATGGGAAGGAATTATTGAACAAATCTACCAAAACTTTAATTCACACTGATGATTAAATATATAGCGATATAGCAAACACTAAATACATGTAGGAAAAAAAATAGATGCCAAAATCTCCACAGTGCATATGTAATCTGTAATATCATGGGAAGGATTTTAGAAGCATGTTTTTGAATACATTTACTTACCGCAAACAAAAAAAAAGGATACATCCAATGAAATTTTTTTTTCTATTATTTGTCTGCAACTTTTCATATTTACATTTTTTTGATAATTTTGATATAATAATGCAACAAAATTGAGAAAAAATTCTAATTGAGACATCAGCAGCTGAAGTAATGGTAGTGATATTACCAGCAGCAGTTGTCTGCCTAAATCAGCAAACACAATTCACAATCAAACTTTGCTTACTAGCAGCAGCCAATTTTGTGTCTAAGTGTTCACAGTACTGCCTTCCTCTATTTCTATTTGCTTTAGCATGATAGGAAAAACCAACAAACAAACCAACAAACTAACAAACAAAGTGACAATGGATTTTATATTTTAAGATTACATAGTTGTTTGACAGTTTTTTTAAAAAAATGATATAAGCTATTTGGCTGTCATTAGGAAACTAATTTCGGTCAAAGTTGTCTAGAAACTGTGAAAATGCAAGAGTTTTCTATAACAAGAACCAAAAGCTCAATGAGGCATCCACTATTTAAATGCCATTATTGCCAGATCACATGATTCTGAGTAGATAATTTCAAGTAAGGAGCATCTCATCAAGAAACACCTTTCTATCAAGTTTCAATATCAATTAAATCTGACTCAAAACAGCTGAGAAAATCTATTTTAAAACATGAAGTTTAAATTTCATTATTGCCAGATTTTGTGAGTAAGAAGCAACTTAATGTGAGGAACCTTTCTACCCAATTTCAAAAGAAAATTGATTTTAATTGATTTTAAAATATCAAATTTAAAGGCAACTATTGCCAAATCACATAACCCTGAGTGGAAGGTTTTTCTAAAGAAACATCTAATAAAAGGACACCTTTCTGTTGTCTCAAATAAATCAGACTTAAAACAATAAGGGGATAGACCTACTGATCAACTGACTGATGGGTGGATGGAGCCTCTAACAGAGAGGTGAGTATGCTTCTAAAAAAAAGGTATATAGAACTTACATAAATCCACATCTATATAGGGATACATCCAAGTATATAAGCAAACACTTGTATATATATGTGCAAACTATTGCTTTTAAATAAACTCTTTTCATAGGTATGTGCACACTTTTGGATGGCAACGTTTTCATATTTTTGGCAATAGAGTTCCAGTGTTGTAGAGTTTGGTCATAAATAATACTTGATAATATCTTTTTTGATAGTGTAACGTTCCACTAGAAATAATAAAATCTTGCTATGTGGGGTTTAGAAGAAAATTAACTTTAAAAAAAGGTGGGGTGTACTCATTTATGGGAGATACTGTATGCACACACATTATATACATGAGTTACACTCACACAACAACACATTGCCTATAACATTTCAAAATGATTTTTCCTCAGACAATTGAACTCAGTTTTTGTGTTTCTTTAGTTGATGTGAGAAGAGAATAAGAGAACATCCCCACAAATAGAAAGTAAATAATTACAGTTGTATATTGTCTGTGTAGCTCTAGTTGCTAAGAATAAGTTAAGCTGGTCAGGATTTAGCCACTATTTCTTTTCTGTTTAGCATTTGTTTCTGTAGAAAAGATTATAATTTAAAGAAGGCTGTCGAGTGAATCAGCCAAAATGTTATGATAAGAACAAAAGCAATACAAAGACTTAGCTCAACAATCCAAATAACACTTGGAATGGTAATGAGTAATGTCTTTTACAGAATTATAGTGTTTTATTCACTTTATTGGGAGGTTTATAACTCATGTCTCTTCCTAAAACTTTATCAGAACATGTGCAACTATAAGAAAAACTATAAGGGAGAAACCAGCTGGCAACTGAACGTCAGACTCAATCATATCCAAAAGTGAAGGAGAAAAACCATACACGCAGATAGAAAGGCTCACATTACCCTCTATAATGGATAGGGAATATCACTTGAGAGAGAGATAATCAAAGGAAGAAGCATATATCAACCTGTCAAACAAAAATCTATGAAATCACCTGCATAGCACAGGTTGCTGAAGATGGAATTGCCAGTGTGGCTCATGTTGCTGAGATTGAACTGAGCCAACTTGCTACCATTCCTCTTGTATTTGCCATCATTTTCTTGATGCCTCTCTTTCTTTACAGATTGTGCATCTGAAGGGAGCTGTAGAATGGACCAGCCAAAATTTTGTGTTAATGACAAAAGCAACCCAATGAATCAGTTTAATTAGTCCATGCAATTACTGTAATGATATTGACTCTTATTTTTTACTTGCACCAAGCCACATACATATGTGTATGAATACACATATCTATATATGCACATATCTAAGAAGATTTTCTTACCACTGCCCACTGACTTTATCGTAAACTCACTTGCTTGTGAGACTGAAACAAAATAAATGGCAACAATTGAAGAGCTTCTTGGAGTCTAACCATTGAGGACTTACATAGGTACATCAAAATGTCCATTGCTTAATGATGAAAAAATTCCACCCAGCAAATATTGTAGCAATCTGTGGAATACGAATGATTTTATCTTAGAAACCGTTCACCAAAACTATGAACATGAGTTTCTTAAATTTTTAAGTTGGTCTGGCTGGCTGGCTGGCTATGTATGTACCGCAGTACAGGCTATATTGGTTGAGCTGTAGGACTGAAGAATTTCAACATTCACCCTTTATCATGTCTAGAGAAAAGCAGTTTATTTGTTTATTCAAAATTACTACCCAAAAAAGGTTTTAGAAGGGGGGGTTCAATTTACAAAGTAGGTTCAAGCTAAATTAGTCCCTATTTTCTGTTTGACTGCTTCCATGCATCTTTTTTCAAAAATTGGGACTTTTTAGTGTCCATAAAAAGGCGAGAGTTGTAACATATATTGATCAGCTTTTTTTTCATATTTCATTTGATCATCCTCAACACGACATGTTGCCAAAGGATGTTAGTCATGTGACGGTTTCTACTAAGAGACTGACTATCCCTGCTTTTTCTCATTTGCAGGGATGCTCAGCTTAAACGTATAAAAGAGAGAAACATCTCTTGTAATGATGATGCCGCCTCTCAGAATTATTGACAGTATCTTGAAAATATAAGAAAGAGAAACAACTCTTATTATGATGATGACTCCTCTCAAAATTATTGACAGTATCTTAAACGTATAAAAGAGAGAAGTAACTCTTGTAATGGTGATGACTCTCCACAGAATTATAGACAGTATTTCAAACATATACAAGACGAGGATCGATAAAAATATTTTGGTTCAGAGGTGGGTGTTTGCCCCCATATGAGTGAGAAGAAAGGTGTATATAGTATCGTGTGCACAACATAGATTTTTCTCATCTGATGTATTTGCGTCGAAAATTTGAAACAACAAACAGCCCAGAGCAAATGGAAGGAAAGAAGAAAAAGATTTGGTGAGAAAGAAAGAAAGAAAAGAAAGTTGGTTTCACATAATTGCAATTCACCTAACTATTTTGATATTCTTACAAACACCTGAACAGAACAAAATACAGCGATTCTATCGATCAGAGGAAGTGCATACATAGAATTGCACATACCAGGCACAGATCAAGATCCCCCAACCTGCTTGGGCAAATACAATAGAAGCAGCATGCATCCTTTTCCACTCTCTCCTACATCCCAATCTCTTGTACCTCCCACCCCCTGATAGACTCAGCCTAATATAACATCATACCCAATTTTGGGGATCTGGGGATGCTCAGAAATTTTTCCCTTAAAGATTTATTGTAAATGCTTCTTCGCATAACGCCATTTCAGCTTACAAAAAGTTCTTATAGGAACACTTGGAGGGGGATAATGGGGGGGGGGCTGTAATTAAATAGGTATAGTTAGTCATTCAATAGAAACTGTCATGTAACTGTCATTTTTTAGCTTCATGAAAAATTGGATAAATGGTGAATGATCAAATTCTTTTCAGGCCTTTTGTTGGGCTGAAAAAAAAGTCTGAATTTTCAAAAAGCAAGGGTGAACACTGCCAGGTACAAACTAAGGGACTAATAGAGGGATTTAAAAAAATTCAAAAACCTCTCTTTTCCTAGACATAACAAGGAGTAAATATTTAAATTTTCAGCCCTCCAGCTCCATTGTTGTGGCCTGTAAATGCAGCAGATAGCCATGAAGACTTACTTGAAAGCCCAATAAACCCATGTTCACAGTTTTAGTGACAGTTACTAATAAACAACCCAATGCATTGAATATCAAATTTAAGATGGAGTAACTAATAAAAATACCTCCTTTTAGCACTGAATAAACCAGCAAACTCAATAAGTACTTGCTTACATCACCTACAGAGGAGAAGCTTTAAGAAAGTTTGAAAAGAAAATATCAAATTCTTCCACTGGTACATTCTGTTGAAGTCAGTTAAGTACAAAAATAAATCTGTTTGACTTTTCTCTGCATTGTTTATAAAAATATTGGTCAGGGGGGTAACTATAGTTTTAACAATCGAAAGATGTTAGATATAACAATTGCTTCAATAGTAAGGAAGTTTTTGCTTCTGTCAGAATGAAATGTTTCTATCTAATATACACCATGGACCATACAATGGTAGAATTTCTAAAACTGTAAAGACCAAAATAATATTTGTTCCACAAAAATTGAGCATTATTTACAAAAGTTACATATAATTCCAAATAGAGGGTTAATTCTCACTCACCCTGTAGTTGTAGGGACTTAAAGAAAACTAAAATGGTTTGCAAGTTTCAAAATCATTGGAAATCAACTGGTCTTAATCAAGTCCTTTCTTTCTTTGATCTGCAAAAAATATTTTATCACTTTGATATTCAGTGGGAGAAGCTTGAGAGATAAAGAGGTTCTAAAATATGGATCAGCATATATATGTAGCAAGAACAATGTGTGTGAGACTTGTAGTATTAGTGGTGGCCATCCTCACTCTCTCTTCCTAATCTGTTATTACGATACCTAACTTTCTCTTCTTCTCCTCACTCCCTTCCTCTAATCAAACTATCTAATTTTCTTTTCTGTAAGAAAAGAGAGTGTCTCTCTTATTGTTCTCTTCTTTTAGTGGTACACTGATGGTGCAAAGGATACCATTTTCTTACTTTATACAACTGGAGAAAGAGACAATTGAGGAGGGTTGTACCCACAACGTTGTGTTAACAAAAGTTGAGAGAAGAGAATAGACTCTCCTCACAAAAGTTGGTAAATTTAGTTATCATATGTAGTAAAAATATCTACTTAGTTTAACGTAGTCAACCTTAACTTAGTCTAGTACAAAGCCAGGCATGGAGGAATTGTGAGTACAAAGGTTGTGTTATACCAACCTTTCAAGCGGAAGGAACCCTCCAACCTTGAAGACAGCATTCAAATCTTATTACTGCACATACCATTTGCATGAAAACAAGACACTAGGAACATTATGTTATGCCAATTTTCCACATAAGGAGGTCTGTCGGTCTAGAAAATCAGCATTCAACATTCCTGGTTTAGCATGGGTTTGAACACTGAGCACTGGCACCAGTGGGATATAGGCAACTATCTTACCCAACAAGTAGGTCAAAAGTTGGGTGTAGTCTGGCACAGGGACATACAAGTGGAGCACTCTGTGAGGATTGAACTCACTATATCAGTAAACGATCTGTGAGAGTAACTTGCAAACCACTGCTCAACAACAGGCGCCCAATTGATGGATCAATAAGTCCATAGCAAGACATGATTATAAGCTGAATTTTGATATGCTTGATTTTTTACAAGATAATGTTTGATCTATAGTGGAACAATGGGTTAAGTACATTGACAAAGAAAGACGTTATGTTGAAAAATAAGTATTTGTTAGGCAAAATGAATGTTTTTCTCTCAACATCAGACTATAAACCTATGGATATAGCTATGTATGTAATATAAAAATCAGAGAAAAAATGGCCATATAATTTCACAAATATATGGAGGAAAACATCACCTCCAAAATCATTTGTCAAGCAATATATCTAAGTATTAAAAGCACACTTGTTTCTTTTTTGTTTTTTCCTCTCTCCTGGGATCTTTTTGATCTTTTATAGCATGAATCTTGTAGGAAAGATTAAATGAAAATTGATAAAAAGTAGAAAGCACCAATGCCATACGTTAACTGAATGAAAATCAATTCATATATAGCTATGATACAGGGGACGTAACTGCGTAAGTTTCAATTCTATACATTTCAGATTACTGTCAATACATGATAAATATCTTTCAACAGAAAATTCCTGGATCTACCTCTAAGTTTAATCAGTCCTTCTTTAGTTCACGGCCTATCCTCCCACAAATTTTAACTGAAATTCTTTGAGAACCTTTGGAGATAATGTGCAAACAAACATAAGTGAATACATATACCTCTTCCAACTTTGTTGGTTGATGTAAATTATCAAGGTGCTCCGATGTACATTTTACCCAAAGGAAAAAAACAATTTAAAAAAAAAAAAAACAGAAACAGAAAAAAAAGCAAAAGAAAAAAAAAAAAGAAATGTATTTCAAGTATTACTAAAATCAATGAAAAGCTGTTTCCAAAATAAATATTATATGTAGATATATCTGTACAGGAATTTAAACTGAGATATTTATTAATACTCTAAATCTGTTTTCTCCAGTGAGTCTATCCAGCTCTTCTCTAAATTTGTCAATAAGTCTTTTCTGTTATTTTATTGATCTTTCTTTCAAATCTGTCTCTCTTTTTCCAATATCTATTTGTCAATCTACTGCCATGATGTTATATATATTCAGTTTTTGAATATTCTCTGTCTGATATTGACTGTCTCACTTTATATCCGTAGAATTTTAGTGGAATTTTTATGAAGGCATAGCTGCAAATATATTATCTGTGATTTTTCCACCAATTTTGTGAATCAAGTCTTTGTTGAATGATAAAATGTTGGCTCATCCTCAATATTAGTTAATAGACAGTGTTTTAAAAAAAATGCTTATCACATCAAAGAATATTTACTGATTGGCTCATTGCTCAAATATGCTCGTGGTTGACCGTAATGTCCGTGGCTGTGCGGAGATTCACATAGCAACCTGTGCGTGACTGCTTTTAAAGTGAGAGGGTCATTGCGCAAAGATGATCCTGCACTCTTAGCCCCAAAGGCCAATTCTCTTGTGATACAATGAGACATCACAACTGGTGGCTTTTTTGGCTGCAGGAGTTACCAGAATGAAGGTAAAGTTTAAAATCAATCTGCCTTACGGGCTCCACTCCTGGTTTGTTTTACTCACCAAATAACCTTCTCTAAATTGGACTGCTTTACAGGACTAAAAAGCTCGACTACACTGCTATTCACCCATAGCTAACAGGAAAAGTGGATTCATGCCTCTCCCAAGGGTGTTAGTGTGATTTGAACCTGTCGGTTCACCAATTTAATCTTCATTATTTCAATTCATATCTCCTATTGGTCAAATAGCAGTAATCACAATGACTTTCGTCAAACTCCAGTCCAAGGCTGGAGTTGACTTTGTTTTTATACCATAACAAGAACAAAAACAATCCTCTGCAGATTTAGCAGAGTTAACTCATCATTATTTGTCTGTCCTGTTAAATAAAACCGATATGTAAAATTAACATTAACCCACCTTGCTGAGCTACATTGACAAGTCTTACATATCTATGAAAATCTATGTTAGAAATATCTGCAGTGCACATGAGTGAATTACCACAGCCTGCTCATGTACAAGAACTAATTATCTAAAATCATCTAAAAAAAATAGATCTTTTATCAAAGATTATCTTTAAAAATAGATCTTTTATCTGAAATTATCTAAAAAAAAAAATAACTGCACAAGATTTGGGCATTGTTGGTCTTAAAATGACCACAGAAAGAGGAGTTTGACCCTGCAGCGATTTGTCTGGTTTCTTTGAAAATGCATAATTCAAGGTTTCTTACTTATAAAATCAAATTTCAGGTACTTGGAGCATAGTTCCAAGTCCTAATTGAGTTTTACGACAATGATCTATTCATTCTAATAAGAGAAAGAATACAGAATATTCAATGTATCAATAAAAAGATTATGGAGCTAAAATCATTTACTTTACACAACAAATATTTATTTTTCACCATAATCTCCTGGTCATTGCACTTAATTCAGTTGGGAATATCAATCACTTAGATTGAACATTACGCAATGAAATATTATATTTCATATCATATTACAAGTTCAACCATATCATCAAAAATTAATGGTCAAACATTGAATTTTTTTCTGCAATTGCACTGTACATACAAAAACATTATGTTACTCAGCATTTTCTTGGTCCTTTTCAATAAGAGTGATCTTAGACTTTTTAATCACTTCCCAATGAAATAGATAAATAAATTAGGTTGACTATCCTGTAATTAGCTCTCAATAGTTATCTCCCTTGATAGATGTTACAGACAAAAAATATAGACGATCACATTGCGTATTATATCAGCAGATATAATATATACTTCATATTTTTTTTGAGTATCTATTTATATACATGTATTATAAAATGAAAATTTCAGATTATAATTCAGCTGATAACCAAACGTCAGACTTATTCATCCATCTTTGTATTCATATATAAACAGAAATTTTAATCAAGCCATAAATATAGTATTTATAAAGCCACCATCTTAAACTATCATGAAAGTTTGAACACAGCTTTTCATTTTGAATATTTTTGTTTATACACATACACCCAAACATATATATATATATATATAAATATATATGTATATATATATATATATATATATATATGTATATATATATATATATATATATATATATATATATATATATATATATATATATATAAGTACACTGTCTACCTGTACATCTTGTGCAAGTTTATTTTTTCCTCCATCTGTCAAAGTCTCCAAGTCTCAAATGTGTCCCTTCTGCACAATAAGTCATCCTGTCAACTTTTTTGTTTATCATCGTGTTCTATTTTGTTTATACCAGTCCATTCATATCTGTCTATCAAGTTATCCACTCTTTCTTTGACTATCAATCTTTCGAAACAACATCAATAAAAGAATTAAGTTGCAAGACTAAAATATTTATGTTATTGATAGACTTTTCTTTTGTCTGCACTCGGAAAGACTGCCCGCAATTCTGAAAGCTTTTATGCCAAACATTTTTGAAATGAAAGAACCGATCATTACAGGCCATCAACTATTTATATACATACATTTTATTAATATGACCAACATAGCACCCATCAAAAATGAAGGCATTATTCATGCATGGATCAGTATTTCTGGGTAGGATCAGAGTATCTGTATGCTCTCCCTAGAATGAAAATGTTGCTCAAGTGTATATCCCCAGAACTTCTGACTAGGATCAACATGCAGTATCCATGTATTTATTGAAAAGTATCATATATGAACAAAAAACAACCTTCCATATTTGTCTGAATACTCCTGCAAAGGAGCAACAGACCCCCAGAGGAAACTCCTGTAAAACCTACAACGTAGGAGGTTTGCTTCGTTCATGCCACATCAATAGATCTTGGTTTAAAATGTGGGGTTGGCCATCAGCAAGTTGCACTTCACCTAAAAACTTAATTCCATGCACAGGCTTCAACATCAAAAGTGGTGGAAAACCCTCCAAAATATCCCTGTTCACAATGTCAAGCAATTCCTTCACACACACACACACACACACACACACACACACACACACACACACATATATATATATATATATATAGAGAGAGAGAGAGAGAGAGAGAGAGAGAGATATGAATAGATAATTCATAGAATAGATTTACTAAATTTTAGGATTTATTTCTACATAATGTCTAGCAGGAAAAAATTCCGTTTTGTACAAAAGTGTTGTTGAGAACTTAATGATCTGTTGCTTATCATTCATTTTCTCACAATAATTTTAATTCATTTTCTTGCAGCTAGTTTATTCCTGTAATTCTTTTGATTTTGTAAGTTATAAAATGTACAGGGGTTGGTCAAAATAACAGAAATACTTGCTGATTTCCCTTGCATTTCTAGACTACATAAATACTATATAAAATTTCAAATGACTGAAAACCTCATAGAATGTGTTGCATATTCCACAACCCTCATGGAGTAGGATACTAGGGAAAAGATTGCGATTGCCCAAGATTTGCTTTCACAAATCAACGTGGGATATCATAAAAAGTGGTGTAATGACCATAAGAAATAGACAATGGACTAATGAAGGATATATGATAGACTCAAATTTTCCCTTACATTATTTCCATATTCTGGCTGGGTTTATGTCAGGGGCAGCCTAAAGAAGCTTATGATCTTGACTGTCTGACTCAAACAGTCAAGCATGAAGGTGAATCTGTGATAATTTGAGCGGCAATATCATGGAATTCTTTTGGTCTAGCTATAGCACTGCATGACAGGGTGAAATCCAAGGACTATCAGTCAATTTTGTCTGACCAGTTGTATCCCACTGTGCGAACTCTCTTTCCCGATGATGGCACTGTAATTCAGAATGATAGTGTACCCATTCACACACTAGAGTTGTTAAAAACTAGTTTGAAATGCATGAAAATGAACTTCAATATTTGGATTGATGATAATAATATAATTGAACATTTGTGGTGTCAATTGGAGCAGCAACTAAGGAACAGATTCACTTCATCAATGTTCCTGAAGGAGCTGGAGCAGGTTTTGCCAGAGGAATGGCTTAAAATTCTTCTAGATACTGTCAAAAAGCTGTATGAATCAATTAAAGCTGTTATTAATGGTAAAGGAGGGCCAACTGCATATTAGAGATATCTTTAAGATTTAAATAAAATTTGGTAATTAAGATGGTATTTCTATTATTTTGTCCAACCCTTGTATATTGATCACATAGAGTTATTTACCCACCAGACAAGCAGATTATTACTAGATGCATATGATGGCTTGACTCTGCAAACAGTCCTAAGTCATCAAGGCTTCTTTACGATTAGTCCACAAGACTGTGCAATGGAGTTTTAAGTTGAAGTTCAACGTGTGCACAGCTGAGGGTACCCTTAAAACTAAGAGTTTGCATGCTATGGTCCACTAAGGTGGTGTGAATAGCAGCAAGGTCCCAAGGTTGTAGGTTCAACAGTTTTCTGGCAGATACCTGAGCTTGGTATACAGGTATGCTATCTCTTTGCAGGAGAATCCAAACTTTATGGATGACCTGGGTAGTTTAACCACAGGATGTGAACATTCCATACTAGGTGCATATACTAATCATATATAAAGGTGTCCATACTTGTTTCTCTGAATTTTTGAGATGAGGTATTATTTTTATTTCTATTATTATTCGGACTATCCTCATCTTGGTTGTTTTTCATACAACGTGTCCACACTTATCATATATTAAGGCTAATTTGTTTTTACAACTCATCTTGTATGTGTGTGCATACTCACATATATACATACAAACAAAAAGTTGCCCAAGAAAATTGTACATTAAATTCCTTGTTATTGTTTTATGTTAAAAATGTATTCAGACATTGCTATAATTTGAATTCAGTTGGCATTCAGGTTCTCTTTGGGGACACTTTCTTTGGGACTAATTGTTAGGTTGTTACACATGAAATGTCATTTTTTGTAAAAGTAAGATGAACAATGATATAATCAGAAAAAAAATCAAATACTTATTAAGAAAATATAACCTATTTGAAGCAATTACTTTTTCCAATGATCTTCTAATAATGACTTACCATCTTCAAAATTCGTCAGACTTAGCGATCATGAGATCACTAAAAGTATGAATTATGGCTTCCCTATCATTGAACCTTTTATTATAGATACAAAGTTTAAAATGCTTGAAATCTATGAGAGAATTATCAGGTTTATATGGAGGATGCTGCAAGGCTTCATATCCAAATTCTCTTAGCTTAGACACTGCTAAGATGATTCGGATCTGAAACTGTGATGGTGCATTTCATTCAGGTTATATGAGACCCATATTTTTAATTTTTTAACTTTTTCTGAAGGTTCTCAAAACGTTATTTGTCAGTCATTTGTCACTGCTCTTCATTACTGGGAACAAGGTTTTTTTTTGCTTTCTATATTTCTAGACCTGAATCTATTGAACCAAAGCTGAATAGTTCACACTCCAAATGCTTTGGTGACATGATCAGTAGCTTGAGCAGCATACTGATTTGAATTCACATTTGACAACATGTAATTTCTTTGGTTGACACCTTCGCTATTAAGGACCAAAAAAACACTAATAACAAATATGGTTAGTCACTCAATAGAAACTGCAATGTGACTAACAGCATGTTGTATTGAGGGTGATCAATGAAAAATATTGGAAAAAGGGGTAATCAATGAATAAGTTACTTCTCTTGCCTTTTGTTGGATCTCAAAGAAATCTGAATTTTCAAAAAAACAATCAGGCACAGAGACCAGTTTAATGTGAACTTACAGTGCATATTGCCCCCCCCCCTCACTAAAATGTTTTTTAATGGAGGAAATTTAAAAGATTAAATTCCACCAGATATAATAAGGGGTGAATATTGAAATTTTCGGCCCTTAAAATCCATTAGTGCGACCTGTATTTGTGATACATACATACACAGCCAGCCAGACTGACTTGAAAACTGAAAAAAAACATTTTGACAGTTTTGTTTGATGGTTTCTGATAACAAATTATCTTTATTTACATTGAATCAGCAGAAAGATATTAGTAAATTTTACACTTCAAATTATTTTTTCAATGATATTGAACGAAAACATTTCATTTGCAACAACCTTATAAAATTCTCTTTTTCCATTGCTATTGTATTTTTTTTTTTTAATTTTTGGGGAATTTTTTTTTTTCACATTTTATTTTTTTAATTTTTTCCCCTTCTAGATTTATTTTCGACTGAATGCTTTGACCCAAACTTTCAACAGATTGAAGCAACCCCGAACAGCAAGACACAGCACCAGCAGCAGCAGCAGCAGCAACAACAACATCAGCAACAGCAAAAATTCACCTGTCCTGAAATCACAAGAGTCACTTCTCGATGCTTAACAACCCCCAACATTGGCCACATTCCGGACTGCACCCAGTGGACTGATTTGAGGCTGCCGTCTGCAGACTGTGGCGGACCCCCACAATCAATGCACATACTGACCGACTCACTACAAACCCACACTGAACTACAACCTTCCCTATTACTGCCGCTCTCAAAAAAAAAGCGTTGATAAATATTTTGTGAGAAGTTTTTTGTCTTTTTTTTAATATAAAAATATTCAGGAAAATATTTGTGGTTCCCTATCTTTCATAATCAAGGAAACCCCATCCCGTTTGTTTTTTAAAATATTTTTCAAGTCTCATCTTCTCTACCCACAGACCAGATCCAAGTTTTTTTTTTGAGGGGGGGTCTTTTTAAAACAAATTCAATTTGCATAAACAGATGAGTACTTGCGGTGTACATAGCTGTCAATATAAACTGAATTAATACAACCGATGAAAAACCACAAAACAAAACTTAAGGTACTTCATTTTGAAGAGTTCCATAAATTTATAGTTTTGAAAATATTTTTTGTTCAAGATGAATTATGAATAAAACCCCAGAATTTCCTTTGTGGACAACTATTGGAGATCAGACCCCTTGATATAAAACTCAGTGGTAAAGAACAAATAGATAAAAACTAGAATGGAAAGAATAAGAATGTCCACGTTTTGGACATTTTAGCACCTTTATGCAGTTCAAAAAGAATTTCATGAATAATAATTATATACCAAACAAGAATGTTACATTGTCACAAGTGAAAAATGAATAATGATTAATCAAGAATCTGCGAACTACTGGCAACAATAAATTGTTGGAATAAGAGAAACCCTTTTAATTTGATACAAAGCTTGAGTAAAAAAACTTGTACAAAACACAAGCAATAAGTAAATGAAGGTCAATCACTTGAGATTGATATGCAGCAAGTTTCTACTATTAAATGTAATTAATCCTCCTAATGTACAGTTCTAAAGATGAAAAAAGTGAAAAATTATTAGTAATGTATGGTTTACTTACTCTGTTGGGTTTATGATGATCTAATTTTTATCTATTTTAACAGCTATTAAAATCAGAAACCAATTAGATATT
This sequence comes from Thysanoteuthis rhombus, assembly GCA_963457665.1. Lineage (NCBI taxonomy): Eukaryota > Metazoa > Mollusca > Cephalopoda > Oegopsida > Thysanoteuthidae > Thysanoteuthis > Thysanoteuthis major. The sequence goes on along the minus strand of OY735214.1, from coordinate 21,201,522 downwards.
CATAAGCCACTGAAAAAATCTTGGCTGCAGTTTCAGAAAATATTACTCTAGACTTTAATATTTAAAGCCTGGTGCTTATCTGTTTGAAAATAAATGTAATAGACCACTTCACCTCAGTAGCTAATGAGTTGAACAAATATTTGATTAATTCCATGAATTTGGTGTAGAAGCTAAACATTATTAGTGTTTGCCATTTTTTCTCCTCCTTTTTATATTTTAACAATTTAACTAATGGATTTTAGTTGAGGCATTTCAACTCAATAGCTTTGAATAAATGATAAAAAGAAAGAAATATTTTCACCGAAGAGGATTTAGTATAATTGTCTGAATCTCTATCTTTCTTGATTCTTGTAAACTTCTCAGAACACTCAACCATGGCAGCTGTATTATAATTCGAGGCATAATGCAAGCTTTGTTCTTAGAATTTAATTTCAGAATGGAAGACAAAGGCTTCCCAAAAAGAAATTAACCAGAATTGGTTATTTACGATCAAAGAATTTTCCCCCCGGCCTCTAAACTCACCCATATCTCAGACTAGCTCATTTTTATATCACAAGAAACTGTATATAAATCTCTAAATTGTTAATTGCTCCAAACCTTTTTTAAACTGGCATATAAGATATTGATTTATATGAGAAACAAATATTAAACTTCTCTATAATCAATCAACATATTTATATGTGTATACATGTGTGCGTGTCTGTATGTATGTATGTATGTATGTATGTGTGTGTGTGTGTGTATGTGTGTGTCACTAGTTATACTTGAAATCATATATCCATGAACAGGATTACAAGGTATTGATTTCTTGGGGAATGAATTGATATCTAGCAGAGCATTGTGGACACCAGAATTCTGATCACTATCTCATTTGATGCCTCACTGACAAACTCATTATAAGGAGGCACTTAAATTTTGAAGTTCTTGAATAGACATGCATTAAATTTGAATTTAATGTTTGTCTTGTTTTTTGATCTCAAGGAGGAAAGTTTCTACTTCTTTTTCCCCCCTTCTTCTATTTTGCAAACGCTGTACTTGAAGAACAGTATTTGCAAAATTAAGTGGAAATAACACAGAAGCAGATTTGAGAAAATGGTGCAGGATTGAAAAATGGCAAGCAAATTAAAAAGAAAAATGAAGACATACATGAAACTATTGGGGAAAAAAACAAGTCTAACTTATTTTTATGTAATTTTTTACTTGAAAATCTTACACTGAATATGGCATTATTATATGATTCATAAATCCAGAGCCTGGAAGATGACAACTAACACTGAAAATTATGCATAGTCTTGTAAATTTAAAAAAACAAAACAAATGAAAAGAAAATATGCAGTGTATGTTGGACTATAAGATGAGTGATTTACAAAGGTATTTGGAGGACTACCATTCCCTGCAAGCCCCATGACTGTTCATGTCGAGCTTTGGTGGAAGGCCGCCCAGTTATAGTACCAATGCATTGGATGCAGTGTAAAATTTGTATTTGAAAAAAATCGTCTGATAGACCAGTGTATGCAGATGGAGAGAAACAGATGTTTGTTTTTTTTGATTGTCTGTATAAAAATTCAACTGAAGATAAACTGGGAATTTTATCGAATTTTGAAAATGATGTACAGAAACAGGAAGAGTTAAATGATTCATAATGAGTAAAATATGAAATAAAATTTCAGTTGACAATGGCAGGTGGATTTGAACCGGAAGAGAAGACAAAAAAGAGAAAATTTGAAAAAATAAACCTTCTTATTTTTACTTCATCTTTAATTGATTAGGTGTGTGTAGAAGTCCCCAGCAATTTTTTTTCAACTGAATACACAGTTAAATAATGTTTTATGATGGAAACTTTTGCACACGCCAAATACATTGAAACTTATTAAACTAAGCCAGAGTAAATAAAATGGCATTTTTTTTATAACAAGCATCTTGAAAATGAAGTCAACAGATCTGAAAAAAAGATAAATATATGGGAAAAAATATGCATTTTCTTTTCACTTTCTTTCATTAGAGAAACTGTAATCTTTGATAAAGCTCTGAGAAATTGATGTGAGGTTTTTAAATATAGACAAAAGAAAATGACACACATTATCAAAAAATAGTAAACAGATTTTCTTTAAAACAAATACTTAGCTAAAAAAATAAGTGAAACAAAATGTATAAAACCAAAATAATAAGTTAAAACAGATAAAAAGCAAAATCTTTTTTTCCTTGACAAAAATTTCAATTACTTCTAATTTTGTTTTCAAAAGTTTAGCGGCATTTACGTCTGATCGCAAAAAAAATGGTGAAAAAAGAGAGTTGGCTTCAAATTGAAATAAAACTGCTCAAGGATAAAATCAAAGAATAAACCATCTATTTATACCTACTGACGTTCATACATAAGTATGTGTGAGAAATCATTCATTCATATATATTTATATAAGTATATATATGTATATATATATATATATATATATACACATAAGAAATATATATAAATAAAATTGCTTTGAATATATATTATTTTCTAAATTTTTTTCTAAGGATAGAGAAGTTTGGTTATCTTACCACCCATTCACCTACCCCCTCCCCACACTTTTGTGTGCAAAGCACATCAAGCAGTCAGTGGCTGGAGCAAACATTTCGCAGACACCACACTTAATAGGACTGCAGGCTTCTCGACCCCACCTCCTCCAATAGACAATGTCTCTTTTTCCCTCTCACACTCTCCTCATGCACACATACACAGAGAAGGCCTATTTCTCTATCTCTGTCTCATCCACCCAAATATACACCAATACACATGCAAACACACAGACATACACCTATAGCTGTTTTAAACACAAAAGCAGCAGTAACAGCAGTAGTCTACATCATTTCACATCTTGCCACAGTCTCCAATGGATTTAACGACACAGGTGAGTTGCTAGTTAACCTTATTACCACTTTTTATTTGTTTTGTCCCCCCCACTTCAATCAAGCATTGAATTGATAAAATTTTGGTCGGAATGGGAACAAAATGCACCTTCTCAATTAATAGGATTGACTTTTTTCTTTCCTCAAAATACAAAGCAAAAACAGAGAAATAATAAAAATCTGATCTTTACCACATTAAATGTATATGTATATATATGTATACATATATATATATGTATATAAAGTACTAAAGATGTGTGTCTGTGTGTGAGGATACTTACTGATGTATAGGCTCTTGCATTTATGAATATATCTTCTATTGATATTTTTATCATAGACTTTGGTGAAGTATTTCTTACTGAAAAGTGTGTGTGCATGTATATATTCACTTATAGTATTTGGTAGTATTTGTTCAACTGGATAAACGTATATATATATATATATATATGTGTGTACATATATATATATATATACACAAACGTACATATATGCATACATGCATATATATATATATATATATATATATATATATATATTTATTATTCCAAATTGTGGACTCATTCCACTTTTTTTCTTATTAATCAATATTAACTGCAATATAACATCACTTTATGAGTTGTTTAAAGTAATTGTGACTTTCCTTCCTACATCAATCCTTGACATTAAACTCAGGTAAAACTTCGACAGATTTTTTTTTTCATCATGTTTTTTATTATTCAACTTTAATGTACATAAATATCTCAAATCATGAATGACTTGAAAAAGCATTCTCAGGCAATTTTGAAGACTTTCATTTTTAGAAAAAATTGTTGAAAATAAAAAAAAATGATTTACGAGTAAATGAGAGCTTTTAAGTTTAGAACATATGACGAAGGTGATGCATTTTTCTCTGAGTATATCTAAAGTAAACAGTCTGGGTTGGAATTTTCACTATATATATATACATAAATATATATATATATATATATATATATATATATATATATATATATATATATATATATATATATATATATATATATATATATACACATACACATACACTTGTTCATTTATATATTCATAGATACCTGTTTCATTGAATAAGATAGACAGGGAATACTTTTTAAATTTTTCAGTAACTTTTTTGTTTTTGAACAACTGAATGAATCCTTAGGTTCTCTTCTTTGGGAAGAAAAAGTTACTTATAAAATATTTCTCATCTGTCATATCTAATGGAACAGGTATAGTATAAAAATTGTGAGCAGTTACATTATAAATACCTGTGCTTAAAAAATTACATTAATTACAGTAACAGATATTGAGAAATGATTGACATAAATTTTTGGAAAAAAGTTGTTTTTCTTATATATTTAGTGTTCTAAGCTGTAAAGCTTTCTATAAATATATATATATATATATATATATATATATATATATATATATATATATATATATATATATATGTATGTGTGTGTGTGTGTATGTGTATGCATTTAGACACAATATATACATATATATACACATTCTCTCAATCAAATACAGTTGTAAACAGTGCTTAGAGACATATAAATGATAAATGTATATATGCGTTCATGTCTGTAATTGTGTGTCCATATTTCTGTGTATAAATATTAGAGATATGTTTCAATTATAAATGTGTATTCATGTGTGCATTTATGTGCATGTTACATGATTTTGCATGTATAAATGTGTTAATTCATTATAAATTGTTGTGTACATTTGCTGTGGGTGTATGCATTCAACTTTTAAAGCATATGAGTTACCAAATAATTTTACTTGAAATCTTGTTCGAAATTACTGAGACACTGATTTAGAAAGAGTCAGAGCGAAAAAAATTTTATTCTGAATTATTACTGTTGAGTTTTTTTATTGAATTCAGAGGTAACAATTTCAATTCTGGCTAAAGGCCAGACATGTGGATACAAAATTTGAAGATTGGATATTTTAAAAAATTAACTGTTACACTTGTCTATTATCTTACATCAGAATTTCTGAAGTTTTATTTTGAGATATGTATATATATATATATATATATATATACATATATACATACACACACACATACATATATATACACACACACACACACACACACACACACACATATATATATATATATATATATATATATGCTGGAGGCCATGATACATTTTGTGAAAATACCTGTGAGTTTGTGCTTTTTTTTCACATTCCCTTTCTTAATTTATGATAACAATTCACTCCATCAAAGCTGTTGATAGTGTTAATAAAAGTTTACATCTTAATGATTTCATCCTGGATTTTATTAAAATGTGGCTGAATTCATTCAAGTGAAAGAATTCCTTGTTTAAAAAGGTGAGTACAGGATATTTTCATCAGCATAATATGAATTTGATTTCACTTCATAATGTATTTCAGACGGAGGAATAGCCGAAAAAATCACTCGGTTCATTATATAGACGGATTCTGTTTTGATCTGCGGTGTAAAAAATCGATTGGAAAAATTTTTACCATCAAAAGTTTTTGATTATCCTTTCATCCATTACTTATATATGTATTTATGATCATTTGAATCCTTATCTAGAATACACAGAATCTATTTCCAAATATAAGTGGGGATAGATGAATAGGAATAGGGAAAGTTATTTGGTTGGTATATGTACATCTTTGCCCTTTATATATATATACATATATATATATATATATATATATATATACACACACACATGATGAGTTTAGTGTCCCATTTACAGTTAGAATCTGTTTCATCCGGTGAAATCATCAGATCAAAGAACATGAAACAAATTTGTCGTGGAAACCATTAGTATAATAATTATAATTATATATATTTAGTGTTTACATCTTATCGATTTCAGCTGAGGCTTTATTAAAAAGTGAAAAGAGTCCAAATATATATAGGTTTTATGTATACAAATATATATGATATATATATGATATATCTATGTATGTATGTATGTATGTATGTATGTATATGTATATACAATATTGTGGTGGAAACCATTAGTATCATAATTATGATACATACATATATATATATATATATATATATATATATATATATATATATGTGATATATGTCATATATCTATCTATCTATCTACATATATATATGTATATATATATATATATATATATATATACATCATTATACATATATCATATATTTATATACATCTCTCTGTATATATAGATCATATATATATAATATACACATATATATACAAATAAATATCACATATATATAATATATATATACATGCATATATATATATATATATATATATATATATATATATATATATGTATATATATATATATATGCTTATATATATATACATATATATATATATGTATATATATGTATATGTATATATATATATATATATATATATATATATATATATATATATATATATATATATATATATATATATATATATATATATAATTGTTTTTCTTTTTTCTGCTATAGAATGAAAATGTACACATTCTTTAGTTTAACTTGAAATTAAAATTACTTTTTAACTTTATTCCATTATCAATTTCCACTTACTTCATAAAAATTTCTTTCTTGGCTCAAGTAAAGCCCCCAAAAACATGTAGGTTATAAAAGTAGCCAGATTTCCACTCGTTCAACTCATTAAATTTTCAGTATTCAAAAGTAGTTAATTAAAAACAATTTTTCCCCAATTTTTTTTTCTAAAATTTTCTATTTTCATCCCTAACTCTTTTCAGCTCTGACTTTCTTTGAGATGAAAAATTGGAAATGTTTTGCTTGAGGCTTTGCATATTTTCTAGGGACTTGGAAGATTAGTTTGGTTTACTGCAATCTGACTTCGAATCCACAGAGAGACTGCTCTTAAATGATCAATACTTACAGGCTTAAAAGATATCATGTGAAAACGTTTACATACATTTCAACTATACACGCTTGTACGTATGTGAATGTAAATATAAATATACTCATATATATCTAAATACATACACAGTACATTGAGTGAATTCGTATGAATCAATACCTAGATGCTTACATGTAATCATGGAATAAACTGTATAAAATGAATTTATTTATTTGTGTGCAGATCTGATTGTATGCACACGCAGACACACACACACAAACTCAAGAAATACTTGTATATACTGGAGGTAATCCATCTTTGAGATATTCACTATTTGAAAATAGATTATATGGACCAATATTAGCTTTTGAATTACAGTTATATACATACATATATATGTATATATATATATATATATATATATATATATATATATATATATATATATATATATATATATATACACATCCACACATGCATATACATACATATATACATGTATGATAAAATATAAAGAGAGAAAGGGAGATCAATACCGACTAGTTATTTTCTTGTTTCCTCATGCAGAAAAATATAAAGTTTGCGGCTATTGATGTATATTTTTGAATATAACCATACACTTTCATGAGTGTGTGGGCATTTTTGTGCAGATAAACAGATAATTATGAGAGTGTGTGCATAGAAATTTCATTGTGCACCATACATTTTGATATATCTATATCTACTGATACTTTTGCTGGTTTATACCTGTAAAAGTATCAATACAGATTAAAGATATCAATACCTACTAATTTGATATAGGCCTATGCACAAAACAAACATGTATATAACTTAGATATCCAAGTTTTTGGGTGTTATTAAAAGATGAATCTGAGTTTATTAATTTTGTTGTCAAATAAGCTCAGCTCCCCGAGAGGTTTTCTTCTATTAGTACAATACCAATACGTAGAACATTTACGTCACTGGAATTGGATGAATATAGAGTCTTGAATCCAGTGCTGGATTTGGACTTAATGAGGCCCCAAGAACTCCAGCGCTTTGAAGCTTCTTTTTAAAATATCATACCAGACAGTCTCAGAAAACTTCAAGATATACATGCCATTTAAATTTTTGAGCTCCATGCAGATTGTGAGGCTGTAGGTTATATGGTCTATGCCTAAATCTAGCACTGCTTGAATCAATTGAAGAAGCAGAGACAATCACCAAATCCTTCAACAAAAGATAATGTTGACATCTGTGTATATGAAATCGGTTCGAGAGAATGGCTTCCTTGATCATTTATTTTTACTTGGAATCTTCAAGCTTTTTAAATCAGACATTAAACTTTTTTTCATTGAACTAGCAAGAATAATGAACATTGATATAGAAAAAAATGAAATTATATGCCTCTCCTTCTCAAAACTGAAATAAGTGAGTTCTCTTCATTTGTTCATTCTTTCAGAGTTGATTACACCTTTTGATCAACACTCTTCGTGTAAATTTCTGTGCATTAAAAATGAAAAATGTCCCTATGGTAATATCAAACCTTTAAAAGATAAACCATATACATATAACAAATATCTGATCGTAGTCTGAGAACAAAATTCAAATTCAGTTCCTCCTACACTTTTACGCAGTTGAATAAAGCATCCCAGCTACTACACCAGCAGGAATTGTAGTCAAATGATAGTATTTTTCATTCTTATTTGGATAAATATTGCATTCAATGGCAAATAAGACCCTCTTATTTCAGCCAAGAATATTGAGAAAAAATACTTCCTTGAATTCTTCTCGGTTTTTCTACCCCTTCTCAAGTTCTGGCCAATGTGAGACTGAGCAACAAAAGTTATGTTCACCTTTTCAGTCATCTTTTGTGATAAAAAATGGGAGTATCTTGTATGCCATCAAATATGTAATATGTGATTTACCATATAGGCACGTTGATTCATGGGAGTAAAAAAAAATTGAATTTTAAAAAAAATCAAAGCAAGGAGTAAAAAAAATTCCTTTATTTTGGAGAGAGTGTCAGGTAAAAACTTAATTCCAAAAAGCCAGAGTTAAATATCAGGTGAAATAAAATAAACTCAAATATGTAAGATTATGTTTACTTTTCATATTCAGAGCAGCAGAAAAAAGAAAAGAATTTTTTATCTCGGTGACTTGGGATAAAAAGTAAATATGTTCTAAGAGTACCATAATAACTGTGCTATAAAAAAAAAAAAGAGGATTGTGCATTAATAATCCCCAAGTCTGTTAAACTGCTGGGTTGTTTATCAAATGTTTCTAGGTACTAGTATAATATAAAAAATGAATGTGTTAAGGAATGTTAAATTGTTGCAATATCAATATATGAAAATTTGATTTCAAAAAAATAAATGCTGCTTAAAAAAAAAGAAGTGTTTAATCAAATTAGGACTCATATTCTGGATTTGAATTTTACAATCTTATTACAATTTTTCTTCATATAAATGCTGCCTATAAGTCTGTAATAAGATAAAAAATCAAAATCCAGAATTTTTTTGTTAACCAAGATCTTTATATTATTCCAAATTTTATTTGAACCATTGAATTTTCTTTTTGGATCCTCGATGATTTTAACATAATGTTAAAGGAAGGTTTGCCTCTTTTTTTCGGATCATACACCTAACAAGGATTAAAAATTACCATGCAATTTTTTATATAGCAGACACACGCACTACAAATGATGCTTATATCATTGAATAATCTGAAAAACCTGAAGAGAAGAATAGAAAGAAAGATTTGAATATAGGTCAAAGGTCACAATTTTCTTATGACATATATCATTTTTGAAGAAGACAAAAAAGTTTAATTTCTTTTCATTTTCAACTAGTGAAAGTTCAAATACTTGAATTTTCATTTTTTAACAATGTATTTATTGTTCATATAAGTCAAAATGTCAAACATCCCCCTGATATCTTCATACGCATAAACACACACATATATATATACACTTCACAAAGTGTGTGCGTGTATTATTTACCAGATTTGGCGGCTTGTAAGACATGTTTGCCAAGGGTATTCTAGGGACTACCATTCACTGCATCTCATCCATACCCTATATCTTCCCATTTCAAGCTTTGTTAGATGGCCTCTTTATCATAATAACGCTGCATTGGATGAAGTATGATATTTGCATTGTTTTTGGTTTTTCCTATCTTATATGCTGGCAAATAACTGAAGAAAGAAAAAGTGCAAATATAAGATTAGAAAGAGGATTTACGTGGGGAAAGGGAAACTTATTTACTGATGTAGATTATCTATTAATTTTTCTGATGCATACATAACAAAAGTAAGAAAATACATTGAAATTAAAAATCCTGTTGGGCATCTCTCAACAAGGCTTCATTCCTTCTCTATAACTAGTGGGTATGTGTTTATGTTTATATATGTATATACATACACACATACTCATACATACGTGCACTCGTATCTATATTAATGCCTGCATACGTATGTGTATCTTTCTAATATTATATATGCATAGATAGTCATATACATTATACATTCACAGATACAAAGCACACATTGTCATGTATAGTTAAATGCGTAATTCTATATACATGTATTTATGTATGTTGGAGTGTGTGTCTCTGTGTATTAAAGAGAGATTGAAATGTTTGTATGCCATGATTGTGATGAGTTTCTTGCACCTTATAAAGCTAAGTATAGCCGAGGCTCCTTGTAGAAATGAAATCCAAACATAGAATCCGTAGAGATGCCGTGTACATTTGGGAAAGAGCTGAACTTGTAAGGCGTGAAATATTGCCTCCTTTTATTGGTAAGTAGGAAAATGGCATTTTTATCTCGAGTTGCTTACCGTTTCTCATTCCTTTAGCCAACGGCTAGTCTCTAGTTCTTAGATATAAGTAAAGGCATTGAAATTGAATAGAAATAAATATAAGCCAGTTTTCAGAATTATGAAAAGATATGATGGAGAGTTAAAAGCAGTGGGCGGATGAAAAACATATGAGTCATACATGAGTCTATGAATCCTTGCTACATATATTTTGATATACCGATAATAATCATAATATGTATGCAAAGGTATTTAAAAATACATGTGTGTATGTGTGTGTATATATGTGTGTGTATATATATAAATGTACCACAATCATCGCCAAGTGGATATACCAGTAAAATAGATTATTCATAACTGTCTGTGGATAGCGTTTCCTTTCTGGAAATATATACATATACATGTGTGTATGTGTGTGTGTGTGTATATATATATATATATATATATATACACACACACACACACACACACACACACACATGTATATATACATACACATATATGTATATGTATACATATATATACACAAAAACACAAGCAGAGACTTAGATATTTGAATGGATTACCCTTGTCAGAAGACCCGATGTAGTTATCATAAACAAGTAGAAGAATATTTGTCAATTTATCAGATTGTGGATTTCGCTGTTCCAGAAGACCACAGAGTAAGACTAAAAGAAAGTGAAAAGCTGGACAAACATCTAGACCTTGTGAGACGATTGAAAAAGTTGTATAATATGGTAACAGTTATGCCCGTCATTACTGAAGCACTTGGTACTTTTGTGAAAGGTAAGCTAAGCTTATCAATACTATCTCGGGAAACTGACTCCCATTTTATATTTTTTTTATATCAAATGAGTTCTCTGGATAACAGGGAACTGAAAAAATTTGTCTCACATAGTTCACTGAAATTGACACGTATAAAACTATATTCCTGTACACTGTAGAATACTGATAATTATTTTAGACTAATTGACCTTAAATAATTTTGCATTCGTATCGTACTTATAGAATATCAAAAACATTATTTTGCATAGCATTTTCTTGTTTATGTTCAATATTCCCTGAATATTCAACTCATCTGAAGGTAAAATTAAGTGTGTAAATTGACTGCATCAAGTTTTACATAACATGAAATCATTTTCCAACTAAATTATCTCACTAAACATCACTGATGACATGAGCGGGACGGACGACAAAGATACATTTCTAATAATTATATGTGTAGATGTTCTTTAGGTGAGAGAGGACTGAAAAAATGGAGTCTTAAATTGTTTACCAAAATAGACAAGCATGTATAAAACTGTCTTCTTATGCATTGTAGACCGCTGATAATTACTTTCAGTTTATCATAGATATGAATTTTTGAACACACTGATGTGTCATTAGCTGCACATATGATATTTTTATGCAGGAGTTTCTTGAGATATTAAGGTTATTTCAAGGAAACCTCAAGTCTAAAAAGGTTGAAAAGGGCTGGTCTAACTTGTGCTATGTATTTCAACTCTCTTTGTCCTATGCACGTTGCAGTTATCTCCACATTTTTTTCTAACTTTTGATAGCTAAATTTATAATTCAGTAAAACTCCTAGAGGAAAATTCTGCTTGTTAGAAGTAAGCAGTAAAAATGAATTGAAAATAAATTGAATAAAACATTACAGATTTTCATTCTACAAAAAATTATCAAGACAACAATTAAATGAATTAGGTAAAATATGTGAACATCATATCTCAAAAGAAACTAAATGGAGTATTGATACAAAAAGGAGACAAAAGCTTGTTGCTTAACTCTTCTCTATATGAAAAGTTTTAGGTTTAAATATTATGTGTCTGTGGAGAAAATCTCTGAAATGTAAATTAAATTTATTGTGTGAAAATCAAAAATGCTTTGCTCAATTCCTCCATAGGTAAATAATTGAAATATGCATAATTATAGAAAAGTCACAACTGGAGTTGGAAGTTTACTAAAATTACTATTACCTAAATAAAGGATCAAAAAGTGTTGTTAAAAATGATGAAAACAAAATACTAATATAACCATTGTATTGTTTGCAGTCATGATATGAGCTTTCTTTTATCAACAAATCTATCTCAAATGGATAGTATTCGTATTGAATTAGTATATTTTTTTTCAATCAACCAATTATTAAAAACAATTGTATGATACAAGTAGCAATGTAACAAATATTTCAATTCTTGAGGAAACTATAAAAACAGTTGGAATGAAGAGAATGAATTTCTAAAGGGCCAAATATACTGGCAAATGTTTTTTATCACCGAATATAGCATCCACAAGCATAGGGTCATGATATATTTGTATTTTCTAGGACATTTCCTCTATTTATGTCTCAAATTTTTTTATGGAAGAAATTTTTTGAAAACTCTTTAAAAGCCAGAAAAATGTATTATCACGGCTGCTTCAGGGTTATATAGCACCAAGATTTTGTGACGGGAACATCCTCTTTTTTGAATGTTCAGATATAGCAACCCTGGCCTAGCATTTGCATTAGAATCTTTAGAAAGCTCTGAAAAAACCCTTCCAAACATATTCATACATAATATCTACTGAAAAATAGATGCTAAAAACAAAAGAATTCTTTGTCTGTAAATGCAATAACAATAGTAAAATGAAAAAATTTTGTTATTGATGTATTTGTTAATAATTACAAACATTCAAATGCTGTTATTCCACATGATGAATAATTTTTATTCAATCTGTATATATTAAAAAAGAAGTTAAAACCCATATAATTCAGGAAACACAAAACAGAAACACTTAACAACACATTCTGAAATATCTTCAAGGTTAACAGAAGCTAAAACTGTGTCCTTTGGTGGACAGAACAAACTACATGATATTTAAAAACAGAACTACGCAGTAGCAAAAACAATGCAGGAAGAGCTACAACTCTACTCTTCTCGAAAAAAACATAGATCTAACTGTAGCTGTGTATTCTTTTTCTTCATTTGTTTGCGCAAATACATGCATTAGGTATAATACTAAGTTTAATTCTCTTCATTTGACCTGAGTCTTTTGACTTGCTTTGTAAATATTCACACAGTATCAGGCTATTTATCTGGCTTCCAAAAACCTGGAATTACCTGAAAGTTGTCTTCAGATTAAGTTTAGTGGATTAAAACTGATTGAAAAGACCCTGTTTTCGAAGTGGATTAATTTGTATATGTTGAGAATAATTCTACTCTTGACTTTTCTTTGTTTACTTTTCATTTTATATTTTATATTCTACATTTAAAAGATTTAAAGTAGAATAATAAAAATCAAACAGACCCTGCTTCAGAAGTGTATTAATTTGTATCTGTTAAATACAATTTCATTCTTTACTTTTCATTATTCATTTTATATTTTAAGTATATAGTCTTCATCCAGAATTCCAGATATCTGTGTCATCTTCTGTCCCAAGACTGCTGGATATATGGTCTGGAACTGTATAGTAATTGAGTTAAAAATCATTCCGTCCATTTAAAGAAAAATTTACTTTACTTAACCTATTCTGTGTCTGATATAAAGTTATATTTATGTACCAATTGTTAGAACTCAATTTATGGTCAAAGCTTCAAAATACTAGTATACTTTTTAATGCGCAAATCGACTAAAACGTTTAAAGTGAATCATCAGAAAAAAATATAATATATATCATTCAGGAAAGTGATAGCAATAATGTTTTGACTCCAAGTTCTGAATGGAGCTTCAAAAATGAAATATCTGAAGTTTTTGCCATAACAAATGATGAAGAAAAATAAAGAGTAAAAGAAAGAGTTCATGACATGTTTAGAGAAACCTTTTTCCTTTTTTCCTTTTTTTTTAGACAAAACTTTATGATCCACAAATCCAGGCTAAGTCATTATTCTTTGTTGTGTGCTAATATTTCACTGCCTTCCAAATGTGTATCAGTCTGGAATCTCAGTAATGGCTGCTTCTTTGACCCAATGGTATATGACCATAAAATTTTTGATCATAAAATATTTCATTATTGAACACAAAGGAAGATAGATAAAAAGCTATTTGAGGAAAACTAGAAGCTCTAAAGTAAAATCTTATAATGAAAAAATAATATAAATGATTTTTATAATGATGATAGCAAATTAAATGAAAAGTGGTTATCTGTTTTTAATTAATTTTTTTATGGTCTTATCAATCAAAACATTTTACGGTCTTAATCAAAATTGTGTTAAAAGTGGATAATCTATTAGAAATTTTTATTGGAAAGTTTTATATTGGAAAGCTGCTTTTCAAATATCTTTCAGTAGTTTGAGCAATAGTATTTGTACACCAGACACTACTAAAATATACACAAATCCTTTCTTCAATATTTACTCCTGTGAAATAAAATTATTACACAGAACAAGATGATAAAAATGTTTACAACAATAAATATAGATATTTAGGCATTTTTGTAAGATCACTTTGCACTACTTTTTTGTATGTATCGGAAAAAAAGAAAAGCAAAAAGATGAGCGTATGTTTTGCAGCTAGCAATTGTAGAGGCAGCACACACTTTCTTCTTGTCTCTCTACACCCTAAACTCCTGTACTTTCAATCAACTGAATCTCTGCTCACTCAGCATAAAATATCATAATCAGCATTTTTGGAACCTGGGAATGCTCAAAAATTTTCAATCTAAATTAATGGTAATTGCTTTTTTGCTTTATGCCATTTCAACCAACAAAAGGTTTTCACTGGAACGTTCTACTTTCAGTTGTGGGGGAAACCCGTATGCAAGATTTCACGCTACTATTTGATAAAAGTGAATGAATATAGAAAAAAAAAAGAAAGATACCATAACAAAGGGAATGATCAGAGGAATTTAGGTTAATATAAAGGTAAAAGTGATCCCAGTAGTGATAGGAATACTACATGGAACAACAACGGAAACTGCAAAAGAAGAAACTGAAGAAAAAAGTGAATGTATTAAAACTGCATAACTGAAAAAAATATTCATACAGCTTACAGATTTTTCAGAGAAAAAGCTCCCGAGATTTAACATAAAGTTCTCACTGAATCTTCTGAAGTTGGAAGTATCATCAGAAGATTAATTTACATTTTTGCAGTCATGATTCCATATTCCCTTTTGATGATCATCCGAACAAGATGAAGGTTTTATTTGTGAAGAAGAAGATGATCAGAATTATAATTATTATAACACTAATTAAGGTAATGGCAACAGTGACAGTCTCTTTCACATTGCCTGTAGGTAAAGTGAAATCTTTCTAGTAGCACACGCAGGAGATTTCTACAATAATAAAAAGGATAAGCTAGTTCAAAAGCTAGAGCTGTTCAGCTTGGCCTACATATTACAAAGACATCTCTCTGACTAGCAGCAAGAATACTGATGCAGAACAAGACCTTTCGATACAATATAACCTTGCTGTGAACAAATGGAGAAAAATACTACAATTACAACTAATAATAATAATTATGATGATGATGATGATAATAATAATGATAATAATAATAATAATGATAAAAGTAATAATAACAACGACAACAATCATTACTGGTAGACTGGCATAGTAATGGTAGAAAATCATGAAATTATTTATGCATGGATGGGCTCTTCTGCCAAGGATAAGAGTATCTGTACGCTCTGTCTAAGATCAAAGTGTTACTTCCCGGCCCTATGCCAAAGATTAGAGTGTTGTATCTGAGTGTTCTGCCTAGGATTAGTGAAGTATCTGTGTGCTCGATAAAAAGTGTTGTACACCCCCGACCCCCAGGAAAATATATTTGGATACACATTGCATTTCATATATATGGATGATTATTTATCTGTCTGAGTAAGAGAGAGAGAAAGAGAGAGAGAGAGAGGAGATATTAAATAAAGACAATTGTGAACGATTTTAGAGGACTTTAAACAAGAATGTAAAATTAATTTTTGCTACAATTTTAGATGTGAAAAGTCTGGTTAGTCCCCCAATAGAAACCATCACATGACCCTTGTCTTTTGGCAGCATGCTGTATTCGGTTAATCCATTAAAATATTGGAAAAAAAGTGTGATCAATCAATGAGTTACTTTTCTCACCTTTTGTTGGGCAGTAATCATCAAAAATATCTGAATTTTCAATTAACAGGTATAAATGTTGCTGGATACAAACTAAGTGATCAATTTAACATAAACTTACATTGTAAATTAATGCCTCCACTAAAAACCTATTTGGAGAGTAATTAAAAAAAAATAAAAGTAACATTTTTTTAACTGTAATAGATATAATAAGGAGTGAATATTAAAATTTTCAGTCCTATGGTGTCATTGGTGCAGCCTGTGCATGCAACACATACATACATAGACAGTGAGCTGCACCAACTTAAACACTGAAGAAACCTATATTTACAGTTTTGGTTGACAGTTTCTTATCATGCTGATGGTATTCTACTTTCCTGTAGCTGAGTGTAAAATTTGCATATTATGCATGGGTGTATAAATTCTCATCAATAGCAAAATGAAAAAGTAACAGTTTTTAGGCAGATAGGGTTTATGTCTTTTTGCATGACTATAGTAACTCCACCTTGAAACCAACCTGAATAAGGATGAGCTCCATCAGACCATCTTACCCTTAAAATACCCTTGTTGTAATCATCCGTGTTGCCTCAATTTTAACATTTACTCCTTGATATGTCTGGAAGAAAACATTAGCGGGGATTCAGTTTGCAATAAAAGTTTATGCAAAATTGGCCTCTTGGTTTTTTTTCCAGCAGCATTTATGCCTGATTTTTTTGAAAATTTAGACTTTTTGATGATCACTGCTCAACAAAAGTTAAGAGAAGTAGCTTATTGATTGATCACGCTTTTTTCTCTTTTTCAATTGAGCACCCCCAACATGGCATGCTGCCAAAAGATGTTGGTCATGTAACAGTTCCTATCGAGTGACTTACCAGACTTTTTTCGTTTGTATTATAAGTATTTTTCATTGAATGTTAAAGCTTAGCTTAGTCAGGTACTCACTACACGAGCTAATGGTCTTCTAGACTATCTCACTAACAATAACACCAAGGGAAAAGCTCAATGTAAGTGTGTATCTCTAATTATTTTGTGTATCAAGAATACAACCTGGTGGTGGTAACATATGAGAAGCAACAAGAAGCAATGAGGGACATTAATTGAAGAATTTAGATTAGATTAGATTTTACTTCAGCTCCTTGTCCTCTCCATTGGAGTGCGTCGCTCCTTTACTTGAGACATCGGTAATTGTGGCTTTATGGTGGTAATAAATGGCCCTATTCTTCCAACCTCTCCTTAGATTTGCCCACACTTACTGCTGTTACAATATCTTCAGGAAGGCTGTTCCTAAATTGGCACTATGCGTTGTGAAGCTGTCTCTCCTCAGTTCTGTTTTTCATTTCCCCACATCCTTATCTGGCTTATTTATTCATTCAGGGTTAGGGTTATTCTTCGATTTGAGCAATTTCGACCGGTAATAAATGATACCTTTGCTTCGCTCCTTGTTACTTCCCATGGCTTCTTGTATTTTAACATAACCTGATACAAACTAACATCATATATTTATCAAAACGTTGTTTATCAGGAAAACTTTGACATTTTCACTGCCATACGATGCACAAAGCTGTTTTGTGGCCTGTTACGTATTGCCTCTGCCACACTTGTGAATCCATTCCATCATTTTATTTAAGGTGATATAAATAGCTACTGCAATGGGTTAGACTCAGTTTTTCTCTTGCAGTACTGAGCAGAAGACATGATTATTTTGTTGCACTGTGAATTGTGTTACTAAGCAGTGAATGTGTTGAAACAACTTGAATATCAAAATTTTTTCCACAGTTTCAGAGTTGTTTTCATCATTGATATAAATATATTGAGAACAAGTGAATCCTCTACTTGATAACCTAAGGCATGAATCCAAGCTAAACATCTTATAAAATTATCTGCAGATCAGTGCAAATTTAACTTTGAAGTTTTCAAATTATTTTCCGTCATGTACACCTATTTGGGAAGAGCGCAAGAAATTTTGTTTTACATTTGACAATTCAACAAAAAGTGGAAAATCTCATCTAGATTTATACTTTTCCTGGATAAGATCAAAGTGAATACCAACCAAGTAACTTCGTAGGACAGTGTCTATTCATCCATGAGCAGTAAGGTCTCCTTTGATTATTGGCTGAGTTACATTAAGGCAATGCAACTGGTTCTCAAGTTATTCAAAATGACTGGATAATTTCTGCACAGAAATACTTATACTTATTCCCTTTCTGTTGAAAATAATATTTATTCTTTCTTAGATGTGTCAGCTCATCTCTATTAGATGCTTTTCAGTCGGTCAGTCAGTCAGTCTGTCAGTTGGTCAGTTCTGTCTATGTAAACAACAGAATGAGAAAGGAGAATGTGTGATGTTTTGAAAAGAACATCTAATATGATCAATAGATGACACATCAAGTGTTTTTTCTTGCTGTGTTTCCAAGTATCATTTGTTAATAAAAGCTAAAATTGTCTTAAAAATGGCTAAGATTTTCAGTTTCCAGTCAACTTTATTGCTAAAAATGTTATTATCTACTCATTTGAAGCCTACATAAAAGAATTACCATACTCTTAGCCTCCAGAACAAATTATTGATAAATATTGTACTTTTCCTTTAATTTAGACTAACAAATTTTTTTTTGATAACTAGATTTTCAGGTAAACCATCCTTATTTTCCTCCTTCTCCTTCTCCTCATTCTGTAACTTCTACCTTGTTCACAGATATGGATGTAAGGATGGTGGATGAACTGTTGAACTTATGGTTCTTTTTCTTTTGATCAGTGTCTATATATAGTTATATAAGAAAATTGGGCACATGGTCGCAATTACAATATCAAATTATGGCTATTTACAGTAATTTTTACTGGAAATCTTGAAAAATGCATAAATGAGATTGATCTCAATAATAGATGCATACAAAGTGGTAAACTATAAGCAAGAAATTATTTCAATTCTTGTTCAAGCTGATTGCAGTTGAATATCATGTTATTGGTGTTCAGAAAACGTATATAAATTGTAGTTAAGTGCAGTGAAATTATTTACATTCCATCAATTCATTGTGATATATTTTTGTTGGTTGACCAATGTTCCATCGATGTTGTTTGTGGCTGTAGAAAGACTTGCACAGCAACCTATGCGTAAGGGTCATTGCAGAAAAGATAATTTCACTCTCCCAGCCTCCAAGGTTGTTCTCCTGTGGCATGATGAGATGACACAACTAGCAGACTTTTTGGCTGCAGAAGTTGCCAGAAAAGAGGTAGTGTTTACCACCAACTTGCCTCGAGAGCTCCGTTCCATTTTTTTTTTTTTTATGGTAACTTTCTCTTAGTAAGACTACCTTACTAGGCTAAAAGGCTCCAACTTGTTCCATTTACCCTCAGCTGAAGAGAGAAATTGATCTGTGCCTTTCCCCAAAGTATTTTGTCAAGTAATAAAAATCACTTAAAAACAAACTAAAACTCGATCAAATGTCAAAGTATTAAGTCTTTACATTAAGTTCATTTTTGCCATATTCTATATTTAAAAACAATATTATAACTCTTGCTAAGATTCTTTCAGGCATTCATTTTGCATCTGTGCAGATGCTTTCTGTTCTCCATTCTGAGTCTACACAGAATGGATACCTATTCTTAGCCATCTATTTGGATAGTTCATAAGAACTAAACAAGTGTCACTTTTATTCTTGGACAAAAAAAGTACAGATTAAAAAGAGATCCAAATAACTAATGTTGCTTTGTCTCTGGACATTCAAATCTTATAAGATTATTATGGTCTATAACAAATGAATATTTAAAGGAAGTGTTTTTTCTGGTACCTTGTTTTGACTTTTTTCATAAATCAAGTTCTGACTGCAGGTGTCAGTCTAATCTACTTGCAAGATCTACAAAGTTAAATATTAATTATTTTGCAGTTAATTTCTGCATTTTAAACAACCATTACTTTCACTTAGAGTTTACATTAACTATGAATGCCAGTTAAGAGACTAATTTGATTCTCTGCTAAGATATAGAGTTTTGGAGCCTAGCAGAATTGGATTCATCAGTTGCACTGTAGCTGAGAAGGTAGACATTGATCAGTGACTCATACACCAGCATTTCTTAAAAATAGTAACGGCAAAACGATGCCTTGTCAAATAGAATCTCTATTTTGATGTGAAAGTGGCTTATTTCTAAGATAGATTATATATTATAACTCAAGCACTGAAACTAGTAATTTTTCAATATGAAGTATTCGACAATCCATATGAATGGAAGTAAAAATCTGATATCTTATGTTTTGGTCAACACAGAAATAACCAGTCTGGAAAAACAAGAAGTTTGAAAGTTTTTCAGTCAAACTCCAGTCAAAGTTTTATTCTTCCTTAACAACATGAATGAAAACAATCCTTACCAAATTTAGGTGAGTAAACTCTTCAGTGTTTGTCTACCCAATTACATTAAACCAATAAACAGATATGTAAAATCAATATTCCCCTAGTGTGATTTGAAATCATGAACAACTGATTGGTAGACGGCTGTCATACTGACTGAGCCAAACTGACACATTTACTTATCATATATTCATTATAAAAGTTGCAGCAATCATCTTCAGTCAGAATAGAAGTAGGAGATGAGTTTGACCCTGCCGTAGAGAGGCTTGTCTTTTTTTTAATTCTAAAGAATGATTTTTGGACTCGCAAAAACAAGGTGGTAATATATATAGCATTTGTATTCATGTGTATGTGGCAACAATTGTTCGGCGAACACTTCCCTTCCTGTGACATTGGTCAACTGAAGCATCTTTTTTCCTTCCATGTTTCTATTTGTTGCATCCTCCTTTTTCATTTTCTGTGATTTTAATCCTGATAGGTGGCATCTATATTTGTATAGACCAGGGGTAGGTAAATATATGGCCTGTGGATCAGATCTGGTCCACAAAGGGATTTTGACTTGTCTGTATGCAAATATTGGGGTAATATGCTTACTTTTATGCTTTAAGGATTCTTAGTGTCTTTTTTTTTAGATTCAAAAGATATCTTAATCTAAATGAATTGCGACTAAATTGGTTTATTTGATTACTTCTAGCTTAAGCACAAACAATTTTTCAGTATGCGTTATTCATCCATTCGCGGCAGAATTGAACTAGATATATCTAATTTGTTAATTTCCATATTTTGAGCAATTTTATGGCATTTTATTTGGCTCTATGTCCTCTCAGTTATG
This sequence comes from Thysanoteuthis rhombus, assembly GCA_963457665.1. Lineage (NCBI taxonomy): Eukaryota > Metazoa > Mollusca > Cephalopoda > Oegopsida > Thysanoteuthidae > Thysanoteuthis > Thysanoteuthis major. Next base: position 21,179,806 of record OY735214.1, on the reverse strand, counting down.
CACAATCTGGCCAGCAGAGGCAAAAAGGTTGCTGATCCCTGTATAGCCCTAAACATTCTACTGTACTTTGCACAAAATATTAGAAGTGAAGCATTAAAAAAAGACTTATCTAGTTATTATAATGAATACTTTTTTCTGGAACATGCTTGCTATCAAAGTTGAAATATAAAAAGCTAAAATGAAGAGAAAAAGAAAGGAGGAAACAAACTCCAAAGTTTTGATGTCACAGAAGAGATTAAAGACCACTTTGCTATAGCAAGAATAGAAGACTGTGATGGGGGATTTAGATTTTAAGATCAATAATGTGACTGTCTCACAGATTTTATAGGAAAGAGATTTTGCAGTGTATAAAGAAGAGGAAAGAACATTTGTAGATGCAAGATAAGTATACAAAAGTCTATAACAACTCAAAACGCTTAACTGAATTTGTCAATCAAGAGGATATAAAAGTAAGCTCAAATGCATATGGATTTGGGTAGAAAAGTTTATGTATTGTATACATCCTTTGCTGATATATACTCGAGAATTTACATATTTTACTGCTGCCAACCAAGTTGGAAGAGGTATATGTATTCACAAATATTTGTCTGTTAGTTCATGCAATATCTCTAAAAGCTCTCAATGAATTTCTATGTGATTTAGTGGAATGGTGGCTTGTGGGCTTTGGAAGAATTGATTAAATTTCAAGGCAGATCCAGGAATTTCATTTGATTGAGAAATTTTCTAAAATAATACTCCAAAGTATAAAAAACCAAAACTTATAATTATCTCCTCAGCATCGTAGGTATATTTGATTTGAGTTTCATTCAACTTTCAGTCAATGATAATATCCATAAGCTTTACTTCACTTCCTGGTTATTATTCAAATATGGAATAAACAGTCACCTTAATAGAGTTCCATTTATATTAACAACTACTTTGGTTCTTTATCAGGGAAGTTAACAATCTCAAACATATTCCTTCTTTTCTTTTTTGAAAGTACACCAATAAAGTTGATAAGGAAGGAATTTAAAAAAAAATGTATACTAGTAACGTCAATAAGGTATAATCTTTGGTAATTAGTGACGTTACATGAAAATGAAAAATCTTTTTCGATGTGATAGTATGATTTGTCATTCACATTATGTTTAGTCATAATGCTTGCAACCTGATAAGCCATTTCACACCTTTCCAACATTTCTTTCAGAGCATTTATTTCCATTCTCGACCTCTTCTCTGTAACTTGTTTTCTTTTAATACACAGCCTGACACAGATCCTTATTGTCAACAAAGCACTCAATTTGGATACCTCTTTGACTATCGCTATTATTAATTAATTCATTACAGAAGGAAGCCAAACAGTTAGCATAGTCAATTCCTTCAATTAGAGCCAGAGTTTCACTAGCCAATCTACTTCTAACCATTTGCCTTATTTTCTTTGACCACCAAATGATGGGGTTGATCTTACCATTAGTTCCCATCAAAAATTATGTCAAACTATCCCTAAGTTCTACCATTTTGGAGTTTACCAAAAGAAGCATTAACAGCGCCAATTCAGGTTCCAGATAATTTAGTGTAACCTCTTCAGCTTGAACTTTCCATATTATTTCATTTTTTCTTCAAGGTCCTCAATAGAAATATAAATAACTTGAGATGCAACAGTAGATACATCAAAAGCAATGGATGTGTTTGCTTTGCAAACCAGAGTAACTGTCAAACTTTTGAGTTCTATGCCAATCTGTAGTGGTTGGTTTTAGCAAGCATACATAGTCCTCCTGACTTAACATGATACAATCACCCTTCTACAACAAAGACAAACACAAATATTTGAAGGAATCACATGTTTCTTTGTGAACATTAAGAATTTTCTTCAGCTTGACAATAACTGTTTTCTCAAAGAACACCGTCCCTGCACGGAGAAAAAAACACTGTCCCTGCCTAGAGAAAAGAACACTATCCCTGCCCGGAGAAAAGAACACTATCCCTGCCCAGAGAAAAGAACCCTGTCCTTCACATGCGCATCTAAAATTCCCAAGGAATCCTGAGAATCATACCTGATGAATAGAGAGGGATCCAACCAAGTAACATTACCACCAAGTGTCTTCACAAATGTCTTTTTCACCACCTGCTGCACCATCAATACATTTGTTCAAAAGCCAAATTTTTCCATTCACATTAGCCTCCTTTGGTGACCACACCTCTCTCTGAATCTTTCCCCACTTGCAAAAATGCTGTTTTGATATTTATAGCATGAATTTTCCACCTTCTTTGTGGTATAATGGATAAAATAAGCCTGAGAGACAGCTTTTCACAAATTGGAGAGGTTTTCCTGCATTTCATTTAAACATTCTTCTTCAAAGCCCATTGCCACAAGCCTGGCTTTTCTTTGAATTTTAACACATATTTCTTTCACAGTATCTATCCATCTGGTGGAAATACACTTCTGATCAAAATCCTTTGCTTCTCTATATACTACAGGATTCTGTAAATTTTCAAATTCCAGCTCATTCACATCCCTAAATTCAACTTCAATATGAATCTCCTCAGTCACCCCTATCTCACTCTCAGCCATAACTATGCAAGTGTTTGTCTTCCATGGTACCTTTGAACTCATATTTTCTGTTCTATTATGTCAAAAAGTATTAAATGTGGCTATTATCAAACTTAGTTCTTGTTATCAGAATATTGATATTCTGTAATATACCTATTTTGCCCTAACAGCCCTAGGAAAGTATGGAGGCTACAAACTCCTTCTCAGACACCAAATCATTTTTCTCTAAATCCTTAACTGTGCCCATGTCAATAGATTTTTGTTTTTCTTCCATTTGTTCCAGTTGTGTTCTTTATTATACCAATTTTTCTTAGAAGAAGATTTACCAGCCATTCTCGAAATTCTTACTTCTTTCATACTCTGCTCACTAGGAATCTTGATGCTGACCAATGAATTGGTCATCAAAGACACTCTCCCACTGTCACCAAATTGGTGTTTCACATCACCATCAATACTGCAAACCCCCAACTCAGAATCGTTGTCTTTCTCCTCCTCATCACCTTCAAACACTTGATAAATCTTCATTTTCACAACTATCCTGATTAACTAAACTTTATGATGCATCTTTGACTTCTATTATGTTCTCATTTGTTTTTGATGGTTTACTCTCAAGCATTTGATTAGAATGATTTAGTTCTTTGAATATCCTACTTTCATCCACTGTAACATTAGAACCTTTGTATCTTATAGAGAGACACTATAATATCCTGACCCAAGCTGGGCTTTACCATTTATTATCTCTCAGGAAAAACCCTATCACAAATTTCTTTCTAGAGGGCTCAATTTTTTCACCTAAGGCTTGTCTTATCTAGCACATAGCCCAACAATTAGCTATCTCCCATGATAAATTTGTATTTTCCTCTATTTTATGTAAAGTTTCAGTTCTTATTGCATTGTGCCATTCAACCGCTTTATTTGGCCAAAGACTACATGCAGCTTTAGTTTTGACTGACATGTTTAAATTTTTCTGCCATATTACAAGAAATGTAAGAATTAAATTCACCACCATTATCAGTACAAACACTTACCTCTGGGACTCTTTATACTCCAACCCATATCTTTATAGATTTTTCCACTATGATTTGAGGATCTTTTTTTTATAACATAATAGCAGCTCTTGATCTGCTAAACATCTATTATGTGTTATTAATATGAATTACATACCAATTCATATAAATCCACTGCCACAGCCGGGTTAAAAGTACTTACAAGGGAAAAACCAACAATGGACCTTGCCTTTGGCTTTCTAGATTTATGACACATGGCACAATCTGAGCATACTTTCCTTACAAGTAATTCAATATCTCAGATACATGTGCCAGCTCGTAACAAAGCTAATAAACTGTTATAGGATGCCCAAATAGTTTGAGTAGTCTCCAAACCAGATCCTTTTTCTTATCAGAGGATAATTTACTTTCAATGATCAGAATCTATTCATTGCTACGATCATTCTGATCATAAAAACTATGACTACCATCTCTTATATCTTTACAATACTGTCCTGTTGATATGAAATGCATGTTTATTCTTTGTCCAAACATGATGACATTGTCATTATACACACAAGATTGTTTTTGCCTGTTTCAGGGATGTTTTGTTCAGTAATAGTGGAATCTCATAGTCAATAACTTCTGTTTTAATAAGTGCTTGTAGAGATAATTCTGGCTGGAAACCCCAAATTTTGATAAGATTGAACAGTGACGCAATGTGTAAGCAGCATAGATTCCGCCTATTTTATTCTTGTCAAAAGGTTTGTCCACTTCGTACATTAAAGTATTCAAATCATCAGGGTTTATTTCCATGGCCACCTCAAGTTCGATCACCAACTGCCACATCTTTGCGTCTGTTTTCCAATGTTCATCAAACCTTGGTGGATTTTTATAATTGGTAGTTTTATTTACTTTTTTTACAAAAAACGAATAGAGCAAATTACAATGAAACATTTTCTTTGTACGCCACATGCATTTTGAACAAACAGTAACAAAACAATATCGTTGTTGTGGTTAATACAAAAGACTTTAATTGCAGTAGATAGCAGGAACAAACAGATAGCAAAAGGTACTCATTTTCGTATAAAAAAAATCGGTCGCTATATTTTTTTTCACTGAAACATTCAGAAATCCTTCTTTCGTGTTTTCCTCTGAAACTGGTAATCCACTCTTGAATGACGCTCAGTTACAAATGTTAATACCTATAGGCTTCATTTTACTTCCTGGTAATCGTTTACATGTGGAATGAATAGCTATCTGAGCCATGTGAAGAGTTCTATTTATAATAACAATTACTCCTGGTCTTTAACAAGCATCAACACATGTCATTGGCAGAGGTGTGTAGTTAGTCATATAAATGCATGCACATTCTTATCATTGTGTTTGTTAGTTTATGTGTAAGCTCTCACATCATTGTGAGAACATATAAATACATCTGAAGACTTATTGAGTACTTTCTAGTTTTGTATGGAACCATTAGAAAACTCAAATGGCGATGGGCTGGTCATATCACAAGAATGTCAGAAAACTGCTGAACATCACAACTCACAACAAGGATCCCCTGAAATCATATGCAAAACTGTGGCCACCAAAAATATAAGATGGCATGACAAACTAGACAAGTTCAGAAAGTTTGGTTCTATGATGCCCATGAGAGAGAGGTCTAACAAATGCTGAAAGGCTGATGATGGTAATGATTACAATTGTATATCTGTCTATAACTGTGTATAAGAATTTGTGAATGTAAGTGTACATTTGTAAGTGTAAAATTATTTGTATGCACAGATATGTACATTCATGAGTTTCACAAACTGGTATTGATATCTATAAGAACATGATACTTAATATAAACTGTTTTTATACATTAATATATGCATCAACGTACATCTGTAGTTCATAACACAAAACATACACATTACTTTTTGGTCTTCAGATGTATTCATATGTGCTCGCAATGATGTGAGAGCTTACACATTAACTGACAAACACAATGATGAGCATGTGCATGTATTTATATGACTAACTACACATGCATATAGGAAACTGACCATAAATATATTTAGATATATATCAAATACAAGTTGTCATGTATTTTTGGCCTCGAACAAGCAATTATTTTCATGCCTAATCTTCACAATGTGCCAAGAGAGAGAGAGAGAGAGAGAGAGGGCTAAAGACATGCAGTAAGGAGAAAAAATATATGACAAAGTCAGTAGAGAAAAGAGAGAAAAAAGGTTGCTAACTATAGGCTCAGTATATATTAGGATTGCAATAAACAAAGGCTTTTCTCATGAAGTCAGAAGGATTCACAGATGAAAAGAGCAAAGGAAATTGCTGATTATGTGCACCGAAAATGATTACGTGTTGGGAAATTAAAAAATCCAAAATAGTTCAACCTTTGCCCAACATAATATTGGTCCAAGTTAAGAGGGCCTTAGCAATAAACATGGCCGCACAAAGATGGTATCTATAATCATTCCACAGTGTGTGCCTGTGTATAGGGATATGGCCATCAATATTTCTGTATGAGAAAGGTTTCCTTACAAGCTATGTATAAGCATAGCTTCTTCAGTCTGAGTATATGTATATATATATATATATATATATTTGTTTGTGTAAGCTTGGTTCATTCTTTTACTTGTAGATATGAGTGTATAAATTGTTGTCAGAGCAAAAGATTTATTGCTTTGTGTAAGTATGTGGAATTCATTCCTTTTATGTAAGTGCGAATCTCTATATATGTGTGGATTGTTGGATGTGTTAGTAAACGAAGATGATTTCTTTAGATGAGTATGAACAAAAAGAATCAACCATACACATCCATAGTGATCAAAATAATCCACCCATTTACCTTAGTATGCATATATACCCACACATATATTCAAACTCAACTGCTCAGAAGGAGCAATTGATCTACATGTACATACATTTACACATAATAATTGTGGCTTGACACACACAAACACAGGCACACGCATGAAGTGATAACTTTTTATTTGTAATCGTATATGTATGTATGAATATTATTGTGGATGGTTATCTTCATGCATGTGAGAATAATTCTTTTTTCTAATCTGAAATGTGCATATATATCTGAGTGAGTATGAAGTATTTCTTCTTCTTTACACTACATACACATAGAAACATGAGGACACACACACACACACACACACACACACATATACACACATGCACAAATAAGTTTGTCCATAACTCAATGATGAAAAAAACACATCTATATGCAACAAATATTTATTTCTCAACATGATCTCCTTCCTTGTCAATGCATTTAACCCAAAGCTTCTCTGTGCATCACATAAATCAAACATTATACAGTGAAAATTTCAGATCATAATTCATCTCATAATTGTGATAGGATATGCTCTCATTTATCTGCTCTTCTATATACACATGTATGTACACACATTTATATATACATGCATATATATATATACACATGTATATTCATACACATTATGTACATATGTAAACAGATGTATAAGGATACTTTATCTGATAATTTAAACAAAAAAACAATCGATGGAAGCTTGACAGTATAGGACATTCGAAAATTAACTACAGGTCAGTGGAAAATTGTCAAATTCTTCAGTTGAATATTACAGCAGAGAATCAACTCAAAGAAGTTTTTCTGTGTAACTAGTATTCTCAGAGATGATGTCATAAGTTGGTTTCATGCTGTCTGATACTACATGGTTGAACACTCAATAGAAGTGACACAAACAGTAAATAAAGTCTGTTGTTATACTTACTGATCCCACATCATTGATTACGTTTTTTCAGTAACGTACATAAGTAAGCCCTATTTTGAAAAAATAGATGATATGCAGTATAAAATAACATCACTATACTATACATTATGGTAATACCTTACATAAGATCACAAACTACATTTATGACAAGCTATATATTAGAATCATAGCTGAAAGGGAGATGGTGTTTGATCAACACTGCTGGGGTGCCATTTTGATATAACTGTTTTGTTTTTTAAATTCTTGAAACAGTTACTTAGTAAAAAAACTGATGATCCAGACAGAAGAAATTTTGCTCTTTTTAGTGTTTTAAGTTATAAAGTTTCCTGGACTATATACGTATGTATGTATATATGTATACATGCATATGTATGATGGCTGGCTCTATGGACGGAGGTCCAGAAGGGTTTCTCACATCTTTTAAGGTCATAAGTTAGGAGGACCTGTTTGTAAATAGCCAAAAGGCCTATACAATGGAATTTAAGGTGAGGTGTGGCATGCGCACTGCAACATCTACCGTTTAAACCAAGGGTTTGCATGGTCCTGGACCCCGCCCTTCCTGAGATCCGCACCTGTATTTACATGTATATACATAATTTCTTTCTTGTATGTATCAGTATGTATATATATATATACACCAGTAGAAAACCTTTTATAATTCCTTGTCCATTTTGATTGGAATACACGGGCAATATCATTTTATCAGTAAATTGACTGCTATTGAAAAATAATCATCTCAGAAAGGATGTATCATTGAGAGACTCAAATTTTTTCATCTTTCTCTAACAAATTGATTTACTTGTTAGATTTCAATTTATTTCCAAGCAATAAATCAGTTTTGTAAAATACCATGATTGAATAAAGAAGATGATTTGGAAATCTTTAGATTAAGAGGTAAGAAAATGAATTAGCTTTGTAAGATTTGTTTCGTGACAAGTAAATTGCATAGAACAAATCTTAAATTAAAATAGTACACTATTTAAAAGTTAGTTTATATCTGTATCTGGTTGACTACGTCAAAATTTGTGTAGCTGTTGAGTTGTGTAATGTGCAGAGTTGGAAGAAAAGAGAAGATTATTCTGTCAATACAAAAGTGCAGAGGTTTTGAAACCTTGAAAACTCAGGGAAATATTTCGGTAAACCCCTATTTTTAACATTTAATTTTCAAACTAAATCATTAACAATAATAAAAAGACTTTTTTGACATTTAAAAATCATATTCCATTAAAAAGAATTATATTTATTTGAATTTTAATATATGGTACAGGTCTGTGAGAAATTCATGTCTTTTTGTTGGCTATGTGATGGATGATGTTGTTTCTCTGCCACAGGATTTGGAATGTTAGGTTTAGAGGGAACTTTTGTGCTGAGCCACAAGCATTGTCTGATGGAATTCCAGTGGTCCTGAGACCCTGTCCTCAAAACCACTGCAATAGTGACTGTACTTTGCTTAAGAGAGGCTAAATTCTCTATTGCAGATTCTGGATGTATACATAACTCTTTTCTGTCAGTAATACTTGCATTGATTCCAATGAACAATCCCTTTTTTGCTCCATTCTCACAGCACAACATGCAGATTGAGTGCTGAAACTTGCTTTGTTGGTGAAAAATTTCAAAATCATCAAATTTCACTTTTAAGTGCTAAAATATCAATAGTAATTTTCATCTAGTCAGACCCTTATGAATGATTTTCATCTTTGTATACCAAGACCAACATTCATCAAGAATAAGCTATTACAGCATCTTCTGTAAGTGGAGCTGTTTTGCAAACCTTTTAGTCAATAATTCTTTTCTATACAATTTGAACCACTGTGGAATGATGTAAAGGTTACTGGAATAGTAAACAGAATCATGGAGCAAATTTGAGTAAGGACAATTTGCATTCACTTCGCACTAATGACCCTGAGAAAGGCATGAATCCATTTATGCCCCTTGTTATTGTTAAATAACAGAATAGCAGGAGACCTTTATCCCAGTAAGGAATCCGTCTGAAATAATGTTGGGAATGAGTTTTTGGAACTAAGTAAATGGTAAGGCTGAGCTTTGAGATCTAGGTATACTGCAATGTCTCCATAAATAGATATTGAGCATCCAAAGAAACTTGAAATTGAGAAGTAGGTATATGCCGTATTGCTGCATCCCTACCATTTCTATCCAATGAACCCAGAGAAGGTCACTCTGACAAAATATCTTCAGCTTGGTTGTAGCCATAACTAGTCGCACCAGCAGGGTGATTATGGTTTGGGAATTTCTATCAAGACAATTTTTACTGTTGAGTTATCTGCAAAAATGGTTCTTTTTGATGACTCAACTTTTTATTGCATTATTCAACATTTCAATTATTTCTTTAAAGTTATTTCCACTTTTTAATTATAAGGAGTGGTGCTAGTCATATTTCTTAAGCCTCTAATTTCAATTTTTAATTGATCTTCTCTAATTATCAAGGAACAAGCAAAAACTTTGAATATTTTCATCCAGTCACTGGTTACAACTGAGGTTCTCCCATGCACCCGTTTCATTATGATTTAGAAAGCCATCCCCACCTTCCAAGATTGTCAGACTCAAAAGGTGCATCCTATACTTACCAGGGAAAAGATAAGAAAAAATTCCCACATTTTGAATATCCTAAGCAGTGATGCCAATTCTTTCCGTGAAACCCGATCAGTAAACCTAACATGCATCAGATCAAGAACAAAGGATTTGCAATAGCCATATTTAAAAAAATCATCGAAAAAGCATTTTAATTGAAACACTTAAGTCAATCTTACATAATTCGAGACATATGAATTATGGGATTTAAAAATAGATATGATTAATAGAAAAACGACAAATGGACTATGGATACAATTTATGTCTTTTAATATCTATTGTATATTCTTAAAAATATTACTTTGTATAATCACTGGCATCATAGTACCCATAATGATGGTATTATTTACATATGGATTGACACTTCTGTCTATGATCAGAGTATCTACACATTTTCCTTGGATCAAAAACTTGCTCATTGTCACCTATGCCTATGTATACATATCTATATATGTATACATGCACATATACATATATATATATATATATATATATATATATATATATATATATATATATATATATGTATATATACATATATATGTATACATACATACATATATCTATATCTATATACATATATGTATACAAATACATTGTGCTAAATAGCCCACCGATAAGGCAAAGGCCAATTAATTGCTTTCAACCCAAATTCTCATCTTGTTTATTCTCGGTCTTTTTTGTTTTTCCAAATGCGACGGTACTTATTTAGCAGCCCCATTTTCTTGAATTGTTTATTCTATTTATGTTGTCTAAGTTGAATGATATATCAACAGGGTAGTGATAGGAAATCATTTCAGTTAAGTTTCTATATAATATAACGCAACTTATTATTCATTCTGACGGACCAAAATGTCCATTTCTTAATACATACATGAAAGAAACGAAAAAGACCGAGAATAAACAAGATGAGAATTTGAGTTGAAATACATAAATATATACATATACATAAACATATATATATATTTATTTACATATATATATATATATATATATACACATATGTATGCATAAATACATACGTATATATGCATATTTCATACATACACACACATACACACACACACACACACACACATATATATATATATATATATATACTTATATTCATCTATATAATCATATGTATACATTCATTCAACTATATCGCTCTCATGTCATTTCATTCTGGATCATAGAAGGCAAATCTTGAAGAAATTCTCAATGATAGTCATTATTTTTTTCTTCAAATTTCTACTGAATGATAAATTTCATTGAAATACTGTTCAAAATATCTGATTCTTTGACTCAATTGAAATAATTGACAGAGAATGCAAAGAAATACAGTTAGTATAAAAAGAGGCCCAGACAAATGTTCCTCTTTGTTTCTGTATTGCGATATGGTTCCTTCTATTGATTTAACTTTGCTTCCTACTGTGTAGTGGTACAGGAGTGAAAACAAAAATTCATGGATATGAATAGGTACAGGTAGACCCCACCCCTTTTCAAAAGTTAGCTTTAGGGGTTTTTTTCTTTTATGAAATAAAACGGTAAACAAAAAAGTCTTCAGTAGGATTTTTTTTGCCTCAAGCTGTTATAGAGACAGCACACACTCTTTTCCTCTTCCTTTCTCCTATTCCAAAGAATCCCCTACCTCCCTCTCCCCCAACTTCCAACTACTCAGTCTAACATGCCATTATCACTGTGTTTGGGGTCTGGGAATGTTTAAAATTGTTATTGGCAATTGCTTGTAAAGTCTTGAACCAGTAGCAGAAACCATCAACCAAATCAGTCAACATAAGTTTCTTCACTTTTTAAGTGAGTTTGGCTGGTTGGCTATCTACATATCTATGTATGTGCTATGCATACAAACTGCACCAACCGAGCTAGAGGGCTGAAAATTTGAGTATTTGCCACTTATTATGTCCATAACAAACTATGTTTGTATCCAGCTACATTCACACTTGACTCATCTGAAAATTCAGACTTCTTCATGATCCAACAAAATGCGAGTGAAGTAATATCCATTGATCACTCCTTTTTCCAATTTTTTTTCATTTGATCACCCCCAACATGGCATGCTACCAAGAGATGTTGGTCACATGGTGGTTTCTACAGAGTGACTAACTTAAACTTGTTCTTTCTTTTTCATGATAGAACGGAAAAAGAAATTGAATTTTTCCTAAACCAGTATGAAATCTAAAGAACATGCTTATGATCTAAGAAAGTCTAAAGTTCCTTTGACTTTCAGCATTACTGATATCTGGTGCCTGCAGAAGATAGTCTGCATCTAAGTCAGATGTTACCAGAGGAAAAGAGAGAAAGATGAGATCCAAATGTAATGTTATTCCCCTTTTCTTGGAATATATTTCTTTTCTTTATATTCAAAAAAAAAAAAAACTCTTAGAGATGTCATATTTGAGCTTGAGTCTAGTTTTTCTTTGTCAACTTCTTTTCATACTTTGCAAGACTCTACATCAAATATTTTGATGCTGACGGTTGACAGTCAAAGCTTTCTTTTTTTCTGTGATTCTTGAATAGCAGGTTTTGCTATTCTTCTCTTTAAAATTTCTTGTCTCTTTGAGGAGGTCAGAGTAAAGAAACAGCATAGAATGTATGCTTTATTGTACAGAAGGCAGCTGTCAATGCGAAGTCTTCCTGCTTGCTCAGAATAACTTTTTCAAAATAGTCAAGATAAAACAGAAAAATAGAAAGAGTGTTTAGGTAATAATTGAATCTATTTAGATTATCATCAGAATCTACATCTATTTATATCTACATGAGGGTACCCAAAAATAACCGGTCACAACTTAGGGAAGAAACTCTGGATGATCTCAAAAGTTCCTTCAAATCATGGCACACATTAAAATGATTATTTTTTTATTCTCAGGGAGCAAACAATGAACTAATTTTGTGAGAATGCATTTCATTTACAAATCTGTTCTAGCATTCACTGGCACAACCTCCAGAATAAGCCAGTTGATTCAGATATTTTATCAATGGTTAGATGATCTTTATTGATTGTGTGGTGAACTTTTCCAAGATTTTCATCATTCCAGGTTGTTGAAGATTCGCCGAATTGGTCATATTGGCCAAGTGACATTACAAATGCAAATACCACTTGTAAACTTGTGTTTTACTTAAAGCTTCTTCCTTAAAAGCTACGCAAAGCATTACAAGAGCAGTTTAATTGGCAGTTTTGCTCAAAAGGAAAAACTTTACACAATATCTCTGTTCTTTTCAATTAGCCATCACAATAATCACCAAACATATTTGAAAATACATGAAAAGAAACCACAGGAAACAAATCAGTCAATCCAGGACTCCACAACATGACCAACTGACTCAGAATAGTGTTGACACAAAACACCTTATAGGACAATGTGCAACTACATCTAGTTTACACAATACACTAAAATTCCATTCTAGCTCGAGGTACACTCTCTTATGTATGTTATATTTTAGGAACAAATATTTCAGATTGTTATTATGAATAAAAATCATTCTTGATTTTAGGTATTTCTCCAATTATGATCTGATGGTTTACTTGGTTTCTATATAAAATGAATTAAAGCTGTAAAAGAATTGAAAAAACAACAAGAGAAAAATTAACAATACACCCCTGACATATTGTATGAATAGACAATAATGGTTGTAAATTCATCCACTGGAATTAAACTTATACTATTTGGAATATACTGAAAACATTTCTTTCACATTTGTGTCTACTAGTGGGAGATCTTCAAACATTTCATTAAAGTGTTTTTCTAATCTCTTATTCAATTGTAATACAATCGTAAGACTATTAAAAAGTTTGGAGAGTTAATTTTTTTTTTTAAATGTTGATTTTTATTTGTTATTTTCTTGCATTCTCAAATTTGCATGCGTGTGTATGTTTGTGAGAGAGAGAGAGAGAGAGAGAGAGACAGTGAGACAGAGAGACTAGCGCTGAGATTTTGATACATATGCATATACATATATACGGTGGATCAATAAGCTAGACATTCAGTCCACTATTTTTACTATAACGTTCAATCTATGCACTCATTCTTCAAGTTGAATAGATTGTCTGAAACATTGTGTTAACAACAGAAACAACGTAAATGAATTCAATAGTCTGAACAACTCTTAGAATATCATTGTGTATGTCACACTGAATCAGTGAAATTGCCTAATTCATGAAATTTTAACTTTTTTTACACAAAATGAATAAATGTGTAGTTTTGATTTGATCAGGAGTTCATTCAATCAAAACAAGGATATAAAACAACTATTTTTTATTGTCAAAAGTTTATGTAATCAAAGTGAAATGAAACTTATTTAATAAAAACATAAGTAAATCCTGCCAATCAGGCAATTCAACCAATTCGGCTCAACATATTTCTTGAGACTAATCTCCTTTTCTCAATTGTTTCATTACAACATTTCAGCTGCATACCTTCTGGTTTTCTTCTGGTGTCTTGACTCTTTGAATAACCAGAGTTATTTATGATTCTTTCTTTTTCTTCTATTTCTTTCCCAATTAAAGGAATGTTTTTCTTTCTTTTTTTTTTTCACAGATAATTTGGTAATTGTCCCCCATTGGCCAAATTTAATGCTCACTCCCGGTACCTGATTTTGAGTGGGAAGAATGTTGTTCCATCTGTGTGGGCTGCTGTCTGTCCTACAAATCTGTCTCTGTGCGGACCTCACCTATTATGTGGAAGAAGGAAAGAGTCCTGGTAATTACGTTGGGGACATTGCAGCAGACTCGCACGTGATGGAGAGCATCCAACCCGAAGACTATAGTCTGATCACATTCAACCAGATGCATCAAAGCACAACAGACACTTCTGCTCTGTTCCACATTGCTAAGAAGACAGGTAAACTATATACAGCCCAGACTCTGGATATTGAATCATTGTGTAAACGCAACCGGGAGTGTTTTCAAACACTGGATGTGGCGATTCGACGACAAGAATCTTTTATAAAGATTCTTGAAGTGAAAGTCGTTATCCAAGATGTGAACGACCATGAGCCGGAATTTCCGGAAAGAGAAGTAAGTATTGAATTTTCCGAAGAGTCTCCTAAAGGAGCCAAGAGGTTGATCCCACATGCCATTGATAAGGACGTTGGAGTCCTGAATTCTCAAATTACATATCAGCTGAAAAAGAATAAAAATGAACCATTTGCATTGTCAGTCTCTAAAAGTCTTGACGGAACTTCCGAGCTTAATATTGTTTTAGAAGAGAGGTTGGACAGAGAAGTGAAGGATTCTTATGATATTCAAGTGATTGCTAAAGACGGGGGATCCCCACCTCAGCAAAGTGTCTTAGATGTGCACATCTCTGTCACTGATCTAAATGATAATCCTCCTGTTTTCTCTCAAGATGTCTACAACGTGTCAATAAAGAATGAGCCAAGTGATACAAACCCCGTGGTTATTCTATCAGCAAGGGACAGAGATTCAAAGACGTTTAGCAGAATTTCATACCGTTTCAGTTCCCAGACCTCTGACATTGCAAGAGCACACTTTAGATTGAACGAAGCATCAGGGAAGATCTTTCTGCACAAAAAGTTTACTTTGGGCCAAGAATTGATTTATAAATTATACGTGAAAGCCTCTGATGGAGGTAGCCCTCCGCTCAGTTCCATTGCAGTTGTTCTGGTGAACGTAATCAACCAACAAAACAATGCTCCAACAATTGATGTTAACTTCGTTTCTGCACCGACAGGAAATACAGCCACTATATCTGAAAGCATAGCAGTTGGCAGTTTCATTGCTTATGTTAAAGTAACCGATAATGATGTCGGCCGAAACGGGGAGGTGAGCTGTGTCCTTCAGCATGATAAGTTCTTACTCCAGAGCCTCGGTCCCAAGAAATACAAACTGATTGTGAAAAATCCAGTTGATAGAGAGAAGGTTGACAATTATGTTATTACCATTACTTGCCAGGACAAAGGCTCACCACCCTTGCACAGTGAAAGCAAATTTTCCATGAAAGTGATTGATGTCAATGATGTGCAACCACAGTTTCTGAGAAATTCATTTAAATTCTGGATCTTTGAGAACCAGAAATCCAATTTCCCCGTAGGGTACATCAATGCCACAGATCCAGACCTGGGACTTGGTGGTAAATTGACCTATTCCCTGTTGGCCGATGAGAAACAATTCCTTCCATTTCAAATTTCAGACAGTGGCCTAATAACAACCATTGTTTCCCTGGACCATGAATTTCAGAACACTTATAAATTTCAGGTATTTGTAAAGGATAGCGGAACTCCCTCTCTTAACAATACAGTGGATGTCATCATCAAGGTCCGAGATTTAAATGATAATTCCCCATACTTCACATACCCCAGTATTAGCCCTTTCACTCTTAAAGTCCTTTACTACCCAAACCAAACAAGCAACATAACTACTTTGAAGGCATCTGACAGTGACAGTCGAGAGAACGCTTTTCTGAAATATGAGCTAGCTGCTGGAAATGACAAGCTACTGTTCACCATCAACCATTACACCGGTCTGTTGTCTTTCAGTCGAGTCGTCACTAAATATGACGCTGGTACCTATGAGCTGCGCTTTATTGTCAAGGACAGTGGTACCCCACCACTGTCTGCAAATACAACCATACTTCTATCATTGACTGTCAGCAACAAGACCTTGAAAATGTTGACTGCTGATGGAGGAAAGTTTGATGATAAGATCCACCAGTATGTGATGATTGTCATGGTGCTGGTGGCCGTGACTGTGTCCGTCCCAATCACAGCTGCTGTGTCAATATGCATCATTCGATGCAAAGATAAAAAAAATAACTTGAACAGGAGCAACGGAAAGACTTCCATCAAAGTCTGTGAGCAAAGGCATCTCATTAGTACCGAAGGAGTTGATGCTCGGAAAGTGGATACAGACATTGGCAAAGGCACACACGGAAAGAAATGCAGACGTGGACTGTACCAGGAAGACAAATCGGGTAATGGAAAGAAGAGTTCAGCTTTTAGCATGAAACTTCAAACAGCTCCAGATGTCATATATCAGGTAAGTGATTGTTTTGCATTTTCTCTCTCATTTGTAACACGGCTACTTCTTTAGATTGCAAAACTTATGCATTACTCATTTAGTTCCAGTTCAACCCATTATTCCTGGTTTGGAATCAGTAGTTGTCCATCTCCTAGAATGGTTGTCAACCAAATCAAGAGGGACTAATTTACCCTATGATTTACCCATAGCTGAGGAGAGGCAAAGGCTAGATATCTGAGTTTGCCAGGATATTCAACCATACCTGTGGAGGGGTGGGGGGTGAATTCATGTCCTTCCTAGGGGTGTCAGTGTTATGTGAACACCATGTCTCCTAGAATCGAAGCTCAATTCTTCTTCCTCTGTTGTTAATCATTAGACTGCCCACACCACATTATTCATGCATAACAGAATTGTTTTGGTTTCATGGGGTTTTTGGGGAGTTGGGGAATTATCCACAAATACAAAATTGATGGATATACATTCTATACATTCATATACATTCATATACATTCTATTCAGTATCTTGAAAGGTATAATCTTTGGTCTGGTTTTTCAATCTTTGCAAAAATTTCCTAGCCTGTATATGACCATGCAGATTAGGGCATCTTATCACATGCGTTTGAGCACATCTTTAATTACTTTGTGTCACTCCAGTATCAATTGGTTGATTTTCATAGATGCTCATGGTTATTTCTTCTTGGATTAAAAAAAACTTCTTTTTTCTTTTCTCTCCCTCTTTTTCTCTCTCTCTCTCTCTCTCTCTCTCTCTCTCTCTCTCTCTACATACATAAATAGATACCCAAGCGTACAAAGCTGGCATTTATGCAATACCATGCAAGGACTGCAACAAGATGTATATTAGATGTATATGAAATATAAATATACGAACATAAAAGTATCACGAAATTGGGTGATAAGACAAATGCATTGGTTGAACATACAAACACACTCAACTTTTATTTCCACAAAGCTTATCTTATCAAAAATATGCACAACCCCTTGTTATGCAGATGTATGGAAGCAGCCCTTATATCCCAAAATAATACAAATAATCCAGAGTTAGGAACATTTCCAGATAGCAAACCCTTTAAAGGCATTGATAAAAACAACATATTTCAACATTAGCATATAAGGAATCAGCTAATACACAGTAGACCCTTAAAAAAAACAGTATGTGTACACACATACCTGTTTAAGAGAACACCAACAGACACACAGACCTACTCTAAACCACCATCAACTGAAAAGATTAGAACAAAACACCCTTCTTCCACCCATATATGTCAACACCTATCTATAGAATGCCAGACACCACCTCTTCATTCTAAAAAAAAGCCACATGAACATTCCTGAAAATTGACCATTTTCATCTAGACCCCCACTCTCATTGATCGTTCTCATTTCAGACCACTGTGATTCACACTGACACAGATACAACCACCTTCCCTTCCCACTTCAACTAAGCAACCAACAACACACAAATCTCCTCATTTCATTCCTCAAATCTCAAACATGTAAACAGTTTATAATTTTCTCAGCAACTGCTGCAAAATTTTTTAAAAAGTTGGTTAGTAACCATCAAAATGCATCTGAACATGACCACGTAATAATAATAATTTTCAAGATATAACTCCTGTTTTTCTCTTGAATTTCTATTCACTTCTTAATTGTCAAAAAGCACTTCCCTATCCTGGGACTTCCAGCCTCCTCTGATCCTTTACAGGGGGTGGCCTCTCCGATACTGACACTAACTGATTGCTAGTCACAGGCTATCAGCAGGGCAAATTTCAGAGACATAAAGAAAGGGAAAAATCATATTAAAATCAATTTTTTTTCTAAAATCAACCTAAAAATATAAGTTGAGTATAGATTGAGGTGTAATGACTTTGATTATAGTTCTATTTTTTGTTGACAAAGTGTAGTTCTCAAGTTATAAGAGTACAAACATATGTATAAACTTTACAACTTTACATGTATATCTTCATGCATATGCATATATCTATTCATATGTGCATGTATGCATATAACATACATACACCATACTACCAAAAAGTTTTGGGACTTTGGACTCAAAAAAAGTACTTAACTTTACACCTGCTTTCCGCTGTCTCCTTCAAAGACTACTTGGGCTTGTATACAATGATCTCACAAAGAATAGCAGCAAAAGTCTGTACTACATTTGGTTCATGAGCACACCAAACTCCATGAACTTTTAAGTTGCACTTCTTATGTGAATGCATGTCTTCTGAACTACACCTTTTGAGGGGTCAAAATATTTTTCTGTTCTACTAGTTATAAAACAATTCAATCTCATGTGGCTACACAAACAAATATGGAGTCTAACTTATATAGATTATTCAATAGGAAAATTTCACTTCCCAGAAATGCATAGTTTTGTTATACTGGAATAGAGAGGGTTTTGATGTAGTGCGGTTAAGGTAATTTGCAAATAAATGTAATTAAGTATAAGCTGGAAAAAAAAGACACATTTAATTATAGTGAGACCTTGAATAGTATGATTTTGAAAAGTACAGAAAATTTTGGAACAAATTAACTACACTAATCAAGATATACTTGTACCTATATTCATTAATACGAAATGAAATAGATAATTTATGTAAATGAAAATACTTCTTTGTTTGTAAAGCTATCTGAGATTCTATCCCTAGAAATACGTCATTCAGATGCAAGGTTAAAATGTTGTATTACCCTATATATCAGCGTACGCTGGAAAATTATACTTTAGGCAATACAATGCGAGAGACGATTACTTTTGAGGTCAGTGAGCCTTGTTATACAACATTCACATACAAACAGGGAAGCTCTTCAAATGAGATTTGAGTAAGCCTTACCCTCCAGTGGTCAGTTATATTCTTTTCAAACATCTGATTTTCAAACACCAAGAATGCGTGTGTATGTCTGTGTGTGACATTTAGTCAATAGTGCTGATGAACCATTTACCTTAGGACTGATACGTGACATTGAATCTCTGATATAGTAGCTGTAGCAGTTTTCAGACAGAAAATTCCTGTGAACTGTGGTTCCAATTTATCCATTTGTTATCACTGAATGATGACTAAAATATACGAAAAAGCAAATATCACATAATAACATATGCTGTTCTCTTATTTTGAAAAATTGTTTATAGCATTGAATTAATATCATGACTTAGATTTTTTAGATAAACCATTAGCCATTTATGATTTTTGATTAGTCTTTCTTTTATCTTAATTTTTAGTGGCTGTTAGCAGTTAGTAACCATTGCAGCTCAGAAACAAAAGATAAGCTCTCATTGAGGCTTGAATACATCTCATTTGCCTCAGCAAAGCCAGGTTATCTAAATTAGTTGTTTGAGCAGCAAGAACCCAATGGCTGGCAGAAAATCAAATCTAACCATACATTTACCCTTTATTAAACTCCTATCCCTTACTGCTATGAATATCAAGATTACTACTACCAATACTACCAGTGTATGTAAAAACGATAACAAAAATGGTACCAAGTATATATGTAAAGTTTCCAATGCCATATATGGTATATATCCATACACTTGATGGCCAATAGTTGCATGTTTTCAAGAACCAAATTATTAAGACATGAGAGTGAATATCAGTATATTCAAGTCTATGTCAATAGTCAAGTTTACAATGAACTTATTCTAAAAACAAGTTGATCATATCAGATATTGTGCCCTCCAGTCTGAGGTTACTAACTACTGTGCTTACCACATTGTGAATCAGATTTACCAGTATCTCCAAATAAACACTTCTGAGGTTGGCTTCTTTCTCAGTTTGTGCCGAGTCATTCTTGCCTCTTGCTTGTGATGCTGGTGAGCAAACTATCTATCAGGGTCAAAAATCCAATCAGGAAATTGTTTTTCCACAGATTCTTTTCTGAAAATGGAAGCACTTGGTTAGTTGCTTGAGCTGAATATGATTCATGTTTGTTTTATTATGTGACCTGGAGGGGTGGGCAGTGAAGGAAAGTAAGGTGAGAGAATGCAGAGTTGAGTTTAGGCTTGCAGTGAGTAATAAGGGAAAGTAAGAGTTAGAGAGGAGAATTGAGCTTGGGGTCATTGATATCAGACTTATATATTTGTTTATTGGTAATAGGAAATTTTTTTTTGATTGTGATTTTCTTTTTTTTTCTTTTTTTCCCCACCTACCTGACCATCGTTTCTTTCTAATTTGTTATTTTCTGCTGGTATGAAAATCAATCACAATTTATTGCAGGATATGGAAATAGAATTCTTATTTTCCAATTTTTTTTTCATTAATGGAAGGAAGATGACAAGCATTGTTGTGGACTTTGCCAAAGAGTCATAGAGTTGCTTGGTTTGTAATTGACATAAGTGCAGTGACCATTTTGTATTCAAGACAAACATAGTACCCATAAAAATGCCTGGATTATTTACGTATGGCTTGGCACTTTTGCCAAGGATCCGAGTATCTGCGTGCTCAGCCTGATCTCTACCTAGGGTCTGTGTAGTATCAATGTACTCTTCCTGGCATTCCTGCCTAGGATCAGAGTATAGTGTCTGTGCACTCATTGAAAAGTGTTATATATTATATATATATATATATATATATATATATATATATATATATATATATATATATATATATATATATATATACATAAATAGTAGAATGTAGATTCGCTACACAAACTAGCTCATGTTTCTGCCCTCTTCGGACCTCATCAGATTTGCCTGATGATGCCCGAAGAGGGCAGAAACATGAGCTATTTTGTGTAGCAAATCCACATTCTACTATTTATTTCCAGCTCTACTCTAAAACAACTTGACTTCAAGAGTAAAAAGTTGTATGTGTCGAGCACTCTATGAAATAAATCCATTACATTTCAGAAGTGGCTTTATATTAATGATATATCATTATATTATGTTATACTGCTGGCCTGACTTGTACCACATATACTATGTGTATATATATATATATATATATATATATATATATATATATATATATATATATATAGAGAGAGAGAGAGAGAGAGAGAGAGATAGAGAGATAGATAGATAGATAGATAGATAGATAGATAGATAGATAGATAGATATGGATACATGTTACCATCAAAATAGGACAAAATGTAATTGCATAAAAGTGTCTGAAATACAAGTAATTTTGTAAGAAAAAAATTGAGTTTCCCAGTACAGTGACATTTATATTAGTCATGTTTTTTGATGAAAGCCATAATCTTCTATTCTTCTATACTTTATAGAGGGAATATCACAGCAGTAAATAAAGAATACGACTATTCCCTGCCAGCTTTTTATAAATCTACAAGATTAAAAGAAATGCACTGATTTATCCAAACTGACACCCTCATCTTGGCTGTATCAGTCAGCATTTTGAGGGGAAAATGTATATATATTTTGAAGAGAGTGTGATTTGAAGTTCATGCTTTGATTTAGTAATCTCTAATCATATAGTTGAAATGTATAGCTTCTATGAAGAGAATAATGTTTAAATGATTTATAAGAAAAAAAAACATTTTTGCTGTCATAGTAAGTAAATTTCAATTTGAAAAATTAGAATCATTTTTTAGGGTCTTAAAGAATGAGCTGAAGATGTGTGTGAGTGCCGGACGGATATAAGAATTGTTTTGATTCAAGAAGATTGCTAAAGGAGTAACATCCTGAAAAGAATAGTT
This sequence comes from Thysanoteuthis rhombus, assembly GCA_963457665.1. Lineage (NCBI taxonomy): Eukaryota > Metazoa > Mollusca > Cephalopoda > Oegopsida > Thysanoteuthidae > Thysanoteuthis > Thysanoteuthis major. Next base: position 21,157,275 of record OY735214.1, on the reverse strand, counting down.
ACCGATTAAAAGAGGAGTTAGAAGAAAGGGAGCTACCATCTCAAAGAGAGGGAAGGAAAATAACTTTGTCCAGGCTTCAGTCAATCAATCCTAGCCTTCAAGTCTGCAGTTCTGACTCACTGAAGCTGACTGTGTTATTCCTTTGAACTTTGTGGTAATGTGACAGGAAGATAGAATGATACACATCAGTCTTGCTTGTCAGAGGATCAATTGCTGGCTTATAGGCTGGATCAATCCAATAAGATTGGTTCAGCCAATTTTTTCTCACTGAGAAAGTCAATTAATCATGCTATTGTAAGGAGAGTAGTGATTAGTCACGTTCTTATTACTTGGGTACCAAACTATATTAAAAAAAAAAGCCTTGATAGTTTTTTCTCTAGGATGATGCTCCAAGTCAGAGGTCTGCAACCTATTTGCATCTGTGGGCTGGATAGCTTATTAATGAGTGGACAGAGGGCTACATAAATGCCATAAAAAAGCTTGAAATATCAGGATTATCCATTTAAATACATCTAGCCTCATATCAGTGAATAATTTAGACTAGAAAAATAATTTGTGTTCAGCCAAGAATACCAGTTAGTAATCAAAGAAATCAGTTCAGTCTTAAATTATTTCAATCAAGGTATCTTTTGAATCTATTGAAAAGACAGAATCTTTGAAACATGAAAAGTAAGCATAGTATGCCAATAATTGCTTGCAGGCTTGTCAAAATCCATTTTCAGGCAGTATCTTGCCCATGGGGATGTAGGTTGCCCCTCCCTGCTTTAAGTGCTTAGAGTAAGGCATGAGGACACAAAGGATATCTCTAACTGAAACCAAGATTCAACTTGTGATACCAGCGGTAGTATTCCAGTATACACTGAGATTTCGTGCTGAACAAAAGGCAAGGGTTCACAGTGGATTGAAGAAGAGGTTTTTGTGGAGAAATTGATTTTAGTACATAGCATCATTCATAAGGCATACCATTGAGGAATGAACTTACAAGCAATAGTACTGATCTATAGTGGATACTCCTCAAAGGATGATAATTTCAGTTCATTTAGAAATTAACTGAAGCAATTTTTAAAAAAAGATTATTGATTCTGCTCTTCATCAGCATTGAATCTTGTTGTCTTCACACACACACACACACACACACACACACACACACACACACACACACACACACACTGTTCTTGAAAGTACTGATATTAAGTGAAACAAAGGGTAATTTTAACTCAACAGTGATCATCTAGTTAGCTGCTGTTGTTTAAATTTTAATGCCATACTAATCCTAGATATTATTTAACAATCATTTTTATACATTTTATACTATTATTTCCAGTAAATAACAAGTTTCATGTTTTATTATTTGTTAATGGGTATCAGTTGAAAATTACATCATTACCTCTGGTGAAAAGTACGGGTCCCCCTACCCTGCTATCTGGAAGTGGAATGTTCTTTTAAAACTTTTCATAAGTTGAAATGGCATACAGCCGAAGAAACATTTACCATGAATTTAAACAGGAAGAATTTTGAGCGTTCTCAGACCAAAAATAACTTTTTTCTATGTCTGCTAGCATAACACCCTTACAAGCTCTCTCGGGCTTTTCTGATACATCTTGTTAATGGATGCATAAGATAAATTGAGATAAAGCACAGACACTCACAGACACAGTTCAAAGCTATGATGGATTGGAGTCTTTTGTGAAGCAAACTATTATAAAGTGCAGAATACCTGTAACCACCTACTGCCGGATCCTGGAATTGTGAGCACTATATATATACATTTATATCTTATTATTCCAACAAGTAGGGAACTCTCGCACACAGAGTACTGAACTGCTTATAGTTTCATTCCAGTATCTATGCATAGTTAGACTGAATAAAAGCTCCATTGGAATCCATCAACCAGAACTGTTAACAAAGGTTTCTTCAGTTTTCAAGTTGATCTGGCTGGCTGGCTGGCTGGCTAGCTGGCTGGCAATGTATGTATATATCGTGCATACAGGCAGCTCCAACAGGCCTAGAGGGTTGAAATTTTCAACATTCCCTCATTATGTCTAGAGAAAAACATTTGTTTTGTTTTTTGAAAATTCACCCTAAAAATAAGTTTGGGGGGTGGGTGATTTATGTTTACTCTAAATTGGTTCGATAGTTTATGTTCTGTAGCGTTCACGCTTGTTTTTGAAAATTCAGATTTTTTTATGGATCACTCCCGATGAAAGTAACTTACTCATTGATCACACTTTTTTCCAAATTTTTAATTGATCATCCCCAACATAGTATGCTGTCAAAAGACCTTGATCATGTGATGGTTACCGTCAAGTGACTAACCAGACCTACTTATGTATCATTTAAGTCAAAAACAATGTTCTATAATAACATGCCTTAGTCATCTATCTTCAAAAAAAGCTTATTAAAGATAAACTTAACAGATATGCTTTTTGAATTCAGTTTCAGTTCATATGAATTTGAATTATTAACTATTTTCAGTAAATATCAAGTTTTATTTGTAATTATCAATCAAAAGTTTATGAGCACCAATCAAGTTACTGCTTAACCATTTCTCAATATGATAGGTTTTTGCCTTTATCCATCTGTCTTGCAAGCATTAAAAAAAGTTTCAGTTGTTTATAGTTTTACGCCACAAAAGTTCCACTCTCATTTGTATATATTCAATTTTCAGATATAAAAATAAATTAGCTGATTAGCTGAGGGAGAGAAATTAAATGAGGCCCAGTTATACAAATATATATTTGCTTATTCAGTGATTAATTAAACTGTAAATGCTCTTTTTGATCCTAATTAAAAAGTCATGAATTCCTATTCAAAATTCATGAAGGGTATTTAAACATCCAACTGCAAATCAAAATATCAGTCACCCTAAAGAGTAACAAAAGGCCGGAAGCAAAGGATTATAATTGACTGAACCTTAATCCTCAGCAACATCCCAGCATTGCAGTAAAAGAGGTCATGAGCATAACCTGTTGTTGTCTTTGACAATAGCAATTTCTGACCCATCACATGATCTTGAGATATAAGAGACAAATTTATTCATGTATGGAGACAAATAAATCACAACAGAAAATATCCCAGTAAGCTGTTTTTGTGATGATTGATCTAATAAGTAGATGTAAATATGTATAAGTATCACTCAGTGAGTAGCAAACTCATCAGTAATGGCTTGCAAGGCTAGCAGTTTGGCCATTACCCTATGACTAGAAGTCTGAGTTTATGGTTTTTCCCAGTATGTCATATTGTGACTTTGCTGATCAGATATATCACCAAATGAGGAGTTTGGAATCTGGGTATCCAGTGAAGAGGATTCATCAGGAGTCTGACTGGAAAAGATCTTCAAGTATAAACTAGTTCAGAAAGAAAACCTTTGAATAAGACAAAGTCTGAAAATGTGATCAAATAATAATGTAATAAACTTTATCGGCCGCAGGTTTTATTCCTGCAGCAGACCCATTTTCTCTTATTGTTTATTTTACTTATGCTGTCTAAGCCAAATTATACATTCACCGAATAATTATGGGAGATTATTTCAAATAGAATTTTAAAGTTTGTTGGATTGTATATATATATTTCTTAATAATATAATTGTCAGTGTGAAAAGCAGATATAGATGGATATGAACAAAATGAGAATTTGCAGTTAAAACAGTTATTTGGGCCTTTGCATAACCAGCAGCTGTTTAGCTCAATGGTAAGAGCAATGCTACGTTAAACAGCTACTCTATTGGTTGCAGATTCAATTCCTGCAGCAGCCCCATTTTCTTTAATTGTTTATACTATTTACTTGGCCAAATGATACATTCACTGTGTAATAAAGGGAGATCATTTCAAATAGAGTTACAAAGTAATATAACTCCCGTTTTTACACTATGCATGTATCATTTGGCCCAGACTGCATTGTTGTAGCTTAAAATTCCACACATTCTTGGAAAAATATCAAAATACTTTTTGTTTACTTGACTATATGTATAGAAGGTATAGAATTTCTTCAAGTACTTCTTCAATTGAGGAGCACTAATTTAGATCATGTGTGTTCTAATATCTTCCCCAAATTTTAGAAAAATGTTATGGGGACTCTGTTAGGCTTCTATAATGAAATATTGATAAAATGATGCAAGCCAACATTGTCTGTAATGTTACAGGGACATTTTCTCTACAAAGAAACATTATTGTAATGTCACAAGAAGTCCATGTAAAGTTGCCGAAACATTGTAGTAATGTCATTTGTTGGCTGGGCTATGATGGCTGATGATGATAATGATGATGATGATGTACAAATATATGAGCCATCTGTTTGTTTATTTATTCCGCACTAAAACTTCCGAGACTATTGACTTAATATTGGGCATGAAAACTTACAAAACATCAACTTATTACTTAAGCCATGTGATGTTGATCTAGGAGGTCATTTAAGATCACTAGAGGCAATCTTTGGTCATTTCTAGGCAATTTTCAAAGATGTTAGCCATAATTTTTGACATAAGAAATATATCTTTGTATAGCATAGGTCATAGGGTAATGTAGAGAGGAGGTCACTCAGCGTGATTTCTGGTTAATTCTAGCCAAATTTCCAAGTTGTTGGCTACAATTTTAAACTGAAATTTGGAAAAGTGTAAAGTCAATTTGATTTTAAAATAGCTTCTTTCAGCCATTTTACAGCAAACCAATTACATTGTAACTGGAAATACCTATCCTCAAGGGACTATTTCCAGGTATATAAAGTGTGTTGCAATAAATAGTATCAATGCAAATCAATAATAAAGATCTATAATATTTCATCCACTAAAAATCAAAATAAATGATATTAACCAGCTATCTATCAATTCTATCATAGAGCAATATGATGAACATAGTTTTGAAATGTAATATTTTTTGATTATATGAATACTAAAAACAAAATTGTATCCCTATCAAAATAAATTCAGTGAATGTAAAAAAAAATGGATAAAATTTAGACTTGTCGTTAAACTATACACCCTTGCTTAGTTTTAGTCAAGTAACCAAAAAAAAAAAAAAGCTTGAGATAATGATAGCTATTTTAGACTTCTGTACTTCAAAATTCTAATTGTTACTTTTTGTTGGGTCCTAAAAATGAATTTTTACACTTCCAAAATCATGGAAATCACTGGAAATTTTAGCCTACAACTATTTGGGGTGAGGATAAAAACACAATTTTCAGGGAGAATCTTTGTGACACAGAAGCAAATTTCCATTATTATAGGGATGTGTGTGAGAGATTTACTTGCAAAATTTGTTGTAACAAAATGACACATTTGCTAGCTCTTTCCCTACTGGACCAAGGACTCATACAAGAATCTATTGAAGATTTCATACTTTGTGTCACCAATCTGAATCTAGCACCCGAGATTATTGTGAAATGAGCCATGATTCCTTTCTGACCACTGCTTAACTTGTGGCTTATTTTCAAAAGGATCAGTTAAAGATATTCATAAAAAATGGGGGTAGCAAAAAGGACAATAGAGATGTAGCAATCAATAAATGTGTTCTTTCTTGGCAATCTTTTCTTGTCGCCTTTTTCTATTGGTCAGAGGTCCATCATACATGCCATCTGAGAAGTACAAGCCATCTTGCCAAGAGGTATATATCTGTGTGGACAAACCATTGAATGGAAAGTGTTGGTGGGAGGAGGTCATTTGAGCTGGTGGAGTTGAGCTGTGTGTGGTAGGTTAGTGGAATCAATGACAGAAAAGTGAAAGGGTTGGGGTCAAATGGCATGGGGAGAGAACTTGAATGGAATAAATTGAACTGGCAAAAGATCTGGTCTTGTTTGCTGGGCATGAGGTAAGGGGATGGTAGAAGGAATCTGCATTCCCCACTTCCTCTCAGTGATAGTCTAGAGAGAACTAGAAGTTGGTGATTGCTATCTCACTGGAAACTTTGGGGTCAGGGTAGAGGTTGGACGGAAAAGGTCAGCATGAGCTAAGGGCACAGGTTGGGGTCAGGAATAATGTGGACAAAGGCTGGACCAAATAGAAAAACCCTCTCTGTACCCTTTCTCTTTCTTCCTATTTATTCAACACCAAACAGTCACACTCTCTAGTATTTCTCATTTCAATCAACATGAAATGACCACCCCCTGTGATATTTTCTTTTCTTCTTCTTCTCCTTCTTCTTCTTGTTCTTGTTCTTCTTGTTCTTCTTCTTCTTTTTCTTGTTCTTGTTTTTGTTCTTCTTCTTCTTCTCTGTCAACACCAAAGTAACCCAAGATTCCTCTTTCCTTTCTTCAATCAAGGCAAAACTCATTTCTTTATTCTATTTCGGTCAACAGCTCATGATTTTGTTCTAGTCCCTTCCTTTCATTCTTCGTCTAAACTGAATATTACAACTATCAAGATATTTGCCTGATTTATTTTTTATTAGATGAAACATTTATGTCCATTCCTCAATTTACTCACTGCCAAAAACTGAGTCCAAGTGAGAAAAGCAATTGAAAATTTAGGACAAAAGAAAATACTTGTAAAAAATTATTAATAGTTGACAATGCCTCATCTAATGAAAAAAAATCAGTACACCAAAAGAAATTATGATTCATCACTACTTATATATGATGTGTTAAGGGAGATCAATTAACAAATTAGAAAGAGGAGTGATCAATGAATGAGTTCTCTTGCCTTTTGTTGGGCTGTGGTTACTAGAAAAGGTCTGAATTTTCAAATAAATCAGCAGAGACGAACCAGTGATCAATTCTGCATAAATTTACATTGCATATTGAACCTTACATTAGAAACCTATTTCGAAGTGGAATTTGAAAAGAAAAAAAAAGAAAAAAAAATATTTTCCCTACTCATTGAGAAGAGTGGGTGTGCAAAATTTCAAGTTTCCACTATGAACTGATAGGGTATGGTGAATTCGGATAGATAGACACATATGAATGTCAAATGGTTGCTTTTGGACATATATTTGTCTTATGGAGACAATTATATTAGATTGATTTTGGAATTTCATAAATGTAAATCGACAGAAATATATCAAGAGGGAATAAGGCATGTTTAGATTGTCAGATTTTTGTATAAAATTGAATCTGGCTGAAAATTCATAACTTTTTAAATTTTTCAAGTAAACATTTAAGCTGTTTGGGAAATGAATTTCACAATTAAGAAAATTGACTGTGCAAAACAAGTATTAAATATGATAATTTGATCTACCGTATAAGTGGGATAATTCATCCAATATTAAATCTATAGATTATTTAACATTGCAGATTTTATAAGTGCACAGATGGAAAAGATAATGAACATGACTTGCACTAAATACAGTGAATTCAAAAGTTTTTTTTTTCATCCAAGCCATATATTCATACATACATACTTATAAACATGCATATATAAATATGTATGTATATATATATATATGAATATATACATATATATATATATATCTAATTATTACTATAATATATGTACATATATATATATATAAATATGTATATATATATATATATGCATACTTACACACACACAAACATATATACATGTATATATAAATATATATATGTATATATATATATATAAAGATATATATATATATATATATATATATATATATGTGTGTATATATAAATATATATATACATATATATATATACATTTATACTTATATATATATATATATATATATATATATATATATATATATATATATATATACATGCATGCATATATATATACTGATATGTACATACAAATATATACATAAATACATACTTATGCATGAACATATACATACATACACACATATATATATACAAATACATGCATATGCATGCATATATAAATATATATATATATATATATATATATATATATATATATATATATATATATATATACATATAAACATATATATATATATATGGACCTACATAAATACTTGCAAGGGTTAATGACATCAGGGGGTTGTGAAAACAGATAAACATGAATAATGTTTTGCTGTCTCTCCACCTAAACCTTTTCAGTCCCCTAAACCCATAAATCTTGTACCATAAACAGTAAACAAACATTTCACCTCCCCAAAATTGTATCCGTAGAAATAAATAAATGAATATAGTAGAGCATACAGTAAAAATTTCAATTTCAAAACTTGACTTCATTTTTTTCCTGGTGGCAGATCCATCAGTTATGATGAAATTAATATTTTTTTTAATCAAAAACATGAAACAGCCTCAATCTGCTCAGAAATCCTCTATGAGAGTGCAAAAGAATTTTTTCTGATGGCTAATTTCATGCCATTTTCCTGCAGTTATAACCAAAATTAAACTTTCAAAGTAAATATTTGATTATTGCAATATGTTTTCAAAACTAAAAAAAATGAACGGTATATGCTAGTGAAAAAAAAAAACAATACAGTCAATTAACAAAAACCATATGATTCATAAAAGTACAGTACAGTGATTATTAACAATTTTATTTCCTTTTTTTTAATCTTTTTCGTTTTATGCTACTATTTCCATTCAGCTTAATATTTTTGTTGCTTTTTAAATTTTTCATCCAGTCTGAGAAAAGTTATGACAAAAAGCAACAAAAATAATAAGATGAAGCTAAATTGTAGCATAAAAATCGAAAAGATTGTCAATAACGATTTATAATGCTTCATCTACTAAAATATAGATAAATGAATTTGTTTACAGCACAGTGAATTGGAAAAAAAATTTCATGTGAAAATACCATTCATCGAGCTAATTCGTGAGTGTAGATACTGAACAAGTTCATTTTTCCAACCATGATAAGATTTCAATAAGGTTTATATCGTTTACAGAGATAAATTGATAACACAAATATCATTACGATACATTTATGATTTACTAAACTTTTTACAGTTTGTTTATACTGCACAGCGTATTTTCTATGATGCAGTTTTTCATGGTATGCCATGAAACTGTCTCTCTCTCTCTCTCTCTCTCTCTCTCTCTCTATATATATATATATATATATATATATATATATATATATATATATATATATTTATATATATATATATATATATATTTATATCTATATCTATATCTATCTCTCTCTCTCTCTCTCTCTCTCTATATATATATATATATATATATATATATATATATATATATATACATATATATAGCTTGGTTCCATAATACTCAATATGTTCCTTGTAAAATCCACAATAAATAAACAGCATCAATATTCAATTATTCAAATTTATATGGTGATGTGTCATACAGTCAGATTTTTTTTCTTCTATTCAACCATTTTTTTTTTTTCTATGATTTTTTTTTGCATTTTAATTTTGGTTGCTTTTCATTGCAACATCTCCAGCTGTCAGTCTACAGCAGTGAGTAAATAGTGCAGATCAAAAATAAAGAATAATCTTTAGTTGGAATAAACCGGCCTCTCTTTTACCAAGGAAAGCTGGTTTAAATACCACAACTGCTTTACCAACTGAGCTATTAGAGCTTTTAAGGCTGGCAAAAGATCAAATCTAACCCTTAAACTTATCCATCATTTATCCCCAATCAATTGGCACTTGTTATAGTCTTATTTTTATTTTTATGTACACTAGTTGTGTTAGTTGTAGTAATAATATCCTGATTTGATTACAATGCTTTATCTAATGAGAAATAAATCAGGATGGATATGTATTGTCTAACTGAGATAATGATCCTGTTTTGAATAATACAGTCATCCCTCTGTTTTAATGCGGATGTTCGGGTCCATGAAAGCCTTATAGCCGAGCAGTTATAACCAGTTGCCATTTTAGCTAGCTTTTGGCCATACTTAGCCAAGATCTTACGATGTAAATGATAAAAGTAGCTATTTTGAAGCTAGATTAATACTTTGGGGTCCACTATCCATCTGCATTATAATGCAAATTTTCCTAATAAAGAATGAATGCTTTCAAGTAAAATCTCCTGATTGATAACCATAACTATGTCATCCTCCATTAGGTGTGGGGGTTCAAGAAAATCAACTGTGTTATTACTGGGCCATGATGAAATTCGAAAAAAGCTATTCCGGAGCAATATCAAGCTATTTTGGAGCTAGATTAATTCTTCAAGGTCTACCATCCACCCATGGTATATATAACTGACTGCATTATAAAGTTAGAGGCCTGTATTTGTAACTGCCGTTAATTAGCAGCAGGATTGACTTGAAAGTCAGATTTTTGATTCTATCGATTAGTACTTTTTGTCTTTGAATTCGGATACGAAAAAATCATTTTCAAAACAAGAAATAAATGCCGGAAGATCATTTTCCAGACTACAGCATTAACATTTTTTCAATGGTGAAGACAGCATAATCAAAACCGTCTTTTTCTTGCAATCTCTCTATGTAGGTATGTGTAAGCATGTAAAAATCTGTAAGTGATTAAATCATCTGTGAATGTATGCAACTGACTGTGCATATAGATTATGTATGACAGAGTATATCTATAGATATATACAAGGCTTTCAATGTCAGATAGCATGCGTATATTTGTGTTTTAATATCAAGAAATTTCTTAATGATGAAATTGTCTGCATTAGAAACAATAAGTACAGACATGGAAAGCAAATGAACAAAATGAGAAGAGTGGGGTCAAAGCAGATATTTAGGCCTTCACCTTTCCTTGGTTGTAGGTTTGATTTCTGCAGACCCCTTTTTTCTTTGATTGTTTATTTTATTCACAGTGTCTAGGCTGAGTGACTCGTTCTCCACGTAACAATGGCAGGTCATTTCAAATAGAATTTCAAATAATATAATGCATTCATGAATATATATTTGTGTGCATGTAATGTAAATGTTTCTACTTGTATCTTTGTATGCAAAAATTCATACATGTATTCATAAATGCAATTTTTTATCATTGTATTAGAAAAGCATTATATGAGCAAAAATACATTTTCAATTGTAATAGAAAGAAAGAAACAACCAAGATGAGGACGGTCCAAATATTAATAGAAATAATGATAATACCTCATCTCAAAAATTCAGAGATATACTAGAAAGAAAGAATTCAACTTATTTTTACTCCTAGTTATTATTTACCTCTTCTGAGAAAATTGGAAGAGATATATATATTCACTCATATTTATCTGTCCACAGGGTATCTCTGAGAGTTTTCAATGAATTTCAATGATATTTTGTGGAAAAGTTGGCCATGGGCTAAAAAAAAAATGATCAAATTTGGGAGTCGATCCAGCATTTTTTTTCGATTGAGTGATGTAAATAAGAAATGAAAGAAAATTGTAACTTCCACTGCATTGTGGCTATGTATGATCTTCATTCAGGTTTTAGTTAGGTATGACATAGATACAAGTTTCTTTGAGTGTGTTCTAGGCACTTTTAGTTCTGTTTCTGATGAAAGTCTTGGTTAAAATGTTTTTATAAAATACTTCTATTCATTTTTCTTTAATTTTACATGAAGCTCTCTTTTTCACTTCAAAACTCAATGGCCAACAAAAAGCATTCACCTGATTAAACATGATTACTCAAGTGCAATATTTACATAATTGATGAAGGACAGGTGAGAAATAAATTGTTCATAAATGGTATAATCCAACCAATTTTAATAAATGATATACTACAGAACATAAATTGAGAGCCTTGTGGATCCACTGGAACCTCTCCTCACCACTGGGAAGCTACAGAATCTGACGTAGCTCATTCGTGTCATGTCACAATAGCCTATGCAAGACTATCATGCAGGGCACTGTTGAGGGAGGGCATAGGCAAGAGTGGCAACTGAAGGGCTGATCTAACAATTAAAGAATGGATAGTGATAACCTCTTGGTCCAGGCCACAGTCCACAGGCTAGCATTGGAGAAGATTTCAGTAATGGCCACATGACTGATAACATAGACAATTCAATTCTCTGACTAAACTAAGCAGCCTGAACAATATTTGTAGTTATGTACTTAGGCAAAACGGAATACATGTATCTCAGAATAATACAGATCATTATAGTGCAATTCATGATATAATGGGGATGGTCGGTGAACCCCAACATTTTTTACCGGAATAAAAAACAGAATTTTCATTTGAATCCGTAAACCCAATATTTCAGCATGCTATTTTACTATATTGGAAGCCAATTCGATGACAGAGGTGACACAACTCCCATCCTACCCTAATATAAGAAATATATTTGACTTACTGGCAAACCAACTGTGTAAAAAGGAAATGAAGTAGACCAAAGCGTTTCAGTAGTCAATGAGCAACATTTTTTATTAGCACTTTCACTGCTACCCATTTATTAGTCATACTCTCTATTGTGCTACCCGTTTCCTTAAGACCACTGATGAGACGGAAAACTGGGTTATATAGTTATATATATATATATATATATATATATACATATATATATATATATATATATATATATATATATATATATATATATATATCACATCAGTGCAAAAATAATTGTGGTTTTTCACCATCAACTTTTCGGGCAGTTTATCTGAGGTTAAAATAAAAGTTATTAATTGAAATAAGAACCTTCACAATCTATTTTTTCAAACAAAAAATAGGTCCTTTTATTCTGGAAGCATAGAGTTCTGGGGTTCTGGAACAAATGAATTAATTGAAGACATTTCAAGCAGATGCTTGGTTACGGAAATGTCGAAATGCTTGAAAAACTGGTTGTTGGTTGGAAGAGAGGTCTGATAAGTAAGCTGGGTGAGGTAAAGTTTCCAGATTCATCGTCATCATCAGTCTTTTATCGTCCGTTGTTGGACATAGACCTTCCCCAGGATCCGCCACATTTCTCTATCATGGGTGTCGTAAAGCCGGTATTTTTCAAATTTGTCTAGTTCATCTCTCCATCTTGTATTTTGTCAGCCTTAGTTTTGCTTGTGATCTCTGGGGATCCATGTAGAGAGTTGTGATGTCCATCGGTTGTCTGCCATTCTTGCAACATGGCCTGCCCATTGCCATTTAAGTTTTTTGATAGATTCTATGATGTCTCAGATTCCCGTTTTCTTCCTGATATACTGCACTGTCTTGTGAGGTTAAGCATGATTCTCTCATGTGCGCGTTGCATGCCTCTCAGTTTGTGGGTCTGTCTTTTGGTTTAGTTCCAAGCTGTATCTAATCTAATTTCTCAATATTATTTTTTTGAAAATGTTTGTCATATCTATGGGTGTGTAGTGTACATGAAAATTATACCTTTTTCTTTTTCTCTCCAGTTATATTGCAACAGTATCTTATGATAGAAGATTTTCACAGTTACCTATTATCAGTTTCAATTCTTCTTTGTTAATGTTATTTAAAAGTTAATTCGCTTTTATAACATATGATCAAAATGGTACTTTTCCTAATACTTGTTCATTACTATATTGTTGACTATAAAAGCAAAACATTGCATTTCGCATTATATGTAACAACAAAAGAAAGAAAAATAAAACAATTTTGAAACCAAAAGAATATTTGTGTTGTATATAATTTTGAACATTCAGGAAATAACAGGATGTTCATAAATTTCCTGTTATGTAAAACATCACTTTCCTCAATCGATATCATGGACTTCTTAAATCTATCATTTTTCGAACTCTACCAATCAGTTTCATGAGAATCAGAAAAAAACGCCAACATGATACTGATTGACATGATTATCAAAGAAAAACAGTTCTGGTTATGCACTCAATAAAGATCATCACATGACCAACACCTTTTGGCAGCATTTTGTGTTGGGGATGATTGATTGAAAAATGGAAAAAAGGGTGATCAATGAATTAATCTTTTCTCGCTTTCTGTGGGGTCACTTAAAAATCCAAATGCAGCGTGACACAAACCAGCATAAACTTACATTGTAAATTGAACACCCCCTTCCTGCTTCAAAAGAACAAAACGCTGTTTTTCCTAGACATTATAAGAAATAAATGTTTGAATTTTCAACCCTCTAGCTCCATTGGTATGTCCTGTACATACAACATATACATAGCTAACCAGCCAGACCCACTTAAAAACTGAAAAAACCATTATTGACTGTTTTGGTTGTTGGTTTCTAATATTTCTATACAATAAAAATTCATAATTGTGGCTAAGCAGTGAGAGCGGAGAAGTTTAGATTGATGAATCAGAGTTTAATTCCTGATGGTCCACAAGACGATTCTAATGAGCTCAATCTTGAAGAGATTGTTATTTCTCTTATTCTTTTTAGTATTCTTAACATCCAGGATATAAACAAATTTGGGAAGAAAAACAAAAAAAATCAATTTTTCAAATAAGTACAGCATTAAGTATATAATTTTGTTATTCAAAGTTTATCAAAAATGTTTAATTTATTTATTTTTTTCTGCTTGTAGGAAATCGGGGTTGATGAAGAGAACGAGCAGAGACAATTCATGATCCCCGACTGTCACAGTGAGAGCGAGGACGGCTGGAGTGAAGGTGATATTGGACTTACAAAGAACGTCCCAGGTAGGTCTGAATATAGTCTCATTTATGAACAAGTATAGTTGGATATTCATGCAAATTTATGGCAAAAGAAAAAAATGTTCATATGCAAAGTGGAATTTGGAGGAAACAATCTTCAATTGACTTATTGGCCAAATCTTCTTCTGGTGATTTAGTAAAAATTAAAGACAAATCTTTTACTTTCAATATTAATTTTACTGAACTGCATTTGCATTATCTTCTGCTATCTTTCGGCCAATACATAATTCTATCCTCTCGGAATGTTTCATCTTTCTCAGCAAAGAACTGCTCTACCTGCCTTTTGCTGTCTTCAAGGGAATTGAAATTTTTTTTCATAAAGAGAATTCTGTAAAATAAATCTAAAATCTGAAGGTGTCATTTCTGGTGAACACAATGGATGTGTGAAAACATTCCTGCCAAACTAAAACAATGTTTTTTTTTTCTTCACCTAAGAAACATGCTGTCCAATAGAATATTATGCTCTTTCTCTTTCATTGATTGCTGCCTACAATTGCTCCAATCAGGAGCAATATCTATTTGAATCATTCTCTGGAAGAAAGTCATAATAGAGGACTTCCTTCCAATCACACCATATATACTGCAAAACCTTTTTAGGATGAAGACTGACCATTGATATGTTAGAGGTGATTCAATTTGCTTGCCACACATTCTCTTGCATTCTACAATGTTATAAAGTATCCATTTTCAGTTGCCAATCTCAACTTATTTGAAAAACAGAATGTTTTTGTTACATTTAGATAGTGAATCATACACAGAAATTGTATTTTTTTTTCACTTAACATGTGGAATCTTCTTATTAGCAGGTGCAAATGATTTCTAGTGTTTGATTTGGATATTTTGAGTTTGTTGGCTCTCTCCTATCATATAACATTGATTATTCTCAAATGATGTATTAATGCAATTGCTATCAACCCCAAGTGGTCTACTAAAACATGGAGCAACATTCAGCCAGAAATCTCTGGCACAAAATTTAAGAAACCACTTTGGATACATATGATTATTAACAGAACCTTCTCCATGATTTTTTTGCATTTGTATTGACTTTTTATCTTTCCTAGGATAAGAAGCATAGTACATTTACCAATTTTGACAGATCTTTTAAAAAAATTGCATGCTGACATGACAGCTGCCAAAATACAATCAAAGGCAATCTTTTTGAATGAAGTTAGTGTAATATATTCAACAGCATAGCTTGACCTCATAAAATACATATCAATGTGACCCATCAATATTGATACAAGGTCCAATTAAAACAAGGTGTGATCAGCTTACATTAATTTGAGAATATGTATAAATATTTGATGATGAGTGCGTGGAAAAGAGGAAAATCTGCCATGTTGAGGTGGATTCAGAGATTTGAGGAAATTGGTCTGCAGGATTAAACATTCAGCGGTTCAAGTAGTCAGTAACAAGACACAGTAGGCAAAACCAGGCATTACCAGGTTGGCATCAACATCAGCAGAAATGTGAGAGTCAGATTTCACTTGTATCCTGCCAGCCATAGGGTAGTCAGACAATTTGACTGTAATAGAAGCTTCATTCCTTTGTCAATTTCTCATTCTTTCTTAAACAAAATTCTACATAAAGTGAGAGCTCAACAACCAAAATCTCAAGGTGTTTGAATTGTGTTTTGGCAATCCCACCACTACAACAATATTCACCTGCCTAAGAGAAGTATGAAGATGAAGCAGTTTCCTAAGAAATAAGAAGAAGTAGTTCATGAATTGTAGATGATGATGTGCTTCAAAAATTATAGTGGTCTGCTATTAAAGCCTACAGCATTTCAATACATTAGTTAAAACTAAATGTTTCTAATGAGAAGCAAAGAAAAAACTTTGAGGCTAACCCAGTATTGGTAGCTCTCTCTAAGTTAATAATTGTGGATACTGAATTTTGAAAATTGGAAACTGTCAACCAGAACTTGTTTCCTTCAGTTTTCATGTAAATTTAATGGACTGGCAAACTAGTTATCTATCTACGTATGTGTTGCATATACAGGTCACACCAATGGAGCTAGAGGGCTGAAAATTTAAACATTTATATGTGTTGCATATATAGGCCATACTAATGTCAAGAAAAAAGTTTTGTTTTTTGAAATTTCCCTCCCAAAATGAGTTTCTTGAAAGGGGGTTCAATTTACAGTATAGGTTTGTTCTAAAGTGGTTTCTTAGTTTGTGTCTGGCTGAAATCATGCTTGTTTTTTTTTAATAGATATTTTAGTGATCATTGCCCAACAAAAGGTGAGAGAAGTGATTATTTCATTGGTCTCCCCTTTTCCCAATTTTTAACTGGTCACACAAAACACAGCATGCTGCCCAAAAGCATTGGTTGTGTGACAGTTTCTATCAAGAGATTAAGCAGATCCACGTGTAACAAAATTCTATTTCTTTTCATGTCAAATTCATTTACGTATGAATTGGTCAGTAACTTTCAAAATCAAGACTTCTGTGACCTTGTCTCAAACTAAGCAAAAAATAGTAAATATCAAGTATATTCTGCTTCAGTATTTACAGTATATATGCAGCTTAGTTTGGCACAAAGCCACAGGAGTGGGACACCCAGTGAGGATCGAAATCATTACCATAGCATTTGTCGGCATTACAAGCTTAATCATTAATACAGTGATTGTGAAATTAGAGATCTTGTGAAATTACAGGTAGTCCTTGAGATTTATCCCTTTGATTTTTGCACACTTTGGACTTTTGGACCCAATAAATTGATACCCCAATTCATTTTCTGTTCCATGAAAATTCAGACATTCATATATTTCATACTGAAATGCATTAAACCTAGGAAATTCATGCTTTCAAATCTTTATTTTCCACTTGATTGTCAAGGTCACAATGTCATAAAACGCTTGAATAATAATATATTGTATGCAAACATTGCTTTCACAGGTCTACCTCAAATAGGCTAGAGAATTGTTCATTTTTGAAAAATGATACACGGAAAATCAATTTCGTAAGCAGAATATTGTCTCTCGACCAAAATCTATGGACGAGCACAATATTCTATGAAATTTTCCGAATTCGTGTGGGTTTGTTAAAGGTGATGCTTTCATGTCTTTCTGGGATTTTTTTCTGCTCATTTATGTCTGTAAACAAACCAATGCCATGACAGTTATTCACTGTATGTAGCTTTTGCATGCAAGCTGTGTATGAAGACCTTTTTAGTATGTACTGATGATAATAATGAAGAGGAAATTGAACAGTTCTAAAATATAATGGAAGAATATGACCCAAACACAGAAAGAAGTTCACAGGTCTATAGAGTTATTGATAAAAATACAGCATGTTACAGACTTTTTTTTACCAAGACAAAACAAACTGTTTTGTTCAGAAGACTTGATAATTTGCAAAAATTGATTAGTAATTTATAAATATATATATATATTTATATAATTATATCAATGAACATGTTGATTAATTAATCGAATTTTATTGTACTTGATTTTCCCAATTTTGTATATGCTCACCTATTTTATCATTGGAAATGATTTTATCATTGGAAATAATTCCGATGACTCTGCAGAAAATATAATGATTGATGCTGGTGTATTTCATAGATTTTGATTGTCACCATCCCCCTGAAAGAAATCTACCAAATCACATGTAATTCAATGCCTCAAAATTTGGATATTCATATATTTTTAGCTCTCAATAAATGGAACACCCAGATTAATTTGTAATTCAATGATTCAAGATTTGGAAATTCAACTTTCATACAGTTTTTCAGGAGCACAACCACTATAAAAGTAAAGAAAACTGCCTGTACTGAAATATTCAAGGATTTTATGAGATCCCCCCGGGATTTTATAAGATCACCAGTTTTGCAATTTTACTGTAGTACACACACGCAATCATGCACACATACATATGTACACACACACACACACACACACACACACACACACACACACACACACACACACACACATATACATATATGAATGAATGGCTTGGCTGTGTGAGTGAAAAAAGCTTTAAACTCAAAAGAATTTCAAGGTTTTAGACAGAATTAGATATCATAGTACTCTATGTGGAGTTTTCTTGTATGGTGGTATATATGGCAGGTGTGCTCTGAGCTCTTGATGCACAAAAATGCGAAAAAATTTTAGTGTCTGTGAAAAGCTAAGGACTTTTCAGTCATCGCTTTTTATAGACACTAAAATACTACTGTATTTTTGTGCATCTGTAGCTCTGAGTGTACCAGTGATACAAATTGCCATATGCCATGGAATATTAGTTCTCATTACTATTACATGTTTAATTAACTGATATGTTAAATGTGGATTAGACAAAATAAAATTAGCTAACAAGACTTAATATCTTCAGAGCTAACTTAATTAGAATGATAGAATGCATATTTGCTCGTGGGGAATAATCTCTCCGGGCTGGAATTTGAGCTTTTCTTTGCACAGACCAACTGAAACATTCCCGACCCCAACTCTATTCTCCACTTTTAATGGAATCCATTCTCCTTCCTTTTCTCTGCATTCATTCCACCAAATCTGATTTAATTTGATCCAGATATCATGTGATTCACTTTAATCATGCCTTATTCAGCATTGCAGCCATGGCTCATTTTCCTTCCCTTTTCATACTGGATTCTGAGATTCTCTCACAACTTATTGACTGTAGCCACTTATTATAGTCAAGATCAGTGGTCAAGTCTCAGATAAACAGTAACCTCTTTCTGTGCTTGACCATTTAATTAAGCTTAGGCTAAAAATACGCAGTTCACCAATAATCTGATCTGAAATGACCATCTTTAGATTGCTTAATTGTTTGAACTTGTTAAAAATGCTTGCCCTCAGGGTTGGTATTTCCTGTTAGATGGGGCCTACATCATGAGTATCCATAGTCACTTTTCCATTTTTTTTACATCAAGCTAGGAATACATAAAACAATTGTATGGCGCCATTATCTTCCATTGTCTATAAGATTCTAACTCTCAAACTCCCTCACTCTTGTTAAGGAGCCCTGATCTGGTGTTTGTGTGTGTGTGGGGGGGGGAGCTATGCCCTATCTGCTCCCCCTTCCAAGTAGACACCCATGGCCTACAACTCTAAAACCAAGAGTAAAATGATGATTCATCTCTTAGAACACTCTACCAAACATTTATTATTTCATTGAGGAACATTATTCTTAACTCGATACAAAATTATATCTCTAGCTTTAAAGAAGCATAATGTAACATAATCTATTATTATGGTATATAAGGACCTTTTCAGACACTTTGTATGTATACTGGATTTGTATATAAAAACTTCCTTCTCGACTTTGATTTTGTAGTTTGTTTGAAAAAATTCCTTTATTGAAATCAATGTTCACTTCTCAACAGTTACTGATACACCATTGCCCATAAGTTTGATGAAGATTATTTTAAGTCTCCCTCTACTTTTGCTAGTCAATACTTATTTACTTGAACAGTAAAATTCATATCTTTTAGTATAAATGTATTCATTACAAAAAATACCACAAATTGTGTATCTGTGAATCAAGAAAAAGAAAATGCAACCTAGTCTTTTTTAAGGCTCCCATGCTTTTCATGTAATTTCTTCCTACAATGAAAATAAAGACACACAGTAAAATTTGTCATTGCTAGGTTAAGGCCATATTAGTCAATGAGAAACTAACTAGAGTTGCATAACCTCTAACTCAAACAAGCAAAGTTGTCTAATATCATTTGGATTTTTTCCTTCTATCATTGGTAGGACAATGGATAACTACCAATCACTCAGGGAGCACATACCTCAGTCAAAACCATCAATCATTACATTATATTACCACTACACATCTTATAGTGATAGAAATTTGCTTTAACTCAATCAGATCTGAGTTTTTTAAGGGTTAAAAAACAATGGTCATATGTACGTAGTTGATAGGATGTCATGTAACATTTAGAAGGTTATAAGATATCAATTTCATTTATGGTAAAATTATACAAATATAATAGTGTATTCAGAATAGCCACCATATTCAGGTATTTGATCCATTTGTATCGCAAAATTTCTTTGGTCTGGCCAAAAACTAATGTTTATGATTTTTATCAACAGATGTTATTGAAGGGAAAAAAACAATTGTCCAACATATAATCCATTACATCACCACTAGATATTAGGACTTTCTTTTAAAGAAATTCAATAGGTCACAACCTCCTTATATTGCCAGCTGATAAAATAGTGGTAGTCGTAGCGTTTTCTGCCTGCTCATGAAATAGTTGTGTAACATCGTAAAAAACTTTTGAGAGTAATTTTTTTCCATGGCATCAACATTTTTTTGTCTACTATTTGTATTTTCCCAACTATGTGGTAAAAAAAAAAGTACAGCTAGTTTAAATAGCTGATGGAGGATTCACTTTTACTCTATTTATGGATTTTTTTGCACTCTTTTTTTATTAGACTGTAGTGCCCTCACGACAATAACAGTGATAAAGCAAATTCTTATAAAAACATTTCAGATTAAGTGATAAAGCCAAAACAATGGAGCAATAAATTCCAATGACATCAGTCCAGTAATAAAAGATAATAAAAACTTAGAATAGATATTTAATTCCAGGCTAGCCCATGGTCAATACAGATAAATAACGCTTTCTTGACATATCTGGTCAAGATTGGGATAAACAATTTTTCTCAGCACCACTACAAATATAGATGGCTTGGCTTCGCTATGAAGATTATTGGGATGGTTTTTCACAGCAGCAGGACCATTGACAGCAGAGCCTGTGTGTGAAATAATCCTCTGGCCTGAGCGATGGAGTTTCAAGGTGAAATCCATTTGCCTATGGTTAGCATCCTATGTTCCAACATGGTAGCACGGATAGATGCAGAGCTTTGAGGTCATAGATTCAACAGGAAGGTCCTTCTCCTAGCAGATGCACTATGGAGTCTTCTGCCCCTCTCTGGGAGTGTTCCACAGGATGAGAATATAATTGGTAGATACCTGAGCTCACTATAGGATTCTACCATCCCTTTCAAAGAGATTCAGGACAGTATAGTTGTCCACAACCCAAGATCTGTAGTCTATCTGCAAATCTGAACACAGAAACCTAGACACTCAATCAGGAGCAAATGTGTGCTGACTATTAGAGTCTGCCACTGCTTCTGAGGATTGACATGACATGGTATAACAGCTTTAGCTTATTGGTCCCTAGGTGAAAATCACACCCCTGAAAAAAAAAAGTCTGATTATTGTTTTAACAATATTAGTCCAGATATCTTACCCAGCCACCTATTTAAAGTCAATGTTTCTTTCCTGATTTCAAATGCTGTATAATATCCCTCATCCCACTACCACCCAATCCTAGTGGTAGTAGTAGTAAATTGTAGAATATTGTTAAATAGTACACCCAGTCATCAACAGAGGTAATTCTGCTTTGTGACTGATATACATTATTCATAATGGAAGTAGACCTTTGAAATCAATTATTTAGCTCGAGGTTTTACGCCTGTACAAACCATCTAGATGAGAATACCGCCTGGATTTTCAGCTAGTTTTCTAAATTAAGGAATAAGAATCATAAGAATTGAAAATATTCAATAAAACAATGTTGGCTGCAAAGTAAAACATTTTCTCAGCAAGATTTGAAACATAAACCTGTGAAAAACAAAATCCTAATATGTCAAAAAGGTTTTATTTAATTCTTTGTGATTAGGTATTTTTTCTTTATTTGATTTTGGATAACATATCCTTCACTGTATATGGAAGATGAATTTTTCATAGATTTGTAAGTCAAATCCATGATGGAATCATATTTTTCAAATAGAGTGATCCGTACTTTCCAAAAGACTACATCTTAGAAACTTGAGCAACATAAATGATGAGAACAAAGTTTCAATCTGAGCAAATTTTAAACTTATTTCTCTTCTGAAAATGTTTTATAACTAACAGTAATACAAGTAATTCCTCATTTCAACTGCTTTCTCTCACCATTCCCAGATTGTCATTCAACAGTTGTTAGAATGCAGCTGGGCCTCTGAGAGGGGGGTGCAGCTGGTGCATCACATCAGGGCTCATAGAACAATGGGGATGAGAATTGAGAATTTCCTGGGTAGACCTGTGTATTGAAACTTGTAAGTGAATAGTTATAGCAGATAAGAACAAGATGGTTAAACAATGAGAGTAGTGAAAACAGTTTTGCACTGCCTTATAAAATTCCTCTTGTTGGCCCTGAAATGTGATGGGAATCTGCACTACGTACTTATGTTCATGGATTGTTGACCTGGGATTTGTTATAAAAAGCAACAGAAATTTGGATGAAAAAATACCTGCCAAAAATCTATCTATCTAATGTGACTTTTCTTGTTAGTTTTTTTGTTTCTCTGTCTGTAAATTTTGCTACCTATTACTGATGAAAAAAAATATCATATGAGATGAAATCATAATTACAAATTTTAATATTCATGTAGGTATTTATGTATCTGATTTTTCTTATTTTGCACAATTTTTGAGGAATTGTTAAATTTTGTAGTCTTAAAAATAATGGCTTTTTATCTGTATATTTAATACCTGATAGTTTTGAAAATAACTGTGTGATATCCACCAGTCCCACTTGTTAATAATTATTGACAATGTTTAATCTGAAAATTTTGAATACTTGAATGTCAAAACATATAACAGACTTAAAGAAATTGTTAATTTTTCAAAAAGGCTTAATCAAAAATGATATTTAAGCAGATGAGAGTTACTAATCAAAGACAGTAATACAAGTGAATATTACTTATTTCTTTATAAATAAATTCTGTGTTTTAAGAAAACTATGCAAAATGTAACAGATCTGACTTTTTCCACTTTCCAGTTTTATTGGATGTAGGAACAGCTTTGTGATTAATTTTAGTGAATTGAGGAACACCTTTGTGATTTGTTATTTAGCTAGTAGAACTCCATAGCACATGCTGGAACAGGTTGGAATGGATTTATACTTTTCCCAATAGAATTACTGTTAAATTGATATCAGCTACCACAGAATAAATTTGAACTCAATCTGCTTGTTTCAGAGTTATTGGTAATTGTACAATTTCACACCTTTAGTTTCACGAGACAACCATAATGCCAGAGATATCTTGATTATATTTTTTATTAGATGAAGCATTGTCTACCAATTTCAATTTTTTTACTAGTTTTTCTCCTATTCAGACTGTCAATCTATGGCAGTTAGTAGACAACAACTGAAATTAAAATGAAAGAATGACTTTTCAAAAATTAATAATAGTTGATAATGCTTTATCTGATGAAAAATAAAATCAAGATAATATGACAACAAATGAAACTGCTAGTGTACATAAAAACATCAAGAAATATTGCACCAAGCAATCCGGGGGGGGGGGAATGGAGGGTTAAGTCTATGTGGTTAGAAATGATCTTCTGCAAGTGCTATGGCTCTTGTAGCTGGTGTGGCAGAGCAGCTGGTATGGATAACCAGACATCCTGAGGCAAAAAAGATATGATTTCAGGTATAGCTGAGAATTTATCATTTATATCCAATCCTGGCTATTTGCTAATGGCTGTATATTGATGGTATGAGTTGTTATGACAAAAAGCATCAAAAATAACGATGTTGGCATTATATACTACAAATGCACATACTTGTTCATTTCACATTGTGCTGTTAGGGACAGATACAAAACTAAATCTCTCTTCTTCCTAAACTTTTGTCTGCTACATTCTATTTTGTATTCACTCTTTAAGGATGATCTGACAAAAAAAAAACCCTGGGAAATTATTTTTGCTTTATTAAGCTCCATATAAACTTATCAGGTGATATTCAACAGTATTAACATGAAGTGTTTTGTTTTTTCCAGATCTACGTTCTTCCGATTGCTATGAATCCCATTCTTCAAGAACTGCTATGAATCCCAATCTTCATGACCATGGGAAAGCTGGGCAACAAAGGTTTTTTTGCCCCGAACTTACAGCGACTACATCCAGGTGCACTACAACACCCCAAATTGGTCATGTTCCAGATTGCACCCAGTGGACATGCCTGAAATTATCATCCGCTACTGATCACAGATAACTTGCCTTTTGTACAATAGGGAACCGCATGCAAGACTTTTGCTTTGGAAGAGATACACACCCCCACCAAAAAAATAAATCATTTAAACAATAATAAAAGCATCTCTGTACAGTTACAAAGTATCTTATGCAAGCTCTGTTTTTTTTTTTTACAACTTTGAATTTACATTTTTTTAAATAAAATGTTAAATCATTTGGTGAACATATCACTGTTTTATATCACTTTTATTTAGTTCTGGCTCGCCAACTATTCTGAAATCAGATTTTTAGATGTCTATTTGATATTGCTCATCAGCAAAGAAAAAAAGTTTTTGTTTCTTTTAAATAGCTTTGGTTTTATTTTTTCCTTTTGTTGAAAAAAATTGAAATATCCCAATAGTATCATTTTAATTCATTTTTTTTAGATGGAGCTTTGTCAGAAATTAATAAAGGTTGAAATATTCTAAATCTGAAGCATATTTTATCAGATAATTCCGATTTGCTCTAGTCAAGTAAAATTTGGTCAAATAGGTATAAAAAAAATCTTGAGGAGATTTACGTAATATTCTGCAGTTAAAAAGATTGAAAATCCTTGGTGACTGTTTCTAATCTCATATTGCAAAATTTCAAAGATGGACATTGTCTTTGCAGTGGTAGAAAAACAAATATTAAATAACTCAGAAATTATCCTGACAAACAGCTTGTCATTTTCAGAAAAAATGTTTATTATTTGTAACCAAACAATTTCACTGAGGAAGAAAATTTTGTGCTTTGAATGTAACTAAAATTGTTTACTTTGTAAGTGCAGGGGCAGAGGCAAGATTTTGAGCTGGGGGAGGTCTATTTTAAAAAACATTTTTTTACTGCATCTATTTCGACAATTGCTATGATAACTTTTTGTTTTTAAGGTTAATTTATGATTACTTGGGATTATTTGGGTTTTTATTTATAACATTTCTTTATCTACATATCTAAAAAAAAATATTCTGCTTCAGAGAGGAGAGGATCCAAACTCTCTAAATCCCATTCCCTGTGGATCTGCACCTGAAGTGTTATTAACTTCTTCTGATTTTATATTTGTTTTGTGCGACCACTCAAAAAAGACTGCTATATGAGGCCTGGGAAAAATAATTACCTTAAAGGATTTCACTAGTGAAAGAGATTTTCTGTATGATAATTAAAAACTTTTATAAACTTTAGGTGTACAGTTTGATTTTATAAATTATTTTAGTTTATTGTAATACCGTAAAAACTTGTTTAAAATCAAGTAAAATTTGAATAGTTTGAACTCGATGATACTTGGATAAGTGATTATTTCAAAGACAAATAGCTTGTGTCGATCAGTGTGTGTTTGTGTATGTATGTGCATTTTTTTCAAATAATCATGTGTGTACATATATTGATTCACACATGTATATATATATATATATATATATATATATATATATATATATATATATATATATATATATATATATATATATGTATATATATGTATATATACATATATTATAACACACACATTAATACATATATATTAATGTATATATGTCAAGAGTGCACATACACACACACACTTACATATGTATGTATGTATATATATATATATATATATATATATATATATATATATATATATATATATATATATATATATACATATATATATATATATATATATATATATATATATATATATATATATATATATACATATATATATTTATATACTTAAAGAAAAGATATAGCAAAGAGAGAGAATATCATAGGCTTGGTCATTTTTACAAAGCTTTACATTCAAATACACCTTATTTTGAATTTATGACAGCATTAATACTCTTCTGAACTTTAAATAAAATATGAACTTTTAAAAGTACAGTGATAAACTTTAGTAATATAAGCTGAAACACACTTGAAAAGACTGATTATCAGCTCATTTCCAGCTCAGTAGATGATAAGGTGGATACCTAAACCATCACATGGGCCCAATTTCTCGCATGATTTATCCTGTGCACTTCAAATGGCATTGTTGCAAACGAATCCAATTTTTGTGTTTCTGATTGTTTTCATATCTATTTCAATGAGCTAAGAAAGTAATCAATTAAAAAGCATCAAAAGTTTTAAATAAGATTTTTGGATTGTAACACCATGAAAAATGCCTATTTTAATGGAGATCATTTCCAATAATTCCATTTGGCTGACTCCCTCTATTTTGACTGAAGCATCTTGGGATGTTATACATTGTCATGTTTTGAATGACTAAATGCATTTTGAATTGAAGCAATGCTATTTTTTCTCCATTTCTCTATCTCTCATACATACCCATACATACAAATTCATACATACAAAATTTAAGAATATGCGCATGCACACATTTATTTATACATACATTTTGTATACATACAAACTATTTGCATCCATACAATAAAAATGAACTGTTATATACATAAGCACTCACACATACACATACAAAGGAACTTTACACAACATGGACTCCAGTGGTTTCAACTGCACCAGGTTAGTGGGTGTTGTATTTTTTAACTTCTGTTTTGTCTCTCATGCTAAACCCAATGAAGCAAGCAATCCATACTTTGAGGGAACCAATACCTTGTAATTAATCATCCTCATTGTTTTATACATTCCTTCACAACACTCTCTAGTCCCCACTAAAAGCAAGCATCAAAAAATCACCATATATACTCATGTACAAAACAAATTTGTAAAATAAAAAAAATTGTGTTTGTAAAAAAAGACATTTGTTTTTTTTATTAAAATTATTATGCAACTTTAGCTTTTGTACAGCAGATTAAACTAATGTTAAAATCAAACAAGTTTAGGTACTGAAAATAACTGCACTGATTGCTAATGTAATGATTAGAACTGTTGAAAAAGAAAATGTATACATGTGATGGATTTAATTTCAGAATTGAGACAGCAACTTGCAGTCTAAAGTTTATCAGAATGGGTAACCATGTTGTGTGTCTACATAATGCCAAAATTCTCATTATGTTTATCAATTTGTCTGTTTGTGCAGAGCAGCAATATATATGTTGAATTAAGGTCCACCTAAAAGGTGCAAATCTAAAGAGTGGGTAAAAAATGTGATTGATTTGCCACTTATCAGTAATAGTTTGAGGTCTGCGTCTGCACTAACCCCTATCATGATAACCGATTTGTCAAGGGAAATAACAATTAAACACTCATTAAAAAGTAGGCTCCCTTATCTATTCACTCATTTATTTGCAAATGTGTAAAATGAATCTATGTACTGTTAGAACTTTTAAATAAGATGCTCCATCTAATAACAATAGATTGTACCATTTTTCTCTTAAATGGGGGACCCAAAGGGTCACAAGGCTGTCAAGTAAACACAGAAAAATATTCTCCCTTGCCCACAATGCTCATAACAATCTCAGAATATTTTCTGTTTATTAAAAGTAAAAGATTTCTGGGCCCCCAGTCAATCTTAAACATATTCATAGCCACAAGACATACATGTATGTCTTTTAGCACAATTGTATTGCCTCCGATTCACATGTGCGTCCATTCCTTAGTTTTATTCAAGGTAATATAAATAGCAACAACAATGCATTAGACCCAGTTTCTGCCTTGCGACACCGAGCAGAGACCATATTTACTTTGTACTGCATGTTTTTTTGTCCAAGGTACCAGTGAACATGTTAAAAGGTTCATTTGCTAGAGTTAGTATATATATAATCATTATTGATTATGATTTAATCAATTACCAATAATAATAGCCTTAGCACATAATTTGGAAGATTAGTTACTCTGTTCAGTTTAAATTTTTAAGTATTCACCAAAAAAAGTTATGAAATCAAACCAAAAATTCTCGGTGATGTACTGATATAATGGAACAAGCTATACTGGACACATGAAATAGATTCTATATGAAAATAAGATAACTTATTCTAAAGAATTACTTTTAATGTTTAAATTTTCTGTTGGTTACCATATTTTGCTTTGCAATTCTGGAAAAAGAGACACACTCTTTTCATATGGATAGTATACCTGAAGGAGACCATAGAATGGTTTGACTGAAATTTTGTGGGAACAGTATAAGTTCAAAAAGTATGAGATCAATTGTTCAAAAAACACTTTGTATTAGCATATTGAATTTATCATTATTCTTGAGTACCAATTGCTAATTGAAGAATGTTTCACAAAATCATTGAAACAAACAGATCTCTGAATGCAATAAACATTTGCCATCCCTTAAAAGATATGCTGTATAAGTTTACATCATATATATCATATTTCTTCATTTTTTTTTCTCATTTTAATGTATTACTCTCAAGATTATTTTTTCCTAGTGTGTCCCACATTAGAACTCACTTTGTCAACCTTAAACAACATTCATCTTTTTGTAAAAAATGATTCACAGTACTAAAAAGTCTTTTGATACTGAGGCCTATGCTTTCATTTATATATGATTGGTAGTTCAATGCCATTGTTACATGTTAATTGTGATTCTCTTTTATGCGGAAGCTTGGCAGCAAGAGGTGTTTTATGTTTTTCTTTTAAAAATGCATAAACTTATTGTTCTCTTAATCTATTAATGTGAATCACTCCTAAATAGAGAGAAGAATCTATTCAAGCACTTGGTTTAAAACCTGTTTGCTGTCAAGTATACTTTTTAACATTGCAACTCCTGTGCTAGGTGGTTCTTGTAAAAAATTGATGAAAATAGAAAGTTTTCATTCAGTAGTTGTCATATCAACAGAGGGAAAGTGCGAATTCCCTTTGTTTCCAAAATGAGATGCTGCCACCTTGTAACAGAATTACACCATCGTAAAATGAGTTATCTCATTCATGGCATTGGACTGAATAACACAATATTGTAAGACAAGTCATCCCGTCCGTGGTATTGGACTGGCCACTTTCTAAGATGAGTTATCTTGTCAGTGGTAGCAAACAGGTTAAATGAATGTCTACTGGCTGAGACTTGCATTAATTCTTGACTGATGTCATATCCAGTGGCTTTGTGAGAAAAAAAGGTTCTTCTCATCGGTATAAAGAAATATAACTTGGCAATTACAAGTAAGTACAGATCTTTTTCAGTTCAGTTACATTTTGTAACTGACCAAAAGTAAACATTGGTCAGAATTTGAAATATTTAGTAAATATTTTGCACTCTCTGTATAATAAATACAGTGGAAAGATATTTGGGACCTCTGCTATCAAACATCTAAACAGTTTACAATTGTAGCTGAAGCAGAAGCATTATCAAAAATTGTGTATATGTCAAGGAATTGTAGAATTGATTCAATTTTGATGACAAGCGGAGTGCTTACTATTTTTTGTATATGTATACATCAAGTCTTTCCCTGATTCCAAATATATATTTGATGTCTTTCCAGTCACCTTCACCAAAGTATCCATTTTTTTTGCCTTTAAAGTTTCTGTATTGGAAATTGTTGAACTGAACACTTTGTCCTTGGTATATCTCATGGTGGAAGGACTCTATTCTAACCTTGTAATATATATATATATATATATATATATATATATATATATATATATAAATATATATATATATATATATATATATATATATATATATATATATATATATATATATATGTATATATATTGCATTACTGGCAGCTGTTTAGCTCAATGGTAAGAGCAACACAGTGCAGAAGCAGCTACTCTTAGGCCAAATGATACATTCACTGTGTATTAACAGAAGATAATTCCAAATAGAGTTTCAGTATAACGCAATTTATGATTATTCAGTCAGATCATATATCTATTTCCTTATAACATATATATATATATATATATATATTTATATATATATATATATATATATATATATATATATATATATATATATATATATATGTATTTAAATGGTCATTGAAAATGAAATTGATAATTCAGTATCTACAGCGATATTATACACTGGTTTTTGAATTTGTACTCTAGATTCCATGCTAATAGGCCATTTCTTTTTTGCCAAGTTATCACCCATTATTTCCATAGCATAAAGTGGCGCCTTTTTTTATGACATTCAAATTTTCAATTCTTCTTGATATCTCTAAGCAGTAAAAGAGATCTTCATTTCAATATTCTCTAAAATAAAATGGGATAAACTTGTGGCAATCGTCATCAAGTAATCATAATTAAAACAACTTTGTCCGTTATATGTATTTATATTCAAACACGTATAAGCATATGCGTGAAATGAAATATCCATTGTCTATGCCTGTATTTATCATATTAGTCATTTTCTTATTATTTCATTAAGATTCTCTTTTTATATGTTCTTTTTTTCATTTTGTTATACTTTCATCCAAATTTTTCTTACTGACAGAGGGTGGTCAGCATGGATAGTTTAGTTGGAACAGACATTTTTAAAAGTGGCTCTGTATATATGTATGTGTGATCAAAAAGTTGAAAATTGAATAAAAAAAATACTCTACACGTGTGTATGTATGCCTACCTACCTATGCCTACCTATCTATGAATTCGGCTTGTAAAAATACTTACTCAAGAAGATAAGTATGATACATGATTTAGTGAATGTGCGATCATATATTTATACATACAGACATTTTTTTTTCAAATTCAACAAGAGTAGATTTTTCTTTTCAAATTTTACTTGTGTTTAGAAGCAACTAAACAAATGCTGGAATGTGTGATCTACTCAAGCATTCTCTTTGAAAATTACCTGGAAGGAATACGAACTTTAGGAATAAAAAACTCTTTTTCATTCATTCTTCCACACCTGTACTGCTTTAATTAAGCAAATAATAGACGCCATCACAAAGCAATATGGAAAAATGTAGAAATCAGGAGATTTCTGATAATTTCTAAACTTTCCTACTGCCAACCCCTACCTTATGTTTAGCATTAAGCTTTTCTCTGTTCAATATTGAGATGATTTTTTTTACCATACTTCATATTCTGGATGCATTTTTATATCATTGGCAATTGCCGTTGTCAAGAAGAGGTCCAGAATGTCTTTGATGACTTCCAATCCTTGAAAAGTATATTCTTCCTCGCATAATACATAGAAATAGTCCAGGTAATGTTTGGGTTATTGATTTGTTCTTACCACTGCATGCATGTTTCTTCTGTATCTGATACATGTTTGGTCTCAAATTTCTTCATTTTCATGATGGCAAATTCCTCTCCATTTTGGCCAGTCATATGCAGATGTTTCAAGATCGGATGGTTGAATGTCAAATTTCCGGAAGGTAGCCTTGAGTTGATCTTCGTATCTTTTGTTTTAACCACCCCTAAGTTCTTTATTCATATACAGTGTACTTAAATAGGTTCCCTATGCTTAGACTATACATTTATTGTAAAATTAGATTCACAATATTTCAATTGATAATCTCTGATGATCTTTCATAATAGAAATAAATAAAAATTATCATCTACTCTTTCAAACTTTCATTCTTTCATACAATTCACAATGGCCTGAAAAAACTCTTTTGCCTATATAGATTCTAATTCATAAATAACATCAAAATGAGCAGTTAACTCATTGAATGAAGCCACTACCTTTTTAAAGTCCATAAACATGCTAAGGAGGCAACTGACACATGCATTTCATTTACAAGCATTGATATGTTCCAATGTCAACGAAATTATGACCCACAGACCCTAATCTGACCTGGGCACATTGATCAGACACAATTAAGACTTAATATCATATATATATATATATATACATACATATATATATATATATATATATATATATATATATATATATATATATATATATATATATATTGTATTATGTAAATACATTTGCCATTCATTGGTCTTGATGCATAGTCACGGTACCTAGAGTATCTGTCGCTTGGGCTCCTGGGCTCCAACCGAGGGAATAGTACATCTGAGAGGGTCAGTATTCTAAGGGTTAATTATAGCCAATATCATAAAAGGAATCTTCTTCATTTGCATGATGATAGTCAACACACACACACACTAAAACAGATAATTTGATATAGAGTAACATTGATTGATATGTACAAATAGATCAAAAGTCAAAATAACTCAAATATATAGATTTATGTCACATTGAAATGATATAGAAAAAATGAGTAGCGTTCATATGGACATTGAAGTAGAAAGACAAAAAGATTAATAGACGAATAGATATATAGATATAAATAGTTTGAGAATTTTTCTAATTTTTAGACACCGAATTTCCACGTGCTGATACATGATGACTGAGTATTAGATATAAGGATTAAAATAAGGTTTAAAATCTTATTTTAATGTGAATTACTTTTAGTACGCAAACTTCAATCACTATTGTTACAACAAAAGTGAATAGATAAAAGGAATCAGACCTAAACTGCAATTATCACACATTCCAAATGTTTGAAGGAACCGTTTTGTCTTTAAACAAAAACTGAAATCCTCATTAAGTATTTCTCAACTGTTTTTGCTAAATCATACCATGCAGATTTGAAACAGAACTATAAACAGATAAAGTGGATATACAGATGTGCCCTGTTATAATGTGGGTGTTATGGTCTAAGAAAGCCAACTCCATTAAAACCAAGCTGCAATGAAATTTAGCCATGTTGGAGCTATATCTAGCTATCTTGGAGCTAGATTAATATTTTGGGGCCCACCATCCACTCACCTTATAACATGAACTGTGCTTTAATGAACTGTATTATAACAGGGGAGGCCTATATACCTCAAATGAATGCTTCGATCCGATCTTCTGAAATAAATGGAAGAAATAAAGAGTCTCCTTTTCAATAAAGAATAAGTTCCAGGCAAGTCTCAAACTGTCGTACATTGGCAGCATCCTGAGGCGAAATGGACGCAAATTCAAAGCTCTGCTAAAATTTATTCTTTATTCTTGATTCTTGATTTGGGATCTGTGCTGTCTACTTGCTGCCATAGACTGACTGTCTGAGTAGAGTCGCGATGAAAAGCAAATTTTAAAAAAATTGAGATAAAAGAAAATACTAGTCAGAAATTAATAATAGACGATTAGAGAGGTTTTTGAGTTTCTTACAAGATATCTTTACAGTCAATATTTAATATTAAGGAAGACAGGTCTAGTTAATCCCCCAATAGATACTGTCCAGTGACCAATGTCTTTTGGCAGTATGCCATGTTGTGGGTGATCAATTAAAAATTTGAAAAAGAGTTGGTCAATGAACAAGAAACCTCACTCACATTTTGTTCGGAAGGGATAAGTAAAAGAAAATCTAATTTTCAAAAAACATGTGAATGCTACTGAATGCAAACTAATGTGTCAATTTAGCATAAACTTACATTGAAAATTGAACCCCCATCTAAAAACTTATATCGGGGTGAATTTTGGAAAAACAAAAATTGCTTTTCTTGACATGATAAGGGGTAAGTGCTAGAATTTTCAGACCTTCAACTCCATTGGCATAGCCTGTATTTGTGATACATACTGAGCCAGCCAGCCAGCCAGCAGGACCAGCTTAAAAACTGAAGAAACCCATGTTTACAGTGCTGGTTGACGGCTTTTAATATTAAGAATGCCAACAAAGAGGAAGGAAACTTTCCAATGAGGCAGAATCCATCTTCTCCAAGATAAACAAATGAGGTTGCTGTGTTTACCGAGAGCAAAGAGAAACTATCTCAAAAATGTGTCATCAACTTGGAGAAAATCGAGTGATGCTAGCAGCTGTGTATAAATTGACTAATACTGATTCTATCAATAGCCCTACTAGAGACCGAGGTAACAATTATATTAATTAGATAGAAGATTATGGAACAGAAAATAGCTATCTTTTGAAAACCAGAAATGCACTGAAGATCTTCACATCCTTCTGAAAAGACAAAGTTATTAGGCACACATGTGTCCAGAGAGGACTGGCAAATGATGAAAAGAGATGTGAAGACTAAAAGGAAGCTTTGAAGAACTCTGTTCATATAAAATGCTTTTCATTGAATGATATGTGTGGAGATCAAATGAATCGATCTCAAAAACACTGATTCTAAGAAAAGACAAAACAAAATTTGATTGCTCATCAGTTATTCAATAAATCTTAACAGTCCCAAGGCAATTAACTATTAGGTACTTCAGAAGAAGTAAAGAACAGTGATGAAAGTGATACAGTGACAATCAAATAAACAACATATGAAATTAGTATCTTTCTTGAAAGTTAGTATATATATATGATATGATCAAATAATTCTATCAACAAATCTAGAGTAGAAATAAATACCATATTGGAATCCATACTTATGGAGAATATTTATAGAGTACACTAAGAACAAGGCTCCAAGCAAAGGTTTTCTGCTTCTAAAATGCACTTCCCAGAGTGTCCGATACAATCCTTTGGCTTGTTGCTGCATTGAGACACAAATCCTAAAGCAGATATTCTCAACAGGGGGCCATATTACCCTCTTGCGGGTTCTAGCACTTTTGGAGGGAGCCTTAGACTGAGATGATAATAAATGAATTTCTGTCTATCAGTTATTGTTTTATAGGGGGCTCTGATGACATCATCAGCTGGCAGCCATATTGGATATTATAATTTTTAGAACAACTTTCCTACCTTTTTACAAAAAAATCTGCATGTGTGGTTGCAATTTGGTGATGGTGATGCTTAAGAGGTTAAGGGAAACGTTGCAAAAAAAAAAAATTGGATGTGAATGGCTCTGTTAAAGGGTAAAGAGAGAACAAATCAATGTGTGGGAAGATCAGTACAGTTCGAGGAAAAGAAAGATTGGCAGAAGTTTGTTTCCTAGAAAGGATTCTTGATGTAATAAAACAAGGGACGAGAACAAAATAACTCAGAGAGCAAATTGAAGGGTTCAGTTTGAAGGTCCATGAAGATTACTAAATCTACTTTGAGGAAGACCGGAGAGTACACCAGCTGAAATGTTGATGCAAACAACATTTAAGTTTGGTAGAGAGGAAAAAATTGCTTCACTAAGAAGGTAATGAATAAGAAAATTTTTCCCATGAATACAAAATAATTGAATGATATGTGAAGAAAATTATAATTTTTTTACAAAGCATTTTTTTAAAGACCTGATACGATCATAAAAATAAAGAAGTCTATTTTGGTTTTCACATTTATTTCTTATTACTTAATAATAATACTACTTTTTCATTTTTATTGAAAAAGGCAGAAAGTGAAAAAGTGTTCAGCATTAGTTTTGCTGTGAGTCGTTATGGAGGCAGCACGCATCCTCTTCCACTCTCCCCCACATCCTATATTTACTACCTCTGATGACTCAGCCTAACATACAATCATCTGCATTTTCTAGTTAGAAGAACACTCAAAAATTTTTGCCTTGGTTATAAATGGTAATCGCTTCTTCACATAACATGCTTTCAGCTTACAAAATGTTTTATAGGAAGGCTCTACTTTAAGATAGCAAGGAGAATCTGTACAAAACAAATATAAATAAGAGAAATAATGAGCAAAACAAATTCTAGATTATGTAAATAAATGTTGATAGTATAGTCAAAATATCTTTCAATTCAACATTATTTAGTAAAAGAATTTCTAAGAATATTGAAATTATGAACCAACCAACAAATCAGCTCCAATTTTTACTTTTCATATCAAAGAGAATCATTCTTTCGTGTTTATATTCATAATTTTTTTACAGAAAATAAAACTGTTTTAAAATGTTTCCGATTGAGGAGATAAATGTATACTCTTTGAATTGAAAGAATAAAGAAAATCATATTTCGGTTTTGGTAGATTATTTTATTGCAACTGTATTATAATGGGCGTTTCTTGAAAATCAATTCTGTTTTATCCACTCTGGATATGAAAATAATTTTCCGTCACATCAACATCTCAATCGGCCATGCAGCACCAAGTAACCTTTCCTTTTGCCTCGACAAGTGAAATTGTATTGATTTTATGAGATATTTCATAGAAGCACAAATATACAACAAAAATTTGATATCATAATATGATTTTGGTTTGTTTGTAAAGCTTCAAAAAGATTATTTTTGTTTTTCATCAGATTTCTCTATCTTTTTTACTTTTCTTAAGAGCTTAAAAATACGAAATAACAAGTTTTCATCATTTTTTCAAATTGATAGAGTCAGCCTCCAGTGAAGGACTTTTCAAAATAACCTGTTGTAGTGTGAATGAAGAATCATGATGTTATGATTCCACTATATTTCTACACTAGTTACCTCTGCCAGCAAAATTGGAGAGGTATATGTATTCTGTCGTGACCGTCTTTCTGTCTCTGTCCTTCTGTCTGTGTGTCTTTCTTTCTGACTGTCTGTCCGTATGTCCCCGCAACATCTCCCAAAGGGTGGACAATAGCGTATGAAAGAGTGGGTTAAATTTTGGGACGAATACATCTTTTTGATTGAGAGATATTTCTCCAGTTATTTTTTTCATACATTTATGTATAGGCTTATACAATATTTCCAAAAGTTCTCAATGAATTTCAATGAAAGTTAGTAGAAAAGTGAAGTGATTAAAATTTGGAGTGAATCTATGAAAAACTACCTCCCCCTCATTGTAGTTATATCTCAAAAATTTCTCTATGAATTTCAATGAAATTTGGTTGAAGGGTAAGCAATGGGCCATGATTAAATTTATTGAAGGGTCCATACACAATTACTCCCCTTAACAATAACATTGACAAGGCATATGTTCTCTGAATGCATTCTAGTTTGATGCATATAGTTTTAGTCATGAAATTCCTCACCTTGATTCTTGGTGAAAACTGAAGATTAAAGGCTCCTTTTCCAAGGAAAAAATATGTTTTTTTCATACTCACCTAAACATTAGATTAGGTCGGTGCAAAAATAATTGCGTCTTTCATCATCAACCTTAAAGCAGTATATCTCAGCTGAAAATAAAAGTTAATAATTCAAATGAGAACTTTCAGAATCTAAACATTTTTGCCAACTAGAAACATTACAGAATCATAGAATAGTGGGGTACTGGAACCAATCAATTCTTTATAGGCATTGTGAGCTGCTTCTTAGTTGTTGAAGACTTTCCCTTGGAGGAAGTGGTCAGAATGCTTGAAAAGGTGGTTGTCAGTTAGAGAGAGGTCTAGTGAGTGAGCCAGGTGAGGTAGATTTTTTGTAGTTACGTTTACTCAATTTCTGCAGGATAATTTGTGCAACATGCAAGCTTTTTTGCTTCTCATTCAGGGTCATTCACATGACATGTCGAGAATTTTTGCTTTTCCAATTAGGTACAAATGTTGCACAAGTGTTGAATGGTCAATGTTCAGTTCCTTTGCAACCACTAGAATTGTTTTGTGTGATTTGCAAACAAAATCTCAAATAAACTTTAGCCCTGGGATATAATCTTCCTGATTATATGACAACTACTTTTTTTTAGAGAGGTTGTCACTTTGTCTTTGAGCTTGTTTAGGTTCTCTGCTGGTTTGATGAGGAGTTCATACCTGTTTTCCAATTCCAGCTTGAAAGATCAGGTGAGCTCTTTCTGTAAGCTAAGGGGCTGCAGTTTGGTGCGGAACATTTTCCTGTGTTCTTTCTTGATGTTATTTTGAATTTTGTTTCATTATTCAGTTGTGAATAAATAATGAAATATAAACAAAATTTTCTACATATTCCACAAATGGGATTTGCTTCCATTCTTTGTTTTAGAATTATGAATTAATGAGAGAAATAATGATGAAGATAGTCATACCATTAGTAGTACAGTATGAATAAAAGCTAAAATATCCCACCCTCAACAAAAACAGGTAAATTTTTTATTCATTATGAAATGATATGATTGTTACAAAGTAATTTAACTCAATATTTATTTTTGACTTGTTTTTTTCACTTATTTATTTTTGTTGCTTTTTATCACAATGCCTAATTTGCAGAATGCAGCTTTATAAGCAAAATTTGAATTTTACTTAATCATTTTCTCTGGCAAAATTAGTAATGAGTTGATCACGTGAGATTAGCCCCCAATGATGTGGGTGGTGAGTTTAAATCTTGCTGTAGGTCACTTCATTTTCAATCCGTTGTGCTTACTTAATAGCCGTAGAATGTAAAATAACCTGATGATTGCAAAGAACAAACAAATGAACAAACAAAAATAAAATGGAAGAAAAAACTAGTCAAAAGTAATATGATATACTCTAGGAAATTTGGTACAACTCAAGACTCTCAATCCAACTCAAGTAATGGTAATTTTTTTGTGATAGAAAACATTGATATATATCTCTTCTTACTATAATAGAACAGGCAGTGTCTTTTTCTGTGTTATCTTATTCTTGAAACTGAACATCAAAGCCAAACTATTAGGTCTTCAAGTAAAACAAGATTCATACTCAAAAGACAAAGACATAATTTATCAGTGAATTTTTTTATTCTCAATTTTCATGTGACAAAGAATCCTGCCTCATTAAAAAATACTAAAATAAATGATTAAGATAAAGAGCTCTGGTGCCTAAAAAGTTGTCAGCTCTGGAACCTGAAATGTTAACACAGCAGCACTGATTTTGATCATTGATATTCACATGCAGACAAATCAATAAATACTTATATAAATTCTATATTAGAAAAAGAATTTTTTTCTATGATAAAACCAAACTGATGCAGTTGACAATTTAGCTTGCAACCATTTGAGTGAACGTTGATTAGCAGTCAGCTTTTTAGATACAAAAATTAATTCTTATTTCAACACCACAAAGTTAAAAAAAAAATGGTTGAGACTGAATTTAAACAGGAAGTGAGGATCAGTGACAAAGTAAATGTTACAGCAATAAAAAAATCTAAACAAGAAATGAAATTTAAAAAATGAATACAAACAAAAAAGAACAAAATATAAATGCATGAAAGATGAAAGAAAAATATCTGAATGCAGAAAGAATATTGAAACAAGACAAAAGTAATTTTTTTAAAGAGATGAAATGACAAAAAAATGCATGTACGTAAAAAGAAGCGATAAGATAACATCCTAACTGAAGAAATTCTTCAGCTGTAAAAACAGATTGAGTGTAAAACTGAAACAGAGAAAGAAAACATCATTTCTGAATTTTTTTTGTTGTGCCTTTTTTCTGTTTCTTATTCTGTACCTTTTTTTTCAGTTTTTTTTCCTTTCTTATTTTAGAAGCACAAAAATAAAATTAGTCGGAAGCAAAAGCAGTGATCAACAGAATTCGAAAGTTTTATTTTTGCAGTCAGTCATGCGGTATACTTTCATCAGAGATAATGTACTTAGACATTGTAATTAGGAGAAAGACAGGGAAAGCGATTGACGGCTGCTAGTCAACATGAAAGCAAAATCAGAGGAAGAAGGACAAAAAGCCCCGACAAAGCAGAATGTCGCACATTATATATATGGGGGAGAGGCTGAGTAAAAAAAATATAATGAAAGAGTGTGTGTGTGTGTGCAATGATATGCTGACTGAGGTGAATATTTGCAATTAGCCATTTAAAAAAGGAAAGTGAAAAAATCCGGATAAAAATGATGAAAGTATGTATACTTCATATTATTATACTTATGCAGGGGGTATGATTTCCTGAGCAATGAAAATACTTGCAATTATCCTATAAAGATTAAGTGTATATGTGTATATATATATTTACAAATAAATATATATATATATATATATATATATATATATATATATATATATATATATACACACACACACACACATGCACACACACACACACACACATGCACACACATACACATAGATATATATGCATGTATTTTTTATGTATATAAAATATATATAAGTATATTTATATATGTATGTGTATATATATATATACATATATATATATATATATATATATATATACACATATGTGTGTGTGTGTAAAGTTTATGCATATATATATACATATATATATATATATATGCATATATATATATATGTATATATATATATATATATATATATATATATATATATATATATATATATATATATAGAGAGAGAGAGAGAGAGAGAGAGAGAGAGAGAGAGAGAGAGACAAATCAGTAAGTCAATATCCTAATGATGTAAAAAGCATTTGTTTTACAAAAAAATTATTTTTCCAACTTGAACTTCTTCCTTATCAATGCATTTAACCCTATGCTTCTCCATTAATCACGTAGATCAAATATTATACACTGAAAATCTCAAATCAAAATTCAGGCAATAACTGAGTCAGGTATCAGAATTATTGATCCACCTCCTCACATAGACTCACACATATATATATGTATATATCTATGCGTGCTTCTCTGAGCATTGTGAACGTGTACAATAAGCCTTTTAAATATATTATATTTTCACTACTTAGTTTATGCAGCATTGTCTTGATTATGTATGTTTCAAAGTTACACTTACATTGTACGTTTTACAGATAATTTCCTGAACAGTAGCTATCTTCAATGAATAAATTTAAAGATATATTTATCTATGCTAGAGAGTCTCTACAATGGAGCCAGGGCAAAAATGATTTTAGAGATCAGCCTCAATGATGGAAGAAAAAACAGGTCAGGTTAGTTACCAAATAGAAAAAGTCACATGACCGATGTGTTTTTGAAGCATGCTGTGTTGGGGGTGATCAATTGAAAAAATGAGGAAAGGATTGATCAATGAACAAACTACTTCTCTCACCTTTTGTTGGGGTGGGGGGCTGATCACTAAAAAAAATTTGATTTTTTTTTAGAAAAACAGGTATAATCATTGTAATGCGAATCCCACCTCCCCGACTAGAAAATAAACTATTTTAGAGGGAATATAAAAACAAAAAAACAAAACATTTTTCAATACATAGAAATGGGTAAATTTTCAACCTCCTGGTTCCATTGATATACATGTGATGCACGAGCCAGCCACCCAGCCAGCAAGAATTACTTAAAAACTGAAGAAACTAATATTGATAGTTTTGGTGAAATTTAGGGTTGATGGTTTCTAATATATATATATATGTGCCTTTACAGAGTTATGAATTATGCTGAATTGGTGAAATAGCTTTATTGACAAAATTTACTTATTATTGTAATATAGTTTGATTTTACTCTCATTACATAAACCTTTGATTGTAAAAATGGTTGTTTTAATTCCTTGCTCTAATCAAATACTCTTGATCAAAATGAAATTGTTTAATTCTTTTTGTAAAAGCAATTTAACCAATTTGGCATACCATATAGATAGATATTATTGTGTGCAGAACACATTTCAATGAGTGCTCAAATACTAAACCGTATTTACTTGCCACCCCACCAGAGTGAGGTGTGACACTAAGCTGTTTTTGATGTGGGGTTTCAGTTACGGGATAGCTGCAAAAATTCTCCAGTCCCCCCGCAATGAGTGAAAACACCAGGGCAAGCACGACTCTTCACTTTTGAATGATGGGAAGGTGCTGCTCCAGGGTGTACTGCTCCCCAAAACTGGGCCAAATATAATTTTGAGGCCACAGGATGAATCCTAAGCTTCTTGTGCTTAGCAATAACGAGCCTCAGTGAGTCATCATCAGCCGTGGCATTGCACCAACACTAAGTCAAAGCCAAAGTGTGTTCTGTGAACAGATACTACACTAAACAGAAGTGCAAGAGAGCAATAGATTGATCATACGTAGAGCATGCAGATACGCTGATCCAAGACAGAATTGCCGATTTATTTGAAAATAACCCTGTAATTTGTTATGGCTACTATGTAAGTCTTTATATAAATAATCACTTCATCTTGTGAAACTGAAATTCTTTTGGCAAAAAGGTGAATAAAACAGTGGAGAAAAGTGAAAATGGATCCAAATAAGCAGTTGGAAATCTTAACTGAAAAGAAAAGAGCAACAATCACGATAATCTAGATATAAAGGAAAATTGGTTTGAGGAAATGATTTACAAACAAAAAAACCATTCAAGAATTCTGCAGTCGAATTCCTTGATTATACATATGGTTTATTATTCATAAATATATGTTGGTTGCAAGACAAAAATATACATTTGTTTACCTGTGTGCATTAATGAGTTCATTCAGATTTTTTCTACTGATAATTTTGTTTGAAGCTTTGGTAGCAGGTGGAATGTTTTATCTACTGGCATTAAATTTTAAAACAAAGGTGAGTCCATTCTCTTTTCATGATTCCCCTCAAAGGTATCGTTTAGCACTTTTTCAAAATATTTATGAGAAAGTTTAAAGACGTAATCAAACCAATTGCAGCTATTTATCTTTTCATCAAGTCAGTGCAAATGATCTTTTTCATTAGACACACTTATACATACCTTTACAGAGATTTCTCTTTGTGAGTGTCTAGTTTTTAATACATAAAGTAAATAAAGAGATTGAAAGATATATATATATATATATATATATATATATATATATATATATATATATATATATATATATATATACAGATAGATAGATAGATAGATAGATAGATATAGATATAGATATATGCATAGAGAGAGAGAGAGAGAGAGAGAAATTTATAAAGAGAATGACAGAGAAGCAGAGAGAGAAGGGGGAGAGAAAGAGAAGCACACTCACACACATGCATATGAGTACGCGTGTGTATGTGAATATCGGCAGCAAATTTTAAATATTAACATATTTAAGAATCTATAAGTTTCCCATTTGTGGTTTTCACAAAATAGATACTTATTTGTATAACCAGGGAGATATTTAAGTGCATCATATAATGTATGTAAGTATATGAGCTTTGAAGATTTTGAGTGCTTAATGAACAGAGGAAAGGAAATCATTCCAACTTTCAGCAAATATTGTACCTATTCCATAAACTGAAAAAATATATTTGCTTATATTTTACTGGTTTGTGCAATCATACATACATAGGTACATGTTTACACATGACAACCAATCTCCATGAAATCCTCAAAAGACAAAGAAATCAAGTGAAGAATTGCTCTAGGATGGCAAGCATTTGGTAGAGCAAATTCCACCTTCAAGAATAAAAAATACCCTTAGTCCTGAAAGGAAGGATCTACAACCAATGCATCCTCCTGTTAGTCACCTATGGAGCTGAAACATGGAACCTAACAAAGAGACTGACCCTCTAACTGAGAACCATGCAACCAGCACATGAAAGAATGCTTAACATCACATGGAGAGATCACAAGACAGCACAATATATTTGAGGAAAAACAAGAGTCTGAGACATCATAGAATCCATTTGAAAACTCAAATGGTAATAAGCTGGTCATGTTGCAAGAATAGCAGACACCCACTGGACATAATGACTCAGAACTTGGATCCCCAGAGATCAAATGCAAAAACACAAGTTCAGAAAGTATGGCTTGTGATGCCCATGATAGAGAAGGAAGGTCCTTGTCCAATGACAGACAATAAAAAACTTAGAAAGAAGGTTTTGATGTGGTATGATTAAGGTATTACTGTGTATAAGCTTGAAAAAATTGCTTTGTGATAAACCTTTGAATAGTGCAGTTTTGAACAGTATGGAGAATTTGGGAACAAATATCTGTGAACACATCTACATATA
Organism: Thysanoteuthis rhombus; assembly: GCA_963457665.1. NCBI lineage: Eukaryota > Metazoa > Mollusca > Cephalopoda > Oegopsida > Thysanoteuthidae > Thysanoteuthis > Thysanoteuthis major. The sequence continues at coordinate 21,113,477 of OY735214.1, read as the reverse complement.
CATAGATATAGGTGTTTATTCAGTATATACATAAGCATAAATTGAATTATATGTCGCTAATAAAATGTTTACTTATAGTTACAAACTGAGCCAAGCAACGTTATGCCGAAGTTGTTATTTGTAATTTTAAATGATTTTACAGGCACTACAAACAGAAGAAAACATTTTTTTTGAATTTTTGTCTTTGATATTTCCACTGACTATTTGAACTCAATCCAAAGCAAAAGTTCAAAGATATTCATTTAAGAAAAATCGGCAACACTTCCAGAAGAAGATGGAGAGAAAAATCATGAGAAATCTATTTTAGACACAATTATCTATCTTAAATACATATATATATATATATATACTGTAAACCCTCTTATTAATGGACTTATAGGAAGGAGCAGCTGTTGTTAATGAAGACTGTCCGGTATTACCAAATTATATATTAAAAAAGAAAAATAGCCCTAAGACATAAAAATAACTCAAATACATACATCAGAGTACAAAGATATGAATAACATTGTAAGAGAATACATAGTAATTATAAATAAGGGAAATGAAACAAATTTTATTTACTGATAATACTACTCTTTTCTTGGTAATAACAGGACCATTTCTTTGTTACGAGGAAATTCTAAATGATAATGTAGGGAAAGTACAATAAATCAAGGGGTCATAAAGGGAGTGAATTGGAGAAACATTGCCTTCACTGAAAGTGTAAATAAAGAAGACAGAACAAAAAGTACAAAGCAGTTGCGTATCTGTCGCCTACTGATCATTTTTTGTATTTACTAACAAGGTTGCCAGATTTGTCTGATTTTGGATATTGTATGTCAGATAAAGATTTAAATCAATCAGACATCCAAAATTGTTGGATTTTAGACTACGCATAAGTTTGGATAGATATTTCCAAAACCTAAACAGCTTTGTATACAAAACATCCTTCAAAAAACTATAATTAAGGTTAATTATTTAATCAATAACTTTCGTTTCATCACAAAATAGAAAGATAGAAATTGGGATAAATTTGAATTACAATATGAACTACAATCTTATTGCTGGAGCACATTTGGATCAAAATAGACAGAATTTTCCTGCAAAGTACTTTCTTGGTTTAAGTTGCAAAATATAATTGCTGTATTTAATTTCCTCTTTAGTTTTTTTCGATTTCTAAAATTGTCTATTGAAAAAAAGAGAAAAATAAGTTTCTGTTTATAACTCTAGAAGAGTGAGATTGACCGTTATCAAATCTTGAGGTGGATGTAGGATTTGTAAAAACAATGTGATCTTCAGTGTGGCTATAGGCTTTCCATTATCCCATCCAGTACCGCAAAGCAGAATTGAAACCTTCACTTCAGACCCATAGGCCGATATCCAACCTTTGGACTACGGAACTGGACAGGTAATGAGGCTGAATTTAAGCGATATATTTAAATTGCGCAGAAATCCCTTATCCACCAGAGTGCTCAATTCCTATAGAAGAGCATTATATATATATATATATATATATATATATATATATATATATATATATGACAGGTCTGGTTAGTCACATAAACAGAAATAATCACATGACCAATATCTTTCGGCAGCATGTGGTGTTGGGTGTAATCAATAAATGATTTACTTCTTTTGTCTTCTGTTGCATGGTGATCATTGAAAAAGTCCAAATTTTCAGAAAAACAAACATGAACACTGCCAGGCAGAAACTGAGGGATCAATTTCTGATAAACTCACATTGTACATTGAACCCCCTATTAAAAACCTATTAAAGGGGGGAATTTGAAAAAAAATAAAAATCAAAATGTTTCTTCAAGACTATAAGGAGTAAATGTTCAAATTTTCAGCTCCATTGATACATGGATAGCCAGCCAGTCCTACTTAAAAAATGAAGACACTTATGTTGATGTTGAAAGTTTTGATTGACGGTTTCTTATAGACATATATACCAACAGATAAGAGCATACTTAGTGACCAAGACAATAGCACCAAATGAAACCTATGTTTTCAAATTCAACAAAGACATGCAATCCTCACTTGGGAGTCTAAGGCAACACAATCTTCCTATCCTCATTTCCATCATTTAAAACGCGTCCACTAAATATGTGTATGCTAACATAAACAAAGACAGAAAAACAACACATACACACATACACACACACACACACACACACACACACATATATATATATATATATATATATATATATACATATGTGCAGATTCATGCATACATTTTGTACACATTTATTCATATACGCATTTTAAGGAATTGAACTCACAACTGTGTGCCATTTAGCCTAAAAAGTAGTCAAAGAGATTAATATTTTCAGTGATTTCAATTTTTTTTGGATTGTTTGATTAGTTTATACATTGGGAGCTGATCAGACTTGGAAAAATGAGATAGATCTACTTATTTGAAGCATGTCTGAACAGTTTTAAGCAAAATCTGTTTTTCCATAACCATCCAAGATTGAAAGGCAATACCTATTCCTTCCTATAAAAAAAATAGAATGGCATGTTGATTTGAATCTTAACCATTTTTTTAAAGTTTATCATGGGGTAAATCCCATTTGCTAGTCACAAACTGTAAAATATCTAAAACATCTTGTGCATGATTTTTTGGCAATACATTATATCATTCAGGTCTATCAGTCCTCTGTACAGTTCAGATTTGGCTCCTTGCAAGTTCAGGCTCCTCCTAAAGCTAAAATAGACTGTGGACAAGATTGAGGAGAATGCAAGAAAGCATCTGATGGTGATCCTGAAAGAGGATTCTGTAGACTTTTCAAATAGTAGAAAGGATGCTGGAATAAATGTGTGAGAGAAGTACTTTGAAGGGATCTAAGGCACCATTGTCATTAGGTAGGCTATTTCTTTGTTAACATTAAATTATTGGATACTCTCCACGCAGGCCTTATATACTAACTTTAAAGTTAGATGATACACCTAAATACTACAAATGCATGAAAGGGTAACCAGCCTATAAAAGAGGATTCTTAAGATTGATATATAGAAATACAAAGGCCACAATGGAATTGGTAATTAAGATAAACCATGAAGATGTAAGGAATCGCTTGCCTGGGAATTGAGTTGCATGTGCGTAGACACAAAGGAATTGCATTGTTCACCTTAGTAAGTGACAAGTCTGTTAGAAATGGCGCATTTACATGAAAACATAACATGGTCTTTCTGATTTCTCATCTTGTTGCTTGTTAAGCCTCACATTTCATGAGACATGTAACATTTGGAATTTCATTTACAACAACATGTTTGGCATGTTTTGATTGAGGCTTTTACAACAGCAGCAACTGCCTATCAGGCTGGGGATGGGGTTCTGGTTAATAGAAAACTTGGTTTAATATTAAAGAGGAATACAAACAGATCGTTTGTGTTTCACTCCCATTATTATAGTGATTCCTTTACTTGGAAGCTTTGATCGAAGGACGTTTTAAAAAATCACTTACTGTATTTGATAGCATATAAGACCTCCTCTTATTTCAATAGGGAATTTTAAGAAAAAAAAAATACATTTCCCAGAATTCCTCTCACTTATCACCTAATTTTCAACCCCCTTTTAGGTCCTGGCTAAACTGGGGCTGGATAAAAAGGGTTACATATACATTTTGAGCCTTTTTTTTTCTCTCTTTAAAGTTGGGATCTTATATGCTGTCAAATATGGTGGATAAAATTATTTCCATGAAGAATATTTTTGATCCATTGATACTTGTAGTGCCCAGCATTAGCCTTTGCATTATGAAGACATCATAGGTTTACATACAAATATATATATATATATGTATATATATATATATATATATATATATATGCATATGCATATGTATATGTATATGTATATATATATATATATATATATATATATATATACATATATATATATATATATATATGTATATATATATATATATATATATATATATATATATATATATATATATATATATATATATATATATATATATATATATATATATATACATCCTTTCTTCATATTTGGTTGCACCCCCTTTTTGATAACCATTTCTGACATTACTGCATCCAAAAGCTTATAGATATAAGCTTTCTCACTTGTTAGCTAGTAGTTTCTCAAACTCTTTCTTTTTAATTCATCCAAGATCTTGAATGTTTGTTGCATTCCTGCGGTGTATGGTACGTATTGAAAACACAACTCCAGATTTCTGCTTTCTCTAATGATTTCCAATGGGATAGAGATTAGGACTTATTACAGATATGTTTTAAACAATTTGATTTTTGCCTTTTCAGTCATTTGTGTGCTTTTAGATGTGTGCTTTAGATGTTTATCATACTGATGAGGGGCTATATATTGTAAATCAAACCTAGTTTTTTCAGACTGAGTAGCACATTTGGCTCTAGAATCTCTCTGTAATCCTTTGATTTTATGATTTCTTTTTGTATAGTCAAGGCCCCCAGAATCAGTTATAAATGCACCCAAAACATTATGGGTCCTCCATTCTGCTTAATTTTGAGATGTGTGCTCTTTTCCTTGTAAGGTATATTTCATTGTCAAAAAACAAATTGCTGATTATATTTTGGTAGCATCTGTCCACTGAATATTTGCCCAGAAGGATTGCTGTTTGTCCAGAGATTAATCATCTTTTTTCCCAGCAATGAAGTCCTTCTTTGCTTTCACTTAAAAGGAAAAAAACACCTCAAGAACTGTTAAGGTTATAAGAAATATTGTTCTTCATCAGTCATAAGAAATATTGTTCTTATATATTTCTTTATAGATGCCTGGTTCATCAGTTTGTAGAATTTATTCATGTTGGAAGGTCAACAGTTTGAAGAATTATGGGGTTCTAGATAGTTCTCGTTGAAGCATGGGTGCTCACTATGTTTGTGGGCCCAAGTGGATGTCAGTGGAAATGTTGAAGGAGGAAGGGAGATGTATGTAGATGTATGAACATGAACCCAGATATTAGACACTGTGAAACAGACACGTACAAATAGTACATGAGCAAATAAAAAGTACATTTAATTCATATCATTTATGAGGAATAAGGAATGAAATGAAATATATATAATGGAAACATTAATATAATTGATCATGTAAAGAGAAGAAAAGAGTAGAAAAGTGGCCTGTTTAGTTTAGGTTATTCCTATTTGTAAAAATGGAATATGGGGAGGAATAAGTATTTGGGGGACACGTGGCATAAAGGGTCTAATGTAGTTCAGTTTATCTATCAAATGGGGCTAGATGAGTCATGCCTGTTATAATGAGTGACATAGTTGACCAAACTAAATCATAAATAGGCATATAATTTAATTGAACAAGGTGTTATTTGATGAATAGACACAGGTCAAAATTTTAAAATGATCTACATCCTTCAAAAAAATTGAATGCAGCACATTCTAAAATGGGGGTTCCAAATGATCTTACTGAAAGTTCATTCATATATTAGGGGTTGCAAACCAAAAAAGTCACCAAAACTGTCAAAATAAGCTTCTTTAGTTTCTAAGTTAGTCCAGCTGGTTACATATGTATCTATCATGTGTACTGGCAACAACAGTGGAGCTAGCCGGCTGAGAATTTAAACATTCACTCCTCATTATGTCTACAAAAAACATTTGCTACGTATGCTTATGCTAAATCAGTCCCTAGATTGCGCTGGCTCGTTTTTGAAAATTCAGACATTTTACTGATTACTGCCCAACAAAAGGCGAGAGAAGCAACTCATCCATTCATCACACCTTCTTCTAATGACCTTAACACAGCATTCTGCCAATAGATGTTGGTTATGTGACAATACCTATTGAGTGACTAACCAGACCTGCATATATTTCTTTCTTTCACTGAGCATTCTCAAGATCATCATCTTCATCATCCTCCTCCTTTTTGTGTCTGTTGTTAGACATAGACCTTCCCCAAGATTCACCAAACCTCTCTATCGTAGACGTCACAGAGCCAGTATCTTTTGAAATTTTCAGTTTGTCCCACCATCATATATTTTGTCTTCCCCAGTTTCACATGTGATCTCTAGGGATGCACAATGAGAGTCTTGATGTCCAATGGTCGTCTGCCATTCTCGCAACATGACCAGCCCATTGTCATTTAAATTTTCTTATGGATTTTATAATATCTCTGATTCCAGTTTTTCCTCCAATATATTATGCTGTCTTGTGATCTTCCCATATGATGTTGAGTATGATTCTCCCTTGTGCACATTGTATAGAGCAACATAATATATAAAACAGGAGGGTAGATCATTATTATCAATTATCTGTTACTATTTACTTTCATTTTAATCGTTGCTTTTTATTGCAAATAAACTCAGGCTGGGTTCTCTTCAGTAGTGAGTAGATAAATTGACTGTACAGGTCAGAATAAAGAATAAGTTCCAGGTGAGAATTGAACTCACAACCATTATCACTGAACTACAAGAATTCAGTGGTGAGCACCAGACCAAATCAGACCCAATGCAACAACATAGGTAAATCATTGCAGAAAATTTATAATATTGATTTGTTTAATTGATGCGTTTGAACAGAGAAGGAAGAGAATAAAGCTGTCTAATAAGAGGGTAGGAATGGAGGGGGGTTGATGCCTGCTACTGATATAATGTGTGACAGACATGGCTCATCATACATATAATGATAATGAGTGATTAAACAACAGCTCAGTTATATTCTACTCACTTAAAGGCTACTTTCGCTGGCCATTAGGCTCAATGTCAAGTCACTTCCTTCGTATTGAATCAATATTATAATCATTTGCAAATAAATAGATAAATGAACAAAGCAAACTATATCTAGTATTTTCCCTCAAAAGAGGGAAAAAGTTTCCCTTCACTTTTGATCCCGAAAAAGAAAAAAAAATTGCCCTCTGAATTTTGACCTCTAAAAAAGGAAAATGTTTCCCCTCACTTTTGGACCACTAAAAGAGAAGGAAATTGTGTGATCAGAATATGAGACCAATTAAAAATCCAATGAAAAAAAATGTTCTCACCAAGTGAGATCATGTAAAAACCAACATCCCTAAAAAGTGTTATCAGAATATGAAATCAGGTAAAAAAAACAACTTCCAAAAAAATGTTTTCTGAATAAATGTTCTCTTATGAAGTCATAGCATTCTTTCATGAAGTCACATTTCATTTTGACATCACACCCAGTGGACACACACAAGTTTAGCCTTATATGTATGTTATAAACTGAACCCTACTTCTAAAACATAATGTAATAGTTGAAAAGCATCCGGATTGGTTTCATTCTTCAAGTTCAAGCATTTGATGGTTTCAATTTCATTTTTGAGATGAGATATAATCCATAATGGTAATAATTGATAATGATAATAGTTTTTTTATTATCTGTTAGCAGCATTCCTTGAGTCTGTTGAACTGGTTTACTTTCATAAAGAACACATAGATTGAAAAAAATCAGTAATTATGTTTAAGATAGTAGCAAAATCAATTTGAAGAGATAACTAGTTGTGTTGAACTTGATTTTGATTACAAAGACCAATGAAAATATTAACTCCAAGAATTCTATTAGAATGTTCAGTCTTTTTTGTTAGTCACCTCTAAAATCTAATGTCTATAATTTTAAAGGAATTTAAATTTGGAAGAAAAAAGACCCTGGGTCTTTTTCATTACTCCTTACCCCTGAACCAGGGTAGAGGAGGGAGCTTACAGAAAGAATTTAACATATCAGTTTCCACTGATTGCGAAAATTCTGGTCTGGTGACGACCAACAAAAAAATCTCAAAATACTATGCCCTATATTACTAATCTTATTTTATTTCAAATTTTTGGCAGCATTAGCTTCTGGTTTAAGTTTCAAAAATCTGACCACTAGTCTGATCCCGAATCTTACTAAAAAGAAATATACAAGACCGACCATATGAGAAAAAGATTGAAATGTTCCCCCAAGAAACTTTGGTTGGGATTAATGAAAAGTTTTGATCAAATCTATTTTGCACAAGAAAAAGATTTTTTGAAAATGGGAAATGAGAAGTCTGAGAGCCGCTAAGAATGTAAGGGTTGTTACCTCAAACTCAGGAAATACAAAACCCAGATTTCAAACAAAGAAAAAGAACTGCTTAAAAGTTCATGACAACCATTGAGTATAGGATGATTATCTCTTTTTTCTGATTACAAATAATATGCATAAAACATTGGACAGAGATATTTTATGAATATCATAATATTTGATCCGGTTTTATGATAAAACACTATAAATAATCTGTTAAAACATTTTAGACCTTTCTGGTTTTTTGAGAAAAAATGAACAACAGAGTCAAGCAGATCTCATTCTAAGTAAATTCAGATAAGTGGCCATAAATCTGTAAAGCTAATCAGATAATTCAGACAAATATTTTTTTTGTTGTTACAAGCTATCAACCAAAACTGTCACCAAAACAGTCAACATAGTTTTCTTCAGTTTTTAAGTTGGTCTGGCTGTCTGGCTATATATTATGTATGTATTGCACATACAAGCTGCACAAATGAAGCTAGAGGATTGAAAATTTAACATTTACTCATTGTATTGTAAATAAGTTTCTAATGAACAGTTCAATTTGCAATGTAGATTCATACTAAATTGGTCTCTTAGTTAGCACCCAGCAGTGTCAATGCTTGCTTTTGGGAAATTCATACTTTTTTTAGTGATCACTGATCAACAAAATGCGAGGAATGTAACTAATTCATTGATCACCAAGTTTTTTAATATTTCAATGCCCCCCCCCCCAACACAGCGTGCTTGCTAAAGATGTTGGTCACACAACGGTTTCTATTGAGAGACTAACCAGACCTATTTTCTCGGTAGTTTCTTTTTGTTTGATACAGATAATCTGATCGGTATGTTTGCCTTTTATCATTAGGTAATCAAAATATTATGATGAAATGAACACTCATAGACACACAAAAACCATATCACCCTGGAGAGGCTGAGTAATCCCATTGAGATATGAATCTGAATAATCTCATGAATGTTAATTATATAAAACTATTCAACCAAAAACTCCATTTCTATTTTAGATTTGATCCTTACCATCTAAATATCTATTAATAACTAACACAACTTGATACACAAAATTTATATGTTACGTCTCTATAGTCTCGCTCACACTAATAAATAAATTCACCCAAAATATACCCTGTATCGATGCATGGGACCTTCAGACCCCACAATCGCCTGGGGGTGCCAGAGTTCTTGGAGCACAATATATTTGAGGAACTCTAATCTGAAAAAATAAAACAAGTGATGTCAAAAATCAAAAAAATAATCTTTAAAAATTTGCTGGGGGCAGTGCAGTCAGACCTGGCATTGCCGCTGCATATATGCCAGACTAGAAGACAAATGGTTTACAAGGTTATTTGGAGGAGTACAGCTCACACCAACTCATCCAAGCCAAATAACTATCTATATCTTGGTAGATGGCCCCCTTGTCATAACGCCAGACGTTGGATGCAGTGTAATATTTCATTTTTTTTTAAATAATAAATGACCATCTTATATACCAGAATATATATATATATATATATATATATATATATACATATATATATATATATATATATATATATATATATATATATATATATATATATATAGAGAGAGAGAGAGAGAGAGAGAGAGAGAGAGAGATTTGCCTGAAGAAGCCCAAACAGGGTAGAAACATAAACATGTTTGTATGGTGAACCTTGCTCCATTATATTTTATGCTTTACTCTAAATCAACTAAATGTTTAAAGTCGAATGCTCTAAGAAATAAACTCATCATACATCAGATATTGTAATATATCATATTATATCGCATCCCTGATTTGTATTGCGTGTATATATATATATATATATATGTGTGTGTATATTACAGGAAAGTTCAGTGAATTTAACCATGAAAAAAATTCTAGAAAAGTAGAAAAAGGTGATAAGTTGTTCTCTCGGACATGTATGCATAGTTGCTAACAAAGTGTATTGCTCAGAAAAGGGTAGCAGCAAAATCTTTTGCATTCAGTTCATGTATGCTATTTAAATTCCCCATGTATCACTTCTTATCTGTATATATTCATTGATTTAAGAGAATCTTACTTTTTATTTTCTCTCTAATTTTAAATTCCCGATTAAAGAGTTCAGATAAAACTGATTTATCTAGACCTTTTATAAAGGTAAACTTCATTTCCCTTACATGAGAAAATACAATGAATTAGCCATTTTTAGTAAAATGTACTCAATTTTTAGAAGGAAAAAAAGACTTCTTCATATCGTCTTTACTGATCAATAATCTAAATAAAAAGAAAGCAATTAGTTTTCCAAGGGATTTTATGAATCACCTGCACATATATATGCTTTACCTCATAAATTAAGCAGTGATGATGATGAAATTAAGTAACCTTAATGAAATAGAAACCAGTATGGTTTTAACCATGAATTGATTTTTAAAAAAACAAAAAATAACCAAATCTGGTTAGTTATTCAATCAGAACCAACATATAAAGAATGTCTTTGAATAGTACATCATGTTGGGGGTGGTCAATCAAAAATGAAAAAAGGTATGACCAATGAATAAGTGCTACTCTTACCTTTTGTTAGGCAGTCCAAATCTTAAAAAACAAGTGTGAATGCTGCAGGACGCAAATTAAGGGATCAATTTAGCATAAACTTACATTGCTGATTGAAACCTTACTAAAACATCTATTTTGGGGAGAAATTAAAAAAAAAGAAAATTCCCTGTTCATTGAGGAGAGTATGTCTGCAAATTTCAAGTTTCTACTTTGAATGGCTGGGCAAAGTCCAGATACATCGTTGCATCTATCTATTGATAATAATATTTGAATCTTTTGTTTGTTTGTCCATGCTTCTTTCATGTTAAAACTTCAAGGCCTACCATCTTATCATTTGGCACGGAGAAAAAAAAAATCAGCTTCTCACATAGGCTCATCTTGGAGGCCATTTGAGGTCACCAGAGATCATTTTGTAGCCAATCTTTGGTTCTAAATATAGGAAACAAAATATTTCTATATTAGAATTTTCTCCATAATTCCTTCTTGGGAATTGCAAAAAGATTTCTCTCAATAAATTTCCAAGTGTTTTTGGCGCTTTCACACAAGAAACACTTGTCTTTTATTGGGTAGTAGTAACAAAACAGACACGCACATATGCATACACTCTCAAAGACGATTCAACTGTAGATTGGTATGCCCATAATGCTATTGATCCTCCCAAATTGAGCAATGGACTTTCCTAGCTGTCAAGCAGCTTCCAGATGTCATCAAAGCCATTATTCTAACATGGGGAGGCAAAAAGGAGGATCCCCGTTATTCCAACAGACTTGCCCTTTCAATTCTCGCGTATCCAATCCGCAGTGAGACTCAGTTTTGCAATGAACCATCAACAAGAACCAGGAACAATCTTTAAAGATTGTTATCCTCAACCTGATTTCTCCATGCTTTTTCCCTGGTCAACTTCATGCTGATTGTTCTTGGGTTCAATCCCCCAACAACACCTCCATACTAGCTCACAATGGGAGAAGCGTAAATGTTGTCTTCTTGTAAGTCCTGTTTAACTAAGAAACTACATTTGTTTTGTTTTGTACATTGCATTAGACACACTTATACATACCTTTACAGAGATTTCTCTTTGTGAGTGTCTAGTTTTTAATACATAAAGTAAATAAAGAGATTGAAAGATATATATATATATATATATATATATATATATATATATATATATATATATATATATATATATACAGATAGATAGATAGATAGATAGATAGATATAGATATAGATATATGCATAGAGAGAGAGAGAGAGAGAGAGAAATTTATAAAGAGAATGACAGAGAAGCAGAGAGAGAAGGGGGAGAGAAAGAGAAGCACACTCACACACATGCATATGAGTACGCGTGTGTATGTGAATATCGGCAGCAAATTTTAAATATTAACATATTTAAGAATCTATAAGTTTCCCATTTGTGGTTTTCACAAAATAGATACTTATTTGTATAACCAGGGAGATATTTAAGTGCATCATATAATGTATGTAAGTATATGAGCTTTGAAGATTTTGAGTGCTTAATGAACAGAGGAAAGGAAATCATTCCAACTTTCAGCAAATATTGTACCTATTCCATAAACTGAAAAAATATATTTGCTTATATTTTACTGGTTTGTGCAATCATACATACATAGGTACATGTTTACACATGACAACCAATCTCCATGAAATCCTCAAAAGACAAAGAAATCAAGTGAAGAATTGCTCTAGGATGGCAAGCATTTGGTAGAGCAAATTCCACCTTCAAGAATAAAAAATACCCTTAGTCCTGAAAGGAAGGATCTACAACCAATGCATCCTCCTGTTAGTCACCTATGGAGCTGAAACATGGAACCTAACAAAGAGACTGACCCTCTAACTGAGAACCATGCAACCAGCACATGAAAGAATGCTTAACATCACATGGAGAGATCACAAGACAGCACAATATATTTGAGGAAAAACAAGAGTCTGAGACATCATAGAATCCATTTGAAAACTCAAATGGTAATAAGCTGGTCATGTTGCAAGAATAGCAGACACCCACTGGACATAATGACTCAGAACTTGGATCCCCAGAGATCAAATGCAAAAACACAAGTTCAGAAAGTATGGCTTGTGATGCCCATGATAGAGAAGGAAGGTCCTTGTCCAATGACAGACAATAAAAAACTTAGAAAGAAGGTTTTGATGTGGTATGATTAAGGTATTACTGTGTATAAGCTTGAAAAAATTGCTTTGTGATAAACCTTTGAATAGTGCAGTTTTGAACAGTATGGAGAATTTGGGAACAAATATCTGTGAACACATCTACATATACATAGATATAGGTGTTTATTCAGTATATACATAAGCATAAATTGAATTATATGTCGCTAATAAAATGTTTACTTATAGTTACAAACTGAGCCAAGCAACGTTATGCCGAAGTTGTTATTTGTAATTTTAAATGATTTTACAGGCACTACAAACAGAAGAAAACATTTTTTTTGAATTTTTGTCTTTGATATTTCCACTGACTATTTGAACTCAATCCAAAGCAAAAGTTCAAAGATATTCATTTAAGAAAAATCGGCAACACTTCCAGAAGAAGATGGAGAGAAAAATCATGAGAAATCTATTTTAGACACAATTATCTATCTTAAATACATATATATATATATATATACTGTAAACCCTCTTATTAATGGACTTATAGGAAGGAGCAGCTGTTGTTAATGAAGACTGTCCGGTATTACCAAATTATATATTAAAAAAGAAAAATAGCCCTAAGACATAAAAATAACTCAAATACATACATCAGAGTACAAAGATATGAATAACATTGTAAGAGAATACATAGTAATTATAAATAAGGGAAATGAAACAAATTTTATTTACTGATAATACTACTCTTTTCTTGGTAATAACAGGACCATTTCTTTGTTACGAGGAAATTCTAAATGATAATGTAGGGAAAGTACAATAAATCAAGGGGTCATAAAGGGAGTGAATTGGAGAAACATTGCCTTCACTGAAAGTGTAAATAAAGAAGACAGAACAAAAAGTACAAAGCAGTTGCGTATCTGTCGCCTACTGATCATTTTTTGTATTTACTAACAAGGTTGCCAGATTTGTCTGATTTTGGATATTGTATGTCAGATAAAGATTTAAATCAATCAGACATCCAAAATTGTTGGATTTTAGACTACGCATAAGTTTGGATAGATATTTCCAAAACCTAAACAGCTTTGTATACAAAACATCCTTCAAAAAACTATAATTAAGGTTAATTATTTAATCAATAACTTTCGTTTCATCACAAAATAGAAAGATAGAAATTGGGATAAATTTGAATTACAATATGAACTACAATCTTATTGCTGGAGCACATTTGGATCAAAATAGACAGAATTTTCCTGCAAAGTACTTTCTTGGTTTAAGTTGCAAAATATAATTGCTGTATTTAATTTCCTCTTTAGTTTTTTTCGATTTCTAAAATTGTCTATTGAAAAAAAGAGAAAAATAAGTTTCTGTTTATAACTCTAGAAGAGTGAGATTGACCGTTATCAAATCTTGAGGTGGATGTAGGATTTGTAAAAACAATGTGATCTTCAGTGTGGCTATAGGCTTTCCATTATCCCATCCAGTACCGCAAAGCAGAATTGAAACCTTCACTTCAGACCCATAGGCCGATATCCAACCTTTGGACTACGGAACTGGACAGGTAATGAGGCTGAATTTAAGCGATATATTTAAATTGCGCAGAAATCCCTTATCCACCAGAGTGCTCAATTCCTATAGAAGAGCATTATATATATATATATATATATATATATATATATATATATATATATGACAGGTCTGGTTAGTCACATAAACAGAAATAATCACATGACCAATATCTTTCGGCAGCATGTGGTGTTGGGTGTAATCAATAAATGATTTACTTCTTTTGTCTTCTGTTGCATGGTGATCATTGAAAAAGTCCAAATTTTCAGAAAAACAAACATGAACACTGCCAGGCAGAAACTGAGGGATCAATTTCTGATAAACTCACATTGTACATTGAACCCCCTATTAAAAACCTATTAAAGGGGGGAATTTGAAAAAAAATAAAAATCAAAATGTTTCTTCAAGACTATAAGGAGTAAATGTTCAAATTTTCAGCTCCATTGATACATGGATAGCCAGCCAGTCCTACTTAAAAAATGAAGACACTTATGTTGATGTTGAAAGTTTTGATTGACGGTTTCTTATAGACATATATACCAACAGATAAGAGCATACTTAGTGACCAAGACAATAGCACCAAATGAAACCTATGTTTTCAAATTCAACAAAGACATGCAATCCTCACTTGGGAGTCTAAGGCAACACAATCTTCCTATCCTCATTTCCATCATTTAAAACGCGTCCACTAAATATGTGTATGCTAACATAAACAAAGACAGAAAAACAACACATACACACATACACACACACACACACACACACACACACATATATATATATATATATATATATATATATACATATGTGCAGATTCATGCATACATTTTGTACACATTTATTCATATACGCATTTTAAGGAATTGAACTCACAACTGTGTGCCATTTAGCCTAAAAAGTAGTCAAAGAGATTAATATTTTCAGTGATTTCAATTTTTTTTGGATTGTTTGATTAGTTTATACATTGGGAGCTGATCAGACTTGGAAAAATGAGATAG
Source organism: Thysanoteuthis rhombus (assembly GCA_963457665.1). Classification (NCBI taxonomy): domain Eukaryota; kingdom Metazoa; phylum Mollusca; class Cephalopoda; order Oegopsida; family Thysanoteuthidae; genus Thysanoteuthis; species Thysanoteuthis major. The sequence continues at coordinate 21,098,272 of OY735214.1, read as the reverse complement.
ATCTACTTATTTGAAGCATGTCTGAACAGTTTTAAGCAAAATCTGTTTTTCCATAACCATCCAAGATTGAAAGGCAATACCTATTCCTTCCTATAAAAAAAATAGAATGGCATGTTGATTTGAATCTTAACCATTTTTTTAAAGTTTATCATGGGGTAAATCCCATTTGCTAGTCACAAACTGTAAAATATCTAAAACATCTTGTGCATGATTTTTTGGCAATACATTATATCATTCAGGTCTATCAGTCCTCTGTACAGTTCAGATTTGGCTCCTTGCAAGTTCAGGCTCCTCCTAAAGCTAAAATAGACTGTGGACAAGATTGAGGAGAATGCAAGAAAGCATCTGATGGTGATCCTGAAAGAGGATTCTGTAGACTTTTCAAATAGTAGAAAGGATGCTGGAATAAATGTGTGAGAGAAGTACTTTGAAGGGATCTAAGGCACCATTGTCATTAGGTAGGCTATTTCTTTGTTAACATTAAATTATTGGATACTCTCCACGCAGGCCTTATATACTAACTTTAAAGTTAGATGATACACCTAAATACTACAAATGCATGAAAGGGTAACCAGCCTATAAAAGAGGATTCTTAAGATTGATATATAGAAATACAAAGGCCACAATGGAATTGGTAATTAAGATAAACCATGAAGATGTAAGGAATCGCTTGCCTGGGAATTGAGTTGCATGTGCGTAGACACAAAGGAATTGCATTGTTCACCTTAGTAAGTGACAAGTCTGTTAGAAATGGCGCATTTACATGAAAACATAACATGGTCTTTCTGATTTCTCATCTTGTTGCTTGTTAAGCCTCACATTTCATGAGACATGTAACATTTGGAATTTCATTTACAACAACATGTTTGGCATGTTTTGATTGAGGCTTTTACAACAGCAGCAACTGCCTATCAGGCTGGGGATGGGGTTCTGGTTAATAGAAAACTTGGTTTAATATTAAAGAGGAATACAAACAGATCGTTTGTGTTTCACTCCCATTATTATAGTGATTCCTTTACTTGGAAGCTTTGATCGAAGGACGTTTTAAAAAATCACTTACTGTATTTGATAGCATATAAGACCTCCTCTTATTTCAATAGGGAATTTTAAGAAAAAAAAAATACATTTCCCAGAATTCCTCTCACTTATCACCTAATTTTCAACCCCCTTTTAGGTCCTGGCTAAACTGGGGCTGGATAAAAAGGGTTACATATACATTTTGAGCCTTTTTTTTTCTCTCTTTAAAGTTGGGATCTTATATGCTGTCAAATATGGTGGATAAAATTATTTCCATGAAGAATATTTTTGATCCATTGATACTTGTAGTGCCCAGCATTAGCCTTTGCATTATGAAGACATCATAGGTTTACATACAAATATATATATATATATGTATATATATATATATATATATATATATATGCATATGCATATGTATATGTATATGTATATATATATATATATATATATATATATATATACATATATATATATATATATATATGTATATATATATATATATATATATATATATATATATATATATATATATATATATATATATATATATATATATATATATATATATATACATCCTTTCTTCATATTTGGTTGCACCCCCTTTTTGATAACCATTTCTGACATTACTGCATCCAAAAGCTTATAGATATAAGCTTTCTCACTTGTTAGCTAGTAGTTTCTCAAACTCTTTCTTTTTAATTCATCCAAGATCTTGAATGTTTGTTGCATTCCTGCGGTGTATGGTACGTATTGAAAACACAACTCCAGATTTCTGCTTTCTCTAATGATTTCCAATGGGATAGAGATTAGGACTTATTACAGATATGTTTTAAACAATTTGATTTTTGCCTTTTCAGTCATTTGTGTGCTTTTAGATGTGTGCTTTAGATGTTTATCATACTGATGAGGGGCTATATATTGTAAATCAAACCTAGTTTTTTCAGACTGAGTAGCACATTTGGCTCTAGAATCTCTCTGTAATCCTTTGATTTTATGATTTCTTTTTGTATAGTCAAGGCCCCCAGAATCAGTTATAAATGCACCCAAAACATTATGGGTCCTCCATTCTGCTTAATTTTGAGATGTGTGCTCTTTTCCTTGTAAGGTATATTTCATTGTCAAAAAACAAATTGCTGATTATATTTTGGTAGCATCTGTCCACTGAATATTTGCCCAGAAGGATTGCTGTTTGTCCAGAGATTAATCATCTTTTTTCCCAGCAATGAAGTCCTTCTTTGCTTTCACTTAAAAGGAAAAAAACACCTCAAGAACTGTTAAGGTTATAAGAAATATTGTTCTTCATCAGTCATAAGAAATATTGTTCTTATATATTTCTTTATAGATGCCTGGTTCATCAGTTTGTAGAATTTATTCATGTTGGAAGGTCAACAGTTTGAAGAATTATGGGGTTCTAGATAGTTCTCGTTGAAGCATGGGTGCTCACTATGTTTGTGGGCCCAAGTGGATGTCAGTGGAAATGTTGAAGGAGGAAGGGAGATGTATGTAGATGTATGAACATGAACCCAGATATTAGACACTGTGAAACAGACACGTACAAATAGTACATGAGCAAATAAAAAGTACATTTAATTCATATCATTTATGAGGAATAAGGAATGAAATGAAATATATATAATGGAAACATTAATATAATTGATCATGTAAAGAGAAGAAAAGAGTAGAAAAGTGGCCTGTTTAGTTTAGGTTATTCCTATTTGTAAAAATGGAATATGGGGAGGAATAAGTATTTGGGGGACACGTGGCATAAAGGGTCTAATGTAGTTCAGTTTATCTATCAAATGGGGCTAGATGAGTCATGCCTGTTATAATGAGTGACATAGTTGACCAAACTAAATCATAAATAGGCATATAATTTAATTGAACAAGGTGTTATTTGATGAATAGACACAGGTCAAAATTTTAAAATGATCTACATCCTTCAAAAAAATTGAATGCAGCACATTCTAAAATGGGGGTTCCAAATGATCTTACTGAAAGTTCATTCATATATTAGGGGTTGCAAACCAAAAAAGTCACCAAAACTGTCAAAATAAGCTTCTTTAGTTTCTAAGTTAGTCCAGCTGGTTACATATGTATCTATCATGTGTACTGGCAACAACAGTGGAGCTAGCCGGCTGAGAATTTAAACATTCACTCCTCATTATGTCTACAAAAAACATTTGCTACGTATGCTTATGCTAAATCAGTCCCTAGATTGCGCTGGCTCGTTTTTGAAAATTCAGACATTTTACTGATTACTGCCCAACAAAAGGCGAGAGAAGCAACTCATCCATTCATCACACCTTCTTCTAATGACCTTAACACAGCATTCTGCCAATAGATGTTGGTTATGTGACAATACCTATTGAGTGACTAACCAGACCTGCATATATTTCTTTCTTTCACTGAGCATTCTCAAGATCATCATCTTCATCATCCTCCTCCTTTTTGTGTCTGTTGTTAGACATAGACCTTCCCCAAGATTCACCAAACCTCTCTATCGTAGACGTCACAGAGCCAGTATCTTTTGAAATTTTCAGTTTGTCCCACCATCATATATTTTGTCTTCCCCAGTTTCACATGTGATCTCTAGGGATGCACAATGAGAGTCTTGATGTCCAATGGTCGTCTGCCATTCTCGCAACATGACCAGCCCATTGTCATTTAAATTTTCTTATGGATTTTATAATATCTCTGATTCCAGTTTTTCCTCCAATATATTATGCTGTCTTGTGATCTTCCCATATGATGTTGAGTATGATTCTCCCTTGTGCACATTGTATAGAGCAACATAATATATAAAACAGGAGGGTAGATCATTATTATCAATTATCTGTTACTATTTACTTTCATTTTAATCGTTGCTTTTTATTGCAAATAAACTCAGGCTGGGTTCTCTTCAGTAGTGAGTAGATAAATTGACTGTACAGGTCAGAATAAAGAATAAGTTCCAGGTGAGAATTGAACTCACAACCATTATCACTGAACTACAAGAATTCAGTGGTGAGCACCAGACCAAATCAGACCCAATGCAACAACATAGGTAAATCATTGCAGAAAATTTATAATATTGATTTGTTTAATTGATGCGTTTGAACAGAGAAGGAAGAGAATAAAGCTGTCTAATAAGAGGGTAGGAATGGAGGGGGGTTGATGCCTGCTACTGATATAATGTGTGACAGACATGGCTCATCATACATATAATGATAATGAGTGATTAAACAACAGCTCAGTTATATTCTACTCACTTAAAGGCTACTTTCGCTGGCCATTAGGCTCAATGTCAAGTCACTTCCTTCGTATTGAATCAATATTATAATCATTTGCAAATAAATAGATAAATGAACAAAGCAAACTATATCTAGTATTTTCCCTCAAAAGAGGGAAAAAGTTTCCCTTCACTTTTGATCCCGAAAAAGAAAAAAAAATTGCCCTCTGAATTTTGACCTCTAAAAAAGGAAAATGTTTCCCCTCACTTTTGGACCACTAAAAGAGAAGGAAATTGTGTGATCAGAATATGAGACCAATTAAAAATCCAATGAAAAAAAATGTTCTCACCAAGTGAGATCATGTAAAAACCAACATCCCTAAAAAGTGTTATCAGAATATGAAATCAGGTAAAAAAAACAACTTCCAAAAAAATGTTTTCTGAATAAATGTTCTCTTATGAAGTCATAGCATTCTTTCATGAAGTCACATTTCATTTTGACATCACACCCAGTGGACACACACAAGTTTAGCCTTATATGTATGTTATAAACTGAACCCTACTTCTAAAACATAATGTAATAGTTGAAAAGCATCCGGATTGGTTTCATTCTTCAAGTTCAAGCATTTGATGGTTTCAATTTCATTTTTGAGATGAGATATAATCCATAATGGTAATAATTGATAATGATAATAGTTTTTTTATTATCTGTTAGCAGCATTCCTTGAGTCTGTTGAACTGGTTTACTTTCATAAAGAACACATAGATTGAAAAAAATCAGTAATTATGTTTAAGATAGTAGCAAAATCAATTTGAAGAGATAACTAGTTGTGTTGAACTTGATTTTGATTACAAAGACCAATGAAAATATTAACTCCAAGAATTCTATTAGAATGTTCAGTCTTTTTTGTTAGTCACCTCTAAAATCTAATGTCTATAATTTTAAAGGAATTTAAATTTGGAAGAAAAAAGACCCTGGGTCTTTTTCATTACTCCTTACCCCTGAACCAGGGTAGAGGAGGGAGCTTACAGAAAGAATTTAACATATCAGTTTCCACTGATTGCGAAAATTCTGGTCTGGTGACGACCAACAAAAAAATCTCAAAATACTATGCCCTATATTACTAATCTTATTTTATTTCAAATTTTTGGCAGCATTAGCTTCTGGTTTAAGTTTCAAAAATCTGACCACTAGTCTGATCCCGAATCTTACTAAAAAGAAATATACAAGACCGACCATATGAGAAAAAGATTGAAATGTTCCCCCAAGAAACTTTGGTTGGGATTAATGAAAAGTTTTGATCAAATCTATTTTGCACAAGAAAAAGATTTTTTGAAAATGGGAAATGAGAAGTCTGAGAGCCGCTAAGAATGTAAGGGTTGTTACCTCAAACTCAGGAAATACAAAACCCAGATTTCAAACAAAGAAAAAGAACTGCTTAAAAGTTCATGACAACCATTGAGTATAGGATGATTATCTCTTTTTTCTGATTACAAATAATATGCATAAAACATTGGACAGAGATATTTTATGAATATCATAATATTTGATCCGGTTTTATGATAAAACACTATAAATAATCTGTTAAAACATTTTAGACCTTTCTGGTTTTTTGAGAAAAAATGAACAACAGAGTCAAGCAGATCTCATTCTAAGTAAATTCAGATAAGTGGCCATAAATCTGTAAAGCTAATCAGATAATTCAGACAAATATTTTTTTTGTTGTTACAAGCTATCAACCAAAACTGTCACCAAAACAGTCAACATAGTTTTCTTCAGTTTTTAAGTTGGTCTGGCTGTCTGGCTATATATTATGTATGTATTGCACATACAAGCTGCACAAATGAAGCTAGAGGATTGAAAATTTAACATTTACTCATTGTATTGTAAATAAGTTTCTAATGAACAGTTCAATTTGCAATGTAGATTCATACTAAATTGGTCTCTTAGTTAGCACCCAGCAGTGTCAATGCTTGCTTTTGGGAAATTCATACTTTTTTTAGTGATCACTGATCAACAAAATGCGAGGAATGTAACTAATTCATTGATCACCAAGTTTTTTAATATTTCAATGCCCCCCCCCCCAACACAGCGTGCTTGCTAAAGATGTTGGTCACACAACGGTTTCTATTGAGAGACTAACCAGACCTATTTTCTCGGTAGTTTCTTTTTGTTTGATACAGATAATCTGATCGGTATGTTTGCCTTTTATCATTAGGTAATCAAAATATTATGATGAAATGAACACTCATAGACACACAAAAACCATATCACCCTGGAGAGGCTGAGTAATCCCATTGAGATATGAATCTGAATAATCTCATGAATGTTAATTATATAAAACTATTCAACCAAAAACTCCATTTCTATTTTAGATTTGATCCTTACCATCTAAATATCTATTAATAACTAACACAACTTGATACACAAAATTTATATGTTACGTCTCTATAGTCTCGCTCACACTAATAAATAAATTCACCCAAAATATACCCTGTATCGATGCATGGGACCTTCAGACCCCACAATCGCCTGGGGGTGCCAGAGTTCTTGGAGCACAATATATTTGAGGAACTCTAATCTGAAAAAATAAAACAAGTGATGTCAAAAATCAAAAAAATAATCTTTAAAAATTTGCTGGGGGCAGTGCAGTCAGACCTGGCATTGCCGCTGCATATATGCCAGACTAGAAGACAAATGGTTTACAAGGTTATTTGGAGGAGTACAGCTCACACCAACTCATCCAAGCCAAATAACTATCTATATCTTGGTAGATGGCCCCCTTGTCATAACGCCAGACGTTGGATGCAGTGTAATATTTCATTTTTTTTTAAATAATAAATGACCATCTTATATACCAGAATATATATATATATATATATATATATATATATATACATATATATATATATATATATATATATATATATATATATATATATATATATATATATAGAGAGAGAGAGAGAGAGAGAGAGAGAGAGAGATTTGCCTGAAGAAGCCCAAACAGGGTAGAAACATAAACATGTTTGTATGGTGAACCTTGCTCCATTATATTTTATGCTTTACTCTAAATCAACTAAATGTTTAAAGTCGAATGCTCTAAGAAATAAACTCATCATACATCAGATATTGTAATATATCATATTATATCGCATCCCTGATTTGTATTGCGTGTATATATATATATATATATATGTGTGTGTATATTACAGGAAAGTTCAGTGAATTTAACCATGAAAAAAATTCTAGAAAAGTAGAAAAAGGTGATAAGTTGTTCTCTCGGACATGTATGCATAGTTGCTAACAAAGTGTATTGCTCAGAAAAGGGTAGCAGCAAAATCTTTTGCATTCAGTTCATGTATGCTATTTAAATTCCCCATGTATCACTTCTTATCTGTATATATTCATTGATTTAAGAGAATTTTACTTTTTATTTTCTCTCTAATTTTAAATTCCCGATTAAAGAGTTCAGATAAAACTGATTTATCTAGACCTTTTATAAAGGTAAACTTCATTTCCCTTACATGAGAAAATACAATGAATTAGCCATTTTTAGTAAAATGTACTCAATTTTTAGAAGGAAAAAAAGACTTCTTCATATCGTCTTTACTGATCAATAATCTAAATAAAAAGAAAGCAATTAGTTTTCCAAGGGATTTTATGAATCACCTGCACATATATATGCTTTACCTCATAAATTAAGCAGTGATGATGATGAAATTAAGTAACCTTAATGAAATAGAAACCAGTATGGTTTTAACCATGAATTGATTTTTAAAAAAACAAAAAATAACCAAATCTGGTTAGTTATTCAATCAGAACCAACATATAAAGAATGTCTTTGAATAGTACATCATGTTGGGGGTGGTCAATCAAAAATGAAAAAAGGTATGACCAATGAATAAGTGCTACTCTTACCTTTTGTTAGGCAGTCCAAATCTTAAAAAACAAGTGTGAATGCTGCAGGACGCAAATTAAGGGATCAATTTAGCATAAACTTACATTGCTGATTGAAACCTTACTAAAACATCTATTTTGGGGAGAAATTAAAAAAAAAGAAAATTCCCTGTTCATTGAGGAGAGTATGTCTGCAAATTTCAAGTTTCTACTTTGAATGGCTGGGCAAAGTCCAGATACATCGTTGCATCTATCTATTGATAATAATATTTGAATCTTTTGTTTGTTTGTCCATGCTTCTTTCATGTTAAAACTTCAAGGCCTACCATCTTATCATTTGGCACGGAGAAAAAAAAAATCAGCTTCTCACATAGGCTCATCTTGGAGGCCATTTGAGGTCACCAGAGATCATTTTGTAGCCAATCTTTGGTTCTAAATATAGGAAACAAAATATTTCTATATTAGAATTTTCTCCATAATTCCTTCTTGGGAATTGCAAAAAGATTTCTCTCAATAAATTTCCAAGTGTTTTTGGCGCTTTCACACAAGAAACACTTGTCTTTTATTGGGTAGTAGTAACAAAACAGACACGCACATATGCATACACTCTCAAAGACGATTCAACTGTAGATTGGTATGCCCATAATGCTATTGATCCTCCCAAATTGAGCAATGGACTTTCCTAGCTGTCAAGCAGCTTCCAGATGTCATCAAAGCCATTATTCTAACATGGGGAGGCAAAAAGGAGGATCCCCGTTATTCCAACAGACTTGCCCTTTCAATTCTCGCGTATCCAATCCGCAGTGAGACTCAGTTTTGCAATGAACCATCAACAAGAACCAGGAACAATCTTTAAAGATTGTTATCCTCAACCTGATTTCTCCATGCTTTTTCCCTGGTCAACTTCATGCTGATTGTTCTTGGGTTCAATCCCCCAACAACACCTCCATACTAGCTCACAATGGGAGAAGCGTAAATGTTGTCTTCTTGTAAGTCCTGTTTAACTAAGAAACTACATTTGTTTTGTTTTGTACATTGCATTATTTTTCAATAGAAAATACATTTTCAGCTGTGTATAGTATAGATCATCGTTCATTCATTTGCTGTACTCTGTAGGAATAGATATATTAAGGAAAATTATTCATGATTATTTTGTCTAAATTACAATTATTATCCCCTGGGCAATTCCAGGTATACCTGCTTGTAAACATATATAAATGTTAGCACACATGAATAACCTAAACCAAACAACAGTGTTTAAACTGGTTTGTTGTGCGTAGCAGTGATTAATAAAATGTCTAATCCTGTAATCATCTTGTAGTATATAAATATATTTGAACTTCATGATATTTAATTATGAGGTTTGTCCGGAAAGTATCCATCCATTTCATATTAATGGAAAAATAGTCCACTAAGGGTAATGGTGCCTTATTCTCCTTTGAAGTACTCTCCTTTGGGACCTCACACATTTATTCCAGCATCCATTCCACTTTTCAAAATACTCTTCAAACTCCTCTTAATCTTATTCATTCCCTGAAATCTCTTTGGGGAAAGCAAGAAGTTGCAGGGAACCAAGAACTGTAGGGATGCTGACAGACCTTCATGAAACAATATATTGCAAAAAAAACTGTATGAAACATGAAGAATGGGCAATCATAGTCACTATGAATGCAACTGTCACGCAGTGGAAAAGCTCACTCAATGGCATCTCATGGCCGACTGAATAGCCTCATGGGGGAGTGATTGTCTATGCATCTGCAGTAAGGTCTGTGCAGGTTCCATCAAGGCCATGTAGCTAGTTCTCGAGATATTCAAAATGGCTGAATTCTCTCCGGACAGATCTTATATTAATGAATTAAAAGAAAAGAAACTGCTTCTTGGAGAAAATTGACCAGCTTAATATGTTTCACCTTTGCAATACTAAACTAAAAAGTACTCAGAGATTGCATACCACTGCCAACGCCATTGTAAGGTGTACTAATTGTGCATGGATCTACCCCGAAATTCAATTACTTCTTCCATTGCCCACACTTCCATAAAATTTCATAGAAATTCATTGAGAAGTTACGAGACAGATCTGGGGAATTCGGGAGACAGATCTGGGGAATTCGGGAGACAGATCTGGGGAATTTGGGAGACCAATTTGGAGAATTTGGGAGACAGACATGAACTTTTGGTGATATTATTTGTTGGGCACATATAATTATGACACAGGGGAAGTAATTGTGCATGGATCTGCCCCAAATCTAATCACTTTCCATAGACTATTATTCCCCCTCTCACAAAATTTCATAAAAATTCATAGAGAACTTTTGGAGATATCCTGTGGACAGACAGATGAAAAGACTGAAGCAACCAAATACATATACCTCTTCAAATTCATTGGGCAGAGGTAAATATTGTAGAAAAGATTTTACATTTGTTACCTCTTAAAGGCTAGCAAACAAGACAAAAAATAATTTATTTCAATGCGTATCCCTTTTGGCAGTTATTCTGCAAGTATATTTTTTAAAAAGATAACATTTGAATTTAAATCACTCCATCATTAAATCTAAATTTCAAATTCAAATTTTCTGATATTTCTAATTTCAAAATTTGACATGAATCATTAAAATTTTAGATAAATTGTGATTGGGAAGTTAAATAAAACAACAAACACTCAATTTGAATTTGAGATTAAGTACTTCCATAAAGTTGATTTCAAGTTTTCAGCCTCTCATCTCCATTTCATAACATTTTAAGTGGAAAATAATTATTCAATTTAATTTGGTCAGCCCAAGAGAAAAGTTGTTGTCTTCCAGAGGAGGAACTTTATTTATATTCCTCAGAATGAAGAGAGCCTATGTTAGAAATCATTTTGAGTAATACTGTTAATTTCAGGGATAGTTTCATCCCAAGTGCTTTTTACCATAAATTCACTTTGAAGGAAAATCAATATCAATTTACAATAAAAATGTTTTGTATATTTCATCATGTACTATCAAAAGTTGTAAACTCTATTACGATTTATGTTATATGAATTACTCTGGTCAATCTATTTCAAGAGTGTGTTATTTAGATCTTAACAACACTTATACTGATGAAAAATGGCATCCTGAACCCCTGTTTACTATCTTGATTATGCAGCAAATAATTCACGATTCCTATTTTTTAGGTACTGATGAGTGTGTAGTACTTGTTTTTTTTTAATTTTTAATGTTTAGGATGACTTTCAAGACTAAACTGAAAATTTTTAATTGCTCAGAAAACATTAAAAAAGGAGCTAATTTTATTAGCCTCAATTAGGTACCATAATTTATCTTAAAAACCAGGTAATGTTCATTAGGGTACCAAAAGTAATTTCATCATGACAGAGCCCATCTCTCTTCAAGCTACTTTTTAATCATAATTATCTCCCAGACTGGTTGCCAACCATGCCTTGAGAACCATGTCTGCCCTGCTATTTATCCATAGCTGGAGCATGGAGTGGACAAATCTGTCTCAGGCAGTGTTCTAACTTGGCGCACTGAGTCCATTCTCCCCACCATGAACCTGTTTGGTCAGCCGACACCTCCATCGTAGTCTGACTAGTCACTGGTCTTGAAATTCCTAGAATATTGGTAATAGTATATTTTCTTTAACACTTTCACTGCTACAGGATACACATGTGCATCTGTGTGGCTTCTTGTCTTTTGCTTCTGATGCACACAGATCTCCATTCCATGGTTTTATTTAAAGCAATATAAATAGCAATGTATTAGACTCAGTTTTAGCCCTGCAGGACTGAGCAGAAGACATGATCATTTTGTTGCACTGTATGTTGGGCTATGCAGTGAATGCGTTAAATTCAGTTTGACTAATTGGGCTTCAAAGCATAAAAATGTTTGTGATCAATAAAAATGCTATTCACTCTCAGACAGGGAAAATGAAAGAGCCAAGGATTATACTTTGAATTCAACTTTCAAATTCCTGAAAAGCTTGAAATTGCTCCTGAAAACAGCGTAATTCTTCAATGAATAGAGTTTTTAAATGCAGAAATCTTTTGTGAATTAAATGAAAAAATGTTTTCTTCAATTACCGACTGGCGCAAGGGGTAGTAACTATGATCAGAAGTTTTTTCCCTTGATTTGATGTTTAATTTTCAAAATGTAATATTAAGTGTAAATGTAGGCTTGTTCTGTTGATGCTAGAGTGGCCAAAAGGTTTTAAGTGCTGTTACTTAGGTGTGAATTGAAACCTCACTCTATTACTCAACTGTCGGTTTCCATTTTTAAATCGTATTTGTCCATTCCTCTCTCATACATAATTCCAAATGTACATACACTAAGAAAGAAAAAAATCATTATATTTACAAAGAGATCAAGTCTTACAAACACCAAATTATCTTTTGTTATCATTGTTCTAAGCTTATATGATTTTTACCATCTCAAGATGAAATGAAACATTTGCTTATATATAGGCATAAAGGATTTATAAAAAAAATCATCAAAGTGTTCGAGTACGGGGAACATAAAAGAGATTATTTCTTAAGAACAGATTAAAAGATACAGTTTTGAGATTGTGGGCTTTCTAAAGTGTAAGGCTATCCTATTTTTACTGATCTGAGAGAGCTTTTCTTAGTGATAGTCAGCAAGCTAGTATTCCACACAATTCACTAGCATTATCACTGTAAACCAAACTATCATGGCCTTGTGTAAGACCAGTGGTTCTTAGAATTCCTAGTTACATTCCTCCCCTTTCAATCCTAGGTTCCTTCAGAATTTTCCACCATTATACTTTCCATTATGCATTCCTACCCTGATTGGAATCCCTCCCCAATTCCTTTGCACCTCCCTTCCCATTTGAGAATCACTGTGTTTGACAAAGCTAAACCTCATAGATATTTACCTCTACTGTTCTGAACCAACCTACTTCCCATTGTACCCAGTCACTCGTTCTAAAACATTTCCTAAACATTGACGTTTTAGATTCAGTTATTGTCATTCATAATTTTTTCCCTCTAATTCATACTGGAATTGAGTCCATGTTAAATCAATAGAGTTGTTAAAATGAGATAAAATCATTCAGTCTATTTGAGCAGGAAGACTGTGGATGTAGTCAAGATTTTTTCTATTATTTTTAAAATTGTAGATTTTATAGTTGTTGTACACATTTTTCATTAAGACATTTTGATTGTTTGAAAACTGATTTTACCTTACAACATAAAATCTGTTACCAAACAATCGAAATGTTTTAATGAAAAAATGTGTACTACAACAATAAACTCTGCATTTCTAAATATATTAAAAGACATCCAGTACATCCACAGTCTTCCTAAAAATTATCAATTTTTCTTCTACTTAACCATATTCAAATAAGAGTGATGAGAAACTCTCTTCAATTTTAATACACATATAAGTTTTATTGAAAAAACTACAATCATTTACTTTACGATTCTTGGTAAAATAGGATTTTTTTTGGCATTTTAAATGAAGACATTTTTGGGCTTTAAAGATGTACTTTTTTTTAGACAAACTGAAAGAAGACTTTTTCTCACAAATCAGTGACACAGAAAACGCTTGCTTACAGCTTGTAAAAACACACACGCAAAAACTCGATTACGCTTTTAGGACTTTAGCAGTTACCTCCCTTGAAACTTCAGATTTGTATAGAGTGCCGAACAGAGAAATGCACTATTTTCGAATCTTGACAAATTCAATTTCTTTTCATCATCCTGAAAATTTACCCAAAGATTTCTTTGAAAGATGATCACTTAGAATTCTGTGGGTTACTGAATTAGTATTTATAACGTAATAATCATAATTTCCCACTTTTTTATCTACTGTGTAAGTTTTGAAAACTCACTCAGTCCAACTTTGACAAAGTCAAAATAAACCCAAGCACACATTTAAACTGAATTATACAGTATTGCATAATAAAAATGGTTTTCTTTTGAATTAATCTGTTTGTCAAAAACATTCTCAGATGTCATCTCATCATTTTTTTTACAACTCACCGTTCCAAAATATATAAAAGACACAGATATAAAAGCTTTTGATTATAACACATTTATTTTTTCATACATGTTTCTATTCTCTGTTCTAAGTCTTAGTTTTATGTAAACAACTGCAGGAACTTATTACTCAAAAAAATTATTCTCAACATTTTCAAATGAGTCATAGTAAATCTTGTATAACCATATTTTTCAATTGGAATGATAAATAAATAGTGGATGAGATGATCACTTTGTCACCTTTTGAAAGATTTCACTCAAATCAATGGGGTTACTTAAGCCTACATCAACATCATCTTGCAATGCAAAATATTTTTTTAGGAGGAAGATTCTTCATGGAAGTAGGAGATTTACCATTGAAGTGTGCAAAAGATGGCGTCCATTTTGTGTTTATATTTAGAAGCCAAAAACTTAGCAAACAAGATTTCTTTTTTGTTATCACAAAAAAAATTGACAAGCTTTGGAAGTTGTGTGTAAGCTTGGATTTATTTCCACAGGTATCTATTGAGAGACAGAAACCAGAATTTTTTCATAGTAAAAGGACATGTTTAAAATTCCCTAACTACATGGCATTTAACAACTTTTTTTACACAAACAATTCAAGTTGCAGTAAAGAACAGATGTATTTTTTAATCAGTAGTTTAAAAAATACTCTTTTTCTTGAGAAAAAAATGTTTATGCAAAATTGTTTTCATTTTGAATCTAGTTTTATAGCAAATGCATTGATGTATAATGTCCATGTGGTGTTCTGTGAATTTTTAATTACCATTTGTGCAGCTGTAACGAATGCATTTTTAAAAAAAAGAATTACTGAATTTTTGAAAAAAAGCTCCACTGTATGCAAATGTGAAGCCTTTTGATATTTAGTCTTGAAAAACACAGACTAATGGCATTCACCTAACCTAACATAACAGTATTATTTATTCAATTATAATTATTAACGACCATGTATCCTAAAAGCTTAGAAATATAGTAAATACTTATAATTTTCAATCATATATTTTTTCTCTTAAATATTCACTGCTCCAAGTTGTAATTCCTAACATGCAATATATGTTGTTGGATAATGTCAAGACTGGTAAAAGTGTGACTTGTAAAAAATACACCATTAAATGAAGCAGTATTAGTTGTCTTCTTGTTGCCTCCAACAAATCAACTAACAAAATAGAGGTATTGTAACTGTATCCCAATGGAATGAGGTATCTTTCTTCAAAGAAAGGAGAGTTATAGAATTGACAATTACAGTCTAACCTAATCTAGCCAACATTATACAATAGGATGTGCTTTACCAACTCAGTTATTCTGATTAAGCAATGTAAAATGATTGAACAAAATACTATAGAAGACCCGAAGTTGCAATACAAACACCAACCAAACCAATACCATTTACATCTTGCTGTAATTAACATAGACTAATGGTATTCTATCTAGGCCAACTGGACAGTATCAATTATTATTGACTACATTTTATCCTAAATGCTGCCAAATAGAGTGAATTCAGAATAATTTTCTATCATATATCCAAGTTTTTTCCCTTGAATATCCAATGTTCTGAATTGTAATTATTGGCATGCAAGACTAGGTGTTATGAAATTATTCTAACTCGTCAGTGTCTCTTGAATATACTTATATCAGTCAATTTTGTTTCCATTCAGGATTCAAAGATAGAGACAATTTGCTGTTAATTTTAGGTGTATTTCTGGAAAAAAAATTCGGTTTCCTTTTTCTTTAGCGGTTAATATAATAACTTGGTCATCAATACAGGGGAGGTAACTCCCTTTATTATCTTCCTGACGATATTTTCAATTATGACACTAGTAAGTTCAATACACATTGGGTGCCCATATTAGTGGCCTTGAGTCATACTAAGGTATGCTTAATAAATTGATAGTTAGGAAAATTCATGAATCAACATTACGATTGCCATTTTCATTTTTTTAATTTTTTTTTTCGTAGATGAATCGATCTTTGTCATGATTCACAATCCATATCTACATAAAAAACAATTTCCAACCGAGTTATCTTCCTTGAATATTTTTTTTCTTGTTCATGCTATATAAGTTTCAAAGAATGGGTCCCCAACCTGATAATGAAAATTTTCTTGCAAACCGGCTGACAGTATGTGCGGAGTTTGGGGCTGGAGAATATAGATGATAACTCATCTACATCACAGATTGGTGGCTGATACACTCAATTTCATTTCTAAAAGATTTTATCTAACAAATTTCTTAAAAAGATTCAAGGAAATTGATCTGCTTTTATTTATTTTTTTAAATGTATATTCAAATCATCTTGTTTCCTTACAGCCCATTTGCATATGCTTTGCAGACTGGTACCAATCCATTTTAGAGGGCGTAATAACTACTTTTTATTCATTGCGGACACTCAAATACAATGGGTTAGACAACATAATGGGTCGATATCAAATGGCAAAGTATTTTAGAATTGAATGATCAGAATGTGTGATCAACCTATCTTGAGACACTTTATGGAATTTTTTTTTCTAATCAATTGGTTGAATATGATTTCTTTTCATATCATCTGTGATCTTGAAATATAAATCACTGCTACCAACAACAGAACAATCATTGTTTCTGGGTTTAAGTTATTCATATGTTCCGACATTTATAAGTATCTATCAATGTTTCTATCAATCTGCCTATCCAGACTTGAACCCAGCACCAAACATAGTTGAAACTTGAAATTTTACACACATTCTTCCTCCAATGAGCAGAAGAAATTAAATTTGTGTTTACTAATACAACAAAAGTTTATGCCAAATTGGTCCCTTAGTTTGTACCCAGCAGCATTCACACTTGTTTTTTGAAAATTTATACTTTTTGTGATCAAAGCCCTAAAAAGGCAAGAAAAGTAATTCATTCATTGATCATCCCTTTTTCCAATTTTTTTACTGATCACTGTATTAAGTGACAAACCAGACCTGCTTTGTTTTTTCAAAATTATAAATTTATGATTTAAACCATACTGGTAGTATTTTCATCAAGTTAACTTGATTTTACCACCACCATTGATCAAGAAGCAAAATACATGGGTGGTGGAAATTCCTAATTTCCCTTGGAATGCTAGTTTTCAATGAATTCAAATATTTGGAGTTGGTAACATCTTTGAAAACAAAATAGCAAACCAATTTCTATCAATGTTCAGGGTCACAGAAGATCCTTTTGTACTGATGGCTATGAATCCAATCTTTCCCCAATATCAATCACTTTGATTATCTAGTAATTAATACATGTGATTAAAAAGTGAAGATGATGCTGCTCACATCTCCTTCATTAAAATATTACTTATGTACAGGCCTTAAAAACATTTTTGGAATATAGGTGATGTCAACTATGTTACTTATAAGTAGTTTGCAGGCCAGATGGCCGGGGACTACTGTGATCTAAAAATCAAGATCTAGAAATATGGTTTTGAACCAAATATAATCTAATACAACAAATATGCATTAATAGTCTGTCATAATCTATTTTTGCAAATACCCGAGTGTATTTATGTTTAAATACACAGAATTCTGTAGGATAAAGTTTGTGGACTTATACTTGCCTTTTTTCGTTCTTTTGTTCAATGCAGGTAAATGTGGGAACTCAAAGAGATTCTACAAGTGAAAGTTAGAATCTAATCTGAAGCAATAACAAGTTTCTTAAGAAAAGGATATTGCTTTACAATTCTGGGATTTGGAAAGTATATTCACAAATAACTCAAGGTAGGTACCTTAAATACATATTTTGCATCTCACAAGAGCATAGAAGAAACATGTCAAAAATTTATCTCAAGATAAATTTATCCAAAGAGAATTGCATGGTTTTTTGCAGACATTAATGACATACTTGAAGCTCTTCTCAATGTCTTTGATGAATTTTTAATGCCTGCTCAGGATCAAAATTGCATAAAACTTATTTCTTACTTCTCATCTACTTTCTTCTCTAGCCACGAGACACATTTCTGCTGTTAATACTCTGCAATCTACACATATAATAAGCATATATTTCTTCACTGTTTGTTTTGTCTTCCACATCTCTATTGTGACATAACAATTACATCATAGATTACATCATAGAAATTCTTAAGACTTCATTTCTGATCACACATTTAAACAGTTTGCGTGGAATTGAAACTTTAAAAAAACTTGAAATTAATATACTTGAAATATTAAAAAATAAATCACCCAATGAAATTGCTTGTGACTTCTTAGGGCCAAGTCATATAAAAATAACTCTGTCATTTTTTATTGTCTATATCACAATGATTCAATTTCTGTATGTTTGTTTTTGTGTTTGCAACCATCACACAGCAAAAACGACACATCTTGGTGCAATTTTTGTTTGCATAATTCCCTTAAAATGGTCTTATTTGGAGAATGAAGCAATTCTCAGTTCAATTGAGCCACCTGTTCATAAGTCATTTTTAATTAACTATATATTCACAATAAACATCTGTCAAAGGGTTTTTTAATAACTGCTAACTAACCCAGTTAGTTACAATAGGAGTAATTCACAAGACCTACTTCCTAACTTTTGCACAGTGAGGCATCTAATTATAGGTATTTACTAAGCTCAGCTGAGTCTGACACAAGGCTTGAAGTTTCAGGTACCAAGCATCAATCCCAGTGATGTAGTAATGGTCTGCAAAAAATAACTTGCTAAACATCGCTCTATAGCACAGCACCTCAATATTACTTCCAGTAAATGTTATTCTCTACTAATTGATTTATCATTACTGACTAAAACTGACAACACAGGTTTTCCCAGTTTTCAAGTGAGGTTAGTTTTTGACTGGCTGGCCTCTTGCATGTTGTACTTACACTAATGGAGCAAGAGGGCCAAAAACTAGAATATTTGCTCCTTATTATACCCTGAAAAATGCTTCTTTTTTTAGAACATCTTCCCCCTCAGATAGAATTTTAATGATGGTTCAATTTACACTGTAAATTTATGCTGAACTTAGTTTGTGTCTTTGTTTCCTTTAGTTTGTGTCTGGCAGCGTTCACTCTTTTTTAAAAATTTGGAATTTTTTAGTGATCATCATCAGTCATTTATCGTCTGTTGTTGGACATGGACCTTCCCTGTGATTCACTACACTTCTTTATCAAGGGCGTCGTAGGGCCAGTACTTTCTGAATTTGTTTAGTTTGTCTCTCCATCTTGTATTTTGCTAGCCTCGGTTGCACATGCGATTTCTAGGGATCCATGTTGTGAGTCATGTTGTCCATTGGTTGTCTGCCATTCTTACAACATGACCAGCCAATAGCCATTTAAGTTTTCTAGGAGATTCTATGGTGTATTTGACTCCTGTTTTCTCCCTGATATACTGTGATCTCACCATGTGAAGTTGAGCATGATTCTCTCATATGCACTTTGCATGCTTTTCAGTCAGCGGGTGTGTCTCTTGGTTAGTTTCCATATTTCAGCTCCATTGGTGACTATCAGGAGGATGCATTGGTTGTAGACTCTTCTTTTTAGGATTAATGGGATCTTCATGTTTTTGAAGGTTGAGCTTTCTCTGCTGAGGACTTGTCATCCTAGGGTGATTATTTGTATGATTTCTTCTTCTTCTTTTGTGGGTTTTATGGAAATTTGTTTTCCTAGGTAGATGTAGTGGTCTACTTTCTCCAGTTTTGCATCTTCGATTTTAATAGTTGTGTTCTTATTCCCGACAGGGTTGTTGCACATGACCTTTATTTTGCTGAAGTTCATGCATAGGCTGAATTTTTTTGCCTTCTTCATTTAGTTCATCTAGCATTAGTTAAAGGTCATGTAGGTTCTCTGCAAAAGAAGCACAATCATCTGCAAATCTGAGGTTGCTTAGATATTTGCTGTCTTTTTTGATTCTCCCATTCTCTCAGTTTGTGTTTTGGAACATCATCTTAGGGCAGGCTGTGAAGAGTCTGGGTGAGCTGGTATCACATAATCTCACTCCTTTTTGGAGCTGGAAGGGTTCAGAGTCCTTATGTAGCCTGATAAAGGAGCTGCTGTGACTGTATTGCAGTACTCTGATGTATACAGTATATGTAGAGTGATGGCTTTCATGACCATGAGAATTTTCACAGAGTCAAAAGCCTTCTTGAAGTCTGTAAATGCTACAGCAATTTTATTGAATGGAGATGGTCCATGGCCGAGTAACTTCTAAATTCAGTCTGATCCGAGGATTGATTTTCATTTAGTGTTTTAGTGATCCTGTTTTAATTGATCACCCCAACACTGAAATCAACCAAAAGATGTTGGTTATCTGACAGTTTCTGTTGAGTAACTAAACTGACATCTTATGCTGATCATTTTTTAACAGTGACTATTTCGTTATTTGTTATTCCTGATTGTTTCCATTCTATAATGAAGAATACAGGGCCAGATTAGCATATATGCAACCTATAGAAAATCAACAAAATGATGATTCTGCTGAACCAGATGCAGATCTTCAAAGTGTGCAACAATTCTGCATACAGAGTGTTTTTTGTCATCATTGACAAATTACTGGCAAGTTTAACTCACTGTCAGCATGCTCTCATGATTTTGCATTCATCAATTCTTTAAAGGAGAATAATGCTTTGCAGCTGAAAGTTGATACGTGTAACTTAAAGAAAAATTACATCAATGACTTGGAGACAAACTGCGAGGATGTGTTTGTAAATTTCTCAGAATCTGCAAATGTTTCAATTGCCCTGTGACTATTCTTTACATTGCCAGTCACAATCTGTTAAGGCGAACATTCTTTTTCCAAACTATCATTGATTAAAAACCAATTCCATTCAACAATGGCTCAGAAACGATTTGATGTTTTGATGTCAATTGAAAGTGATGTCATCTCTTCAATGACATTTCAAAGCATCATTGAACAGTTTTCTCACAATAAGTCTAGACAAAAGTCTTTAGCTTAAATATTTCTAAATATCTTTCCATTGTGCTCACTCGCTCAGAATACCCACCCCTGGGTGGCATTCCTCAGCTGCATGGTGGCTATGACAATAAAGTATTGAATTATTACTTAACTCATGGTTTTATGGCTGTCGGCCCTATATAGCTGGGGATAACCACTTTGGGGGTAAATATTTCCAAACGTTTTTAAGTAAATAGTATGCTCTTCTTAGAGAACATTCACTCCAGTTTACTTTTTAACAGATTATGAAATGAGAGTAAATTTAAATAAAACCCATCACTTTGAGTTTTATTTATTCCAAATAAATTGAGGAGAAAGATGAAATTCAGGTGGTTATTATAATTATGACATTAACTTTTAGTACTTAAAAAAGGTAACAATTAAGTTTAGGTTTAAACTTATTTTTTTGTGTTTGCTTTAAGGACTAACATCCCAATATCTGAACAGCGAATAAGTAATATCATTAGTGATACTCTATGCTTCATGAAGGGAAATAGTAGTTAAAATTAGTACAATGGGTTTAGGTCAAAATTGTTTTAGTATTCACCTTTAATGTTATATCATATGTATAATAATATAACATTAAAGGTGAATAAAAAAGGTTTTCCGACAAAAACTGAGGTGTAATATTAATGTAAAAAAATCAAATAATAACTTCGACCTGCTTAGATTTAGTTATATATATATAAAAACAATTTTTAGTCTAACATACTTAACAATTCCAATCGTCAATTTTGTACAGTCTTAGAATTTCATTTTTTACTTTGAAAAATCATGGAATTCTTTGGAGATTATAGTTAAAGCCCTTAAGAATGAAACATCTAAAAGCCTACAACCTTTTTTTTTTGGTGTGGGGGGGGGGTTAAAATGCAATTTTCATGGAGACATTGGGGTTAGGCAAATCTTTATTGAAAGGGAAATTTACTTGAAACATCTACACATATAATTATTATCAATCTGAAGATGTCTTCTGTCATGTATAGGGATGCAACTGATGTAGTGAGATGGAATTTCATCCATGCAACTCACATTTTAAAACAGAATTTCATTTATGTTCTAATGATGTAATTAAAATGCTGAATTGGAAAAAAAAATATAGAGTAATGAAAAAAAAAAAATCTGTTTGCAGTCAACAGAACACTATTCTCCTTGTTCACTGCAATGCAAATCTCTATCATCAATTTATATAAAATACAATGTGTATATCAATATGTTTCATATATGCTGTCATTTTTGACAACACGAGTAAACTATTTATATATAATTAACTATTTTTTACAACATATATTTTTCAATATAAACTAACTCTTCAGATGTCATACAATTTTGAAATGGTGTATTTTGTATGAACTTTGATTTATTGAAAATAATTTTAGTTTCAGTTTTTGATATGGATGATATGCAAAAACAAAGCAGCAAAAATGTTTGATTTTTGATAATTCAATATTTCCAAGTTATCTGATTTGGTATCCATTGTCTTACTGAATCTTTATCAATTACTGTAATACGATCAGCTCAGCTTATCTAGAATCTGAACCCTTCATTCCAGACAATAGTCTAAAACCCATAAAGTTATTGAAACTCAAAGAATAAAGATAACAATTTAGCCTCCAATATTTGTGCTTGATTATTGAAATAAAGTAAAATTCAGAGAAATTTATTGAATAAAATTGTATGAAGAAATGCTAAAATAATTTTTCTGTTCTAAAGGTTGCTAAACTCCCGAAATTCCGTGTTCAGGGTCATGACGAAAGAAGTTTTGGTAACATCACTCATGGATTCTATTCCTAGCCCTTCAATCTACTGTAAATAGTCATATTCTTGGCAACTGATGAAGAATTTTTTCAAAATACTGGTTTCTAACCTTGACGTATTTGCTCATTAGGAAATGTTAAATTTGGTGGGTGAATGAATGAATTGCAACTGTTTAAATACTATAAAGTTACCTCCCTTCATTAACACTTGAAAATTGTATGACACCCCTCAGACCCCAATTGTTAGGATAGGCTGTGTTTTTAACATTCAAGAATATCAACGAGAGTTCAGCAGCCTTCCATCCTTTTTGCTAGAAGTTTACTTGGAGAATGTTGGCAGAGTTTGAAAACATTTGTATCAGGCCATGAAAGAGAGCTAAAAAATGATTTTTGTGGGATTTCACTTATTTTCAGTTATCAATTCTCCTACAAACAGATGGCCTAGAATGACACTGCAAAGTTTGCAAGATTCAAAAGCAATGTGAAATACACTTAAGGTAAAAGAGGGAAAAAAAACGAGCCAAAGTTAAAAGCAATCTATGCTGACAAATATGCATTAGAAAACTGTACAATAGGTCCTTTCTAGAAAGAATGTATTAGCTACACCTATTGACTGCCACTTCTGTATTTTATCTCTAATTGTAGTAAAACTCTTTACAGTTTATTCAAAATATCTCTACATGATTTGCTTCACAGCCAGTTACACTGTCTGCTGCTTGAATCTGGTAAATGCTGCACAAGTATACCAATAGATGTGAATAAAATGTTTTTTTTCAAGCAAGACTTGTCTGAAAAGTCTGTTGGAATTACTTGCTTGATAGAAAAAAAAACTGACTCTAATCAGCTTATAGAATAACCACAGCACAAACAGAAACAACAGTATTTTTGTGAAATTTATGAGCGGACTAGTCGTAGTCACCATTTATGCGACTGGACAAGTGAGAACATTAATGACATATGCAAGAGAGGTGAGATAGAAGTTCTTCTACATTCCCATTTCTCTTAGCAGTAATCAGCCAAAATCAAAGGCTAAGTGAAAAAAAATGTTTTGCTGAAAGTGTTGTCAATTTCAAGGGAAGGCTTGAATAAAAGATGACAGAACTTCATGAAATTTGACAAGTAAATATCAACTTTTATATAAATTTAGCAATGACAGGTCAGTTAAGTCACTCAAAAGGAACTGACAGGTGACCAGTGTCTTTTGGCAGCATGTCATGTTGAGGGTGATCAATGAAAAAAGTGGAAAAAAGGGTGATCAATGGATAAGGTACTTTTCTTGCCTTTTGTTGAATCTATAAAGAGTCCAAATTTTCAAAAAACAAGCATGAATGCTGCTGGACACAAACTAAAGGATCAATTCAGCATAAACAAACATTGTAAATTGATCCCACCATAAAACTTATTTTTGGAGGGATTTAAAAAAAAAAAGCCAAAATGTTTTTTCTGGACCTAATGAGTAAATGATTGAATTTTCAGCCCTCTAGCTTTATTGGTGCAGTCTGTACACTTGGCACATACATATATACATACACAGACAGTCAAAATCATTTAAAAACTGAAGAAACCCCT
Organism: Thysanoteuthis rhombus; assembly: GCA_963457665.1. Taxonomy (NCBI): domain Eukaryota; kingdom Metazoa; phylum Mollusca; class Cephalopoda; order Oegopsida; family Thysanoteuthidae; genus Thysanoteuthis; species Thysanoteuthis major. Next base: position 21,073,959 of record OY735214.1, on the reverse strand, counting down.
GTTGATAGTTTTTGTTGACAGTTGCTAATGAACAAATAAATGATGTTTATTGGTATACGTCTTGTTGAAAGAGAATTATCTTAAATAATTTAAGAATGATCCAACAACATATTTACTCAAAAGGATAGCGTTATATGAGCAGGAAGGTTGTACGGCAAATATAAGAAAATTTTTAGCATGTGATTGATCTGGCATTAAAAAGTCACTGAAGAGTCACGGTGCAATTAATGTTGAAAATTGTTTGGAGCATGTGTGGAAAATAGAGTGGATTCAAAGAGTTGGTCTGTTCTGGGCCCTTTTGAACAATTAGATTGGATCAAAACAGCCTCAGGTGAAATGAATTATAGTGCATTCTGATTTGTCCAAAATTTTACTGTACTCATTTTTGTTTGGTTGATTTGAATCTATATTTTTTATGTTTGTACTTGACAAAATTTTGTGGCAAGTTTCAATATCCACTTCCAGTTTCTTATGACTAATTTTTGTAATTTTGGTTGTGGCTTTCGTGGCGACAACTTTCAGTTGCTACTTCATAAATCAGAAGAAGAAGGGTTCTGATTCAAATTTTATGTGTCAGGTAATTATCGGTATGGATCATTGGAAACTGTCAACCAAAAGTGCCAACATAGGCTTCTTCAGTTTACAAGTGAGTTTAGATGGCTATCTATCTATCTATCTATCTATCTATCTATCTATCTATCTATGTGTTGTACATACAGGTCATACCAATTGAGCTATAGGGCTAACAATTTAGATATTTACTCCTAATCATGTCTAGAAAAAACATTCTTTTTTTGAAATGCCTCACCCCAAGGTTTGGGGGGGGTCAATTTGCAATATAAGTTTATGTTGATTTAGCTTGTGTCTGGCAGTATTCAAACTTCTTATTTTAAATATTGAGACATTTTTTAGTGATTATCACCAAATAAAAGTCGGGAGAAGTTATTTATTCATTGATCATCTTTTTTTCCAATTTTTTAATTGATCATTCTTAACATGGCATCCTGACAAAAGATGTTGGTCACATGACGGTTTCTATTGAGTGACTATCCAGACCTGTCTATCTAATAAGCTTTGGATCAAGCTGATTCAAATGTTTAACGACAAGCAGTCATCACTCAGGGTCGCTGAGTAAGTGGGTTGAATGATTCTGGAACGTGGAAACAAAACCCACCACTCGCAATTCAATAATACGAAGCAAAATCAATACTGCATACAGTTACTAGCTGAATTTTGATCTGAAATTTTCACTGTATGATGTTTAGTCTACGTGATTAATCTTCACTTCAGCTAATATATGATGGTGAATTAACAACTCAGCAAACAGACACAGTTATTAGTTGAATTTTGATCCGAAATTTTCACTGTATAATGTCAAATTATTGTGATTAATATTCACCTCAAAGGTGAATGAATGTCTGTATCCTGACATGGTTATTAGCAGAATTTTGATCTGAATTTTTACTCTATAATCTTTAATGAGATTAAAATTCACTGCTGATATACAAGTCAATAAGTCCGTAAAATTAGTCGCATTTTGATCTAAAATTATCATTGTGTAATGTTTAATCTATAGAAAAACATCGGGTTAAATGCATTGAAGAGAAAAGAGATTATGTTGAAAAATAAATACTTGTTATGTAAAACATTTGGAAGATTTATCATAGTGTGAGGAAAAGCATACAATCTGTACTTATAAAAGTATAGATCAAATTATCACATTTACTCAATATCTCAGTCATAGACATTTGTGTCAGCCATGGTGTAATAAACATCATAATTCACTTTAAACTCATTCACAGTTGTTGATAGTACAACATACTTAAGTAATCTATTCCATAATCCCACCACTCTGTTGCTTAAAAATAATTTACTGATCTTCAATCTATCCCAACTCTCTTCCGTTGTATGTACATGGCCTTTCAGTCCCCCTTTCTCCCTTATGGTAAGAAAATACATCAGGTTCTATTAGTTCTATATCATGAATGATATTAAACATTTCTATCATCTACCTGCTTCCTCCTCTTTCTAGCAATGTCATCCCTAAATCCTTCAACTGACCTTCATAAGACATACTTTTCAATTTTGGTACATATACTTTTTTCACTGTTAGTCGACAGACTTATTGATGTACCAATGTATATCCCTAATATTGTCACAGTTCTAAGTTACTGATATTGCTAAACTGGAGAGAAAAGTAAAGTCAATAACAAAATTAAAACTTGTTAGTATCAGAAAATTGGTAATAGTGAGATGAATCCAATAATAATAACAGCTTATGATAGAGAATCATTCTGTATGGAGGTTCCATGAGAGGTTATTTGGGGCTCTGCAAAAAATTTATATATGTGCAATATGTTCTTCTTTTCATACTGTTAATAAATTTACAAACTTGATTTTCATTGATCAAGAATCTAACTTTAGCAAACTATATTTTGCTTTACATCAAACCTGTTGAACAACCATAGACATCAAAGATGGCAATAGGTTCTATCTTTTTTTTGTAAGTGCACGTGCTTGAGTATAAGTTTGTTCATGTGTTCCAACATTCCTTGTCATACTGTTTTGTCTTCAGACAAAAAAATTTGCATCAAATACCCCACTAGACCCCTTCAAAAATGTTTTTTGATTTTTGGAAAGTTTTTTTTAACCTTTTTGGGACCTTATTTTGACAGATTTATTAATGATATCTAGATTCTCCATAATCTAGATATTTCTGGATGTTTTTCTCACTATTTTAAATGCTTTTCACTGGAAAACGCCAGTGATGTCATAAATAAAATTTATTTTGACCATTTTCATTCTTCAATGAAATTTTTTTTATTTGACTTCAAATTTTGATGCTTCAATTGTTGACTGTGATAGTAAGACATTTGATTACTTTGCTATATACTTGCCTACTGAACTCTAATGTGTTTTTTTATGTAAGTAAATAGAGCTAGGAAAAATATTGAAAGGTAATCTGACTCCTTTGAGTATTTCTTCAAGGAAACTGACTTCCATTTTATATTTTTAATATTAAATGTCTATTGGGCAAGAGGGGAATGAAAAAATAAGAGTATGTGAAGTGAACATATACATAGGAAATGATCTTCTTTTATACCGTAGAATACTGATAATATAAATCTTTTAACAAACACTCTGATGTGTCGATAGTTATTCATATCATAATTTTATGCTGCAGTTCCTTGAGATGTGAAAGGGTTGACAAAGAGGGTCTTGTGAATTAAACACATTTCAGAGAAGATGGTGAGACATTTTTAAAAAAAAAAACAATGATTAAATAAATAGGTCTGATTAGTCAATCAATAGAAACTGTCATGTGACCAATATCTTCTGGTTAAATACTGTGTTGGGGGTGATAAATATGAAAATTGGGAAAAAAGACGATCAATAAATAAAGTACTTCTCTCACTTTCTGTTGGGGGGGGGGATTTAAAAAAATTCTATATCTTCAAGAAACAAACGTGAACGCCATGAACACAAACCAAGAGACCAATTAAGCATTAACTTACATTGTAAAATACCCCTTCGCTAAAAATCTTGGGGGATAATTTTTAAAAAAAGACGTTTTTTTTGTAGACCTAATACAGGGTTTGAATGTTTGAATTTGCAGCCTTCTAGCTCCATGCAGAAATAGATAGCTAGACGGCCAGCCAAAGTCACTTAAAAACTGAAGAAACCTATACTGACAGTTTTGGTGACAGTTTTCCTTGACGGTTTCCAATAATAAAAAAAGCAGATGTGTACACAGGATCTAATAAAGATGTCATCATAGATTGAGAATTGCTGTTAAGAACAGGAAATTATCTGCAATCTGTACCTCAATGGCCGATGTAATGAAAATTCTCTTGGGATTTTTTTGGTTCGCTCAACATTGATGTAACCTGTAACACCAAAGTTAGGATTTATCAAGTAAATGTCAAAACCATCATTCACTCTAATGATTACATAGTGACATAGCAAATGATAGAGGTATTTATTGGAAAGAAGCAGATGGTAAAATTTCCATCATATATTTAGTGTGTGAAGAGGTGTAGGGAATATACTATCAACTACTCGAAAATTTGATCATAAGATAATTATCTATGTTCTACTAGATGCAATACATGAAGAGTTTGGTTTTAAAACATGATAAGCACCATTTGAGAAGAAAAATGTGTTTAATCAAATCAAAAATCAAATTCTGGATTTGAATTTTTCTAATCTTCTTACAACCTTTTTATATATGAGTCTACGAAGTTGTAATAAGATGAAAAATTTACATCCAGAATTTGATTTTTGATTTGATCAAACACATTTTTTTAGAAATGGCGCTTATCATGTTTTAGAATCAGACTCTTCAAGAAAGTGAAGAAACAGATATCACTATGGTTAGGAATAGAATATGATTTAAGGCAGGTTTAGTATTCGTTAATGGCAGGTTTGATAATTAGTTGTAGTTTGAACACAGAACATCAGATTACATTTGCGGCACTGGCTGGCTGGTCCATTTGCCTACTGCCTGATCTTCCACCAATAGAGTATAGAACAACTTCATCCTGATGAGTATAAAATGAGGTTGGCTCCTTCACTAGAAGCAATATGGTGGCCTAAAAGTTTTTGTGGTAATAATAATATTGTAGAATGCCATCCTTAAATTTGGAGGTGAGGAATATCTGCTATTAATCCCTGGTAGTTAACTACTAGTCTGTTTTATTTTGTGATTTGTATATATCAGCTGCTTTATGTGGTTTTTGTTAACTAATGCCTTCATTTTTTCTTCCATGTGTTTCTGTTGGTTAGATAATCTGCTTCATGCTTAACAATGCTGGTCAGTATCTATGTGTGTATTCAAATGTGGGAAATTTGGTTCTACAACTAATATTCATTTTGTTATTTCTGTTATTGTAGTTCTGTTGAGGTTTTGTTACTATTTCAACCTCAACAGAGCTGACTAAACTCCAATTATCACAAGGAAGTTAGGCTCTATGATTGGATAGCAACTGCATTTGCATGGATCTGCCATTCCTGTAATATGACAGAACCAACAAAATCTGGTGGTATCAAGAGGTACTGCTGGGGCGCCCTGAATTATTAGTAATGATACTTTAGCTCCAAAATCATTTCCAGGGTCATCATCTGATAACGGCTTTGTTGTAGGCAAAACAACTCTTTTTTTCAGCAGTTGTTGTATGAAACTTATTTCACCACTAAATTGACTGCTGAAAAGAAATTTGTTTGAGCAACTTTTAGTACTCAATCTGTATGTTGTAGTCAATAGACTTGTTGGTTAATTTTAAATTTAAAAGATAAAAAACATGCATCATGGAAAGCAGCAGTCAATATATTCTTTTTTTCATTCTCTTCTTAGAAAGTAATTTTGTTTTTTTAAATCTGTTTTTAAGAATCAAAAATGCAACATAAAACAGATAGAACTAGAAAAAGTAATTTTGTTTACTTGAAGCATTTTTTAACATTATTTTGAGAACTTTTATCTGATAAAGGTATGCAAGAAAAAATTTAATGAAAAATGGACAGATAATTTTGGAATTTTCGGTAATACACACAGAAATTTTCGAGAAAGTTAATTAGTGTTTTTCTCCCTAAACTTGCAACAGAATTGATTTCTGAAGAATCCCAAGTTAGGATTGCTTCCTACTTTACTCTTTTGATAACATTTTGCTTGAATTATCATAACTTTCACATAAGTATGTCTATTATTTCCATTATTGTTTGAAGCTGTCAAAAATGTTTTCTTTAGCAGGGAGGAGGAGAGAAATGGGAAGAAAAATTCATAATACCTCCTGTTGAATGAAAAAAAATTGTGTCATACCAATCTCCCAAAGTAGACTGTATGATAACCATAGACTTTTAAATTTTTTCTGTTAGTAATTTAATCAATGCTACTAACTTCCACAATGTACATACCAGTCTTTTCACAAGTATATATACACATATATATGTACATAACGCTCCCTTCTTTAGGGTTGAGCACTGTTAGGTAGGGCACCTGTCTATTACTGATACAATGCAATGCTCTTCCAACTCTGGAATGGAGCACTTTGGTGAATGGGGAATTGTACATAAGTAAATATATCACTTAATTCGTTCCTACTGACTGTCAAGTTCTGCGTAGGGCAGGGGTAGAATCTGTGGGTCTGAAGCAAAGATTTTGATCCTACCTCGTGGTACTGGAAGGGATTTTGGATGGTCTATAGCCACACAGAAGAGTTGTAATACAACAAAACAGTTGTGTGTGGATGATACAATTATTAATTATTATTATCATATATATATACATATATATATACATATATATATACTTATATATATATATATATATACATATATATATATATATATATGTCAGGAATGTATGTATTTATATATATATATATATATATATATGTATGTATATATACATATATAGCTTTAAATAATAAACTTGAGAACATTTTTTATGTCACTTATTTCCCAATATCTCTTTATGTAATTTATGTAATGTTCTTGAGTTGTTTTTTTCTGTTCAACATATACTTTGTTATAACAGTACTATGTATAAATTTTCTCTTGTTGGGATCATCAGTAGTTTACCATGAAACTTTTTCAGAGATTTAAGCAAAACAACTTACTTTAACAAAAGTTATCTCCCTTCATGTATAAGTTCCCTATTCTACAATTTTTGCCGTCTCATAGTTTTATAATCAGGCAGGAGTTTTACATTAATTATGATCTGATTATGCAATATTTCCCAAAAAAGAATTGAACATATATATTTTTGATTGTAGTATTTAGTATATCAAATAACCAGTTAGAAGAAATTCTGGAATAATTGAGAAAATATACAAGAACATTCTACCATGCAAACACAAAGGCAGTGGAAGAAATCCATACAACTGTGATCTGACTCCATTTCCGCACCAGGTTATATTTGGTTAAGAGGAAAATGTGCTGGAAATGGAAACAGATACTAATGCATAGGGTACAATGAAAAGTTTAAATATCATTTTTAGGTATTAAGTGAAAAAATTGATCCATAGGGTTTTTACATTAGATTTCAATGTCCTTGAAAACCCTAATGTGTCAATAGTTTTAAATACATCTCAGTTGCATGGTAGCTTGAATTATGATTTACAATACTTGCAGATTTTGTGGATGGGTGAATGGATAGGTGTCTTTTAATTGGATTTGGAAAGAAAACTTGCAATATTTGCTTCTATTTGCATTCACAACAGCCAAAAAATGACTCACATACTTTAAGAAGTCGATTTTTCAACTAAAACAGGTTTGTTCTATGTCCATAATTTTACAAACAAGTTCTTCACTTGGGTCTCAAAATCTAGTGAGAATTTTTGAAATTTTTCAAAAGCCTTCAAAATTGATTATCACTGCAGCTTCAAGTTTTCATATTGCCAAAGTGAGTGTTGGCTGGGGGTCAGAATGTCTTTGGGAATATCCTCTCTTTTAATGTTCAGCTATGACAGCACTAAACCCCAATAAATAGTTGTCTTCCAACAAATATAGAAACCATAGTTTCCCTCACTTCCAGAATTTACTTTGTCTCTATATACATATATAGAGACGCAGTAACTCTTTATACATATAAAGAGACACAGTGACACCATGTACATATATAGAGATACGGTAACTCCATATACATATAAAGAGACACAGTGACACTATGTACATATATAGAGACACAGTGTCACTATATACATACATAGAGACACCGTGGCTCGGTCTACATATATAGAAACGAGAGACACTGTGACTCTATATACATATATAGAGACACAGTGACACAATATCTTTATATATATATATATATATCCATATATATATATCCATATATATATATCCATATATATATATATATATATATATATATATATATATATATATATATCCATATATATATATATATATATCCATATATATATATCCATATATATATATCCATATATATATATCCATATATATATATATATGTGCATATACATACATACATATATATATATATATATATATATATATATCCATATATATATATGTGTATACATATATATATATATATATATATATATATATATATATATATATATATATATATATATATATATATATATATATATATATATATGTATAGTGACGTAGTAAATTGGGGGGGGATAAAAGTTTTGACACATTTGTTAAATAAACCTGTGATATCAAAGGTTACATTAACAGATAGTATCAAAATGATTTGTAATGCATTTCTGTAGTAAAATAATTTCCCATGAGTTTGTATGTATACTTTGAGTATTTGCTGTCTTACTATCTATGTAATCAAGTCAAGTATTTGCTATGCCATAATATATGTAGGAAATTTTCCCCCAAATAATGGTTCAGGAAGTAAATATAACCTTACTCCATATTGGCTAGAACTTGAGGAGGAGTTAAAAAAAATGGTTAATACATGAAAGGATTTCAGGAAAATGTATTTTTCCTTGATATTCCCCGATGAAATGAGGTTTTAGGGGTCTTATATGCCATCAAATATGGGAAGCATTAGACTAAATGGAAGTTTCACCTATAATATCATTGAGAGCGGGGTGCAACAGATGCATTGCACCATGGTCCAGACAGCCTATGGATATCCAAGAGTTTCTTGAGTAGAGTATCCATAGACAATGAAGAGTGAATGGCCGTGTCACTATATATGTACCAAATTTGATTATATGTAATTTTCCACCTATTAATGATACAAAAGGTAAACCTTCATTGTCCTCTGTTTGGTGAGTCCCCAAACCAGCTTTGTACTGCCTAATAAACTCCCTTTCAGGGGCCGTTTCACAAGTTACATAGACAGTGAGTAAATGGATTGCTAAACTTTGGCATTCATCTTTCTACTAAACCATTTTTTCAAGAATCTATTCATTCACTATATCTTTACTCTCATTCATATAGTGATGAAATGGTGCAGTTTATACAGACAAGAAAGATGGAACCAGTAAATTAAAATTAAAATTCCAGTCTTAACTGTTCAGACTAAATCCCTACATTCCTGCCAGTGTGTTATGGGTTGGTTTGGCAGGGTGAGGCCAGTAATTCTCAGTGTTTTTTTTAAACTTACAACAACGGACTCTGTGGAAGGCCTATGTGCAACATCAGACTGAAGGCTGATTAAGTTAATTAATAATGATGATGAGACTTGTGTATAGAAGTATAAGGAGAATACTCCTTCTCCATAATTACATGACTAAGCAATTAAAATAGATATTATACTTATATTTTAATCAAAAGGAAATCATTTTTTAATTAATTCATTCAATTTTGTTACTGCATCTTTATTTTATTATTTCATTTTTTCTGTCCATTTCTTTCCTTTCATCTATCTATCTATCTATCTATCTATCTATCTATCTATCTATCTATCAATCTATCTATCTATCTATCAATCTATCTACATGACTATGTAGTTCTGAGGGTCGATAAATAAATCTGTAGTTATTAGCTGAATTTTGATCTGAGATTTTCACTACATAATGCTTGATCTATGAAGCATTGTTAAGAGTATCAATAAGGAAGGAGATAATGTTGAAAAATGAAATTTTTTTTGAGTAGAATAAATGTTTTTTTCCTTATTGGAATCTTTTTATAAACCTACATAGCTATTCACAAAACTATGTAGTTTTTCATTCACTTGTCACTCAGTTTTTCTATCTGTCCAGTTTTTTTATTTTATCTCTCCAATCCCTAATTTATCTACCTGTCTATTTATCACAACATCCTGTCATCTACTCATTCATTGAATGAATATCTACATATATACCCTATCAATCTACAACTAGATTTAGTATCTATGTATGTATGTGAGGAGATGTCCTCAAGTCTCCTTTTGACATTGGTCTGCTAGGTTCATTTCTTCTGTAATCTTACTTTAGACCCAGCCAAAGCTTATGCTTGGCACTATGAAAATCCATACGAAATCCTGTATTCATCGATTATTTCTTCAACCAATCAATAAGAATATGGGAAGTAGGGCATTATCAAAAAGATCAATTCTTCATTTTAGTCATTCTCAAAGACAATAGCCATAGAAAACCCATTGAAAAATTGGGTGGGAAAAATATTTCTATACAATGTTTGATATTTGGTACCTGAAATTTGATTCATTTTCAGACTTTTATTATCGTTGAAGACTATTAGTCACGTCTCTGTGGAGTTTTATTGTTAATATACATAAAATGGGAAATTATTTTCCCATTGAGTATAAAACTGTTTCCTCTTTATCTATACTACTGTATGTTGCAGTGAAAAAAAAAAAAAGGGAAAGAAAACAAATTTTGCCTTAACATGAATATGATGACTTTCAAAGATACATTTTAACCTCTTATATAGCTCTAGTATAATTTCCCTTATGTTTTGAACAAGACTTACACAGTTCATAGAATGAATAGAGAGACATGTTTTTGCCCAGTTATAGCTACATTAATAAGCTCATTTTGGGGCATTTATTTAGAGGACTAGAAATTACTTTAAACTATATTCATATGTTACTTATTACAGGCAAAGAGACTTGTAAGATGGTCAAGTGCAGACACCTCAGCATACAAGGGGTTCAAATTCTATGTATCTTGGTATTTGGACTTTGCACAGTCCTAATCATTCATAGAAGAAATCTTTTATGAATATATATATATATATATATATATATATATATATATATATATATATATATATATATATATATATATATATTCATATATTAAGAAATGGATGCATGATCTGATAGAATGATTACAAATTGCATTGTATTATACAGGAACTTATATTTGAATTAAAGCAGCCCATTTTATTTAAATGTTTATTCTATTCATGTTGTCCATGCTAAGTGATACATTGATTGTGTAATGATGGGTGATCATTTCCAACATGAGTTTATGCATAATAGAACGCGATTTATAATTATATATATATATGTGTGTGAGTGTGTGTGTGTGTGTGTACATACATACACCTATCACAAAATTGTTTATGTATAATGTAAAAATTTAAATTAGAATCAAAGCAAATCACTTCCAATTTAATGCAAATAAAAATCATTGAAAAAAAATTGAATTCAAAGCAAATCAAAATTATTGAAAAAACATCAAATTTAATATAAATCAAAATTTTCGAAAAAAAAACACCAAATTTAATGCAAATCAAAATTATTAAGAAAACATCAAATCTAATGCAAATTAAGATATGAATATATCTGAGTAAAAAGTGAATGTTGAAAACAATTTTTACTGGTGCCAATATGCCTGACATCAGTGTCTGAATATGTGCTCTGATCTTATTTGACTAAGATCATATTTGGCAATCACTTGCTTTATAGGCAATTATGATCTGCAAGGTGATCTTGGCCTTCTCATTCTCAACTGATGATGACTAGGCAATCAAATTTCTTCTAGTCTGATGCTGGGTTTCCACAACCCTTCATGGATCAGATATCATTGAGCATTATATCCAATCTTTGCAAAGTCTGATGTTCTTCATCCAAACGTTATTTCCTTTGATTTGACAGCCTATCAACGAGGACAGATTAATAAGTCTATAACTTGACAGTTGTTTTCTGGATTTTGTTCTGAAATTTTTACTGTATAATATTCCATCTATGCAAGGATGGCACATGGCCTTCCTAGGTGAGATATAATTTGCGAAAGGGTTTCAAGCACCTTAGGCAAGATAGAAATTTTGCTTTCTCAGTTGAATTCCAACTCTTCCTAGGTTCTTTTTCATCATTAGGCTAGACATTGATTCACCTATGTATACATAGAAAGAGAGCTCTTATAATTCTAGGTAAACAATCGTAGCAATCAAAGAGGGTGAAAGGTTCTATCATTTCTTATATTTGCGCATGTTTATGTGTTTGTTTATAAGTTTGAGAGTTTTTTTATGTGTTCCAATGCTCTTGGCCATACCATTTTGTCCATAAACTTGAAAATTAGCATCAGTACTCTATTAAATCCCGTCTCTTATTATTTTTTTCATTTCTAGAAAAAAAGCTTTTTTGACCTTTTTCAGGCCTTTTTCTAAAGGGTTCATTAGCAACATCTCAATTCTCAAGAATCTAGATGTTTACTCTCGAGAATGTAGATTTTGATAATAAGATTCTTGAGAATGTAGATGTTTTTAGATATTTTTTTTACTCTTCTTTAAATGTTTTCCTGAGGAAAGCACCAGTGATATCATAAACAGAATTTATTCTGACTATATTTATTCTCTGAAGGAAATATTTTGTATGACTACTAAATTTGAAGCTACTGTTGTTCGAATATTATCTGTGATGGTGAGTTATATATATTTTTGATATTTTTAATTCCTTAATATATGTACCTATGTATATGAATATATGACTGTTAGAACTGTATATAGACATATTTCTTCAAAATTACATTTTTCTTCAATTTTCTAACCCCTCTATAGTGTTGATGCGAAAGTTTAACACATTTTGCGAAAAATCAATTGAAACCAGACGTAGTATAAGGGTGACAGGTCTGGAGAATACCCCACATGTGAAAGTGATTCCCATCCCAACTCCATTAATATTTTCTGTGTTACATTTGCAACATGAGATCAGGTGTGAACGTTGAGCTCAGTCATTGATGAAATTTATGGCCCAGATAAACGTGATTTCTCTTCATTCAAATGATGCAGCGTTGTGTAGAGACAGTTCATCCAAGTTCCAGTGATTTACAGAAAAGAATTATCTTTGAATCCAACCAAACACAGTGGAGAACATTTTTCTCTGGTAGATTTCATTCAGATTGAAAGTTATCCTTGATCTAACCAGGATTTTTATTTGTTTTGAATTCTTATGATAAACTTTTTATCACCAGTGACTATCTTGTGCAAAAATAGCTTTTTCTATGTTGAGAAAGAATTGAAAGACAATTGTATTAAAGGCTAACTAATTTTTGTTTCTGTTGAATTCAAGTGGATGCTATTTTCCTTACTCCAAAATTTTCTCCCAAACTTGTAAATGATGTATTACAGTTGGCTGATTGCACAAGCAATAAAGAGCAGAGTAAACTTCAAAGATACTTTCAAGAGTACATTGTCTCTTGATGCGTAAATAACAAACACAAATGACATTATTTTCATATCAAATTAAATTCTCTGTGTAGAATGGCAGTGAAATCTGCGTTTGTTTTGAAAAGAATTTTTTGAAAGCAACAATCTCCAACAATAGCATTATGGAATTTACATTTTTTTTCCATGAAAAATATTTAAATAATATTGATTTTCGCATTGCTTGGCCATTTAATACATTGTATTTCAACTTTTATGCAATCAATAATCTTTTTTCAATGCAGATCTAATTGCTAGCACTTCACTTTACTGAAAGTTCATGTCAGTACATGGGAAATATAAAGGAAGAGTTAAAATCTTGTTTTGAAATTTAGTATAGTAAAATATATAAATAATATTCTTTTAGGTCGAAAGTTCCATTTTTGTTATCATTTTATCGTTTCTAATTTAACAATTATGTATTAGAGCAGTCTTATTCATTTTTCTTACAAGACATTAGGAAATGAAGAACATATTTTATAGACTCTAGTCCAAAGCCTTAACCACCAAAATACTCTCTAGACATGCACTTTGTAAATTGTATTCTATAAATTGCTTTATCTTCAAAGTGTTTGAATAATGGATAGTCATTCAGTTGCAATGAATGTACCAAAATGATACCCATTGTTAAAGTCTATTTTATAATATCCAAGGTCTTGGGAATGGAACAATAGACCTTAAAGTTTAATTTCAATGATCATTCATGTTGTTGTTAGTGTTGTAGTTTTGACTCTGATCAAAAATGATTTTCATTCAATTGAATCTTTATAATAACTTTTGGCAGCCATAAAGCTCAATGTCAACTCACAGAGAATTTACATTATAATTATTTGCAAATAAACAAAGAGGGAAAAGTACTCTGGAATCGGCATCTGATACACTTGAAGATATCTCCCTTCAGAAATAGGATCATTGATGGGATGAGTGCAAATGAATACCCCACGCTATTTTCAAGTTGAAAATTAGATTGGAAATTGTTTTATCTTCCAAGTTTAAATATATCAGCAGTATTGCGCCAACAAAAATCTCACAGTAATGTGCAGTCTCTGCTGCATGATGGTAATGAATATAAAGATATCGTATCATTATAATACAGATTTTTCCTTTCTGTTTTTGCATTCTAAATAAGCTCATTTAAAAACCTGTTTGAAACAGCAGAGTATATTGATGTCTGATCTGAAACATCTGTTACTCTTACCACATAATTAGTAGAAAAAAGATTTTAAAAATAACCAAAAGTCGTAACTCTCAGATTTTAGTTTGGTGTTCACAAAATCTGAGGTATATAACAGATTTGAATTGTATGAATTCAAGTTGGTTGGTTGAAGATACAGCTAGAATTTAAAATGCTGATTTTGAAAGCAGGCAGACCCTCTCCATCTGGAAATCTGTGCAATAACATTTTCTTACTCAATGTAGTCTTCCATCATACTAAACCAAACAGTGAATGCCATATAAATTTAAACAGCTTGCAAAAAAGGTGGCCTCATTTTTACAGAAAAAAATTGGCAAACGGAAAAGAAAATGTGGCTAATATATCAACAGGCTGGACTCATTCCCAGTAATGCGAGCTACACAGATTATAACATTTTTATTGACCAGTGTAACATAGGTATCCACTGTCCATAGGAATGTTCTACAGTTTTCTTTTTGTGCTGAGCGGAGAAAACATCCTGTGCAGATGTGGAAAGGATCATAAAGGAGAATTGAGCTATCCTTTTGACGATAAACTTGAGGAACATGACAAAGCCATATCCAAAGGGGAGATAGAGAAATCTGTTATGGCAGACCCTATCTGAAGAGAAGAGGCATTAACATTTACCTCTCTGGGATAAAGTCCAAATAATTGATAGAAACATAGCTGAAGAATGAGATCTAGTCTGACAAATGTCAAAGCCAGTATGAATCTCAACATGATTTGGGTTTCTTTGCTGGGCAGGGAGGTAATTTGAGAGCATCCCCAAGTATGATATGGAATCACCTATGTTACATGGGTTGCTGATAATGGTATTGTCTGCATTTTGCCGACTTTTCTTTTCTGTTCAGTAACTTTTTCAATTAAATATGTGCTCCCCTTAATCGCTGCTCACAAATCGTGCACCTAATAAAGGCAGAATGGATTGGATGAAACATTGTAGTAACAACAAAAGCAATGCAAGGAATCAGTTAAATTGTTCAAACAACTCTTGGAACATTTAATTTTAATTTCATACACACCTTAACATTCAATATCACCCAAGTTAAAGAGTGAAGAACTTACTCTTTACTTGAAAGTGTAACCTCTGAGGAACAGCAGACAGTGCCTCCAAGAGGAGTTTTATAAGTTGCTGCGAAGCTTTTCTGTCGCCATGCAAACACATTCGTCTTTAAGCTATCCTATTTTCATCTGATATAAGATTTTTAGCGCATCATTCTACATTTGCTTGCCAGTAAAGAGTCAATCTATAAGGAACCATCATCCAAAACTGTCAGCATAGGTCTCTCTCAGTTTTTAAGCAGGTCTATCAGGCTTTCTGGCTATATATGTGTCACAGATACTGGCTGTACCAATAGAGCTAGAGAGCTGCAAATTTAAACATTTACTCCCTAACAAAAAACAAAAACTTTTTTTTCAAATCCCCCTACTCCAATTGGCTTTTTCTGGGATGTTCAGTTTACAATATAAGTTCATTCTAAATTGATCCCTTAGTCTGTGTCTACCTGTTTTTTAAAATCAAGACTTTTTAGTGATCAAGCAACTTGTTCACTGATCACCCCTTTTTCCAATTTTTCCATTGATCACAGTATGCTGCCAAAAATTATAGGTCACATGACAGAGAGTAACTGATCAGACTTGTTTGATTAATCACCATATCTTATCAACTTACAAATTTAACACTCAGGCCCCTCTTTAAGTCTCTCAAAGCAAAGGTCTGGGGAGTGACACTTTGATACTAGGCAGAAAGCACAATACTCTTATCCTAGACAGAAGTGCCAATCCATACATAAATAATCCTGTCATTTTTCCTATTTGTATGATATATATATATATATATATATATATATATATATATATATATATATGTATATATATATATATATATATATATATATATATATATATATATATATATATATATATATATATATATATACATACATATATATATATATATATATATATATATATATATACACATACATATGTATTTCGTTTCATTGAACAATACAGAGAAGGAATGTCATTTCAAATTTTTTTTGTAGTTTTTCTTGTTTTCTCGGAAGAGAATGAATATCTGGTTCAAACTGATATAAAAATCGACTGTATATAATGTATTACACACCATATCTGGTCAAAATGGGTGCAGACAAATACATATACTTATTGATTCTCTATTGGCAGAGTTGGAAATGGGGAGGGGGTACACGGGGGTACGGCACATACCTACTTCTCAGTTTTCAGGTTTCTTGTATGTTCTATGTCTACTAATGGAGACATTAGTATTTACCTTGTTCCCAAAACCCAACCTTGCCATGTACATAATTCCTAAAACCCATTTTAATCACTGTCTATAGGTGAAGATTAGATACCAGACTAGTAGAATAATCCATTCATATCTGATTGAAAGAAGAATTAAAAAAATGCAGTACAAAATATCATCACTAAGCTAACTTACTAACCCACATGGTTTGTATTTCCAATTATACTCAGATAGGAATTGCTAAGTACTTTTCTAATTGCCTTGATCAAATCTTTTTGCTGAGGGAAGCATGTCCTCCATGATCTGAGTCAAAAAGGGAAATGACTTGCTTGCCATTCACTCTTACCTTTCCTCTCACCCCAGAGAAAGGAATCGATTTATCCGATTTCTTCATTGGCACCTGCCTTGGATTGCAATGAGATTCAGAGAAAGAACTGAGGAGTAGATTTTTGATTTTCTTTTTTTTTTTCTTTTTGGCTTATTGGTGGCTTATACTCAGAGGCGTAGCTAGAGATTTGATGAGGGAGGGGTTAGTTAGGAGCTTGGCTCCTTAAGGGCCCCCAACCAACATTCATCAGCAGGAAATACAGTTGGATATCTGCTATTTATAAAGCTTTTGGCCCCCCCCTTTATTTGGGCCCTGAGGGGCATTTTCAAATAACACCCTCATGAGTCACATCTCTGCAGACCACTAAGGCTAATTCAAAGTGTTTACAGCTTAGCAAAACTAAAAAAATGGGGAATATTCTCTTTTCAATGAATGTCGAAAAAGAAAATTACCGAAAGGTGAAAAATATTGATTTGATTAGATTTCTAATCCAAGAATCTTTTTTAATTTAATTTCATCAGATTTGAAGATCAAGTTTTCTGTGTTTCTTCTAGAATTTTTGGATAAAATCATGACTAAGTAACACAGCAGAAGCGTTTTTTCAATTTTTTCCCTGATTTTAACTTAATTATTTCTTCATTCTCTGAGAAGTTGTTGATGTACAGTCACAAATACTAATTAGCTTGCAATATTGTAGCTAAAACAGCAGAAAATTTGAAAAATCAGCAATTCCAAAGATACCATTAGTAACAAAAACAATAGTGCTTGCAGTTGGAACACTGCACAAAAATTTGATATACGGTAATTTTTGTGTCACCTCCTCTGGTGTCGCCAGATGTGGTCTGCACCCTGCCTTCTGATGCCACTGTGTGCGTATTTTTAGGGAATAAAATTGATCAATACCCTCAAGAGGCTATTGATTTTTGGTGAATGGTTTAGGAATAGCTTCAAGCATGCAAATGCATATATATATATTCATACATATATGTATGTATGTATGTATATATGTGTGTGTGAATATATTTATATATATATGTATATATGTGTGTGTATAGTCTAGAATATATATATATATATATATATATATATATATATATATATATATATATATATATGTATATATATATATATATATATATATATATACATATATGTATATATGTATAGTGCATGCCAAATTATTATGTAAAAAAGTTATTTTATTCTAAATATAGTTTTACATAAGATAGAGAAAAATGATTTGACCCAAACATTGTTAACACTGACCTGTGCAAACATAGCAAAAATGAAAACTTTTTGCACCTCAGTAAACAATCAGAGGCCATTTTTGTTATAATCTTATGTCAAAAGGTTGCCAAATCTTTGGGTAACTACTGCAAAAGTATTAAAATATGATTTGTAAAAATGATTTATCGCAAAATGAGAAGAATTCATACAGCTTAAAAAAGCCAATACAATTCTTGAAATAGCAAAACTGTTTAATAGGGACCGTTAATAGTCAAGAAATACATTGAAGTCTGTGATGCATCACTTAGAACAACAGATAAGAGCAAGTCCTGGGTAATAACACAGCAGGAAGGGTCTCAAATTAAGCATAGTGAGGAAAAAATAGACGTGAGCAGCAAAACCATATTTGAGGAGAAGTATTGCCAAATTCTCCACCATGTTGCAAAATGTGTCAGGCATGATATTCAACCACTTTTGAAGCCCAGACACCAGGTGAAACGTTTTTAATGGGCTAGAAAGTATTGACAGACTTTAATGTTGTTCTTTATACTGACAAGTGCTGAACTACCCTTGATGGATTGGATGGATGGATGGATTACAGGCTGTGTTGCAAAGGAAGAAGAGCGCCTTGTACGACTAAGCATTAGCCAAGTGGCAGAAGATTTATGTTTTCAGCTGGAATTGTAGGAGACAAGCTAGTTGGACCAGGGCATATATCAGATGCAGTAAAAATGAGTTCCTAAACTTATATTGAATTGACAATATTCAGTCTTAGTTTATGAACAGGTCTCTATCTAACTAAAATAAGTTTCAGAAATGGTAGATTAATGGACTGACCATCATTTTCTTCAGATTTCAAAACAACTGAAACTCTCTGGAGAATCCTCGAGAGAAAGTGGTACGAAAATGAGCATCAGTTTGCTACCAAAGAAGATTTATGGCAAGCTATTTAGACAAGTATGATAGCAATTACAGCTGAAGAAATACAAAATTTAACAAGACAAACAGGTGATCAATTAGTATCGTGGGCAAGAAGTCAATAAGTTTCAAAGTAAATGATCTGCATGCTATTAATATATAGACCTCAGTCTTTCATTTATATGAGTTTTTATAGCATGTTTCAAAGTTCCTCATTCCAAGTGTGTGCTGTTTAATGATTTGATCAATATACAATTAGTGCGTTACTGTGTTTTCTTCCCATGTTTAATAATTTGGCACTAGAGAAATTGCAGAAAATACCCTGTATTCTTCACCATCTACACATTCAAGTTCAATATTTGTAGATATTGCTATACAAATATTTGTGCCAAAGATCATTAAAATTCTTCCACTGTAGCAGAATTAATGAAGGAAAGATGCATTTGTAAGATAATTTGACAGGCACTATATATATATATATATATATATATATATATATGATGAACAGTGTGATTTTATTGGTTTTCTGTCCATAACAACGGACTTTCTCAATGAAAGATAACGTTTTCAGGTAGAGTTCAGCCTATCCACAATTTGAAACTATGGACTCTTCAAGTGAAATGAATTCAGTATTTTTTTTTCTTGAATAGATATTTAAAAATTCAAATTCATCCATGATTTTTTCCACTGAGAATAACCAGTAAATGATTAAAAAAAAAATGGATCTGGACTCATATCATATAGAATAATCACTGAGTTAATCTTGTTGGCAGTTGTTGGTGGGTTTAATCCTGATTGGATCTCCCGCTATTGATAGTCTGATACTAAATCATTCTAATTGATAAATCATATGAGATTAAATAAATCATAGAAATTCAGATACATGTGCAATTTTCTTTATGTGAATCAACCGAAATGCATGAGAAAATTTGATAGAAAATAAAATATACCCGCTAATTTCTTTACACATAACTAATGAATATGCATGCATCTATATATATATATATATATATATATATATATATAGTCCAGAGAGCTGTAAACAGCTTTAAACTCTAAAGAAACTTTTTCCAAAATTTTTTGTGTAATTCAGTCATTTATTTCCAAATATCCGTCAATGCAATTTATGTAATTTTTCTTCAATTTTTTTGGCCCCAATTTAACATATACTTGGTTATTATGGTACAATGTGTAAATTTTTCTCTTGTTGGGAACATCAGTTGTTAACCATGAAATTGTTTCGGGGATTTGACCACTTTTGAAGCCCAGACACAAGGTGAAACGTCTGGAATGGGCTAGAAAATATTTGAAAATAAACTTCAATGTTGTTCTTTCTACTGACATGTGCTCAACCACCCTTGATGGATAAGTCGGATTCGGTACAGGCTGTGCTGCGAAGGAAGAAGAATGTCTTGTATAACTAAGCATCAGGAGACTTATATGGAGAAAGAAATTCTTTTGAATGATAAATTGTAATTTCTTATATCTGAAATGAAACACACATGTGGAAAAATGTATGGAATATGAGAGTATGTGTATGAGAGAGAGTAATTGGGAGTTTGTGGGTGTATGTATGTGTGTGTTGATAAATCAGAATGTATGTGATTTAGATTATCTTAGTCTTTTGGTGTAAATTATGAGCATGCATATGTACTTGTCTATTTATTCATTATCTATGCGATAGACCCATGACCTTGACAAGTATTTCGTAAAAGTTGTACTTTAAAACATTTTACCGGAATTGACATGCTAAACGCCATTATTGATTTCCCAAAACTCAGATTTGCACTTAACATTCTAGGATTTTTTTTTTAATGGGTATTTCGCCTTTTGGGTGCTGGGTGGTTGGGTGAGTTGCAGTATTTCTTTTTTTGTTTGTTTGTTTGTTTTTACTTTCCAGAGAAGTGGCAGTTTCAGTAAATTGTAAAAAGCAAATGATAAGAAAAAAATCTGGTAGGGGGAAAAAAAAAAAAAGATAAAATTGTTAAATTAAATCGTAGCCAAAAAGAAAAGTTGTTCGTTCGCAAATCGTTGAGAAAGATATACAACACGTTTTATTGATTTTTATTTATTTTGATCTTTATTTTTTCTCTCTTTTTTTCTCTTCTCTGAATAACAACTTAAACTGTTAAGTGCAAGACAGAAGAAGTGGGAAATGACTCTCTATTGGGGAAAAAAAAAAGACAAATAAAACATGTGGGTGCAGATCTGAACGAATAGGAAATTTGATTCCCTATGGTTTGTTAAAAAAATAAAATAAATGCATAAGAAAAGAAAAAAGAAATGTTAAAGAAAAAAAAACAGCCCTTACAAAAGGAAAAAAAAGCTATTTCCTAAGAACTCTACCTATGCATTCGCCAAAAAGACACAAAAATACTTCCTTTTATTTCTTGCTTTCTTTCTTTCTTTCTTTCTCTCTTTCTTTAGTCATCACCTTCCCCACAGTCAACCTGACTGCTCCAGCCGAGAAATAAGAAACTCAGCTTCTCAAGAGTACATAACAAATTACAAGTGCGTAACACATCTTTATATTACTATGTCTTCGAAGTCAACAAAAAAAGAATAAGGAGTAAAAAGTGTCTGGATTTCACAGCACATGGACTATACTGGACTCTAGTGGAACGGCCACTGACAACGTCCACCTAAGTAAGAAATTATTCTAAGAAGAAAAAGAAGATCATAATCATGTCTGGAGTACTCACAGAAAATGACAGCTGACATACCAGATAATTGAGGATCACTCATTTCTAGTTTCACTTTTGAGGATCACTCATTTCTAGTTTCAGTTTCACTTTCACTTTTGATGCTGTAGTATACAAGTAATTGTAACAACTTGACTCAACATAGCATCAAAAACAAAGAAAAAAAAAAGTACTAGTAAAGTGAAAATTTGGAGAAAAAAAGTATTTCCTCACCTTTACCCTGACATTGTTTCTTACTCAATCAACAAATACAAAAAAAAAAAAAAAAATGGGAACAGACGACATTTTATATCAAAACAGGTGAGTATTTAATTTTCAATTTCCTTTTTTTTATCTGATCTTTTTTAACAATTTCTCTATACTTGTATTTAGTCTGACTTGGAAAAATCAACTTGTTCGAGACATAACAAATTAGTAAACTGCACGCGTGCACACACTCACACACACACACACACATACAAAATGATAAATAAAATTAAAAAAACATTTGGCCAGTGAGGTTACTTCTAAGCAGATGTTTATTGGTTGACTTGTCGTAGCGTGATGGTTAGCAAGCTGTTTTAGCACATCATTACAACTGAGTTCGATCCTCACTGGGTTCCCCAGGCCAATGGTCTTGTGCCAAAACTTAATTAAACATTGTAAATAAGAACCAGGTGTTTGTTTTGTGAAGCTGTGGATAGCAAGCTAGTCACACAGACTCTTTACTGTATATCAAGGCCCAGGCAAAGCTGGTAATCGGCCCAGGCCAGATGGGAAATGTAGAACTTGTTTCAAACTGCTCATCAAGTATTTTTGTAATCAGTTGTAAACATGCATGATTTCTGGCCAATACCTCCACCCAGGTCTGTTGTGTACTGAACTTGCTCCTCACTGGGTATCCCATCCAATACTTGTTGCCTTGTGCCAGAATTCTCGTAGTTTAGCATACCAAATTGTCACAGTTATTGTGATGTCATTCAATCAGTTAAAACAAAATACTAACAATGCCCTACAAGATATTGGATCTCATAAAAAACTTTTCAGACACATTTCTTTTTTTTTTGACAGTATCAATATTTTTTTCACCAGTATTTATATTTTTATTCATACAATTTTGGAAGATACCAAACTGACTTTCAAAACTAAAAATAAAAAAGTTAGTGTGCTCCTAACCATATGGTAAAATAGATATTAATACACTTATAGTTAACCTAAGAAATAGGGTGTTTAATTTTATTTTACTTTTGGATTTTTTCACTCCCTCTTCTTATTATATTTGATATCTGCTTAGTTTTTATTTTATTGCAACAGACCAAATTGCCTCACAACAAATGTGATAATTTTGGATGCTAAACTATGAGATCAACCTTCATTCGTAAAGATGACAGTAACAGCACATTTCACTACTCCGATAATTTGTGATAACATTTGATTACTTCTTAAAAATTCAACTTGTCCAGCCTTTTGACAGTATCAACATTTTTTTTACTGGTATCAATATATTTATTCATACAAAATTTTGTTCGTAAAGATTTTTGTAAAGAAAAAAACTTACAACCTAATGTTTTCAAATGACTCGCAATAATTGTCACGCAACTTGCATGGGATCAATTTAGATTTAATATAAATACAAGAATTTATATACAAATTTGAGATGACTTTGATAGTTAACATTATGCACTTATCTTTCTTCTTCAATTAAAATGTGGATTTCAGTTTAAATCTCTCTAATCATTTTTCTAACTTTATATGTATATCAAAAGGTAAAGGGACTGCAATCTTTGTATTTTCTAAACATACTGATCAATGAATAATGACTAAAATACTTTTAATGTGATAAAAATTTCTAGAATTATAACAAGCATAGTATTACTGTGAGAACAAACATGAAAATAGAAAAATATTTCCTATTAATAATTTTTTTTTTGTACAAATTGTAAGACAATCAAAATATTTTAAAACTAATTTTCAAAGGCACTAGATTAGAAAAATAGGTATCATTTTAACATCCCCCTTCTAAATTGATTTTGAGAGGAAGACATTAAATTTTCAAAATTAAGCAGGGCGTACCAATTAAAACTTAACAAAACTGTTAATCATTCAGTGAATTTTGTGAACTTGTCAGATGGAGTATTTGCATAGCCTATCAAGTCCTATTAGAACAAGCAAAAGTCCAGAATTAAAGCAATGCATGGTTATGAGAATGACTTTTCAAAGAACTACTTACAAGTATTTATGTGACATGACTGATTTGGTGATATTATATCCAAAAATTCATGTATTTATATGAGTGAACAACATCTTCAACTTTATCAATAAGATAAATCATTTCTTCCTCTAAGTCTACTTTAGGAGGGAGGATGTTTAATTGTCAAAATTGGGGTTAGGTGGATGATGTTAAAATGCCCACTCAAGTGGAGGGTGGGGTAATAAAGTGATTAAAGTAAATAAACATTAATCAACATACACTGCAGACAGAGAATCATTATCAGGAACAAAAGAAAAATCACAGATTTTTCAGGACTTTAAACATCATTTATTCATTTTCATGTTTTTTTAAATGAATAATTGATTATAGTGATAGTAAACATTTTACATGATGAGTATTCTTTTAAATTTTTGACAGCATTTTTCAATATGTGTCTGGACAAAAAATGCTTGAAAACTAATTCTGGATTATTTGATTATGTGAGCTTGTGTTCTGTTGCACAGAGAATATATTAGTAAACTCATAGAAATTGACAAAGTAATCTTGGTAGAAATTTGGATATAAATGTTATTCAATGCACTTGTATTACTGGTCGACATAGTTTTTTGGGGTTAATCATTTCTTTATGCCATTTTGGGGTTGTAATAGAATCATAAGAAATAACTACATTTTATTTCTGGAAACTCTTGTACCAAAAGTTGGAAAATATGAAAGACTGTTTTATGGTACTTTACACTGACATGTGACAAGTTACAGCAAAATATTGGATATTTCAGTCTTAATGTTCAAGGATTTATTCAATTCAATGATGTAGAACAAATTTTTTTAATTTTTAATTTTTTTTTGTTTTATTTCAAACTGGTGAATATTTTTCATGGCAGTGAGGCTTAGAGTCTTTCTCATCGTCAACCTAATGAAACTATTATCACTCATAATACCAGTAGCAGATTTTTTTATGACTTAGTTATAGGACAAAAAGTTATGGGTGAAAAGTCACAAATTTAATGAAGTAAAAAGTTGATGGAAAATAGCCACAATTTTGAATAAGTAAAAGATCATACGAAAAAATATCCCAACTTTGGCTTCTGGCTAGGAAAAAAGTCATATTTAATTTATAGTAATAAAATAAGTGATATTTTAAAAATAAATTCAGAAATATTCTGATAAATTAAATGTTGCCAATTTGTCATACATTATTCACAGTTATAAGATAAGTGATATTTTTGTAAAGTAAATGTTGTTGATCATCATCATCATCATCATCATCATCACCACCACCACCACCACCACCACCACCACCACCACCACCACCACCACCACCACCACCACCATCATCATCATCATCATCATCATCAGTCTTTTAACATCCATCGTTGGACATAAACCTTCCCCAGGATTTGCCACAATTCTTTATCATGGGCATTGCGGAGCCCGTATTTCCTGAATCTGTCCAGTTCATCTCTCCATCTTATGTTCTGTTGGCCTCAGTTTCTCATGTGATCTCTGGGGATCCATGTTGCGAGACGTGTGATAAAGAAATTCTTGTCCACACATCTGTGTTTGTCTGTTTCTATAGTTAAGGTCAAGGGTTAGGGTTAAAAGCTACAGAAATAAGTCACAATATTTGAAAAGAAAAAGTTACAATTGATTTAGTGTAATAAAATAAGTAATATTTCAATAAACATGGTCCTCCTAGCAAGAAACACACATGTTGCAAATGCATTCACTTTGTAAAATAAAATATAATTATGATAACTAGTATAATTAATGATATTAGATAACATTAATAAAATAATATATACTACCCATTTATACAAAGATTCAACACTTTTAGTTGTTTCTGCTTTTAAGCAACTCACTTAATAATTTATCATGAGTTCTGTGACTTTTTTTCCTATGACCAATTTTCCTATGACCAATTTTTTGCACCAAAAAATTTGATCTTGAAAATTTGTCTTACAAGTTCATTACAGTAAACAAATGTTGAAGATATAGAGAGGTGGACACAATAGAAATCATTTTATAAGCTATTATTTGCTGTTTGTGTAATAGTGGATTGCATAGAAATAAGAATGAAGCATATGATTATAAAAAGTTTTTTTTATCATAACCTCATCTAATATATACCAGGATGATGATCTTACTACAGTTTTTTTTTCCCACCCATCGGGGCTGGCAAGTCAAAAATTAATTGTAACCTGGTGACTTGGGATCTGTCTCTTAGACAGCACCTCCCCATTGAACCAAAATGAGTAGTGTCTGGAGCATTCCCTGATGTATGCTGGCGAAGGGAGTTGAGCAATTTCTGAATGAACCACCATCAAGTAGATGTGTAGATATATACTTGAACAACTGCATATACCAAGCATTAGATAGATTGCAAAGTATTTTCTGAGTGATGGAGCATTTGATACAACTGCATTACTTGGTGCATTGAAACCAAGACACTTACGCATGTTTCATGAGATTGCAAATTAACTGTTATTACTCAAATTTAGTCATATATTGTCTGTAACTTTATTTGTCCAAACAAAAGTTAGTATCAATGGTATTTTTTTTAAACTAAAGCAGTTCACGATCTTCACAACACACTTACAGAAAACTGATAAATTCATATTTGGTTGAGATATCATCAACTAAGTGTTATTTGTCATTAAAAAAACATGAAGAAATGATTAAGATTCAGATGAGGGATGTGTGCGAATAACATTAATAAGATTTTTCAGTTTATCCTCTTATCCAAATCTTATCCCTACCAAAAAAAACTCACTCAAATTGTCTTATATGACAATTTAGGTAAATGTTTTGTGTCAACTCAGAATAGAATAAATATTATTTATTTAAAAAATCTCCATCAACTTTTGACCATAGTCAAAACTGTCTACGGATGCACAAAAGAGAACAGAGTTGATTGCAAATGATCAAACATCAAAACCAAGTATCTATTATCTAATCATCCACCAAATGTCCATTCGAAACTTATTTGTTGAAAAGCTTCTTCCTGTTGTGAAATTTGTAGACACAGAAAAATTTGTAGTGTTTTATTGGGTAGTTTTTGAGAAATTTTTATTATTTTTTCTTATGATCTTGGAAAAAACATATTTGTTTTTTTTCTCAGTCCCTCTTTAAACTAATCACATTTCAGTCTCTTAATCTCCCATCGTCTCTTAAAAGCATACAAAGTACCTACTCGGTCTGGAAATAAACTATTCAACAGTCAAGTGGCAGCTGAAAGAAACCAGACACAAAAAAAAAATGTGTCCAATTTAGCATGAATTTAAAACATGATTTTCAAAAACTCATTTGCTGAAAAGCTTTTCCATTGTCATTTTTAGACACAGAAAAATCTGTAATCTATGTTGGTTGGTTTTTATGAAATTTACACATTCTCTCAATATCAAATACAGTGTACAAATAGAAAGGAATAAGAGAATTTATGAAAGAAAATGAGAATTATGATTATATGCTGTAACCATGATGAATATCATTACATTAATGAATAAATGATTGAATAATTAAAAATTGAATAAAAAGGATGATAAAATGAATAATATCAAATATTACAAATCTAATCAAATAAACTTTTCACAAAAACCACCCAACATAACACTACAAATTTTTGTACCTCCAAAAGTGACTATGGGAAATCTTTCAGCAAATAGGTTTCAAATGGACACTTGGTGAATGATTAAATAATAGATACATAGATCTCTTCAGTTTACACTCGCTTATCGCAAAAACCACCCTACATCAGAACATGAAATTTTTTGCATATTACTAGGGCCCTGGAGTAGATTCTGAGCAAGTTAGTTTTTGAAATGATTGCCCAAAATGTATAGTTTGGGGCATCATTTTTTGTGTCTGACTTCTTTCAGATCTGACTGGCTATTTACATATGTCTGTACCATGCATAGAAGCAGCAATAATTTGCAAATTAATTTTAAGTTGAATTGATCCCTTAGTGTCTATCTTGCAACACTCATACTTGTTTTTTTTAATCGGACTGTAATCACTGTCCCTATGAAAGGCGACAGAAGTAATTTTTCCATTGATCTACTCTTTTTCTAATTTTTAATTTGAATATACTCAACACAGCATGCTGCCAAAAGACATTGGTCACTTGATTGTCTCTCTTGAGTGACTAATCAGAGCTGTTTGTTTATATTCTGAAGCTGGAAGCAGAAAATAGTATACTTCAATTTGAATATTTATGAATATTTATTTTAGGCAATTTAGAATTTTACAGCAGCTTTTTTCTTGAATTTTTTTAATTTTCTGTAATTATAATAAACTTGACTAAATAGTCAAGTTTATTTGATTTGATATGTAGTATTTGATATTATTTATTTTATCATCTTTTTTATTCAATAACATTTCTAAATAATCAATCATTTATTTGTTTATGTATTAATATTCATCATAGTTACAGCATATACTCATAATTCCCATTTTCTTTCATAAATGCTCCCGTTTCTTTTCATTTGTATACTGTTTTTGATATCAAATGAACGAAAAAACGAAACTTTACATTAATAAACTCGTTTAATGTAAACAATTCAAAAAGATTAATGTTGATGATTTAGATGAACTAACTTTCCCCAAGGTGAATTTTCATTCTTTGCAGGTTTGCGATTGTCAACTAGTCATAATTTCTGATTTTCTATCTCGTTAATAACAGAAGATTAATATAATAAATTTGATAAATCACTAATTTCAGAGTTTTCTTTCAATATATGTTGAATTGTTTTTTTTTAAATCAATGAAAGTATTCATATTCATTGTCGTTACCTAGCAGATATTCAGATGTAAACAGAAGAATTGAAAAAATATGGAAGTGTAATAGTGGGCACCATATTGCTTTTGAGGTATTCAAGCCTAATTTGTACCCTCCTTACAAATTGTATTATTGATTTATAATCGTTTGTTTTGAGAGATAAAACAAACTTTATTCTTTTTTATTTGAAGGTCTGTGATGATGTTTTCTTTAAAAAATCAAACGCGTTTAAAATTGCTGTTTTGTCTACAGCCGCCATAATTGATCATCAAATGAATTTAGTTTTTATGATTTTAACTTTTGAAGAAAATATAGGGATTCCATTCTTTTTTTTTTTCCTCAAACATTCTTTAGAATACATTCTATTAGCATGAATATTTTCATAATTTCTTGATCTGTTTAGAAGCTGTGCATCAACTTTCAAAGAACACCTTTTTCTTATACTAAAGAATAGGCCTATGTAT
Source organism: Thysanoteuthis rhombus (assembly GCA_963457665.1). Lineage (NCBI taxonomy): Eukaryota > Metazoa > Mollusca > Cephalopoda > Oegopsida > Thysanoteuthidae > Thysanoteuthis > Thysanoteuthis major. The sequence goes on along the minus strand of OY735214.1, from coordinate 21,044,814 downwards.
TGACCCTAGCTTTGCATCATTTCACTCACTTGGATAAATTACAGCATTGAGTTGCGTACCACAAAAGAATAGAAATAAAATGAACAGAAGAAATGAACAGAAAACCTCATGCAGATCTGTGATTATTAATTTGTAATATGGTTATCAATTTGTAATAACACAAAATTCTCTTTAAATTCAAGCGTTAAAATGCCCTGCTGTCTTGGACAGTATTCTACTGAATTTTCATATCTCTATACTGACAAGTTTAGGAACTGAAATGGTTCCTAATGAATGTCCTGATCAATAAAACTGACCTCTTGATTTTGTATCTTCTAGTATCACCAACAAATATGCCTCACAAAAGAAAATATCAATTATGAATAAGTCAAGTTAAGATATCGTTTTTGAGTAACAATCGATCTACTCAACTTAAGTTGGTTGGTTTGGGATCAGGAAATCACTCACTTATTCTTGTTTGATAAACGGATTTATTAGAAACCATCAACCAAAACTGTCACCAAAATTGCCAACATAAGTTTGTTCAGTTATTAAGATGATCTGGCTAATTATCTATGAATATATATATCCTGCACCAAAAGAACAAGTTAGCTTAAGTGGGGGTTCAATTTACAATGTAAGATTATGTTAAGTTGGTTCCTTAGTTTGTATCCTGCAATGTTTATGTTTGTTTTTTGAAAATTAGTGATCCCCACAAAAAAAAAGGTGAGAGAAGTAACTTATTCATTGATCACCACCAACACAGCTACTGCCAAACAACAGTTTCTATTGAGTGACTAACCAGACCTACATTTATTATGGTTTGTTTATGTACATCCGTCATATCTATAAACAACATTATTTTTCTTGGATTTGGGTTAGTAACATTAAAAGCTCTGAAAATATCCAACCAATTTTATGAATTATTTTTCTTTTGATTATTAAGATATTTTCATAAAAACAGGCAAATATCCCTCATTTGGATATTTTAAGATTAAAAAGTTTTGAAAGTTTCTTGATCTTTTGCACCATGATACTTTTAGGAGAAATTTGAAATGAATGTGCATTTTTAATAACTTCATATTTAAAGAGTGAATGGGAAAAGATTTTAGATATTCTGCAGTCAAGAGCCAGAAAAAGCTTTTTTTTCATTTTTGCTCATTTGAGATAAGAAACTGAAACAATTCTTAGTAATTTTTCATGTGTTTTTTTCTATTTCTCTGGTTAAATACAATGTCAGATGTGGATCCTTTGCAACAAAATGATATTCCTGAAAGTGATTTTTAAAGATGTTGGAAGTTATAATTTGAAACTTGAAAAAATAAAAAAAATCACTTTTGATTGTTTTGTGGCAGTTGTCATGAAAAAAGAATTGGCATATTTATGTTTTTTGATTCTGCCATTGTAGATGGAAAAAATAAACAACATTTTCATCATATCATGCTTTTTTGTTTTAAAAGTAACTTGAATGAGTTAATCAAAGTTCAAGGTCTTCTCATGATTCAATGAATTCAATTTTAAATTTATACTTAGTTACATTGATTTGTCCAGCAATACCTAACCTGCATTAATCAAAATCAGCACTGATTAAAGAATCACTATTCAAGGTATTCTTATTCTACAATTGATCAAACATATCAAAAGTGGTTTGTGAATTTTTGTGCAGAGATTTCCTGTTTAATGATATTCCACAGTTGGGTAGAATAGTCAAGATTAGCAGTGATCAAATCAAGATATTTGAGAATCACAATAATTAGTGTTATACAAGTGATGCAAGAGATAGATAACACACTTGAAATATCAGAATCAAGTCTTGAAAATTGTTTGCATTAGCTTGGTTATGTGAGTCACTTTGATGTATGACTTCCTCATAAGGGTGAAAAAAATACATTCAGTCATATTTCTGTATACATTTTGCACGTAATGGAAATATTGCATTTTTTTTTAACAAATTGTGTTGGGTGATGGAAACATGGATGCTTTTACAATAATGGGGAATGAAAGTGATCATGAAGCAAGCAAAATTAAGTACTACGAACCATACCAAAAGCTGGTCTTCATCTAAAGAAGATAATGATATATATATGGTAGGATTTGAAGGCAGTCCTCTACTATGAGCTCCTTCCAGAGAACCAAACAATTGATTCAAACAAGGACTGCTCTTAATTAAACTTATTGAAGGCAACAATGACAAAAAGCATCTGCAATTAGATAAAAGAAAGGGCATAATATTTCATCAATGGTGGACTCCATGTTTCTCTCTTGACCAGGAAAAAATTGTTAGAGTTTGCTACAAACTTTTCACTCATCAACCACATTACTGCACCTTTGGATAATCATATCTTTATGTTTTTATTGCAAAAAAGGTTTTGAAGGATGCAATTATGAAGTTGCCCGAAAGATAACAGAAGATAGTAGAACAAAATGGTAGAAATGCTGTTCAATAAAATTATCTTTTATGTTGAAAAAATAAATGTTGATGTTTTTTTTACTTGAAATAAACGAAATAAACTTTTTGGTCAAACTTGGATATAAATATTGGGGGAAAGGTTGTTCAGTTTATTTATATACTCATTTGTGTATATATATATGATCAGTGTATTGGTATGGATTATTATTAATCCAACAATATGAGAGTAGAATAATGATATCAGAAGGCCTGTTGTACTAATGTTTCTTTTATTTCGACGGCAAAATATCAAAATAAAAGAATCATTTATACAATAGGCCTTATATCATCATTTCACTCTCTCATATACATATACACATACACACACACACACACACACACACACGCACACACACACACACACATATATATATATATATATATATATATATATATATATATATATATATATTGTTCCCTTGTGAGCTGGTTCATAAAGGATACTATTCACCAGAGGATAGTGACAAAAGACCTTACTACATTCAGATTGCATATCAACTACATATCTTTTAAGATTTTCACTGAAGTGGGAGCTTATGTGCAGGCATTTGGCCTTCCATATCTTCATATACAAAATTGTCAGCTTTAGCACTTGTAATATCCACACCTGGCAACAAGATTTATTTCTCTCCTATTGTTGTTAAGTACGTTGTCTAAAGAATCAAACCATGTCTTGCAGTCTTCAGTCAGATGCTATGACCAGTGAACTATCCCCAAGCAATCCTAATCCATCTGTTTGTCCTCCGAGAACTGTGTTTATTCTTACTATTTTATTCTAATTGCTGTTGATGAATAACATCAATGGAGAGACAATCCCTTCTTAGCAAGCCATTTCCACTTGTGTGATGAGCAGGAAGGTATTATAGCCTAGTGTTCTGTCAAAAGAATTACCTGCTGAGGTATCGGCATTCAAAAATAACAAACACAGATGTACAAACAATTCTGCACGTGAGTGTACAAGTGTGTCACCGAAGCTCATTCATGAACATTTAAATACTGCATTCAACAAGTCCATCTGTGACAGGCACCACCAGCACCCAACAAACTTCACTCTCTCAGAAAGATCAGAAACAGACTCACTCCCCCAATACAAAAAAGACTTTAATCAATGATAACCAAAAAAGAAAAAAAACATTCTGTGACAATCTGATTGTTTCACTTTGTATAGCTTTGAAAAAAATCATTAAATGCTATGTAAGAATAGACGAATGATTAAGAAGCTGATAATCTGCATCGAACATATTGATCTGGTGCTAGCCATATACTTAAATGCATTGTGAAAGGTATGAATAACAGAACTCCTTACTCAAGGAGTATTTAAAAAAACAAACAAACAACAAAACTATTAGGGTGTACCAAAGTATTTTCGTTTTTTACATTTTTCTACGTTTCTAGAACAATGATGGAAATGGGTCATGTGGAGCAGGTATATAGTATGGCTTTATTTTGGGAATAAGGTATATGGTAAGGCTTGGTTTTGGGAACAAGGTATATGGTAGGGCTTGGTTTTTGGAACTAGGTATATGGTAATGTCTGCATTAGTAGACACTGAATATACAAAAAACCTGGAAATTGAGTAGTAGATATATGTTGTAACACCATATGCTCTCCATTTCCAATTCTTGCTTTTGAAGCTTATATAATCCTCTACCTTTCAATGATCTTAGCTCTTCTAGAAAAAGATTGCTGATTGATGCTTGTCCACTTTTTGGCTCTATTTCAAGAGACGAGTTACCAACCTTAAAATGCTGGAACAAGTTTTGGGCAATATGGCCAGATAATCGCTCAATCCCTCCAATTCCTGATTTCTGTGAACCACTACATTGGCTTGGAGAATCAATTTAAAATAATGCCTCAAAATTGCCATAATCTGAATACTGAATAATTATTTAATAGTGATAGATAGCCTTTAGATGTGTATGGTGATGTGAAGGTCTGTTTAGCTCAGCGATAAGAGCAATGCTACATTGAAGTGGCTACCTGTCAGTCACAGGTTGATTTCCTGCAGTGGCCTAATTTTGTTTAATCGTTTATTCTATTTATGCTGCCTAAGCCAAATGATATATTCACTGTGTAATAACAGGAGGTAATTTCAAATAGAGTTTCTAAGTATTATGACACATTTGTTATAATATACATACATAGTCTAAGAAGCTTTACAGCTTTAAACACAAACCATCAAAACAATTTAAAAAAAAAACTTTTTATATCATTTCTGTCACTTATTTCCCAACATTGTTAATGTAATTTATGTAATTTTCTTCAGTGTTTTTTTCACTGTTTTATATAGACTTGGTTAATATGGCACTATGTGTAAATTTTCTCTTGTTGGGATCATCAGTTGTTTACCATGTAACTGTTTCAGGGATTTTAAAAACAAAACAGTTATATTAACAAGGCACTTCTGCAGTGTTGATCAAATACCACTTCCCTTTTAGCTATGATTTTAATATATAGCTTATGTAATGCATATTGTTTGTTATTTTGTGTAGGGTTTTATCATAATATATTATTAAATGGATGTTATTTTATATTACACATCATTTTATTTTTTGAAACAGGACTTACTTATGTAGCTTACCTAAGAAACATATTTAACGATGAGGAATCACTAAGTATAACAACATATGTGATTCACTATTTGTGTCACTTCTATCAAGTGTTCACCTATGTGAATATTAAATCCTTTGTGTCAGTTTTAATCTCAGACTGCATGAAAACCAACTTATCATCTCTAAGAATACTAATTACACAGAAAAACTTCTTAGAGTTGATTCTCTACCAGCATATTCAGCTAAGGAATTTTTTTCCATGTCGTATACCATCTTGCTTCCATCGATTTGTTTTTTCCTTTAAATCATCCAGTAAAGTATCCTTATATACATAATTGAAATGTAACAAAATCACTTTCTAGCAGATAGTAAGGCCTCAATGGGCTTTTCTGTTAATATACCTAAACAATAAGTTACTTGGAATTCCATGTTTGATCTCTCTGTCTATTTATTTAGTGTTCAAGGGTACCAAGTTGACCTGTACCCCAGGCTTCTATTAGGCTCAATCCGGCTCTGTTCAAGCCTTACTTAATAATGGCCCTAAAGAGCAAGAGTAGTGATTCAGGTAATTTGAATGTGCAAAAGAAGTCGTAAAGTGCTTCTTTTAATGGAAAAAGTGAAAGTTCTCTTTATTTATTAAGGGAAGGGAAAAAAAGGTTTCTGAGATCTATGGTGAGAATGATTCTTGTGTCACATAACTTTTATTACAGTATATTGTTCTGTGGGTTCAAGTAAAGATCTGCATTGCTTTTTTCTTGTTGGTACTGATCTTTACTTGGTACAATTGGGTGGTATTAATCTTTACTTTACAACATTTAAAGAGATCTTGGGTACACTTCTGGTCAGATCTGTGCAAGCCCCCCATTTAAAACAATGCAGGCACCATGAAGTTTTAAAGATAAATAGTTCTAGTGCTTTAAAACCTTTTTTTTCCCACTCATCTTCACCTTTAATTTTTACCCTGGTTGTGATGATCTAAACATGGTCTCATTGGGTGATACCAATTTTTACTAAGGGAACTTTGTGGCGCTGATGTTTACTTCATCCAATAATTGTTTTATTAGAAAGTTAACCAACACTCTCACCAAAACATGTCAACATTCATTTTTTAAGCTGGTCTATCTGGATGGCTATATATTTATGCATAAGCCCTTCCAAGAAAGCTAAAGTGCTGAAAATTTAGACATTTATTCCTTATTGTCAGGATGATAATTTTTTATTTTTTCAAACCCCCTCTAGAAAGTTGTTTTAGAGAGAAGTTTAATTTGCAAGTCAAGTATACGCTAGTTTAATCCTTGGGTTGGCAGCATTCAGCTTGTTTTTTTGAAATTCAGATTTTTTCAGTGATCACTGCTCAACAAAAGATAAGAGAAGAAACATTCAATGATCATTTCTTTTTCCAATTCTTTAATTGATCATCCCCAACAATTCATGTTGCCAAAACACATTAGACTTATGATGGTTTCTATTGAGTGACTATCTAGACCTGTTCTATTATTAGTTTGTGGGGTTAGTTACTGGGTCTAATATAGATTTAACTTTATCATAGGTATATATGTTCAGGAGTAAACAGTATATATAAGGTCTAGTACCATCAGCAAATAAGTGTATAAGAACTCTCAGGTAAAGGAGGCAAGGGTCTTGATTTGCCTTAAAATTGATGTGGTTTTGCCTGAATTTCCACTGAATTATGCCTATGATTGGGGGTCTAGAAACATATCCCTCTACAGATAAGTGGAGACTACTGTACATAGAAATTCTGATCATTATCTTTAGATTTTCTTTATGAGACTTGTGAATTAGTTTTTGGTAACATTTTCGGTTTTTTTAGTAGATCCTAAAATGATTGATTTTTTTCTCTGAAAAATATAGACTTTAAGTATTTTTTTTGTATCAATATTCATTCACAAAGGTATTTCAATAGAAGTAAAAAAAAATTAATTAAATTTTTGTCTACTACAAATGTGAATCTTTTTTTTTATGTAGGGATTTGTAGAATTCCAGATCTAAGTTTCACATTGCCGTCATTTGATTCAATGCTTTTGCTAGTGTCCATTATCTGCATTCCACTCTTAAATTAGTTGTAATTCAATATTGAAAGATTTTAAAACAATTCACTCTGAATGCTGAATTACCTTAACCTTTATCCTCAACCCTAATAAGACTATAACAGCCGAGTTGCCAAAATGAATTTGACTTTTTTCTTCATTTAGGTTTATTTAGCTAAAAAATTACTACCAAAATCTACAACATGATTTGTTACTGATCATTAGTTGTTTCATTTTCGCTATGATTAACAAGGGAGCTAACCACTTCAAGTATTTGAAATTTCAGCACTTGTTATCTTTGTAGGACCCAAATTTGATTTCTTCCAAAAGGTCACTTTTTAGAGTTACACCAGGTATCATCAGTAGCTGTACAGTTTTATCAATATTCATAATTTTTTCTACAGATGTAAACAGTTCCATTTATTTAGTACAATTACAATATAATTTATGTATAAACTTGTTTTCCTCCATGAATTTTTCTACATCCCTTTTCACACAATGATAAAAAAAACTGCACACAAAAGTTGCGGACCATGTTGAATATTGAGATATCAAGTGTGTGGAATTTTCAAATTTACAATTGGGACCACCTTAATTACATTTAACCCTTCTTCAAACAAAATGAATTAATTCATGATTTTTATTTGATTAAAACAATCAAAGTCACCCAGTGTAACAGAAAATAGGGAAATTTGGGTTCAATAAAGGTATGAGGACTGAAATTTCTTTTCTTTCTATTTTCATACACCCTCAAATCTAATTTGTTCGAATTATAGAAATTTTTTGATATTTCAAAACACTATTTTGTGTTTTTAGATGATAAATTCAAAAATAAAACATCACTGGAATTTCAGTAATGAAAGAGTAAAGTGCATTTTGAAATCATCTAAATATGGTGTTTTTCCTTCTGAGGTATGGTTTATGGTGAAATGTAACAAAACACGTCAAACCTTGCATCTTTAATGCTGTTAGATAAACTCTGTATAGCTGTCTATATTTTTTTTAAATCTTAAAGAGTTTCAATTGAAATATACTATTGTGTAAATATTGCTATTTGAAATCTGAGACAGAAGACAAAGCTAACTTCATCACACTCGAATGCATATCTACAACAGTTACTTCCCTTGCACATTTTTTCTAATAAGATTTATGTGATTTTCATTTTTATCACACTTTCTCACTTACTTATTTCTAATTTCTTCTTTCTGATATTGTTAAAAGCCTGTATATCACTATAACCCCCCCCCAAATAAAACTGAAATTTGAAAAGAAATGAATCCAAAAAACCTTTATAAAATTTATTGATAAAATAATTTCTAAAATATTTATAAACTCCAGCATTCTTTCGATCATTTAGTATTTATAGAAACAAGTGAGTTCAATGCAAAGTTAGTATGATCATTCTTCAAAGTTTTCAAAATAGTTTGATCAGCAAAAATACAATGTCATCAACCTGCTGTGATTTGATTGTCTGACCAGAAGGTAGGCAGGTAGTATATCTGGCTAACCTTACACCAAATAGTGAGTGAAACGAAGTTACAAGTTAGTAACTGACCAAGAAAGCAGCTGGCACAGCTTAATTACATTTATATTAACTTGCTTGCCTTCCTGCCATCACTTTTGTTTACATCCAGTACATAGAACTGCATGATACCAAGCAGAAGGAAACAGGGGTTAAAAGAGTGTGTTGCACCAATCCATGATTTAACCACACATAACCATACGAGTATGGGAACTCTTTGGTTAAAAGGGACAAACAGATTGATTCGACTGAAATTTTACATGGTTCTGCCCAAATGGCATTGATTTCCCCTGATATTGTACACTCTTTATCCTGAATGTATCCTATATATGTAAGAAAAATGATACCATAATACCTATGCTATTAAATAAATTTTTTTTCTCTTCACCAGATAAAGAGTCTGGAAAATTATGAAATATACATTATTCAATAAATTTCATTTTAAATAGATAATATTTCCTGCATGAGTAAACTGCAAACACTATAAGATATGTATAGATCATTAGTAACTAAATTAGGATTTCAAACATTTTTGTTAGCCATCAAAGTTGGAAAGAAAGTGGGAGATCATGGCTAATTTGTAATATTTTGGTGTTATGAATTTGCATCATGTATAAAATGAAGTACAAGAATCGATTATTATAATATTCTCAAATTATGAAATAGAAACAGTCCTTATAAAAAACAAAATATTTTCTTATATAAACTTTCAAACAAGGAGCTGCATTTTAAATACTCGACAGTTTGAAGTGAGATGTCTACACTGAGAGGAGACTTTGGGTTATTAATAAAATTAAAATTGCATTCACTTTTGTATTAAATTTCATATTGAAATACATCATTTTGTGCAGTCTTTTATATAGCTTGAATTACAATATTCATTTGAATCAATATCATTGCTTAAAAAAATTGACGGAATGTTTTTCAAATGAGATATTTTAGACAAGTTGTAATGTAAAATTATGGCATTTTATAAAATAGGACGAATTGATTGAATTGAATTATAGTATTTCAATAACAAATTCTTTTATCAAGTTATATGAGAGCATGCTAAATTATTTTTCTATTGATAAATTCAAGTAAAAAGGATTAAAGCTAGTGTATTTTTCATGGGAATAAATCAGCGAATTCTCATTTGTTACAAGGGCGATAATCCTTCATGTCTTGGTATTAAGGTAAGAGTCAGTTATTGCCCTGGTTCCAGTTTTCCGACTCGATATCGATTTTATTGTTACTGGCCAAGTGTGAAACCTGGGCATTTTATAGAACGCCTTGATATTCAATAGAATACCTAGCATATTTTGCCAAAGTATGAAATGAGCTTATTTCAATCTGACCTTATATACTTTACCAAGGGATTTTGATAAAATGTCAAGTTATTCTATAGCATTTTTTAGGCAAATAGACGACTGGGCTTGGACATTTTATTAGCAAATTGATATCGGTGAAACCTGAACTAATAAAAAATATAATTCAGCAGAGAAGAGGAAGTTTTATTGGCAAACTGGTATCTGAAACCTAAACAATGTAAAAATAATATGATGAACATTACAACATTTTTCTTAATACTAAAGCATTTCTTAGCTTGACAATTTTTCTCACATATACACTTGACTAATCCTTGAGAAGTTCCAATTGCTCTGCTGTAGCTAACCTGGTAGAGATTTGTTTATCCATTGGGTAATAATTATAGTTCAGTTGTAGGGAATGTCTTTGAATTGTTTTAAAATGTAGTTCCAAGAGTGGTTCAGATAATAGATTCAATTTTTTTGTTTTCATTGTCACATTTTAGTAGATCTATTGTTCCGGGGTACAATTCATATTTCTGCCTGGCAGGGAACGTTTTCTCATACTAGCTAGATTCCTGGAAATTCCACAGTGTTGACAACTAAGATTATCCATAATCTTATGCTACCACTTTCACCCTATGTCTGTATCTTCTCATCCTCTTTCTTGTCCCTTATAATCTATATTTCCATTTGTTTTCATCTAAATATCATGCAAATATAGATTAGTTTTATACCCCCAAATTTTCCTACTCTTTCAGTGAGCTACCTTTCTTTCCTGCTCTCACCATTCTTACCCTCTTATCAAACTACCTAACTTTTTTCTCCACCCCTCTCTTTTTTTCACCCTCCATAAACCAGCTGACTTTTTTTCCTCCTCCCTTCCTATCCTCTCATTAAACTACCAAACTATCCTTCCCCCTCTGTTTCCTTTCCTCTTCAGTCGACGAAATAAACTTCCACATGAATGAAAAAAAACTGGATTAATAAGAAATACTGGAATAATGAAAAGCAGATTCAAGTTTCTTGATATATTACACAAAATATACATGACACCCCAGTTAGAAAAAGAATATATATATATAAATATATATATATATATATATATATATATATATATATATATATATATATATATATATATATATATATTAAGAAATGGATGTATGATCTGGCTGAATAAAATTGCATATTATTGTATGAAAACTCTTGTTTGGAATGATCTCCTATCATGACACCGTTAATGTATCATCTGGCCTAGACAGTGTAAATAGAATAAACAATTAAAGAAAACGGGCTTGCTGCTGGAGTCAAACCTGTGACCGATAGGGTAGCTGCTTTGACGTAGCGTTGCTTTTACCATTGAGCTAAACAGCCACTGGTAATACAAAGATCCTAATAAATGCTTGTACACCACATTCTCATCTCGTTTATTCTCAGTCAATATCTGCTCTATTTGTTTCTTTCGATGCAACAGTTATGTATAAAGAAATGGATACATATGATTCAACAGAATGATTATAGAAACTCTTATGTGAAATGATCTCCCGTAATTGTGCAGTTAATGAATCACTTGGCTTAGACAATGTAAATTGGTTGTAGGGTTCAATTCCTGTTGCAGCCCCGTTCTCTTTAATTGTTCATTCTATTTGCCATTCAATCATATATATATATATATATATATATATATATATAACCAGCATTGCAGAAAAAGATTCAAGAAGGGACTCTTTTGCACAACAACAATTTGAACAAATCAATGGTTCAAGATCCAGAAATGTTAAAATAATTAATAGGTTCACAAAGGAATATGATAATCACACAACTAATGAAAAATTGACAAACCAAATTTGAAAGGAAAAAACACGAAAACTTCACAAACAAAAAACGAGATACAAGCACAAATATTTACAAAAATTTTACTTGCTAAGTGTATTATTTTAGATAAAAATAAGTAATTATTTATTTCATTTATTTCATAGTAATAAAATAAGAATATTTTAGATAAGTAATATTTCAAGTTACATAATCCATAGTAATAGAATGATATTTCAAATAAAATGAGTAATATTTTCATTTATTTGATTTTTAGCAAGAAAATAAGTAATAAATTTTCAAGAAAACTTACTCTGGTTTGCTCAACAGAATCCAGATTTTTTCACAAACTTTTTTTTAACATAACAAATAAATGAACATTGATTTCTGTTTCATTGACACTGCTATATTTAAAGTTGTATGTTCCAAAATTCTCCCCCTCGTGATTGTTTAGTTTTTGACAAATTAACCAATCAGAGTGAGACAGTCATAGATAATGATAGGAAGAATTATAATGTAGGTTTTAAAAAATACTAGTATGAAAGATACCTCCCCCCTTATTTCACCAGGGAATATTAGGAAAAAAAGGCATTCCCCTGATTTCCATTCATTTATCATACAGTTATTTCAACTCCTCCCAAAGTTCTGGCCAGTGTTGGGTTTAACAGTGGAGGTTAAATTTAACTTTTGAGCCAATACTTTTGAAAAGAGGCAAATTTGCATACCATCAAATGCAATTGATGCACCTAAAGAAGGCCAAAAGAGAGATCAGCTAAAATGTTTTAGTACCAACAAAAAAATTAAATCAATTGTTTGAATAACTCTTGAATTGATGACTCTCAAAAATCCAGAATGTATCTTGAAAATGTGGTGTTATCAAAACTAATTTTACTGAAAATAATGTCATTTTTGTCTTATTTTGTTTTACACACTTTTGGATGGGTTAATTCTCCAGCCTTCCTCCAATGGATTTTTCATCTGATATTATTGATACTGGACTTTTAACTGGCAAGCTTTTGACAAGAGGTGATCTGGTTTAATACATTTTCTACTTTTCTGAACAAGGTATAATATATACTTGAAATGTGAAAAAAAAAACAATGGAAAGTGAAGAACAAAATATTATTTAAAGATACTCTGCAGCTCAGTATTTTTGATATTTATTTATCCATCCACTTGAAATCATTAAAATTTAGAGTATGAAATGATTGCCTACATAATTTTTTTGTACAAATGTAAACAGAAATTTCAGAAATTAATTACTCCCTTTCTGTTTAATGGAAGAAAATAATATTTGAATCTGATTTTTTCATCAATTTCTCTTCTTTCTAATGATATACATTTTATGAAAAATAGTTTAACTTTTATCAGATTGAATAGTTTTCTGTCAATGGGCTTCATTTTGCAACAAGGTCAAGGTCATCTTTACAAAGTGGCAAACAACTATTGAGACAAAAGAAACAAAATTTGCCTGTTTTAAAAAAAAAGCTGGTTTTCTAGTAATTCCAGTTTTCTGGAAGCCAGATAAATGGTCTGGTACCTGAACTACTTTTTAAAATAATACTGCATTGTTCACAGATGCAAGTTAAAAACAATTAAAACACACTGAGGACACCAATCCTAATAAATCTTCAAGTTATGATAATACTTCATTGCAAAACTTGAGATAATTCAACTCTTGGTTCAGACTTGACTCATCTGCAGTGGTTGAAATGAGTGAGCATGTAGGAGTATTGAGTATACCTATTTCTCAATTCCAATTCCAATTATATCATCTCAAAATGGCCCTGGAATTGGCTATATCTTTTAAAAAATTATCCCGTCCTATCATGGGTTCTCTTCACTCATCTCTGATGGACCCACAGTGATCATGGAGCATAATAACTAGATACAGCCTTACTGTTTACTTAATTCTCAAAACCCATTTCCATCACGGCTTATCTGGTTTTTGTCATGAATACAAATCAATGCAACATGTTCAAAACAAAGCAAAAGGTAGAGACTCATTTTTTGAAAATCAACATCCTTGAATACTGCCACACGGGAGAATCAGATTTTTAAAAAATCAAATGATAAATGATAGAGAATTAACCAACCAAAACATTGTGCTAAAACAACGACAAAAAAAAAATGTATGTAACTTTAAAGTTGGTGTAAACACCTATTATGTCTTCTGGCTAATGAGAATCCATTAGAAAGTATCTGGACCTTGAGCAATTCCTCCAAGCTACAGAGTAATTGCAGTCAGTGTATTCATACGCTTGATAGCTTAAGTCTTAAAACCAAAAATATACAGTTCAACCTGCAAAGAAGAGAACTGAAAGCAGTGAAGTTCATAGTTACATTTGATTATCATGTATATGGTAAGAACTGTATCTGACGCACACATTGTCAGTAGCAGCCATCAACCGATCTTGTTGCTAGGTAACACCAGCAATCATTTGCAGACTGGACTAGCGCTAAGCATAGGAAGTTTGAGCTATGTCTCTCAAACTTGTGTTGACTTTCGTTAATTCCTACTGGTTCCTTGTGGAGCATGGGGCTATTTTTCAGTTTTAGTGGTAAGAAAGTTTTATGGGTCAGAGTTGCTAGTCTCACACCCAAGGTTTTTTTTCTGTCAAATTAACTTTCTCTTAGATGGATTGCCTTAGAGGGCTAGAGGGTTCCAACTGCCATGCTATTTATCTATAGCAGGGGAGAGAAGTTGATTCATGCTTTTCCCAAGGAATTACTATGAAGTGAACATAAGCAGCCTTGACATGATTAATATGCATATAAATATATAGCATAATACATAAATATTGATTGAAGACGATAATCATTCAAACTAACATGTCATTATAGTGTTGTTGGGTTTGGGCTAAACCCTTCTTGAATCATTCTTTAACCAATAGATCAGCTTTGGCAATTTTTCATGTAATATCATATAAATTTTTATTTGTACAACCATCAGTAAAGCAAAGGGTCAAGGACTTGTATAGATAATTGCAAAGCTTTTGGCTTCCTTCAAACTGGATAATTTCACTTCAAATGTGTTTACATATCAGTGCCTATCCACTTTGGAAAATGAATGTTATTGCAAAATGAAAAAAAATGTTATCTGCTGCTACTTTTTCCAGGGAAGAGGGATGGCCAAAAGAATTTACTCCCAGGGGAAGAGGAAGGACAAAAAGATATATTTGGAATATATCTTAATGACAACCCTGTTACCAGCAAATAATATCTGTATAGGAACATTAAGTAAGGCTTACATAAAACAATTTCACTGTACCATTATCCTTAATTGACTGTGAAGTTCCATCTTTAATACTCCTTGCCCTCAGTGAGGAAACCAGATCAAGGGGGGGTCAAACCTCCCCTTCCCAAGGAGTCACCCATGTCACAAGTTTTTTTTGTCCTCTGATTCAGATCAAAATATGACATCTAATCACAGCATTAGTGGTTCTTTTGTATTAGGAATAATAATTCGTGGTTATAATACCAGAATCTCAAAAAACGTATCAAGTTAAATGAATCAATTCAATAATAGTAATGGAAACTTCTACAAATTACTAAAAACAGGAATTTTATTGAACGTCTGCCAAAACGCTTTCTCATTTTTAAATCTTCTTTACGAAAAAACTTTTTTACTTTTTTTAATACTGCTAATAAAATTACAGTTGATTTCTCAATTACTGTTAAAATTTTTTGCAAAGCAGTGAATATATATTTTTTTCAAGAATTTTATACTCTTTAAAAAGTCAATTATGTAACTGAAACTACAGAATTGATTTTGAGTTTTGGGTATTTACCTTACAAATCAAGTATTTTATCTCCTCAAATTATACAATATGACACCCAAAAGAACAAACATCGATATAGAACATATGGCTTCAACTGAATAGTACAGATATCTACTTGTAAAATCTTTGATAACCTTCAGTATAAATATCAAAGTAGAGAAGACATCTCATTGAAAGTGAGTTGACAGAGAATGTGAAGGGGTGGGTATGCGAGTTTGCGAAAGAAGATACGACTGTTACTGATGAATTAGGTACTGCCTTATAAAAGCTATTTGAGCCTAGGTAGATCGATGCTTTCAGCTGCCCCTGTCTCTGACACTTCGGCTGAATAGGTGCCACTCTCTCTCTGAGAAATACAGTCATCTAATTTTGATGTACAATTCAAAGAAATTGGAGAGCTGTAAGTATCTGCAGGTGGCCTCTTCAGTCATGTCAGTTTTCTTGTCAGCCATGATTCTCTGAGCCAGAGAATCTAGCTGGGCATTACTTAAAGAAGTAGTGAAAAGAAAAAAAAAGAAATAGAAACAAGTATAGATATGTCAGAAAGGTGGCAAATACTCTTTGTAGATTGTGAGCTAGAGCTTGGGCATGTCTTCTATAGACTGGTGGCTTTATAGCTAGAGGGGACCCTGTGCAAAAGAGCCATTTTCTGGCTCTTTTTTTTTCTTACTATCACATTAGAAACCGTCAAAAGCTGATGTCAAAATTGTCAACATAGGTTCCTTCAGTTTTCAAGCTGGTCCGGCTTGCTTGAAAATTTCAACATTAACTATTTATTATGTCAAGAGAGAACAGTTTTTACATCTTTTTTTTAAATACCCCCTTAATAGGTTTTTAGTGGGGGATTAAATTTGCAATGTTTGTTTATGCTAAATTCATCCCTTTGTTTGTGTCCAGCAGCATTCATGCTTGTTTTTTGAAATTAGGACTTTCTTAGTGATCACTGCCTCCCCTGAAAAAGATAAGAGAAGAAGCTTATTCATTGATCACTCCCAACACACCATGCTGCCTAAGGATATTAGTAGTATGACGATTTCTATTGGATGATTAACCAGACCTATTTCTATATCATATTTCTTCTATATCATATAACATTTCTATGTCATATGAATAGCAATAACTTTTCTTTTTTCGTTAATATTCAGGTTTTTACATCATTTTCAAAACTATGGCATCATGATAAAATGTAATGTAACAATACAGTGCATTTGATTTGTTTAATATTTACCAATGTGGATAGAAGAAATTCTTTAAAAAAACATAGCTGTAAGGGATATATATCTGGCAAATAATCAAAAAAACATGCTGAATATAGATATTTTAATAGTTTAATTGTCATCTTCAAGCCAAGAGCGGAAGAAGATACTCACAAGAGATGAAGGTTACTCTTTGCATATTGTGCTTGAGTATGTCTTTTATACAGTAGTGACTTTTTAGTTTTGAGAAATTCTGTGCAAGAAAGCTAATTTCTGGTATGTCCTCACAAGTAAGGGTCTGCAACCAATGCATCCTCTTGATAGTCATCTATGGAGCTGAAATATGGAACCTAACCAAAAGATTGGCCTTCAATGCAACATGCACAGGAGAGAATCATGCTTGATATCACATGGAGGGATCATCATTAAAATCACATTAAAATACAAACAGGGGTCATAGAAAACATAAGAAAAATCAAATGACAATGGGCTGATCATGTTGCAAGAATGTCAGACAACCGCTGGACATCACATCTCTGAATGTAGATCCCCTAAGATCATATGCAAAACTGTGGTCAACGAAAAATAAGATGGCGTGATGAACTAAACAAGTTGACAAAGTATTGGCCTCACGATGCCCATGATAGAGAGGTCTGACAAATCTATGGGAGGATCTTAGTACAATGACAGATGTTAAAAGGTTGATGATGATGATGTCATATGAGAAGAAAGAGTTTTTTTTCTCAAATCTTAAGGGTTGTATGACAAATCTAATATTTACTTAATATGCTTGAATAATATCATAAATATGTTTGAATTTCTGAGATTAATTTTTTTTAGAAAAAAAAAAGAAACTCTTTTTCCCCCTCTCCTTCTCTCTCTTATAGATATATATATATATACGTATGTAAATTGCTGGTTACTGAAAAGTGCATTAGGCACAAAATGTTGATATACACCGCGTATATATCTTTGTATTCCTATGTATTAATAGCTCAATTTATTTTATTAATTATTGAGCATTGTGATTAGATATCATCAACAATGAATAGAATCTGTTTTCTATTTCTTTCTTTTTGTATTCTTACCAATTGAAATATACATTATCAAGAATACGTATATGTTCACATTCTCTTACTTACTTCAAGACTTGATAGTTCTCTACTCTAAAGCTATTAATAGTGTAGATAGATGTTTATATTTTATTTTTATTTGAGGTTTTATTAAAAGTGACTAAATATATAATAAAAGTGGCTGAATATAGTTGATACTTTAATGTTAATCATCTTCAAGATGAGAGCAGAAAAATGAATTGTTAGGGATGGAGGTAACACTATTAATGATGCTTAAAGTTAATGGAAATTTGATTAACAAAGATGAATTGAGGTTAATTCTTTTAATATTTCAATCTTCATTCATATCATTCTCAAAAAATTATCTAGATATCAACTATCATCCTCAGAATATCATTTGTATATAGACTATCATATTTCCAGTGAAAAATGATGGGATTATTTATTTATGTGATTGGAACTTCTGCAAATGATCAAAGTGTCAAATGAGGTGTCCAAATAGGATGTAGTTGTATATTGCACCTTGAAGTGTCATGAATCAGCACAATTCTAAGCCAAGCTGCTTCATGGCATGTTTCTTGTATCACTGATTTGTTTTCTGTGACCTTTTTTTGGTGTTTGCAAACACATTTAGTGATTTTTGTGAGGACTGAAAAAAAAAAGAACAGAGAGAGTGAATAAAGTTTTCTTTTCTTTTGGGGAAAAAACTGCCGCTGAAACCAAGGCCTCTGTGAGTGAGTATGCAATGAGTGCACTGCCCCACGGTGCAGGGGATTCAAAAGAGTCCAGGAAAATTGAAGGGGGCCGAGTGTTAAACTTTTAAATTGATGCAATGTGTCCAGTACTGAAATAGGTTGACTATCATTCACTGGCGAGCAAATACATTATGTCGAGCTAAAAGGATTATAGCAGATAAAAACTGGATGGCTAAAGGACGAGGGTGTTTGAGTAGTGTGCATGAGAGGGAGTGGGGGGGTGCAAAGGGCCTGGCTGGAACTGTTGCAATGAATCAAGAAGCTTTCAAGGAAGAAGTTTCAGTAAAACGTAATTACTGGTAGTCATGTTTCAAATGCTGTGAAATGTTGACTTATTTTGTGATTAATGAGGGTAGTATTTGCTGAGTGCAGTTATCTATGGATTATCTAACAACACCAATGGAATATCATCTTGACTTGTTTTTTTTATCACATGATGCATTTTCAATAACTATTCGTTTTTTTTTACTAGTATTAGGAGCTGTCGACCAAAACTGCCAATATCAACATAGTTAACATTAACATAGGTTTTTTTTCAGTTTTCAAGTTGGACTGACTGGCTCCTGGCTGCTTGGCTGCCTGGCTGGCTATGTATGTGTCATGGTGTTCAGGCTGTACCAATGGAGTCAAAGGATTGAAAATTCAAACACTTACTCCTTGTTATACTTAGAAAAAACATTCGGTTTTTTTTTCAAATTCCTCCCATAATACGTTTTTAATGAGGTGTTCAATTTACGATGTAAGTTCAAGCTAAATCTGTCCCTTCAGTTGTGTCAAGAAGTGGACACATTTGTTTTTTGAAATTTAGACATTTTTAGCGATCACCTCCCCCACCCCCAGTATAAGGCAAGAAAAGTAACTTATTCATTGATCATCCTCTTTTTTCTGATTTTTAATTGATCATCCCCAATACAGAGTGGTGGCAAAAGATGTTGATCACCTGATGGTATGTATTGAGTGGATAACCAGAGAGAGAGAGAGAGAGAGAGAGAGAGAGAGAGAGAGAGATTAGAAAAGGGAGTGACAATAGAATCTATATAAAATTGAAATTAATTAGTAAATAAATAAGCATATAAGTCTATATTGTGACAGACATCTTGAAAAAATTGATCTAAGTAAAATATTTCAATTTTAGTAGATTCTCCAATCCTCAATTCTAACTAATGGCCACAGACCCGGTTAGCTGCTATGAAAACAACAAAAATTAAGATGAAAGAAAATATGTTAAAATAAATAATGGTTGATAATGCTTGATCTAATGAAAAATAAATCAAGATAATATTCCATTGCTGTTATCTGATAATCCATAGATGATTGCTCTCAGCAAGTAACCCCATTATATTAGTCACAAAATAAGTTGACATGTTAGTTAGTTTTTAGGCCAATTTCTATGAAAAATAAATCAAGATAATTTTCTAATCCATTCTGTTTACTAACAGGTGCGGACTATTGGTCTGAGTAGTTGCAATGAAAAGTAGCTAAAATGAAGATAAAAGAAATACTTGTCAAAAATGAATAATGGATAACAGCAAAAATTTGTTGATTATTTTCTTTACTTTCATGGCTCAAAACTCACCATGATTAAACATTGGGATTTCTCAACATGTCTGTCACACTATAAATTTTATTTATTTATTAATACTTATACTTATAATATTAAAACATTATTTGCATTCAATTCTTTTTTTTTTCGCTCATCAATTTTAATTTTATATGAACTGTATTGTTATTTCTTTTCCTACTTTTTCTTTTTTCCTCTCCTCTTATTAAATGATTTATTATAAATGCAAATAAATTGATATCCACATATATAAAATGCAATTTGTATCCATATACAGGGTGAAAAGAGATTATCTATTGAAAATTAGAATAAAAAATTCATCATTTATTGGTTGTTTGTAGACAAACAAGTATTACTTTGGACCATACGATGATAGAATGGGCCTATTGTGTTAAAATCAAATGTAGTCCACCACTTTCTCAAAGTATTTAGGTATGGCTTCAATAGACCTTTGCAGAAAGTCCGGCTGTTGGCCATAACATGCTGAATACACTCCTTTAGTTGATCCAGAGTTTGTGGTTAGGTGCAGTACATCTTTTCCTTCACATAGGAAGAAGTCAGGAAAATGGAGCAATATTTACAAAAATTTCATACAATTTCTAATACCCTACATATGTTTTTTGTGCATGTAATAATTTTCAATAAGTGCACAGATACTACACTCTGATCTACATTTACTTGTTTCCCCGTGAGAGCAAGATATGACACAAGGTTGGTTTGATGTGGGGCTCTGTGTGGGAAGCTTAAAAAATTGCTCCCATTCCCGCAACTGGTGTTGTGCCATTGTGCCAAGCCTGACCTGTGCCATTTTGTGCGATGAGAAGGTCCTGCCCCTGGGAGCAACACTTTGATACATCGGCAGAGCGCAAAGATATTCTGATCCGAGGTAGAATTGCTGATCCATTTGTAAATAATCCCATCATTTCTGCTGATGCTATGCTACTTTTTCAATGAAATATAAAACTGTTTTTTGTGTAAGTGAACAACTGTAGCCATTGTACATGTTTTCATGCCTAGCCATTCTGTTTTGGCTGCAAACTTGAAAATTAGCATCAGTATACTAATAGACTCCGTTATGAAAAAAATCTTTTGAAAAAATGCTTTTTTTTGCCTTTTGGTGGTCTTATTTTGATGGTTTTATCAATGACATCTAAATTCTCCTGAATCTAGATGTTTTTTTTCCCTATCTTAGATGTTTCCAGGTGGAAATAACATCTAGATTCTCCAGGATCTAGATGTTAGTTGACTTCTTTTGACTTCATTCAAAATTTTTATCAGGAAAACATCAGTGATGCCATGAATAGAATCTGTTCTTCAATGGTATATTTTTTCATGACTCCAAATCTTGATGCTAAGATTGTTCAATTATTGACTGTGATGGCGAGTTCTATCAATATCATTTTTATTCACCTTTAAAAAGGTGAGAATTTTTTGATGCATTTACAGAATATAAGGACAGGTAAAAACTATCACTTCATATATGTGTGTGTGTGTGTGTGTGAGAGTGTGTGTATGAAAAAGGATCATAAATAACAGGTACGGAACCAGACTGGACTGAACTGGACTTGTGAGTTAAATATAATTGCAACAGTTCATTTAATTTTGTCCAGCTTCTGGCTAACAGTCAACCAGACTCTCTCGTAAGTATTACTTCACCCAAAGTACCTTTCAGCCAGCCCGCCCGCTACCACCAAACCTCCATCGACAAATCTGTCCCTCTTCATCCCCAGCAAGTGACTCTTTCCACTGTCTCCTCCCTTGCTCCAACCCCTGACACCCACTTTCTCTGCTCACCTGCCTGTAACTCCGTTCCCTCAATTCTCCACCACCTGCCGACTAATATCTTTCTGGGCTTCGTTCCGACCAAAGTCTCCAGTTCCATTTTTGGAATGTGCAAGCCACCCAACCAATTGTCCAAATGAACGACTGACTGGTTGGCTAGCTGTCTGGTTGGCACCAAGTTGATTGTGGTCTCTTAGATTTTCTTTTCTGTATTTTTTTTTTTTCAAGCCCCCCCCCCCCCTAACCAACACCAGGTGAAGCATAAGTTCTTTGTTGAGGGATGGGTTCTGTTGTTTATTGACCAACAGACCACCATCACATAATTCTTACTAGCTTTCTCTCTGTCTCTGTCTCTCTTTTTCTCTTTCTCTACATTATCTCTTTCCCTTTTTTTTTTCCTATCCCTCTATTGCTACCCTCTTTCTTTTACCTTCATTTTCTCTTTCTTTTTTTGTCAGACTCCCCCACCCCCACCCTAGTTCCCTTTTCTTCTCTCTGTCCATCAATCAATTATGTGGAGTTTTTGAATTTTTACCTTTCTTTTTTTCCCCCCTGCTCTTTTCTAGAATTCCCTTCTCTTTTTCTTCTTTTTTCTCATCCCCATTTCCTTCTCAGCTCTTTTCAAATTGTTTTCTTTCTCATTTTATTCGCTATCTTTTGCATTCTTCCCCCTTTATCTAGCCCTCTTTTCTCTCTTTCTTTATTCTCTCATTTTCTTCCCCTTTTTTCTTCATCACTCCATCTTCTCTTTTTCTGTTCTCTCTGTCATTCGCTACTCTCATCTCTTTCCTTTTCATCTATATTTATTCATACCTAGAAAAACAGAGGAAAAAAAACATCTCCAGAGGCCTGAGAACCAAACAGACATTTTTCCGGGTTTTTACCTATACGATGTATCCCCCATACACCTATTCCCAATAACTGCACTTTCCACCCCCCTTTCATCCGCCCCCCATTCCCTCTCACCCTCACCAATTCAACTGTGCTTGCCTTTCATGCATGTGTACATGCAGCAAGGCAACTGCTTGGTCATCGAATCTCGCCAAACCCTATCTTTTTCCTTTCTTCCTTACAAAGTCAGATAAAAGGGAAAAAACAAATAGAAAACAATCTTTTGATGTATGAACCACACACAGTCAAAAAATCCAGCCCCCAAAAGCAAAGTACAAGGAGATGGGCAGGGAAATAATGAAGATCCTCATCTTAAATGTTCACTATTGCTTATACCAGCAATAGAAATTTATGCATACCTACATAAAAATCTCCTTGATATCTCTACATTGATAGATAAATACACTTTTGCATACCCTATTATCTATTTTATTTATATATATCTCATACAAATCTATATATTTGTGGATATATATACATATCTTGATAGAGCCTCTACACCAATCCATTTATATACAAACAAATAATCCCCCAAATTACATGCTGATTGCTACAATACTCTACAATCTATGTATCTACCTCTCTCTCTCTCTCTCTCTCTCTCTCTCTCTCTCTCTCTCTCTCTCTCTATATATATATATATATATATATATATATATATATATATATATATATATATATATGCATATTACAACGGAAATTCACAAAAATGCATTCAGCAGAGGTGGCACATGGGACCCACAGACTCTGCGACTGCAGGGAGGAATGGCATAATTCCGGGGGCGTAATATATCCAAGGAACCCAGAAAAACTAGAAAAATAACTTTTGAAGAATTTGCAAGGAAAAGGGGCAGTTGAACCAAGTGCAGCCACTGCATACATAATGTAACAGTACCCATTAACATATTTTTTATAATTTATACAAAAGCTCACAAAACGCTGCAAATAAAAATATTATCTTCCTTTTCAACTTGTATAATCTTTAAATGATCAAATAAAAGTTGGTGAGCTGACTTAACAAGCCATTGAAAATGAATCTGATCTTCAATGGATGGTCCACAAATGCAGTCTTTTATAAGACTAAGCAAGTAAGCCCAGGAATATAAATAATTACATGTACCAATATATTTGGTCTTGTAACAATACAATCTGCACATTTATCTACTTAATCATATATAGCATCACTCGGGATTATTGACACTCTTTTATTTTTTCAAGATCAGAACTCATTGCTGGTTAGTTTAAAATGGTTCATTTTTCTCTTTTTCAACTATTTCTGTATCCTCTCTGATGTGTCCTTTAGTTTTTAGTCACTGTACATGAACCGAACCAATTTTTTTTTAGACTGGGTAGCATATTATGCTCTGATTTCCTTTAAAAATCCTTTGATTTCATGATTTCTTTGATACAATCAAGGCCTCCAATACCAGAGATAGCAAAGTAGCCCCCATAAAATTATGAATCCTCCACCATGCTTAACTTTTGGAAAGGTATGCTTTTTCTTTTAAGCAAAAGCTAAGAAGGACCTTATTGCTGGAAAAACAACTGTAAGAATGAATGCCTGATCTTTGCCAGAGAGTACCAGGGAAAACAACAATCCTCCTAAGCAAATATTCAGTGGAAAGATGCTAACAAAATAGTTTTTTGGCAATGCACACCAGCTATTTGCTTATTCATGACAGAATGAAGCTTACAAGGAAAGGAACACCCTACTCAAAGTTAAGCATGGTAGATGATCCATAATGTTACGGGGCTGCTTTGTTGCCTCTGGTCCCGGAGACCTTGACCGTATCATAGAAATCATGAAATCAGAGGATCACCAAAGAATTTACTTAAAAAGAATGAAATGTACCACGCAGTGTAACAAAACCTAAAGAACACATCCAAAAACACCCGAGAATAGTTTAAAAGGGAAAATGGTCTGTTTCATACAATGAGTTCTACTCTCAATCCCATTTAAAGTCTTTTGAGAAAGCAGAAATCTGGAATCATTGTTTTTAATGCATGCCATAAACTACAGGAATCCTGCAAACATTCAAGAACAAATTGCAAAGGACGATTGAGAGAAACAATCAGCTAACCACTGCAAGAAGCTCATAGATGGTTGCAAGAAACATTTGGAGGCAGTCATTGTTGTCAATAGGGGAGACCAAATATTGAGGAAAGGTGCCAATATTATAGCTGGCTGGCAAGCTATACATAAACATATCATGCCTAAAGTCCATTTCAGTGGACCTGGTGGGCCAAAATTTTATGTCTACAAAAAATGTTTTTATATTTTTCAAACCCCTGATAAGTTTTTTTTTTGGTGGGGGGTGATTTGTGATGGGAGTTCATGGTTCCTATTGCATGACTAACCAGACCTGTTTTTGATTTCTTCTTTGAAATTACCACATGTAAGTTGAAAAGTAATGATTTTTTTGTTAAATTACTTTCAACAAACCAAAATATTCAGATGATACAAATTTGGTAAATTTCCATTTATTTTTTAAGATATTCAATGAGTTGTACAAAAGATTCAAGGGTGTTAATAATCCTGAGTGGTACTGTATATTGGTCAGACAAAGCTAAATTTAGTGAATATCTACACAATAAATGTGCACACACACATGGAGACAGACACCAATAACCCCCCCCCCACACACACACACATATACTTTCTAAATTAGTATCAAAAGATTGAATTCACATTCATTGGTATGTAAATAGTTAGACCCATCCTGTTAGGATGTATGTTCGCCTAAAGCTACTTGGTTGTACCATTATTGATAAACTTGAAGGAATGAGTTATTATTAGTAGAACAAAAATGTTTGATCAAGGAGTAAACTACTATACAGGGGTTGAGTAATGTCCTTCTCTTATTGAATCCATCAATGATTTATAATTACTTTGGAAATTTTTGCTTTATCACTTACGTGTCTTTGGCTATGACTACTTTCACAGTTTTTATCAAGTTTCTATCACTAAAAATTCCTCATGACTATTTGCTTGCCTTTTGGTAACTTCTTCCTGCTATAATTACAAAGTCTTTGAATCATTGTTTTGGGATAGAGTTGAGTCAATGATAGCTATGCCTAATAGTATATCAAGTATGGTAATCATACCTTTTGTCTGAATATCTGAGATGAGGAATTATCACTGACTCACTAGGACTAATATCCTGATCTTAGTTTTTATAGTTATAACATTTCAGCCATTGCACCCTCCCACCTTTTATGAGGAAATAGCTTAGTGGATACAGTATCTTGTATCTGGTATCCTGGCAGTCATGAGTTCAATCTTTGGCTCAAGTGATCCAAAAGTCTTTTACATTGCCTTTGTAGAAGAGACAGACAAGCGAGAGAAGAGTAAACTGATATGAGATATCCTCAACCATAGACAGTGGAATGAGAGCAACATACCCTATATATATGTATGGATTGAGTAAAGCATTTGGTTCAAACTTCCCAGAAGGTTATCAACTATGAAAAACACTTGAAAAAGGCCAGAGGGTACAATTGTTGAAATGTTGTGACTATAACAATCAAGTTTATCATACTTTTAGATGTATTTCATGCAAAGTTTTTTGGACAATTACTGGGGATGATTTATATAAACTCATATTTTTCATTAGAGGGAACTGTCTTTGTCAGACATTGCAGTATCTTCACTATTTTTCAGGTCACTTAACTACAAAAGATTTCAAATATCTATATTTTTTGATGCAATTTTACTTTTCTCAGTAATCTCTTGATACTTTCTATGATTTTATCAACAAATGCTGAAGATAACAAATTGCTATCAACACTTACAACACCTATACAATAAATGTTATGGCATATCAACCCTTGAATTGATCACAATAATATTAACATGGTCAGTTTTTGTGTATAAGAAATCTGGGCTTGAGTAAATAATTAGCACATAATGTATTTTGTCCATTTCTGTGCTTGTAAAATCATAATAGCCAAAGTTAAAAATATCTGTAATCTTGTAAGGTGTGTGAATGTTACAAGAGGCTTTTAATGTGCATCCAAAATGTGGATTCCCATAAAGAAAGGAAAACGGTTTTCTTTTAAATATCTATTTCAATTAGAAGCCTTTAAATAGAAATATTTAGATTTCTTTGCCCTGCTCTGTGCAATTTGGTCTGAGGGGAAAAATAAACACAAAAAAATGTTTAATCATTGCTCTTGAGACTTGAAGATGGCCAGAAATGCAAAAGCTTGGCTTGATCTAGCAGAGAAAAATAGGGAGAAAAGGAGTGAGAGAGGGGGTTGAGGATAAAAATAAAATATGGGGAATAGTGAGAGTGAGGAAGGAAAAGAAAAGAAAAGGCTTCTGCAGAAATTGGGAAAAAAAGGGAATGAGATAAAGAGGAAAAGAAAAAAAAAGTTACCAGAGACATTGGAAAGAAAATGAATGTGGTAAAAAAGGAGAATGAAATGACAAGTTACCAGAGAAATTGGAAGGAAAATGGACGGAGAATAAAAGGAAAAGAAAAGAAAAAGTTAGCAGACAAATTAGAAAGGAAAGGGACTGAGAATAAAAATGGAAAATAGAAGATTAAAAAAGGAAGGAAAAGATAGAAGAAAGAATAAAAGAAAATAGGAAACAGAGGGTAAAATGAGTTGAAATAGAGGAAAAGAAAAGAATATGGAGAGAAAATTGACAGGATGAGATAAAAGAGAAATGTATGAAGGAAAAGAGAGAGAAGGATGGGAAGATGATATTAGAGTAGGAAGAAGAACAGAATTACAAGAAAGGAATAGAGAATGACAAAGTGAGGCAAAGGATGGTCTTGTGATAAGATCCTCCATAATTTGTGGTTTTAGAAGTTTAGACTGGACACTGAAGTTTATATGCTCTGACAGTTGCAGTGAATCACCGAAACAAATGCCCAGAATAGCATGAAAAACAAAAAAAGACAAGAAGAAACATTTAAGTTGTGTTCTTTATGGGATCCCTTAAAAAAACCTCTGATATATAAGTGGACCCACTCGTTACCCAGAATCATTGGTTTGCCATTTCAGGTCCCCTTCACAATCAGCACTGTAATAAATCTTCAATGTGTGCATATTCTGGTATGCATAGATTCAATATGGACCAAATGCCAGTATAATAAGCCAAGATGGAAACGGAACTGCAGAAAAGTCGAGTCTCTGTACTGATCACCTTAACACAGTGATGCTATTACAAGCTTAGCTACTTCACCACCTTCCACTAACTCATTGGCTTGTATTGGATGAAGACTTAGTACTTCCTCTTAGGGAAACTCAGCCATTCAAGGAACTATTTCATTTGTACCATCCTGTTTGGGAATTATAAAGCTTTAACTCTGATTTCCCATCTTCTTAAACATGGTGGAATAGGCTGGTGTTGAATAGATGAAGGAAGACTATTCTCACAACCACTAAGATGTCACCTCCTACAACCTCTGTTCAGCTGAGAGCCAAAGTATGTAAATAGTCGGCAGTTGAAATTCTATGTTGATAAGGTATTCTATCCATTGTATTGGTTTATTTGACTGATTCCCTCTTCCTTTGTTGCTTTCTTAACATAGTGTTCTGGCCACTGTGCACTCTGACATTCCTCAGGTATTTGAAACCATCATTACTTTATCACTCAGGCAGTAATAACAGTGGAAAAACTGTTTACTCCATTGTCAACCTTGACAGGGGCGAGTCATGGTTTAAACATACAGTGAAAGCAAAGATTGATTTGTTGCAGAACAGTTCTATTGGAAACTGTCACCAAACTCTCAACATATGTTTTCAACATTGTTTTTTTTAATTTTCAAGTTGGTCTGGCTGGCTGTCTGTATATATATGTATCAATAGACCTAGAAGGCTGAAAATTTGACCATTTACTCCTTATTATGTCTTGAAAAAAAAGTTCTTTTTTGTTCTTTTAAAATCACACCTGAAAGGTTTTTAGTGCAGGGTTCAATTTCCAGTGTAAGTTTGTGCTAAATCGGTCCCTTAGTTTGGCTGCATTCACAACTGCCTTTTTTTAAAATTCAGACTCTTTTAGTGATCACTGTCCAATAGAAGGTAAGAGAAGTAGGTTATTCATTGACCACTCCCATTTTCATCTTTCAATTGATCATCCCCTAAATGACATGCTGCCAAAAGACATTGGTCACATGACAGTATCTGTTGAGTGACTTTTTTGATATATGTTTACACTGATGACCATTGTTAAAGACAAAATTAATTCAAAGAATCTTATAAAATGCCAAGTGGCTCAATGTTTGTTTACCGACATCAAACTATTTTAAGACTTTGAAAACAAACTACTTGTTGGTTGCATAAACGAATGAGAAGTTATTGTGAAAAGAGAGAGAGAGAAATACAGAGAGAGAATAGATCTTTCGGGTTCCATTTTTTATATAACAGCATTATGATCACTGTGTTCCAGTCTTCTGGGACTTAATTTCGTTTGAGGCATAAGTCAAATAGAATGTCTAGTTTCCAAGTGATTACCAGCTTTTTTGAGTAGATCGATGGTGATGTCATCTGGTTCTGAGGCCTCTCCTTTCTTCCTTTCTTTGATGGCATGCTCCACTTCCCGCAGATAGACTTCTGAGAAATATTCAAACTGGTTACTCATGACTTGTATTTCTTGTTCATTGTTCTGTGTTCCTTGTTTGGAGGACTGGAGGCTTTTGCAGAATTCTTGGGCACGTTCAACAATTTGGTCCCTATCTATTATAAGGTCTTCATTTTCCTCAAGCATACAATTTATTTACCTTTTTCCTGTACTGAGATTCTCTGTAACAGTCTTGAAGTCCTTATGTTTTTCAAAAATGCTTTCAATGACGGCTATATATCTCCTTTTGTCTTCTCTTCATCTTTTCTGGATGGTTTTGTTTAGCTTAGCTGCTCCAATCTTTTCTCTTGTTCTAGTCAGTGACTTGAGATTTCTGTGTTTTTCCATGAGATTCTTCATTTCTTCCAAGAGTTAATTGATGGGGGTTTGCTGAAAACATATTGAACATATTGGCAATTCACATTAGAGAGGTTCTCATGTTATTGTGGAGCCTTTTATGCTCTCTTCTGTTCTGTTGAAAAGTTCATATCTGTTCAGACGAGTGAGCTCTTTTTTTATGCCAAGTGGTTACACTTTGGTGCGAAACATTTTCCTGCATTCATTCTTGATCTCAATTTGCATCCTGCATCTTATCATTCTGTTGTCCCTTCCTACATTAATTTGATTTAGGATCTGAATGTTTTTGATGGCACCACTCTTGTCTGCCAGAATGTAGTCAATTTCATTCTTGATTTCATGATTGGGGCTCTTCCAAGTCCATTTTCTATTGGGTTTCTCCATGGAGAAGGTGTTGAACCTGTTCACCACGGTGAAATTTACTAGATTTTCACCTCTTTTGTTCTGAATCTTGCATCCAAACTTGTCAATGCAACTTTCATTATCTTGTCTGACCTGAGTGTTGAAGTTTTCATAATAATGCTGAAGTATGCTTTGGTATTTTGGTGTATTGAGTTCAATCTCCCCTTTGTTGACTCTGAAGTAGGAATTTATACCTGAATGATGTTTAGTTTATACCCCTTTGAGAGCTGTACAGTGAAACTGGCTACGCTATCTGAGATAGCTTTGAATCCTACAATGTTGTCTCTGATTTTTTTCATGGATTAGAAAGCTGACTCTGCTTTGTTTTCTTTTTTTCTAATCCATAGTTGTACAGAAGGTGTTTGCTGTTTAGTTTGATTGGTTCTTCTCCAGGTCTTCTCATTTTACTAACACTGATGTCCCATTTGATGTTTTTGATTCCATTTTCCAGATAAGATATGTAAATGTCTGTTATAGGTGCCAAGGTATAGAGTTGCTTGCGTGATGATGTTGTTGATGTCGAATTTAGACAGGCGCCCTTAGAGCACATCACTCCAACCATAACATCTGTTTTTCACTCACAATGACTTGACTAAAGCAGAAATGAGCTGCACAAAACAAGCACTGCTTTACAATGCAAATCGAGAACTGAGCTCCAAAAAGGGGTAAGACGAAGTGATACCAGCTCACCTAAACTCTTTGTTGTCTGCCTTGAGATGATCTTCCGAAACTTGGACTGGAAAAATAAAGGAATCAGAGTAGATGGCAAATACTTAATCAACTCAGATTTGGAGATGAAATCAGACTTCCAACTAATGCATGACAAACTTAGTGGAGAAAGCAAGAAAGTTGGACTCGTATGAATTTCAGCCAAACAAAAGTCATGTAAAACAAACATGTTGAGAACAAACACGCAACAAATAAAATCAAAAACAGAGATTGGAAAAGTAAACTATTACATCTACCCTAAGTCTTCAAAAGAAGAAAAAATTAAGCAATGGAGCTGAAAAAATGGAATCTAATCAAGAGACTAATGCTGTACCTGAGGACTATGCAACACGTTCATGAAAGAATCATGCCCAACATCACATGGAGAGATCACAAGACAGCACAGTATATTAGGACGAAAACAGGAGTTTGAGACATCATAGAATCCATTAGCAAACTCAAATGGCAATGGGCTGGTCATGTTGCACGAATGGTAGACAACTGCTGGACATCAAGACTGACAATGAACAGAAGTGGCAGGAGGTGACATCATCTAAGCAGTGAGAGTAGTCTCCATTCAGTTATCCAACAATTAGATGGAAAAATTATGCACGTGTTTTGTTATCATTTCTTGTTGTAATCATGTCTTGTTTTTGACAACCTTTTTTTCATACGTATTAATAATGGAATGTAAATGAATGAAAAAAATTTATCCTACTACTGCAAAATAGCTGAAAAAAATTGGAAACCTAATGAGCACAATCATATTTTGGAGTTGGAGTAATTGGATATTAATCAAGATTTTCACTGGTGAACGCTCCATGTTTTTGCCAACAGAATGCGATTGGTGACTGATTTTATAACACTTTGAAATAATCACAAAACGGAACTTGAGTGAAGTATACATATTCACACATGCTTGTTCTCACAATATCACCAAAAGTTCTCAATGAATTTCAATGATAGAGTGGGTCATGGGCTAAGGTAGAATTGATTAAATTTTGGGACAGGTCCGGAAATAATTTTTGCTTGAGAGATATTTTTTCATATATTAAGACAATTAATCAGTATATGTATTCACTCAGGCTTGTTTCCTTGTCCATACAATATATCCAAAAGTTCTTAATCAATTTCATTGGCATTTTGAGCATAGAACAAACAGATGGAAGTTTGGGGTGGATCAAAGAAAGTTATTTTTAATTAAGAGATACTTTTCCATGTATTAAGACAATAATCATGTTATATACTTATCCGCTGATCTTACCAGCATAAAAACTTAATTCATGGAAATTTCTAATCTAATACTTTGAAATCAGGCATAATTTTCCAACCAAAGAGAACAGAAAGATAAATCAAAACTTAACCTGTATGCATTCTTTCAACATTTTCAGTAATGATTTGTGGATGATTTTGACCATGAGGGGATGGGGCAGCTAACAACAGTAATCATAAAAGTGAGTTTTATCTGAAAAATTCAAATGTTATCATAAGTTCCATCCAAAGACTTTTTAGCATGATGTCATGTTATTTTGAATAACTTGAGATTGGAAGTGCAACGTATGATAATTGTTATTGACAAGGAAAATGGAATCGTTGAATTAAGTTTGAGCCTGCTTGTGTTTAAATAGTACTAATGCCTTTAAAAAGGTATGAATTCACTTCTCCCTGCACCTTAGCCCATCACCAGATGCTTTGACAAAAAATGTCTCATCCCTGGCATTTCATTCATGGTTGACAGAGAAGAGATCAAGTGAGTGAGTAGCAAGCAATTGAGGTAAATAAGGAGGCCATATTGAAATAAGCAATCAGTAAAAAGAATTAGTTAAGATCAAGAAGGATAACTCTAGACTACATGTTTCATTGATGACCAGGGAAAAAATATCATTAGTTGACTAGAAAGTTCAAATTCATCCATAGCATTCAGCACATATTATACCCTTGGATGACTAATTATTCTGGTGTTTATTGTATTTTCATGAAAGAAAAATTTCAATCCCCTAGAATGCCAAAGGCACTTGAGATTAAAAGAAAAAGATGAAATGCTTGGGTTTGAGAGAATTATGAAATTGCCTGAAAAATGGCATAAATAGTCAAACGAAATGATAATTATATTTTCAAATAAATATTGAAAATTTAAATAAATTGTCTTTTTATTTTTACTTAATAAACTGAACAAACTTTTTGGCAAATTTAATTACATTGCATTACAGCAATGCAAACCATTATCAATCGTATTTTGCACAACAGTATTTATTTATATACATTGGTGTTAATAGTCTTTATTATATTATTGTTATTATTGACAAAAGTTGTTTTCTAGGGAATTCAATAATTAATCAAGAAGTAAATTCTAATTATCAATAATCAATATTTGGTCCTTAACTAACCCACAAACTTTTCTCGCACAGCAATATGTTTCTGAATATCCTCATCATTTGAACAGTATTGTAGTTTGCCAAGTTCTTATTTGACTAGGAATTACCATCATTACATTTCCCTCTTTCTTATCGACATTAATATAATATAATAGGATTATAAATTTTGCAAAATTTATTTG
This sequence comes from Thysanoteuthis rhombus, assembly GCA_963457665.1. Classification (NCBI taxonomy): domain Eukaryota; kingdom Metazoa; phylum Mollusca; class Cephalopoda; order Oegopsida; family Thysanoteuthidae; genus Thysanoteuthis; species Thysanoteuthis major. Next base: position 21,011,528 of record OY735214.1, on the reverse strand, counting down.
TTATACAGTTAATTCCTTCTTGAATTGATTAATTATTAATGCTAGATAACTCTGAATTAACCAACTCGAAGATATCTAAATAGCTTTACAGCTTATACCAGGTCCGTCCAGAAAGTATCATTTTGTATATTTTGTGTGGCTTTGATGTAATTTGGCAATCAATCAGTGAGAACATTAATGAACATGTATGAACAGACGCTCTCCCATGAGATTTACTTAGTTGGCAGTATTACACCATTTACAGAGCTTGTGTACTGTGTGACAGTCACATTCACAATGACTGAGTGAGTTATTCTTCACATCTTGTGCAAAGATTTTGGCAAATGATTGCATCTCCCAGTCAAGATTTGACTCCCTGAGATTCCTGACTTTTCTCAAAGAGATTCTAAATCATGGACAAGGCTAAGGAGAACAAGACAGGTGTGGTTGATGGCAATCCCAAAATAGGACTTTGTAGACTGTTTAGAAAATCGGAAGGGGTGCTGGGATAAGTATTTGAGGTCTAAAGGTGTGTAATTTGAAGGGAACTAGGGCACCATTGTCCTAGGTAGGCTATTTTTTGTTAATAATGAATGGCTGGATACTTCCTGGATGGACCTTGTAATGGCACCACTAACTTTATTTAGTAATCATCATCATCATCCTTTTAGTGTCCATTGTTAGACATCACCAGATCTCTCTATCATGGGCCTCACAGAGCCAGTACTTTCTAAACTTTTGTAGTTTGTCACGCCATTTTATTTTCTGCAGATCACTATCTTGTATATGATCTTTGGAGATCCTCGTTGTGAGTTGTGATGTCCACCAATGGTTTGCCATTCTTGCAACATGACCAGCCCATTGCCATTTGAGTTTTCCAATGAATTCTAAGATGTCTTGGACTCCTATTTTCCCCTTAATATACTGTGCTGTTTTGTGATCTCTCCATGTGATGTTGAGCATGATTCTTTCATGTGCATTTTGTATGGTTCTCAGTTCGAGGATCAATCTTTTGGTAAGGTTCCATGTTTCAGCTCTATAAGTGATTATTGGGAAGATGCATTGGTTTTACACCCTTTTTTCGTAAGACGAATGGGATTTTCTTGTTCTTGAAGGTTGAGCTTGCTCTACAAAAAGCTTGCAGACCTAGAGAAAACATTGCCTTTGCAGTTCATGTATAAGAAAATATACTGAATTATTGCCTTTAGAAACTCTCATCTGATATTCTGTCCACTGAACCATTCAAATATGGATACAATTTAATTTAATAATAGTTGTTCATGTGTATACAATTGCAAGATCATAAAACAACAAGCTAATTTCATGGTCTTTAGGTGCCTCCATACATATGAAAAAGGTTGAAAGGTTTATCCTGTTTGTTACTGAGGCACAATTGGATGAAAACAACAGAAAGCATAAAATCTGACCTATTTCTCTTTCTTTAAAATCAATACATATGAAAAAAAGAAATAATGTGGAGAGTATTATCATCAAATTTAGACTCTCACAATTCTTTCACAAGCAAGAAATCATTGCGTTTTATTTTACAAATTTGGAATTAAATTGTTCAATTTCCTTAATGGCTTCAAACTTCAATCAATTTATTCCATAAATTTGTGACAATTGATGAAAAAAAAAGGAAAAAAAATTGCTTGTGAAATACTTCATCTCTTGCAAGGATGAAAACTCAAGGCTGGCAACCATCATTTTGCCTCAGTTATTGCTAGTTATTACAACAATACTGAATGTGTGTAGTAAAATTGAAAGGTTACAGTGAGCACAAAATTTCAGCAAATTTTGATTTTATCAAATCTTTTAAGTTATGAACAGATTTATTGCATTTTCCCAGTTTTGCTCTTTTTTCTATTCATCTATTCCTTTCCGTTTTGTTAAAATGCTTCTTCCAATATTGCTGAAATCCAATTCAGAACAACTGCTTCTATTAATTTTCAAATGAAAATCATTTTCAATAACCCTTCACTCTAAGATTAACTAGTTTTGAATAATGAGTATTTGAAGAAAAAAGACACTGATGGAGGTGTTTTTTATTTATCTCTGCGAACAAGGTTGGGAGAGGTATATGTATTAACTCATGTCTGTCTGTCCATCTGTCTGTCGACATAATATCTTCAAAGGTTCTCGTATATTATAGCTATATGTACACATAACACAATATCTCCAGAGGATCTGAATTAATTTCGATTGAATTTATTGAATGGGTAGGCAATGGGCAAAAGAAGAAGTGATTAATTTGGGGGGGCGGATCCATGCGCAGTTACCTTCTCTGCCATTTAGGTACATGTCCACACCACACAATATCTCCAGAAGTTCTCGATGAATTTCGATGAAATTTTGCAGAAGGATAGGCAATGTGCCACAGAAGGAATAAGGTTTTGGGACGAATCTATGAATTTTTTACTATTACCTCTCCTACACCGCACCTGTACATGGACTGAATTTAATCCAGTTGTTTGTGACAACAACACTGGCAGAGGTAAGTACTCTCCATGTGCTTTCTGATTTTTTTGTTTCAACTTAACCAAGAGACTGCTAAAGCTAGAATGTTAAGACACCACATCACATCCATCTGAGACAATGATTTCCCATGAATCCTCAAAAGGAGAAGAAATCAAGTGAAGAATCACCTTTGGTTGACAAGCCTTTGGCAGAGCAATTTCAATTTTAAAATCGGTCTTAAAAATAAGAGTCTACAACCACTGCATCTTGATAATAACCTGAAGCAGAAATGTGGAATTTATCCAAGGAATTGGCTCCCAAACTAGGAACCAAGCAACAAGCAATAGAAAAAATCATGCTAAATATTACATGGAAAATATGAGTAGGATTTAAACAGATTGGACTTTCATACCATAATTGCATTTTGAGGAGGTGCAGAGTAGTGTAACAATTAGCAGCATGGAAAATTAAATCAACGAACTGAGTTTGAGTTATGGCCAAGGCTGCTTATGTCCACTTTGTACTAATGCCCTTGGGAAAAGCACAAATCAGCTCCAGCCCTCAGCAACGGATAAATAGCAAGGCAGTTTGAGCCCTTTAGCACCTGAGAAAGTGCTGGTCGGTCTAATGGTAAGCAGCACGGAAAATAGAATCAGCAAACTGTTCCTACTTTGGCTGAAACAGTTCGCATTCACTTCCCACTAATGCCCCTTAAGGATTCCTCTCTTCTCCTTTGCCTCAAGCAATGGATAAATAGTGAAGCAGACTGGGCTTGGTTGGCAATCAGTCTAGGAGACGGATCACTCAGAATTCCAGCCAAGAAAGTCAAAACTCTCATTCAGTGTAGTGAGAGGCTAACAGCAGACAGAGTGGGGAAAATGGTTCCAAAATTGAGGGGTAAAAAAGCTCTGGTGAAACTTCAGTGGGCCTAGCAAGTTGGAAACAGATTATGATAAATTGCTTGAGTGAAGTAAAAGAGAATTTTTAAAAAATGAATGGGAAAATAATTTGACCGCGACTTCATCCTCCCCATCAAACCTTGAGTAAAAGTGGAAGATAAAAAAAATTGTATTCTAAACCATCATTTTCTACTCAGAGTTTTTGTGTAAATATAAAATATATAATGGTGGAAAAAATTGTCAAATTCTTTGGTTGTATATGATGGTAGAGAATCAACTCAACAAAGTTTTTCTGTGTTATTGGTATTCTTGAAGATGATATCATAAGTTGGTTGCATGCAGTCTGAAATTAAAAATGACAAAATGGATTTGATATTTACATGGGTGAACACTCAATAGGAGTGACACGAACAGCAAGTTATGTCCGTCCCTCATTGTTAAATATGTTTTTTAGGTGACCTACATAATGCATTATGATAATACACTATATAAGATAACAAACTATATGTATGGCATAAGCTAAAATCATTGTTTTTAAAACCCCTGAAACATTTTTACCATAATAAAAAAAAGTATTTGCAAAACAGGGCTAACAAACACTGGAGAAAATTACATAAATTACATTGACAGATATTGAGAAATAAGTGACTGAACTAACACAGAACAATTTTGAAAATTTATTTTAATGTTCAATATTTAAAGCTGTGAAACTTTCTAGAATATATATATATATATATATATATATATATATATATATTCAAACATACTTTATTAAAAATAACTGACAAACTCTGTCAATTTAACCTTTTAGGTAGTTTTTCTTGTTAGCATATAAACCTATTAGAAACAGCATCAGACTTTTTAAAAATTTTCCTTAGTTGGTAGTTTTAGATCTTTCAATCATCGTTAGTCTTTTTCAAGAAAATGTAATGATACTTAAATAGTAATCAATATTATTTTTCATAATTTTATATTCATATTTCATGTGTGTGTGTTTTTTGTTCGTAAACTTTCAAGTCGAGTTGTGCAGTCAGAGATGCGTGGAACAACATTGTTGCAGTATACTGTAAACAACTATCAGACAATTTGACCAAAAAGCTAATTTAAAAAAAAAAAAAAAGCAAAGAAAAAGTTATCCCAGGCTAAAATGCACTCTACACACAAACAACATGCATTATTGTATGACATTGTCAATCATTTCACCAGCTAGAATAAGAGGAAAATTGTGAAAGATTGGGTGAAAATGCTTGGATCAGCTTTTTTTTTTTGCCCAGGAGTATATATCCCTCAGCTCATCTCACTGACATCAATCAGCAACAAACAAACTGAAGTGATGAAAATGAATTTCTCTGAGAGAAAATAGCTTTATCCATCATTCAAAACAGAATTTACTTCCCAACACATTAGCCTATTTGATCATCACACTGCTGTATTTTTGTTAAATTGCTGAACAAAAGCTATTTCACAAATCACAATACAATGATGGACATTGTAAAGCATTGATATTATCATAATTAGCCAATTAACCATCACACTCTTTTCATGTTTTAACAGATTATTAACTTCAGAGAGAGGCTGATTTTGACAGCCCACATAACACTGTGTGCAAAGTACATCACACATGAACCTCCATCATTGTGGTACGGCTGCTATAAACAAAAACCCATTATTGCTATATCAGGGTTCATGATTGATTATTATTTTTACTTAGGCTCCTATTGATGTTTGATAATACTTCTTGAAAGGCTAAATTTTCTATTAAAGCTTAAAAAAAGGAAAATTTCTTTTTAGCTGATGGTAACCTTCAAATATTGATCTAATATGGATCTGAGTAAAATCACGAGTGTAATGCAATATGTATCTTGAATTTCTGCCCATAACTGATCGGAGGTTTCCTGGATTTAATGGAATATGGATTTGGGGTGGAATCACATGAGAATAAGATGACAGATATTTGTCTTGAATAGCAGGATATTAACTGTAATATGGAAAGCAGACTTTTGAAGACTTTTGCAATAACTTGAAAGTAATGTAAATTGTAGCAAAATAACTGTATTTACATATATACTATATGTGCATATCAGTTACAGCTTGTATGTGTATGTATGCATATATATATATATGTGAATATATGTTTGTATTGTGGATGCAAAATGATCTGACAGAATGGTGATGAAAGTGACAATTGGAAAGTGAAGAGAAAAACTCAAGAGAAAGTAGGCGCTACATCTAAAATTTTCCCTCATTATTCTGTTGGCATTTTACGGTACATTTTAACAGGTGGCAGCCATCTTTTTCAGGGCTTTTTCTCAAATTCAAACATGCTAACAGCAAAATCACCTGTGAACCACTGCAAATATTTTCTCTGAAAAAGATGGCAGGTAGCCATTGAAATGCACCAAAATATACCCATAGAATGATAATTTGGGGATGTAGCACCTACTGTCTCTTGAGTTTTCCTCTTCACCTTCCAATTGTCACTTTCTTTAAATTCACATATATATATTTGTGTGTAATCTAGGGGCCTTGCTCTTATTCCTGCCACTTCTGTTGACCATAGAATACAAATACTTGGTTTAAAAGGTGGGGTCAGCCCTGGACAAGCTGCATTTCACCTTTAAATTCCATTGCTCAGGTTAGAAGGTTATTCCGCATACAGGCCCACGGACACTGTAAGTAATTGGAGGTGGGGGGAAGGGGGATAGCTTTTCAGAAGAGACATTTTTAGCATATATTTTAGTGTGAAGGCTAAAAATCACAAAAATCAGCCATGGTTTTCATTTTCAGCTAACTTTATTGTTAAAATGTTATGTATGCCCATCTAAATTCTGCGTATCAAATAAAATGATAAAGAATCCAGAATAAATTATTAGTATGAATCATGAACAGACAGAGAAAGTGATTATGTTGAAAAATGAAAATTTTTTGTATGAAATGAAAACATTCACTTTGATTAAAATTACTAATGATTTTTAAAATGGGCCAGATTTTTTGGCTATTGTAGATTTCTATTGGATAGATTGGGAAAAAAAATCAGCCAGATCTTGCCGAAAAATAGTCAATTTAGCAACATTTAGTTATCTACAAAAGAGCATGTGACTTTCTGATAGGATCCATCCAAGAATATCTTGTCATATCAAATGGCTCACCAACTCTTCATTCAGTTACAGGTTTTCAATTGAAGATCAAAAAACAAAATTGGTGACACCTTGTTTGTTTCATATCATGAGAGGAAATGAATTTAAGAAGACACAGATATTTGCTACTCTACAGATTTGAGTGATAAAATTGTTTTTTTTTTCTCTAAATAACAAAACAACTTGGCAACACTGAGACAACCATTAAATTTTTCAATAACTAAGCAAAACTTGTATTTCTGTTTAGAGCAATGAATGTAAAAACTGATTATGCTGGAGAAGTTAAGCATAATAAGCAATACATTTGTCACTTGAATTGTTCAGAGAAAACTTTATTTATATTTATATATGTGAAAATGTTTTTTATATCATGAGAAATCTTTCATTGTTTATGATTAAAATTGAATATTTGATTCAGTATGTCTCACACTTTAACTTTTTTCATAGAGGGCACAATTCTGCCCCAGCTGACCCAGAACCAAAAAGGCAGGGATAGACAGGTGTCCCTGCTGACCCCATGGTTCTAGCACCCCTACACAGGGCCCACCATCCATGGTCACTACTGTTGTGGAAAACTCTTCCAAAAAAAACTTCGTTCATGAAGTCAAGCCATTCACTTATTCAGATTATATATTATATATTATATTATATATATATATATATATATATATATATATATATATATATATATATATTCCAACTCTGGAATTGAGCACTCTGATGGATGAGGAATTGTGTTAGTAAATATATCACTTGAATTTGGTCCTACTGTCAGTCCAGTTCTGTGAAGGACAGGTGTAAAATGATAGCCTCTGGATCTGAAGCAAAGGTTTTGATCCTACTTTGTGGTACTGGATGGGATATTGGATAGCTACACTAAAGAATTATAATACAAGAAAACAGCTGTCTGTGGATGACACAATTATATTATATATATACATATATATATATATATATATATATACATATATATATAGATATATATAGATATATATGCACAAACTCACGTATTAGTGTGTTGAATATGTGGGGATATAATCAAAAAGTGATCGATTGTTTGTCTGAAATTTCTTTTCTTTTATGTTTCATGATTTGACACCTGTTTTTTCTAACAAATACCTGCTATGAAAGTTTTTGCCCTGAAGTTACCTTAAGGATTGGCCACCAGTACAAAAATGATATTTTGGTTCCTTCTTCTGACATCCTATCTACCAGACCATTTCAGCAACACAATATAAATGCAACATACAAGGATGGGTCAATACGTTCATAACCTGACATTGAATTTTGATTTGAAATTTTCACTGCATAATCTTCAATCTAGGTGATTAATATTCACCACTGAACTGTGAATGGACAAAGGAAGTGATTATGTTGAAAAATGAAGATTTGTTGTATAAAACAAAAACATCAGATAATCCACAATTCATCTTTTATAAATGATTTTTTCCCACCAAGAAATTTTGATTTGTAGATAAAATCCAATTTTCCTAACAAAGCATAAAGTACCATTGAAGTTGACATTTCTTGAGTTATTCTTTTAATTTAATTTTTCTCTCTGTACCAATTTAAAAAAATAATACCTCATTTTTCAATAAAATGCGAGATTTTATTTTTGTCATGAATATGCCTATAATAGAAAGATATGTGTTTTTACTTATTTTCCAACCTGCATGAACTGACTTGAAATCAATTCTGTGTATCCCAGTGACACTGCCCCAAAAAAGTGTTTTTTTTTTTAAATAGATACTTTAAAAAAAACAAACTTGATAGAGATAAAAGTTGGCCAATGAAATATGAATGAACACATAATGGTTATGGTGGAAAAACTTCAACGCTTGTTTAATTTGAATTCTGAACTCATAAGATACATAATTCTCAGAATTGGCTCACAACTTGAATCCATTTTTTCTGTTAAAAGTATATCTGACAAAATAATATCACCTTAGATTCATTTTTGATTCTACCATTCCTGGAAGCAATTCTTTTTTTAAGTCATACTGGAAAAAAAAAACTTTTGTGTCAAATTTCAATACAACACAGACCAATCTGAAAATACATCGTCAAGAGGAATGGGCTAAAATTCTGAATGAAACTGACAAAAACTTGGTAGTATCACATTCTAATTGATTGGAAGTAGTCACTGTTTGTAAAGGCCATACAATCGACTACTGAATTATTTATTGGAATTAACTGAAATTTTTGTATTCAACTTTCAATTGTTCTATCATGTTTTGATAATTGTTTGATTTTTATATTTGCTTTATTTTTCATAAATCTTTGATCTAAATACTGTTAATTTTGAAGCTCTATAAGTATTTATAAAATGGACTTTTTGCAATCTATTGGATACTTTTTACTCCCATTGTATCTATAAAGTGCATGTAATTGAACAGATTGTGACGATACCAAATTATATTACATCTATTTATAGATGACATATACTGAGTATTTCTAAAGGCTCTTAAAACTGAATTATATCATAAAATGGACGGAATTTCCATTGTTTTCAGAGTAGAGCAATTTAAAAAAGCATAGCTTCTTTTATAAGTTTTGAGATTGACATTTGCAATTATGTTCACTTGTATGAAGAGATAAAACTTGCCTGTGTGATTTTATTGTTATGCATAAACTTCAGACTTTTCATTAGATTTTTAACATAAATCGAACTCTTTTTTTATTGCATACATAAAGTCTATTTCTTTTTAGTCTTTATAAATTTTGCCTCTTTTACCTATTATATAGACTCCACCTCTTTTATCAATATAGTGTATGTTCATCTCTCTTCGCTTTATACTTGTGAAGATTTTTTGCTTCCTTACAAATTCCACCTCTTATATATTAACTCTACTATTTCATTCACTTTTATGTAAACTCCTCCCCGTTTTCAGTTGTCACACCTTTTTGTTGTTGATCTCCCTTTCTAGAATCTCTTACTTCTGGCATTAATCTTTTACTGGCAGTCCTCTACTTACAAATGTTCAAGTCTGAAACTTTTAGAGATGCAAACAAATCTGTCTGTAAATTCAAATTTTGAACCTCACACCAGTTTGGAAGTTCAACAGCTACACAACAGATGCCATTACTGTAGCTGATCAATGTCATTTGGTGAACATATCACATTTGTTGTTGTATGTATGGCCACATGGTGTTATTCCTGATTCTCTATGATTTTTATGAATGCATAGATTGCAGAGATCTTGGCTTTCAGAATGGTCATCACTGTTTGTGGAAAAAAAATTGTTGTAATTTTTAAAATAAGAAATTAGTCTTTAATCTCCCTTACCTACTTAGTAAGCAATAGAAATGTTTATGAACTTCTGGAGATTTTGATTAACAAACAAACCATAGGAACCTATCCTCATTTGTGCCTTGAAATGTACTCTTCTTTTTCTTTTATCATTTGCTATCTTACCTGTAATAATTCTAACAATAATTCATATAAACACAATTTCTGTTCAAAGAGTATTTCAGGCAACTGAAATCATTTTTCTTGTTGATGTTTTATTCCCACAACATTGTGACCAATCAATTCCACAGCCTTCTGCAGATGTAATATCAACAAATGTAATATTAGCAGAAATACATCTAAAATGTCTAATTCTATTTTTTAAGCATGTTCCATAATTTTTTAACATTTCCTTTGGGCTGAAAAAAACATAACAACTGGAAATCTACACTGGCTTATACCATAAGCTAGCAAGTACCTTTCTCACACTAGATACAGTCCATCAATAGCTTTCCACTTGAGAGTGTTTCTTATGTTTTTTAGTTCTTTCTCTTCTTTCCAAAGGTAACTGTGGATGGTTTGAATATGGTGGTATTTCATGCCTCTGTGCATGGTATCACTGATCAGTGGGAGCGTGAATTGGTTTATTTGAGAGGTCAACTTAGATCAGCTGTTGTATGATTTTGATTAGTAGAGAGGTTTTGAAATTAGTGGATCCGAAATGACTACAGAGGTTGACTAGAGAATTCACACAGGTAATACTAGTAACATCAAACAGTTAATTTTTAGCTTATCATGTTTTTGATTTCTTTAGACTTTTGTAAGCATAAAGAAGATTTTGCAGTACAAGAAACTACATCTGAAGTTCTATGTTCTGAGTCAGTGGTTCCCAAAACAAAAGTTGTGACCCAAATGAGAGCTGCAAGGATGCGCCAGAGGGTTGTGGGATAGATTGGAGAAAAAATGAAAAAAAAATTTCTAAATGAAAAGAGGAAAAATGAAAAATGTCGAAAAATGATTAAAGTTGGTGCAAATATATCTACATCACAATTATTGAAACTAAAGCACCATTTGGATTCTGGAACAGGAAAATAGTCATGAATAATAAACATCTACGAATGTATAAAAACTCCTGTTGTATTCCATGCTGTTCACTTCCAATACTTGCACCTGATTATTGAATAAAACCAAAATTCAGTAAAATTTATTGGTTAAACTAAATAAAGAAACACTGAAATTATGTTTCCGTCCTGAGGGTTATCATGCCAAAAAAGATTCTGTTTTCAGAGTCACAGCCAAAATAGTTAAGGAAACTCTGCTGTAAGTCCAAAAGTACCTTCCTAATGATATACTATCATTATCAAGGTATGTGCCTTTTAAAGTGCTATTTCCCTTCTTCCAGCCAAAACCTATGATTCAATATCTTAATCACCGTCCAGCCTCTTTGCATCAGTCTGTTTACACTCAGGCTTAGACATACAGTGGCTTGAACTGACCCTATGACAGAAAACCAGTCAGTGGGTGAAGGTATTGATTATCATATCAAATAGCAAGGTTCAATTCTCAGTAAAGTGCGGATATTCCAATCCGACAAGGAGTTTTCCCCAAGGAATATATATCCCATTGCTGTGATTATTCTGCTTAGCTTGGGTGAAATTAAATATCATCATGACTTTTAGTAAAATGGGTTGAATAATCCTTCTTTAGGCCTACATTTGTCCAGAGAGGACAATAAATCAAGTGATTGATTGTTCCAGAAACTATAAAGGAGCACCAAAAAATCAACATAAAATTTAAGACTAACAAAAATGTGTAAAGGGATAGCAGCAGTGAAATCTTCCAGAATGACTCCAGATGTACATTCTCTCTCTCCATCTCTTTCTCTCCCTCTCTCCATCTCTTTCTCTCCCTCTCTCCATCTCTTTCTCTCTCTCTCGTCTCTTTCTTTCTCTCCATCTCTTTCACTCTCTCCATCTATTTCTATTTCTCTCCCCATCTATTTTTCTCTCTCTCTCTAATTATCTCTCTCTCTATCTATTTATCTCTCTATTTATCTCTCACTCTATCTATCTATTTATCTCTATCTAACTATCTCTCTCTCTCTCTCACTATGTCTCTATTGTTTTCTTGAGAGAACTTGGGGGTGTAGCTTAGTGGTAAGGGTTTGGCCTTCTAGGGAAGTATCATTTCTGCTGGTAAGTCAGAGGCATGGCTGAGGGGTGAATGGGCTAATTGAAAACGCCCCATGGGTCCTCAATGGAGGAGGGCCTCCAAAGGCTTTATGAAAAGTAGTTCATCTACTGCATTTATAATGTCATTATACAATAAGAATGTATTTGTACATATGAGAATTGCATAATCTTTCAACCCTTGGAGTTGTTTTTCACCAATGTGATAGCACATTATTTATTGCAATTTTTCCTTTTTCATAAAATTTCAGTAAATGCTGTAGGGGGGGGGACCTGAAGGAGCCAAACCAGTAGGTTCCCCAAATATTTTGCAATGTCCCTGTGCCAAGTTCAGGGTTCTCAGTAACATGAATTTACAGAGTAATGAAGCTTTGATCATTAATTTTTTCTATAGTTTTCAAGCTTGAAATCTTTTGTATATGTGGATAGCAGACATCACATAATAGAAATAGGTAGAACTTGAACAAGTAATGAAAATGAAGCTTATGTAAATTTTCATGAGCGTTTTAGATATATATTTGTATCATTAGAAAATGGGTATATGATCCGACAGAATGATTATAAATTGCGATATAGTATATAGGAACTCTTATTTGAAATGATCTCCCATCACAATACAGTTGATATATCACTTGTAGACAACGCAAATGGAATTAACAATTAAAGAAAATGGGGCTGCTGCAGGAATAGAGGCTGAAACTGATAGGGTGGCTGCTTCAACATAGCCTTGCTCTTATAATTGAGTTAAATAGCCGCTAGTAATACAAAGGCTCAAAGAACTGTTTTAACTCTAAATTCTCATCTTGTCTAAGCCAATTGGTGTATAAACCGTGTAGTGATCGGAGATCATTTCAAATGAGAAATTTCTATATAATATAATGCAATTTATGATCATATATATTCATGTACGTGTGGAAATATACATGGATATATTGATGTTTTTATACTTTATATGTATGTTTAATGCATTCATAGTGTGTGTATAGAGATATACATATAAACACACACACACACACACACACACACACACACACATATATATATATATATAAATGTATATATGTATTCATATGAATATATATGAATGCATGTGAGTTTATGTATATTGATATATATGTGTGTATGTCTACGGATATGTATAAATGCTTGTGAGTATAGGTACTTGTATGTGTATATATACATGCATATGGAGAAATGAAAATAAGTGCAGCAAAAAGTTAACTGATTAATTACTTAACCCATGGGACAGTAAATGCAGTAGGAAAACCCCAGACACAAGATCAAGGGAGGCGATAAAATGATTTACTGGTAAGACATGGTAGAGGTCACTATCGTTGCAGTCATCATATACACAAATATATATATGTATATATATATATATATATATATATATATATATATATATATAAATATATATATATATATATATATATATATGTATGTATATGTGCATGTGTATATATATGTATGTATATTGAATGCCATTTTTGCCATGTATATGTATAAATAATATATATGTGTGATTGATGTGTGTATATATATATATATATATATATATATATATATATATATATGATTATAAATTGTGTTTTATTATATTGATACTCTTATTTGAAATAATCTCCCGTTATTACATAGTGTATGTATCACTTGGCCTACACAATGTTAATAGAATAAACAATTAGGGAAAGTGGGGCAGTTGCTGGATATATATATATATATATATATATATATATATATATATATATATATATATATATATATATATATATATATGTATATATATATGTCTCTCTCTGCAGACCCATTTATGAACACATCATAAGCAAATAGAAATATTTCATAATAATGGCATTTAGTCAGGCCTTAATGAAACATTTTCAAGTGTGGCACCATTTTCTGATTTGAAGCAGAGGTCTAAATAAAAATAGACCAACATTTGAAAAAAAAATCTCTTTCATAAAAGAATGAAAATCAATCAAATCAAATATGTATTGATTCAGTGAGTTATCAAGTTTCAGAAATAAAATATTAACAGGTCTGGTTAGTCACTCAGTAGTAACTGTCACATGACCAACATTTGTTTTGACAGCATGCCGTGTTGGAGATGATCAACTGAACCTAGGCAAAAGAGGTGATCAATGAATAATTTACTTCTCTAAGCTTAAGCTGCATACTAGAAAGTCTAAACTTTAGAAAAAAAAAGCATGAACCCAACTTGACTCAATCTAGATAAAATTACATTGTAAATTTAACCTACCACTAGAAACCTATTTTGAGGAGGATTTTGCAAAAACACAAAACAAACGTTTTTCTAGACACAATAAAAAGGAGTAAATGCTAAATTTTCATCCCTCTAGCTCCATTGGAGCAGCCTGTATGCATGATTCATACATACATACAAGCCAGCTTAAAAACTGCAGAAACATATGTTGACAGCTTTGATGATGGTTCTGGTTGACAGTTGACGCAACTTATGGTGTGTATACTCGTACAGACATAGTTATGCAACCTTCTCTGAAATAACTAGTGAACTTTGGCTTGAGCAAAAATGCCTCTAAGCATATAATGATAAACTCTCTCACCAAATATTTCCAAACCATCTTAAGAACAATTCTATCTTGACTTGTAACATGGATCCCCAGAGATCACATCCGAAACTGAGACCGACAGAATACAAGATGGAGTGATGAACTTGACAAATTCAGAAAATACTGGCTCCGCGGTGCCCATGATAGAGAATTGTGGCAGATCCCGGGGAAAGTCTATGTCCCATGACAGACAATAAAAGACTGATGAGGATGAAAACTGTCAACATAGGTTTCTTAATATTTCAAATGATTCTGCTCTAGTCAGCTCTGTATGTATCACATATAGAGGCTGTGCCAGTGTATCTAGAGGGCGGACAATTTAAACATTTCCTCCTTATGATATCTAGGAAAAACATTTTTTTGTTTTTTGAGAATTCGCTCCCTAAATAGGTTTTCAGTGGACAGTCCAATTTACAAAGTAAGTTTACGCTACATTGATCCCTTAGTTTGGGCTTTTTTTTTTTTTAAATTCGAAATTTTTAGTGATTGAGCAAAAGGCTACAGAAGTTCATTGATTACCACATTTTCGAATTTTTGAAATGATCACTCCTACACGGCATGCTGCCAAAAGATGTTGGGCATGTGTTAGTTTCTATTGAATGACTGACCAGACTTTTTCTACTTTCTTTTTTAGATCATGTAATTCCATGAGATAGCAATACATGAACACCAAGGAACAAAGCCACTCCAAAAAAACAAAGAATGATGTTCTAACTTTGATTTAATGAATATAACTACCTACCCATAAAATGAATTAAATAGTGAGGGGAAAAAACTAAATAAAAGACATAAAAATGTATAAAATATAGTCATACACTTTTAGTTTGTTTTTAATGAAAAGTGCAAAGAAAGCTGCTTATTGCAATCACAGGTTCTTTCACATAATAAAAACTAGGTGATAACATTAAAATTGGAACAATTTACATTGTTATGTTACTAAATCCATTGTTATAAGCAACTTGACATTATGCAAAATTGATATGAAATTGACTTGAATTTTAAAAAAACTAATTCATTCTAAATTTAGTCTATGGGAACACCTGATTTTGATACCAATAACCATTTGATAACATTGTCCATGATCATAATGAATAGGATCCATTCTATACAAACATGGGTATTTGTATCTATATATATATGTATATATATATATATGTGTGTGTGTTTATGTATGTATATACATATGTATATATATATATATATATATATATATATATATATATATATATATATGTACACACACACACACACACATATATATATATATATATATATATATATATATACGTACACGTATATATATATGTACACGTATATACATATATACACATATATTTATACATATTTATATATATATATATATGGTAGTATTTTGAGTATAACATTATCTTATATTAAAAAAATCTTACAAGGAAATTTTTATTTTAACTATTTTGATCGGTCTATTTTATTCATTTTCTCATTAGTTTTTAGAAAGTCTTTTTGTCTCAGATATTAAGAATGCTTTCCCTAACCAATGGTGTTGAGTAATGTGTATACCTACCCCTAAATTATCACGTACCTAATTCTAAAAACCCATTCCAATCACTGCCCCCAGTACTTGGTGCTCGGGCAACTGCCCATATTGCCGGTACCTGGTCCCACACTAAAATGTCCACATCACCCCAGTTTTCAAATTAATTTTCTTTCAATGTAAATTTTGGCCAAGAATCCTTACCTACCCTTCACTACACAGGAAACAATAGGACACATAACACAAAGACTAATTCTCAGTTACTCGGATACAACCTCAAATGCATAATGAAATTGAAAGAAAAATGTTGATTTGAATTCGAAAAAATAAAATGAACCATATGGATGACAAAGCATACACAGTGACACATCACGATTGACAACCAAATATTTGATTAAATCAATATTTTCCCTTTCTAATAAAGGAAAAATTTCAACAAAAAAAGAAAAAACATACAAAATGAGAAAAAAAATTCTATAAAGAATTCAGTTGAAAAAAATGGCAATTTTTTTTTGTTGAATTGTGTTTACATTAACCTCCATACAGTTTCAAAATTGAAAGTATCAACATGCAAATGTCTTCTCTCATGAATATCCAATCAGGATCAATCAGACATGCTGTCTGTTTTGTTGAAAGTTGAATACAATAATTGGAATCCCACCCCACTACGTGTCCTTTTCTTCCTTTCTGATTTCACAGTCAACATACATGCACAAACATTGCAGCACATTCACGGAGAGGCAAATACTAATATATGTTCATTTGATCCATTCACACACATATTTATGAATGTAAACATTGATATACAGATTTATCTGCACATAGATGCATCCATATGCATACACATGCTCATATACATATATATGTGCACATACACATACTCAAGTATATATATGTATATGCAGTATATACATAACCCTTTTTTACTACTTTCTCCTTTCACAAAACAAAGAAACATGTGTACATAGAGAGAAAGAGAAAGAGAGAGTGAAATTTTCATTGTATAATGTCAAATCCGAGTGATTCATCAGTGAATTAAGTGCATGGTGATTATATTGAATAATGAACATTTGTTTTGTAAAATAGATACTTTTTCATCATGTGGTGGACTTATTGATGAACCTGTGTACACATTATAGGATGCGAATTCAAACGCATGTGATTGCATGTTTACAAATGACAATACATGGTGTGTATAAGGGATACAAGGAACAGATACATCGTAACACGCATATCTCTGTGTCTTTTTCTCTCTACATGTATATCTATATCTCTATCTCTCTCTATATATCTCTCTATATATGAACATATACATAAATACATAGACAAATATATATATATATATATATATATATATATATATATATATAAATAATAGAATGTGGATTTGCTACACAAACTAGCTCATGTTTCTGCCCTCTTTGGGCCTCATCAGGCAAAATATTATGTTATACTGCTATATTATGTTATAATGCTAGCCTGATCAGTACCAAATGTACTATGTGTATATATATATATATATATATATATATATATATATATATATATATATAATATGTATATATATATACATATATATATAGATATATGTGCATATATTTATTCATATATATATATATATTCAAATGACATGGCAGAAATAAGCACAGTCATGCTCATTACGGAAGAAGATGCAAAAGGCAGTGGACTTATAATGACTGATGATATATATATATATATATATATGTATATTTACATATAAATGAATTTGTATAGTGTCATTTACGATTAGCATTATAGAATTAAGTACTCTTATATATAAGCATTCCTGTTCATTTATAAGAAAAAAACGGTTACTTACAATTTGTGTTTCCACAAATGGATATTCAAATAAGTATATGTACATATCTTCTTACATTTGTAAAGCTTAGCCAAACATGTTTCAAGAGAAGCTTTTATGTTGCACATTTCCATGTGGTAAGCACCTCAAAGATGAAAAAATGATTAAAAAGCTGGCTTCAACCTGAATTTGAACACCTGATGCTAGTGCCAGAGGCTAGTAAACAACAGGCAAGTCAACAGTAATATAATCAACCCATGTGAGAGTAAACAGTTAAATAAATATATATGAACTAGAATACAAGCTAGAAACAGATAGAAATGCATAGATATTCAGACATGATCATATATTATGGTAAAACTAACAGATGGAAAATAAAGTCATTCTAAGAAATATGTTTTTACCAAAGAAATATGTTTTTAACCAAATAGCCTTGGATTGACAATTGTGGGATTATCTGAAAATATATATTTCAGTGTTTTATATTATAATGCTTTGATTGTGGGTTTGATACCATAACACAGGAAAAGTAGCACATGGTAGTACAATTTTTGTTTGCCCAATACCATTAAAATACTCAAATTTGGATAATAAAGCAATTTCCAGTCCAATCAGGCTGCTATTTTCTAAGCAAATAATTTAATTATGTATTAATTGAGAAAAAACGTCCATCCAATAGAGATAACTGCAGATTTAATAACTGCTTATTAAAGTTCTTTATAAAAAAAATGAGAAGAACAGGTCTGCTTAGTCTCTCAATAGAAACCATCATGTGAACGTCTTTTCCCAGCATGCCACATAAGCTGTGATCAATTGAAATATTAAGACAAGAGCGGATCAATTAATAAGTTACTTCTTCCACCTTTTGTTGGGCAGTGATCACTAAAAAAGCCCTAATCTTAAAAAATACAAGACTGAATCTTACTGGAAACAAATTAAGGGACTAATTGAGCATGAACTTATATTTTGAATTGACCCCCCCCCCCCCCGCCTCTGAAAATCTATTCAGAGGAAGAATTTTAAAATATGAAAAAAAGTTTTTTCGGAGACATAATAGGGAGTAAATGTTTATATTTTTAGCCCTCTACCTTCATTGGTGTGCTTGCAATATATATGTAGCGAGCCAGACCAGCTTGAAAACTGGAGAAATTCATGGTGACAGTTTTGGATGACAGTTTCTAATATCTTGAAACTTGAACATGGATGCAAAGATACTATTTATAACATTGAGAAAAAACATTATCATTTCAAGAGTTGTTCAGACTATCGAACTTATTCTGAAGGTTGTAACCACAATGTCTCAATCAATCAATTCCATTTTTTTTTTCTCGCCTTTTTCTGTAGAAAAGAAAACTCTTTCCTTCCTAACTGATTGTACACTTGAAGAAGACTGTAGAATTGATTGGCTGAAGCATTGTGGTGTCAACAAAAGCAACACAAAGAATGAGTTCAATAATCCAGCAGTACTTGAGATGTGCACATGGGTTTAAAAAGCGTATTCAAAAGCTTTGGGAAATGCAATGCGCATGTGTTTTTATTTGCTGCTTTTAGAGTGTGATTTATCTATGGTGGTAATGTCCAGTATCCAAAATTTTAGAATAGAATGTAAATATATAGCTATCCATGTCGAGACATACACACACTATATACATTAAGACATTTATTTAATGGATATTGACATGCTTGCATATGAATTAGAACACAAAATTTCTATTTTGTACATATACACTAATGCATACCTACACCCTTGAAAGTATATTCAGATATGAATACACACACATACGTATATACATTCCACTAATAATGTGGTCAATCTATAAATGAAAAAAATCATTAAAAATAAATCTATGAAAAATCTTTGTATATAATTTTGTACAATTTAAAATTATCTCCATATTTTTCTGTCAATTTTAATATTTTTTTGAATTTTGTCTAATTTGCCTTTGAAATAAATTGAATTCTCCTTATTAGAGCATTGTTAATGTATTTGTTCTAATTAGATGATTCAAATCCTTTCCATAATCACAGATCATAGACATATATTGTCTCACATATACATACATTCATTCATGGACATTGACATACATTTTGCCAACACATAAACATAGGTTTATATTTACAACACAGGCATATATATATATATATATATATATATATATATATATACACATATGTGCGTATTTTGTGTATACATACACACACACACACACATACACACACATATATATGTGTGTGTGTGTGTATGTATATATATGCATGTATATATATGTATATATATATATGTATACGTAGAAACATAAGCATACATACATGTATATACATGTGTATGTATATGTAGAAACATAAGCATATATATATGTATATGCATATATATATATATATATATATATACGTACATGTACATATATATATATATATATATATGTATGTATATGTATATATATATATATATACATACATGTACATATATATGTATACATATATGTATGCATATATATATATATATATATATATATATATATATATATATATAAAAACATATATATTCAGATTAAGTAGAGGTTTTCAGCTTATGGAAATGTGCATTACACAAGCTTCCAATAAAACGTGTTTGTTTGCACATTACAAGTATGAGTAAATATATACATATACCTATTTAGATATGCATGTGTGTAAATATGAATTGAATGCATCATTTAATTCATATGTATTTTATTAATTTTCGAGGGTTGAGTTATCTATGAGTAGAGAGCACTTAATATCAGGGAAAGAACATATGTAAATAGCTATATATAAAAAAATTCAGAAATTCATGTTGACCAATATTAGCGTTATGGAAGGAGATGGGAAAGGCCTTTGTCCAGAAGATGGCTCATAATGGCTGATTATAAAATACAGGCGTATCATTGTTTCAGCATGTGAACATATATATATATATATATATATATATATATATATATATATATATATATATATATATATATGTCCATGTGCATAATGATATTTATGCTGTCAAAATAATCCTATGAATACATATATGTTCCAAAAGATGTATTAATGCAATATGATACACTTGAGAAGTAACTTCTTTGAACATTTTTGAAAGCACAAATATGCTTTTGCCAATATATTGCATGTATAAGTATTCATGCATATACACAAGAGAAATATAAATGTATACTTCTAAAAGTTTATCAAAATACATGTCTGAAACATGACGTGATTCAGCATGCACTTGAATGTGTCTTATTTTGTGTGCTTCCCAGGAAGCGGGGGGGGGGTAGTTAAAGTCATCAACAAAGAAGCTAGGAGATGATGAAAAAAAGAGAACAGGACTGAAGATCTTGAGTTCACACTACAGACATAGGTTATTTATTCATTTTGATTTCTAAGCTTAGCAGTTTATGATGCAGTAGTTAGCGCCATTATTGTCTGCAGGGAAGGCATGTATGCCCCCCTGACCTCAGATCAGGACTTTTTACCAAGGGCAAGGGGTTTGAGAATTGGAAAGTGTCACCGTACAACTATCAAAGAGGTACAAACTGTATATAATTCAAGCCTACCACCCCACTTCACAGTCAGTAAAGGAAGAAATAGATGACTTCTATGATGATTGAATGCTATACTCCAAGTTACCAAAATATACTTCAACATCATTATGGAAGACTTCAACACTGAGATAGGACAATGACATGAAAACTGTGTCAGCAAGTTCAAATACAAAGCTCAAAATGTAAGAGTTGCCATTCGCATAAGTTTTGCAACCGCAAATGGATTTAAAATCATGAACACCTTCTTCAAGAAGAAACCCAATTGAAAATGGACGTGGAAAAGCCCCAATCACGAGATCAAGAACAAAATAGACCTCATCTCAGCAAACAAAAGCCACAATGAGACACATTCAGGTTTTGAATCAAGTCAATAGGAAGCAACTATAGAATGATCAAATGTAAAATTCAAACTATTACTAAGAAAAGGTACAGGGAATGTTCGACACAAAATTGCAACTACTTAGTGTATAAAAAAAAGAGCACACTAGATCCTTCAAGCTAGAACTGAAAAACAGATATGAACTTCGCACTGAAACAAGAGAACATCAATGAGCACATCAACATCTCTGATGGAAGATGCCTATATGCTCAAACAAAAGAGTAAACAAACCATCAGTAAACTCCCAGAAGAAATCAAGACTCTAATGGAAGAATGCAGATATCTCAAGCCACTGACAACAACAAGAGAAAAAATTGAAGCAACCGAATCAAACAAAACCATCCAAAAGAAATGATGTGAAGATAAAAGAAGATACACAACAGCAGTCATTGAAAGCATTCTCAAAAATGGTAGAGGCTTTAAAACTATTAAAAATGTCTCAGTACAAGAAAAATCAGATAACTACTGTGTTCGATTTCCCAGAAGTTTCTTCATGGGAGGTAGAACAAGCAACCTAATAAACAGGAAAAAGAACAGTTTCTGGACCAAATAATATTACCATCAACTTACTCAAAAAAGCCAGTAAAACCAGGAAATTAACCATCCTATTCAAGTTTTGCCTAAGACAAAGTGAAGTCCCAGAAAGTTGGAACACTGCAATTGTAATGCTATTACATAAAAAAAAGGGAACCTGGAAGATCTAAACAACCACAGGCTAATAAGCTTACTCAACTGCATCTACAAACCTTTAAAAGAGATCACCAACCAAATCACCAAAATGTTAGCTGAAAGCCAACCACAAGAACCGGCTGGATTCAGAAAAAGCTACTCAACCAGGGACCATCTCTATTCAGTAAATCTGCAAAAAGAAAAAGCTGCAGTATATAAGATGCCATTTGCTGTAGCATCTGTCAACTTTAAGAATGCCTTTAATTCAGTGGAAATCCCCGAGGTCATCAATGCTATCATACAACAAGGTTTAGACCCTGCATATGTCATAATCTTGCAACATATATATGGACAATAGTTTATTTGTAAGTCTAAAGACTCTAAGCTCTCTCAACTCACAAGGTGATACCTGCTCATCCAAACTCATGGCTGCCTCAATATGATCTCCTGAAAGATCTACACTGAGAAAATCAAGGAATCTGAATAGGTGGCAAATACCTGAGTGAGCTCGGATTTGCTGTTGGCATCGTCTTTTTTGCAAAAAAACCTTCACAATTTCCAAGTAAAAGAGAGCAAACAAGTTGGTCTTCTCATGAATATAAAACAAATGTCATATACAACAAATATGTTGAGGACAAGAATACAAAAATTAAAATAAAAAAATGCTGACCTGAGAAAAGTACACCACAACATCAAATCTCTATTAAATTCTTCAAAAAAGTAGAAATCAAATGAAGAATCACTCTAGGATGGCAAGCCTTCGGCAGAGCAAGCTCAACCTTTAAGAACAAGAAAATCATAGGCGTCACGGAGCCAATGCTTTCTAAACTTGTCTAGTTCATCATGCCATCATATATTCTACTGATGTCGATCAGATTTCAGCCATTCTGGCAACATGACCAGCTCATTGCCATTTGGGTTTTCTTATAAACTCCTGATATTTCCAATGACAGATGCTAAAAAGATGATGATGATGATGATGATGATGACGACGACGATGACAACGACGACGACGACAATGACGACGATGATGATGATGATGATGATGATATGATATGATATGATGTTCCCGTTGTTTTTAATAGGCCAGGTTTATTCACATTTTCTTCTCCTTAATGAACTTCTAAATACTATTCTTAGTACATAGAAAATCGTGGCGAATTTGTAGTCTCATTTTCTCTCAATTTTAATTCTTCTCTTCTACCTCTCACTTTTTCTCTCACGGCCTTCCTCTCCTCTCTCATGTTTTTCTCATTTCTCTCTCAACTTTTGCTTCTGGCTTGACTTTGTCCAAGATTGGTAGAAATCAAATTCCTCTCTCATGCAATTATAAAACAGATACATTTACCCCCATATATATATATATATATATATATATATATGTATATATATGTATATATATATATATATATATATATATATATATATACATATATATATATATATATATATATATATATATATATATATATATATGTTTTTGAAAGTGATAATTGGAAGGTGAAGAGAAAAAGTTATTTGTATATCTTCATATCCATAACTCACGCAAATGAATCACTTAGCCCACACATGAACCAGAAGTAATTATCTAAAAAAAATATTTGAATTTATGTAAAAAAGATAGATCTAAATCTATCTTATCTAAAACTATCTGAGAGAAATACCCACAGAAAATTCGGGCATTATTGGTTCAAACTGACCATAGAGATCCAAAAATGCACTTTTTCGAAAAATTTAAAAAAAAATGTATGCCAATTTTCAAGGTTGTAGCTTCCAAAATGAGACCTGGAGTGTCCAGACACATACAGACACACAGACAAGCAAAGAGGAGAGAATCTATAAACCATTTGATTAGTCAAATAGGCCATTTGTGGGGCCATGATGATTATATATATATATATAGAGAGAGAGAGAAACATAAAAACACTAATACACATGTACAAATATAGAAACATGACTATACAAAATAACCCTTGCTGTATGTGTGGATATATATTTATATATATGCACACATAAATATGTACATGCACACACATATATATATATATGTATGCGTAATTATGTTTCCATCACCGCTAATACACATGCACATGCACATTTAATTTAGAAATGTTTGAAAATTTTCATAATCACAGATGACAAATTTTTAAAAAATCTCAGACTCACTTTTTGTTTTATTTTTCAAATGAATCATTTTTTGAAACCATGCGAATATTTTCATTTTAATAAGTTGAACACTTCAATTTATATATCCAATGAGACATGTGAAGACACACGTACGCACAAACACAAAACTTGAATTGACACATACATTCACAGTATGTGCAAAAACATATGAAAACATGAATACTGACATATGCATTGACAGAAGGACTCCTCTTAATTTAAACTTACTCAGAAAAAAATTCCTTTAAATTTTGATTTATTCTTTTTCTCCTGTGTATCATATTTCCCCCCCACACTTTTTTTGGAATTTCTCCGAACATTAGCAATGTTTTTAATGTCAGATGAAACAAACATATGAAAAGAAAAAATAACTGAAACATTCAATAATAAAAGGGGAAAAATCTTTGAAAATGGTCAGAGAAACTATTTTCTGGCTTATATTTTGGAATTAGGTAATGTCCCGACCAAATGCACTTCCTGCTTGAATATTTCATGGGAATTCATACTTTTTTCTCTCTTTGAGCAATTTTTCCACATTTTCCCATTTTATCGGAATGATTTGATATTTACAATCTAAAATACCCAAGAGACTATTAATACTGTCAAAAGCTTTGAATAAGGTTCATTTGCAAAATGATGTGTAGCAAAACATAGCCATTTATTATAAAGATTATTTTAAAATCATTTTCACATAGGCTTACATTTGCTATCTAGCTAAAACAGTTTCATTTCTACTGGAAGTATACAATGTTTTTTAATAATTTACTTCAACATGTCTGAATTGTAATAATCATCAATTGATTAATTTTCCCTACATTTTCAGTTTTGGGTCAGTTTAATAAGAGCAGATAATGAGCAAAATCAGTTGACAACTGTTACAAAACTAGGTTTATAATGCTATATCTTGCCCAAAGTTGTCTTCTGTACAGGAACACATATTCTCTTCATCTCTCTATATGTATATATGCATGTGTTTATAGATTTAATCTATTCATATACAAACATAGTCACAATAAAAAGTGTCATGAAGAAGGGTATAGTTTTTGTGTATCTGACTGACCAATGAAGAAGCATCATAGCTATTCTCACTGGTGGAAAGGGGTATAGTGTATACTTACTCCTCAGTTTCCAGGTTTTGTACATTCATTACCATTTACTTAATTCCCCAAACCCATTTCCAGCACAAACTTTTTTACTTATCATTTAATCTCTGACGTATAAAATCTTAACATACATGCAAACATTTAAATGCCTGAATACTCAAGCCATATATGAACAGAATATAAATATATGCATATACAATTACAAAATCTGATGTGCTTATCTAATTGAATAAGTTAAAAATTCAATGTGTGTTTCTGAATGAGTTATTGTTTATGCCTGAGTTTGTATGTTTATATTAAAATGATATTTCAGTAATTTCATGAAATCCCTGGTTTCATAATCTGTACAAAATTTTTAACTAGCTTAAAGCAAATCAACATCATCATCATCATCATCATCATCATCATCACCACCACCACCACCACCATCATCATCTTCATCATCTTTGTCGTCGTCATCACCATCATCATCAGCAGCAGTCTTTTATCATCCATCGTTGGACATCGACTTTCTCCAGGATTCACCAGACCTCTCTATCATAGGCGTTGCGGAACCAATACTCTCTGAACTTGTCTAGTTTGTCTCAACATCTTGCATTCTTTCTGCCTCAGTTATGCATGCAATCTTAGGAGATCCATTTAGTGAGTTGTGATGTCCATCAAATGTCTGCCATTCTTGAAACTTGACCAGCCCATGGCTATTTGATTTTTCTAATGGATTCTATGATGTGAAAAGACTCCTATTTCTTCCCTAACATTGTGCTGTCTTGTGGTCTCTCCATGTGATGTTGAGTATGATTCTTTCATGTGATGTGGCATGATTCTCAGTTTGAGGGTCAGTCTCTTGGTTAGGTTCCATGTTTCAGCTCCTGAGGTAACTGTCAGGAGAATATATTGGTAGTATACTCTTCTTTTTAGGACTAATGGAATTCTCTTATTCTCGAAGGTTGAGCTTGCTCTACCAAAGGGTTGCTATCCAAGAGTGATTCTTTGCCTGATTTTTTCTTCTTTTGAAGATTTCTGGGATATTTGTTGTCCCAGGTGGATGCAGTGGTTTACTTTCTCCAGTTCTGCACTATGAAGACTGACTTTCTTGCTTTCTTCATTCAGTTCATTTAGCATTAGTTTGAGGTCTTCAAGGTTCTCTGCAAAAAGAATGATGTTGTCTACAAATCTGAGGTTGCTTAGATATTTGCCATCCTTTCTGATTCCTTTATTTTCCCAGTCTAGGTTTAGGAAGATCATCTTGAGGCAGGCTATGAAGAGTTTGGATGAGTTGGTATCACCTTTTCTTACACATTTTTGCAGCTGAAAGGGCTCCAAGTCTTTATGTAGCCTGATAAAAGAGCACTACACCTTGTAGCGTCAATGACCCAGGAAATTTCCACCGGGTTGAAGGCTTTCTTGGTGTCGATTTTATATTCTGCTACTCTCTGTTTTAGTTGATTTTTCAAATGGAGATGGTCCATAAGAAATCCAAGAGGAACTCAACAACCACAGACCAATAAGTCTACTCAACTGCATCTATAAACTCTTCACCAAAATCATCACCAACCAAATCACCAAAATGCTAGATGAAAACCAACCATGGGAACAAACTGGTTTTATAAGAAGCTTCTTGATCATGGACAATCTCCATCTGATAAATCAACAAAAAGAGGGATCTGAACTTGGTAAAAACTAAATATATTCTGCTTCAGTATTTACAGTGTATATATGCAGCTTAGTTTGATATAAAGCTATAGTAGTGAGGCATCCAGTAAAGATTGAACTCGCTACTGTATTAATGGTAGCATCATAAGCTTAATAACCATTACTTTGGGAGACTAGGGATTTTATGAAATAACTGAAATGTACAGAGATTTCTCAAAGTCTCTTGGAATTTCATGAAATCATCAGTTACACAATCTCACTGTAACATATGAAAGAAAAGACTCAGTTTTAAAGCAAAAGGTCACTAACAAAAAAAAAAGATAGAGGAAAGATATGTCACGTTACCACGTTATTGAGTTAGTCGGGTCAAAACAGTGTTGAATCTTCAGACGGTAACTTTCATCGATAGCGGTTCAGCTGAAAAAAATGGTGGTGGTTGAAAATACCTGTTGTGAAAGAGGGGGTGGAACTCATCTTATAACCCCTTTTAAAGCTACAAGGCAGAGATGATGTACAGAAAAATATCAATTGTTTATTTTTTTCGTCAACCAAAAGAAAGAGACCTTTTATTTTCAAAACAAGATCATTTCACCCCCCAATGACAGGCAAATACAGTCTCCTGCATAATCATTCCATCTGATGCCTTGTCTTCTTACAGAAAGATTAGATTTGACAATCTGAATATAATGTACTCTTCCAACTAATTATTCAATAAATAAATGAAAGATGAAAATAGGAAAAATACTGAGGTCAAATGGGTCATATAGAGACCCCATATTTTTGTTAATACATATGCATAAAGCACATGCTTGGGAGGACACAAATAGTCACCTATATATTTGTGATTCAATAATCAAAGATGACAAAATTATTACGGCTTGAAACTCAAGGAGTCTTGTTTATTCAGTTGCTAATCAATGCTATTTTGGCATGGGAAGTTCTCTTACATTCAGGACAATCTATGTCTCCATAGGAGATATTCTCAGAATGAGCTGTCCTTTATTTTGGACATTCTAGAATTTTCTGTCTGATAGATCAAAGCATCCACCGAATACCTACACAGCTCATCAATCTCAACCTCTTTTCCTCGAATAAATGTACACATATAACGATACAAACATTTACATGCACAGCTTTGAACATGCATATATGGACATGCACCTGCTCATAGGAGAATCAATATACATAAACCAATACATAGATAAGCAATAAATCAGGAATACACTAGTATGTAAAGAATAAAAATACATGTAACTGCATGATCATGGGTGAAAAGATATATTTATATAAAGATATAAGAATAAAAACCTTCATGTAAATTTAACTTGGACATCCACCATAGGGAAACTTCTGTCAAACCTATGACCTAGGGGCCTTATTGCTCTTTGTGCCACCTCAGTGGACCATAGCATGCAAACTCTTTGGGTTGGATGAGCACACATCGCATTTCACCTTAAAACTCCATTGCACTGGCTTTAGGGCTATTCACATACATGCCCCATCAACTTGGGAACTAGAAAGATGTGAAAAACCTTCCGAGACCTCCATTCATGGTGCCAAGTCATCATATATATATATATAAATATACAGAATATTGGAGATAATCTTCTGTGAATATTGCTCTGTCTTGTATTGATAATACATTAAGCACTTTTGATTTAATAAAAAATATTAGATTTTAATTTTTCTATAATAGAAATAGTTTTTAAATGAAGTAGTATCATTGGTGTTGTATATGTAATATATATATATATATATATATATATATATATATATATATATATATATACATGTGCAATGTATGAGTAGTCACACATTTCTATTCAGTCATGTTTCATTCTTAGTTAGAATATAATTCTTTTTGTGTTTTATATTGCATGCTATATGAACATCTATAAATATTTTTATATTCAGCAAATAAAATATATAAGTGCATCCATTACACAGTTCTTTTTTTTACTTATATGTTGAAATCTAAAAACTCTGTATATATATATATATATATATATATATATATATATATATATATATATAAGTATATAGCTTTCCACTCTTTCATAAAATTTAAACAGTTTTATCCCTCAAAATATAAAAACAGATACAATTATATTGATTTCAGTAAGTTGTATGTTCATGCCTTTGTAAACTTCAGTTTTCATAGTATTTAATTTTTTGTATTCATCTTTCAACAAAACAAAAACCCGTTCTCCCTCTATTAAAATTTTTCATAAGAATATTATTAATTTGTTTTTCAACATTTTTCTTTATTTAGATAAATTTTACTTTTATTCAAAAACAAAACAACTCAAAAACATTACTGGCATATATGTGCTTTAATAAATTGTATTTGTTTTCATTTTTGTGTGTGTGTGTATGCGTGTCCAAATGCTGACTCCTGAACCGACTCATACACTGACTAAGCCAACAAGCTTAGGGCCTCCCGACAGGAAACGTTTTTGAAAATCTCTGGGAAATGAATGAATTATTTAAAATGGCTGATTAATAAAAGAACTCTGGGAGAATAAAATATGAAAATTATAAAAATAAATTCTTTCCTCTAAATAAGGATATTTTCATTCAAATCAGATAAAAATACACATGTCAGG
This sequence comes from Thysanoteuthis rhombus, assembly GCA_963457665.1. NCBI lineage: Eukaryota > Metazoa > Mollusca > Cephalopoda > Oegopsida > Thysanoteuthidae > Thysanoteuthis > Thysanoteuthis major. Next base: position 20,981,588 of record OY735214.1, on the reverse strand, counting down.
GCCCATAAAAATAAACCCTTACTTTCTCTCTAATTGAAACTATTCAACTGAGTAGGAATGGGGCCTTCATAAAATATGTGGTGTGCGTGTGTATGAAGATAGGTTTTAACTCTCTGCTAGTCATTCATTTTTCAAAGATGGCTGGAAAATCAAATTTGAATGCAGTTGAATAAAAGTTGATATCAGAACACAAAAACATATTATTCTCTTAAATGTATTGGCAGATTTGGCTCAGTTCTTAAAGCGGGACTCTGGAAAGCTAGATGTCTGACATTAGCATTAAAATATTTGGTTGGCTGAATCCTTTGTCTCTAACTTACTTTGGAAGGAGAGTTTAGATTTCTAAATCAAAACATTAGTCACCTTCCTCTTTTGTGGTTAGTGAGTATCTAAGACACTCACATACTATAAACATGAAAATCCCTCTCCTTCAACTTTTCTTCAACTAAATAACCCAAACCTCCATTCAAATCGGTTAGATTTCATTGGATTTTTTTATCACAAATATATCTCTGGAAAGTCACTTTAAAATTGTTAATAGTATTTCAAAGACATTCCAAAGTGATAGAAAATTGTCAATTTTTTTTTTTTGAGAACAGAAAAAACAACTCTTTCACAATTATTCAATCATAATATCAGCACGAGACTATTGAGTGGTGACAACTGAGAGTGGACAATTGAGCATGAGTGCACTTGAATGTGAGAAAATTGAGAGGAGGACATTTTCAACCACACACTGATAATGTCGAAAATTTAAAAAATAATATGTTCAACATACTTTTTTAATATGAATTCTGATTGGAACTGATGTGGCTAAGGAAGGAATGATTACTGGTGTTGCTGATGTGCAGTAAGTAGTAAGGGTTAGAGCCTTGTGATTGAATGAAATAGATGCACGCTTTGAGCAACCAGATCTGATACTAGTAATAGTATACCTCAAAGGGCGCTGAAATTCAGCCTGTCCAAATCACCAAGAATTTGATAGCCTGTCCTGATCACTATTTCGGAAAATTGATTGTGATAAAATCCAGATGAACTTCAGCATCCTCTGAAGTATATTATTAGTATCACCTATGATTTTCATAGCTACCCCTTAATACCTAACATCACCAGTCCCAGCCTGAATTTACATAAAAAAAAGTATGTAGCATATTATTCACCTCCGTTGAAGTAACTAAATGAAATGCTATTTTTTGCATTTGTTTATTTTCAACATTAACTTTGTTTGATTGAAAATGTCCTCCCCTCAATTTTCTCATGCTCAATTTTGCCTGGTGCTCAATAGTCTCCCACTCAGTTGTCTCCCACACAATTGTCTCATTCATATTCAGTTGTCTGCCAACCATGCGATCATTATCATTTGATAATCTTCACGTAAATCTCAAGACTGATTTAAGTATATGTAGATATATCAATAAGTCCATAGCTCAATGATGAATGAAGCATTTATTTTACAACACAAATATTTAGTTTTTAACATTATTGCTTTCCTTGTCAATGCACTTGATTCAATTTGGAATGTTAATCACAAAGATTGAATATTATGCAGTGAAGATTTTAGATGAAGATTCTACCACATCAAGCTATGGACTTATTGATCCAAATGTGGGAGAATGAAAAGCAAAAGATTGGATTGATATTATCTCAAAGTAGGAAAAGACAAAATTATGATAGAAACTAAAATTATAAATGACCCAATGACGGAAGGTTGAGTTTAGTTTGGGCTCCACTCTCGTACATTTTTCTTATTCCTCCACCACTTGCTTTTTGGCACACCCCAGTCATCGAGATTGACCCTGACTTTACCTCTAAGTGTATGGGGAGATGCAGCATGGAGATGTGGGTCTCCTGGAACTTAACAATTAACTCGACCAGGAGAGGGGGTGAAGCTGGGAAAGAGTGGCTTAGCAAGGGTTCTCAGATCCAGGAAGCAAAGATAGCGCCCACGGTCATAGATAGTACCCAGGGTTATAGACACTGCCCGGGGACAGTTGCACAATATATCCTATGGAAGGGCATAATTACTAATTATAGACCATAGGCAATTTTGCGACTATCCATATCTCACTCAAAGGTGATTGCCCCTGTCCCCCACTCTTGATATGCCTTTGCTAGATTAAAAAGAATCAGTTTTGAAAAGTATGTGTTCAGTGTGTTTGTGCACACATATCCTTATTATCAAGTTATTGTCATGACATTATCATCGTCTTATTTCACTGTAATGTTTTTTAAAGTCTGATGAGAGGAATGAATATTATTGCTGCTATTTACTACACATAACTATGGCATAAAGCCATGAAGAGGATATGAAGGTGTGAAGATTGTGTAATCCAACTATCCAGGATGGTAGGGCCTGCCTGCTTGCCAAGAAAATCAGCTCTTGGAATCCTGGCTTTTATATGGGCTCTAACATCATTTTCTGGTTCCATTGAAAAATATGTAACATGACAGGCAATATTATTATTGAATAACAATATATCGTAGCTCATCCCTTTTCTGACCAAATACAATCAACTTATCTCAGATTTCGATCAGATATTTGGTAACTGAGTAGCAATATTAGATTGATCTCTAGATTTACTCCTAATTAAAAGTTATTACTTTACTTTTGATCAGTTCCTACTTAGGCCCCCTTGAATTAGTTGCAATTCAACTTTTCACATCTAAGTTAAAAGTAAAAAGATTATCAATGCCAGAAATCCACACGAAGCTTCTCTATTTTTTCATTAGGAATGTAATGAAAATTAATCTTTTTAGAATAATCTAAGAATCTATCCTATAATTTGTAAGAAAATTCCAGTGAACAGGGCCAGCTTCAAGTTAATTGGACCATTGTTTCCAACAGGGCCCCATGCATAAGGGGGCCCAGCATTTGGATATATTTGAGTTTTGTTAAATACAATCAACACCACATTGCAGATTAGCAAGATGATTTACAGAAATAATATTAATTTTCTCCTGAATTCCTAAAGATTTAAAAATGTTTGTTTGCATTGTTTATATTTTGAATTTTATCGTTGTACTTGAATAAAATAATATGTTAATCGATTACAGAAGAGTGTAAAAAGCCAGACACACATTACAATTGCTTTCCATTTTACCATAGAGATATAAAGTTTATTTATATTTCCAAGATTCTAGAGACTTTGACTGTTAACCAGGGTTCCCGCAAAAAATATTTCCAATTAGGCCCAGCAGCTCCCAAGGCCAGCCATGCCACTGACCCCTAATTATATTTTCTGTATTTCCCAGCGGGGCCTCTTTGAAAAAATTTCATAAGGCGGTACAAAGCTGTTTTCGGGCTCCACCCTCCCACAAACAGAGCTCAAACATCCTTGTCCTTTTGCAATCCTCTTTTCATCTGCTACAGTAGCTCTACCCAAGAAACTCTGAGGCCCCACTATTAGCTCTTGGGGCTTCAATGTGATGCACCCACCTCTCAGAGGCCCTGTTTCCTTTGCATTGAAGATACAGTTTTTGCACAGAAATAAGTCTTGAAAATTCACTCTGTGTCCTACGGACCAAAGGTTATTTTTTCAGAGGCCCATCTTGACCCAAGCGGATGGTAATTTATGCTAGACGCTAATCTGAATTCCTGTATATGACCTCTGAACAATGTGTATAAATTATACTTTGCATAAGAGAATAAATAAACAAACATATAGATAATGAAAAAAATATCCATAATCGCTAAAATTCATTTCCATATTGGTATATCAAAGTAGACAAGCCAACAGATAAATAGTAATTTAGATGTAGTATATTAATATTATTGGTATTTTAATACTCATCAAACTACCTTGATTTTAAGGGATAAATTAGTTAAGTTCTCAATAGAAATAAAAGTGCATTATTTCAAAAGGGTTTACCTGTTAATCTTATAACAAGTCTACAGTAAGTAAACATACACCCTGCATTGGTTCTGATTGTTTTCACTTGTTCAGTAATGGAATGTATCATATTCAGTCAACTACGCCAGGTAATGTGATGATTAGTTTCTAGTTTTAAACACAGAACTTAATGTTAAGTCACACAACAAAAATTCAATTAGTAAAAAAGTTTTCAGCAATGAGAAATAGGGTGTGTGTATATATATATATATATATATATATATATATATATATATATATATATATATATTGATATCAATATCAATATATGAATGAGCATAACAGTTTGCTGGTAGGTCAGAAATCCAAATAACTGCTATTTGTCCCAATCTGATCTTGTTCATTCTCTATCCATATCTACTGTATTTTTTCTCAATACAGATAATTATATAATTAAGAAATGGGCAGAATAATTATAAATGTGTTATATTATTTGAAACTCTACTTGAAATTAAGTATGTATATAAATATATATATATATGTGTGTGTGTGTGTGTGTGTATGATTATAAATATTGCGTTATATTATATAGAAAATTATTCAAAATGGTTTCATATTGTAGCATGGTCAATGTATCACACACCCTAGACAATGTAAATAGAATAAACAATTAAAGAAAATAGGGCTGCTGCAGGAATTGAACCTGCTACTTATATTATAATGCCACTCTCCCCTTCCTCTGAGGCGAGTGATACATTAACCGCGGAACGACGGGAGATCATTTCAAATAAGTTTCTAAATGATATAATGCAATTTATTATTATTCTACTGGATTATATTTATCTATATCTCAATACATAACTATCACATTGAAAGAAGCGAATAGACTGGGATAAGCAAGATGAAACTTGGAGGTGAAAACATTTATTTAGGCCTTTGCTTCACTGGCGGATTTTTTAACTCAATGGTTGGAACATTATGTTGAAGCAGCTACCCTATCAGTCACAGGTTTGATTCCTGCAGCATCTCCATTTTCTTTAATAGTTTATTCTATTTATGTTGCCCAAGGTGAGTGATACATTTACCCAGTAACAACGGGAGTTCATTTCAAGTAGGTTTCTATATAATAAAATGCAATTTATAATCATTCTGTTGGAGCATCTACATACACCTTTTAATACACACACACAAACACACACACACACACACACACACATATATATATATATATATATATATATATATATATATATATATATATATATATATATATATATACAAATACAAATACAAATACATATACTGTCTGATGGGTGGTAAAATCCTGCAAACTTCAGAGTGATCTTTTATAAAATCTTATATAGGCTAACTGTTATTGTTATGTTTTGGCTTGCTTTCTCCTGCAATTGAGATAATCCTTTGTCACAAAGTGAATACAACAGATCTCAAGCATTTATAATGATTTAATTTCTATATTCTGTTATACTAGTAGGAAACCCACCCAATCTTTGGGTTTTGCAGCTAGTTCCTGCAGAATGTCTAAACTGTTCCTTTGGTCCTGATGAGAGATGAAAAAACAAAGCCCTCAATCACAATATTCAATTGAAACTGCTGCTGCCATCCAGAAGCAGGATTAAGGCATGAACGTGTCATGATTTAATGAAAATGGTATAAACAAAATGTAATTATTCAGTTTTGGCCATACATCAATAGAGCTTTTGTTGAAAGCAATAGAATAATATGAAAATTTTAATCCGAGTCAATTGATGGACAAAAAATGTTCAGAAATGAAAGTATAAAGAATCACCGTGTCCTAGCTATCATTACGAAAAATTTTGAAAATTTGGGGGCTGAGTAAAAATTTTGTTGTTTTTTAAAAGAAATAGTGAGCTTGATTATTTTCAAATTGTAACCATTGCCGCATCAAAGTCCCTCATTTGAAATTAGGTCTTTAAAAATAAAACATTAGTCTTTTGGAGTGATTAATGCAAATGACTGGAAAAAAGTGATTGTGACTATTATTTCAAAGCAACACTCCGCGAAGAGCAGTTATGTCTGCAGAGACTTATTTTGAAATAATATTTTAATATTTAGAACCTGCCTTGATAGGTACTCTTTAATAATTTATTTAGAAACACATTCTCTGGGTGAAAAAAATTATTGCAAGTCTAAATAGATATATCATTGTTACTCCGATTGAAAGAACCTCTCCTCAAAATTGAGTTGTTCTTATGAAAAAATTTTCATTACAGTGAATGGAAAAAATAACCCCTGTTCTCAGAGCATTGTTTTGAAAGCTTCAATTCACTTCCTTTCACTGACTCATAAAATACTCTCTCTCTTTCTTTACTATTTCAAAATCATTGGACACACAATTTAAGTCATATTTACATAATTTTTAGATACTCGCAAAATAGGTGTTAATTTCAGTATAAATCTCTATTGTAAACAGAGCACCCTTAACAAATTGACTGAGAAGGTCTTGAATTGAAAAACGCTCAAGATAGGACTGGCGGTAGTGGACATTAGCTCAATAACCATTATTGATTTTGTTAAAAAAAGGGAAAATGCATGGGCTCATTTGCATATAGTCATCTTAGTATGGGTCAATCTTGTATGACTATGTATGAATATCAAAATATTGATAATGTACATAACATGCAAAGGGAACATAATACTTATTAAAGTCTTTGTCTCATATGGGGTTAAATATGATTATAAGAAACTATAAAGAACACATGAACTGATAAAACACATGAACTAAATTTTGGTCTTATTAATTACTATTTAACCCTTTCTTTTCTACAATATTTGGTTTCCACCAATGTTATTAAGCACTACAATTCCACCTTGATGATGTCATTACTGTATTATTACATCCGAAAAGCCCCCAAATCGTCCTATCTTACAATTTTAACATAATTGTAAAAAAAAATGCCTTGATCCAAAATTCTATTAATTGCTCCCTTCCATTGAAATCCATTGTGGACTTTTGGAGATATTGTGTGGATGAACATACAAACACAAACAAACTAACGAACAGATAAACATCAGCGAATATATAACCATTGTCAAACTTTGCTGGTATAGGTAATAAAAAAAATCAACAAAAATGATTCCAGAAAGTTCATGTACCTTAACATTAGATAAAAACATCTAATTCATCATGATCCTCCGAACGCTAGCAATTGCTTTCTTGTAAAGTTGAAGAATACAGGAAGAGTAGCAGGTGCATTGTATTATCCAATATTAAAAGATTTCTGAAAAAAAAAAATAAAAATAATACTTTTGACAATGAGATCAAAACCAAGACAATTAGGAATAGCTTTCTGTTAATCCATTTTGCTTTATTTTAACTGATAGAGATAATCAAATCATTTTGTTAAAATTAATAAATTTGACAAATCAGTGAGACTACCAGGTGGTCATCTCTCATGTCAGTCTCAGTAATTTCTGAAACCATAAGTGAAGACTATATTCACTGGAGAAGAATCGTAAGAAATCAGGAAAGCTTTTACGAAATTCAATTCTAACCATTTCACTGCATCATGAGTTCACTTTTAATGATATTACTTCTTCAGACAGAAGGTTGGGTAATTGAATTAGTTGTCTTTGAAACTCAAAGAATTAGTTTTGCCTAAATAAAAGCTAGAAAGATGGATATAACTACTGCTACAAATCCATAGATTAAGGAATAAATCATCTCTTAGATGAATAAGGCTACGTAGTATATTGAAATTTTTCATTTCTCCATGTATAAAGATAGTATTGATATACTTAAAAGAATGTTTAATCAAATACCATGAAAGCATGAAAACATTGACATGTCAATGTCCAGGGTTGATTCAAATGTCAGAGCATTTCTTCCAATAGCTTTCATAAGGGAGATTTCTGAAGATATAAGTCTTGATTTTTCAACAGATAATAATACCAGTAAAATGGAAGCAATCAATTGATCTGTAATAATTACCTCTGACCTAGTTTCTATCATCTCCTTCAAAGTTATTTTCTTAGGCATGTTTACAAAAATCTCACCAAAGATAGCAGCAAAACTTAGTTCAACATTCAGTTTATATACACAGTTTAAATTCCCCAAACTTTTGAGCAGCACATTATATGTATGTTTGATATAAAATTGATCAGATTCAATGGATTCTTACCTTTTGAAAAACTCCACAGACAGTCAGGCGACGATTTCCATAGATCACAGAATGCAATGTGATTGTCGTCTGTTGACTTGGAAATAAAAAAGACCAAACGCACAATGGACTCAAATGTGTTGCTCAGATACTAACCAATGTGGCATGATGTAATTTATTTATTCAAAAGGTCAAAGTGTGCACAACATAAGAGTAGTGAGCACTCCACAACAACTCGTTGGTGGGCTTAAAAAATTCTATTTTCGTACATGCCTGTATTTGTATGGGGAATGGTCAGCTGACATCTAAAATAATGTATATAAGTTTATAAAATATATTAATTTACATCATGTGCTTATCAATTTTAATTGAAAATTCCAAGTATTAATGTAATGCATATAGCATATAGACACACATGATCACACATCATATTGCCTCTTAATCAAAAGCAATAAATAATCACATTTTAAAATGCATATAAAACTCAGTATGCTGAATTTCTATTTGAAACCTTGCACTGAACGACAGCCATACACTATTGTATGTACATGATAACAGCATAAATCTTGACACTCTGAGCAATGCTGTAGAAATGCCCATGTCATCATTGAATGCAAGAAACTGTCATACATAGTAGATATAGCATGCAAAAGAATTCGTCCCATTGAGAAAGAAGAGAGAAAAAAAATGGTAATGCTCTTTATGAAGAAAAAGGTGTAACCCTGGAAAGGTGGTCCTGTGCAAGGGAGCTAAATCCAGTATGACAGTTATTACTACACTTTATCATGTTCATATAAAAGAGGAGCATGTTTATGCGTGTGTGTAAATTATATACACACAGCTCATATGGTCATATGCTGCCTCGTATTTCTGTAAGAAAGGAAAGATATATTTGTATATTTATCTGTTCATTCTTACATGTACATTATAAATGTGCATTTTTGTATGTATATACATACATACACACACACACACACACACATATATATATATATATATATATATGTATATACATATATATATATATGTGTGTGTGTGTATGTGTGTGTGTGTATATATATATATATATATATATATATGTATATATATATGTATATGTATATATACTCACATACAGAGATGTGAATAGGAATATGTATTTACATGTATGTTGTGTCTTCCGATATATGTTCAAGTAGATGTGTATGAATATGCTGATACTTTGTGTGTGTGTGTGTTTAGGTTTATATTTTGGTATGTATTTTTTATGAGAGCTGTATATATATATATAGGTGCATGTGTAATAGTTCTGGAAAGATGAGCATGCAAAGAAACATGACAGAGTGAGAGAGGAACTGTGATATAGTGGGGAAAATAATGTTCTTTGCAAAAGATGTCAAATCAGAAAATCTGTTGTCTTGTCAATTGGGGTATTCAATTGTTTATGTCTGGGTTTCAATAAAGCTCAAGTTTTTGTTGTCCTGTGAGCAATGAGCAGATGGTTGGAGATGGTAGCAACTGTTTAAAAAGTGAGCCAAAACATGAACAGGAGGGAGGAGAGGATGAGTGAAGGTTATTATGGTAAGAGAGGAATAGAGGGGGATGATGGGGAGAGATTCTGGTCATCAGCAACCTAAATGGACTCCTGAATTTTCTCACTGGTTTATTCTGAATCAATTTTTATCAATTTAAACTTCCAACCTTAATCTATTTAAGGAGGGTGAAGGAGGGTGAGAACTGGCAAATGTCTGCAAATAAATAGTTTGAGGCAAATCTATCATGCTAATTTTCATTATGTTTACTATTTCTTGTATGAATCCTAAGAAATTCTTAAAGTAGCTACATGACAAATTCATTTTACCATAGAGACAAAACAGTCGACGGAACCTAGAGTATAACAAAATCTATCGACCAAAATCAGCACTTTGAATGAGAGTATTTAATGTTTCATACATTATTTCATCATAGTTCACATCCAAGAATTAAAAACAAAATTATTGAATGGTTTGATTTTATCATAAACCATATTTTGTTCTGTATTTTTAAAAAATAAAATCTATTAGGTTTTTACATATAGGATGAGAGTTGAGATATAGGATGATACAAACAATGAAAAAAAGTAAAAGTATTTAATCAAAATATCACCCATTTGAAGTAATAATGTTTTCTAACAATCCTCTTATGATAATATGTCAACTCAGTAAAATTCTTTTGGTTGAGTCGTCACAATCTCCATAAAAGCATGAATTATAGTGTCCATATCATTGAACATTTTATTATGGATGTGAAGGTCAAAATGCTTGTAAAGATGATAATCTGTAGGAAAAAATGTCATGTGAATATGGAGGAGGCTGCAAAACTTCATTCCCCATTTTTGAAAGCTTGTACACAGTCAGCTGAGATATGTCAGATCTGGGACAGGCATTGAACATATCAATCAGTTCGTCTGGGTCCCATTTTTCCAACTGTTTAACCATTTCTATTGCCTTGAGATTATGTGATATGGTTGCTGGTGAAGTCACAAAGTCACCGGGTGACTGGTTACATCAAGACCATACAACTGGTTCCCAAGATGATTTAAATAGCTGGATACTTTCTCAACATACCTTGTATTTGTCGGACTATGTCAACTTTAGTATAGTCATATTTCTCATTTACTCATTAAGTTACTCCCAGTCAGTGGTTTGAAAGACTTGTGCACAAAGCATTGCGCTATGCCAAATGTCCAGATGTATGTGTCAATATAAGTAGGTAACAATGACTAAACTTTTCCATATATCTCAAATCTATTCATAAAACAGACAAGGCTGCATTTCTTAAAAGTTGCAAGAGTTAATCCATTCAAACACTTGTAAAATAAATCTTACATCATAATATAAATATCTGCCAGTGTCCTTCTTGATTTTATATGAATTTTTTCCCCATTCCCATGCTGTATATGATAAGGTCATTCATTTTCTTGTAAAATCAATAACACACACAAAAGCCCAAGACCTGAGATCTCTAGATATGAAAATTCTGATATTGCGATTCTTTTTTGGACACTTACCATCATACATATTCTTGCTGACTTCCGATCTCCTTGGTTGGCTGCTTTCCTGGCAATTTCACAAAATTGTTTCTCCTTCTTTCCTCCATTATTATTTTATTTTTCCTTTTATTACTGAGCATCTTTTCAGTGTGGCTTGTCCTCTGCTTTCATTGTTTCTGGGCTTTGGTCACAAAGCATCAATGTAATACCATTTTTCCTGCAAGCAGTTCAGCGAGTAACGGCTTACTTCCTGCCAAATGTGTATAGATCATTCAGCCTTACCTACTTGTGCCTTCTTTTCTGCATTGGTTTTTCTAGTTTCTTGTCATCTATGATTGCACAACTTCCCCAGTCAATGTTTCATGAATGATTTTCGTTTTATGGGGATTTGGGGAACATTATTTGAGGTTTCTAGCATTGTATTAGCCCTCTAGCAGCATGCAATGTTATTTTCATAGACTTCTGATGAATTTTCGTTGTTATATAGTTTATGATATTGGCTTTATACCACTTACTATTCTGAAATCTTATAACATATCATTCTGTTATTTTGGTATCTGTCTGCTATAGATTATATCTGTGCCACACTGAAAATTTCTAACAGAATACTTTATTCTTTTCTGATATAATATTAACTTACTGGTGAACTATGCAAGAGTGGATCAATAAGCCTGAGACATAATTAGTAGCTGAATTTGAAATTTTCACAATATACTATTCAATCAATGTGATTAATGTTCATCACTAAATTGTGCATTAACAAAGAAGGAGATTATGTTGAAAAATAAAAATTTGTTGTGTAAATTAAATGCTTGTTCTCATTATTAGGCAGTGGACTTAATGTACCTACCTAAGTACTGTCGATACTGCTTTATTTTTATTGATATGATACAACGATTCATTTCAGTAATTACATTATTTCTATTAAAAATAAATGAAATCATAGTGTAATTTGTAAGATAATCCCAACAACTCCATATCTGTGGCTCTTAAATTTTCATGTGACCAATGACTCTTGGGTGCATGCTATATTGAAGGTGATCAATTAAAAAATTGGGAAAAGGGAACAAGTCAACTCTCTAGCCTTTTGTTGGGTGGTGATCACTAAAAGAGTATACATTTCTGAAAAAATAAGCATAAACTCTGCTGGACACAAGAAAAGACCAATTCAAAATGAACTTAAATTGTTAATTGAACCCTCAATAGAAGCCTATTTTGAGGATGGGGATTTTCAAAAAAACAAAAAGAAAATATTTTTTCCTGACATAAAAAGCAGAAAATGTTTACAATTTCAGCCCTCTAATTCCAGTGGTATGGCCTGTATGCATGTTACACACATTGCCAGCTAGCTAGACCAACCTAAAAACTGGAAAACTTTTGTTGATGCTATCAGTTTTGGATGAGGGTTTCTAAAAGATCTTCACACTGACCAACCTAGTAAACATTTAGAGCTAGCATGTTCTATTATTTGTTGAGTTTTGAAAAAATTATGAAAAGGATATCATTCATTGTGGTCACTTTAGGACAGGTTTTTCTTGATTACAATAACCGGCTGATAGCATTAAGCAAAGGTATAAAAATTGGATCAATTTACTTTTATTGTTATAAATGTACATACATTGGTATGAACAAATTCATATTATGAAGAATTAATATGAAATTCATTTTTTAGTTTTGAAAAAAATTCACTGCATTGTAAAACAAATGTTTTGGACCAACTGATATCAATAATGATAAATGCTCGATGATTATAAGCTTGATGATAATAAACAACTTTTTCTGTAGTTAAAATTCACTTTTACAATTGTAATACGCAAGTTACAAAACTAGATCAGTATGTCTAATGACGGAACAAGATACAGTGAAGATTGAATCTATACCTTTCCCCACAAAAGTGACCGTCAGTTGCAACCAGAATTCTATCTTAGTTCACTGATTCTATTTTCAATGTTGCATCTCACTATACATCTTTATCATCATTGTCATAGCATCGTTAAGCATGAAGATTGGTAATGATTTATTTATATTGGCTTGAAGAAAATATTCGACTAATAAGAATAATGGTAAAAATATACTGTGTCAGAGTGAGAAAATGAATCATTAACAAAAATAATAGCCTTAATGACATTAACATGCCATTACATACAGGATTTTAAAAAAAGATTTCTTGTAAGAATAGTAAAAATGCAAATAAAAGCAAATGATTTTTTTCATTTTTATGGAAGACAAAAGCTGCAGATTCCAATGTTCTTGAAAATGTACATGTCTGCATCTGCAATTATGGTTGGGGAATAATGAGTTTTTTGATTTTTTTGTTTTAAAGCAAGGAATATTGAGGAAAAAATAAAATAGCAAAGAAGACGAAAGTAAAAGGAAAAATGAAGTTAAGAATATTGTGAAAAAAATAGAAGTGTTAGTACCAAAGGAATGTAGACAAAAAAGGAGGAAATATAAAGATAATGTGATAAAAAGACAATCATAGAAGAAAGGTACTTAGAACAAAATGAATGAAGAAAAGAAATCTTGAAAGAACGGAAGTAAGAGTGAGAGGGGAAAGAAATGAAAACCTTGGAAAATGAGAAGAAAATAAATTTTGAGAAAATGGGAATAAAAGTGAAAAAGAAAAGAAAGAAAAACCTTGGGAAAAGAAAGAAAAGAAACCTTGAAAAAACTGAAGGAAGAGTGAAAGTGAAAAGAAAGAAAAACCTTAGGAAGAAAAGAAACCTTGGGGGGAACTGAAGTAAAATTGAAAAGAAAAAGGGATAAAAACTTTGGGAAAGAAAGAGTATAAACCTTGAAGTAATGGAAAGTAAGAATGAAAGAGAAAAGAAATAAAAACCTTGGGAAATGTAAGGAAAAGAAGCCTTGAAAAATGCAAGTAAGATTGAAAAAGAGAAGAAGGAAAAAAAACTTGAGGACATGGAAGTAAGGATGGAAGGGAAAAGAAAGAAAAACCTTGCTAAATGGAAAGAAAAGAAACCTTGAAGAAATAGAAGTAAGAGTGAAAAAGAAAAAAAAAACGTTGGGAAAGGAAAGAAAAGAAACTTTGAAGAAATTGGAGAAAGAGTGACTGGGAAAAGAGAGTAAAACTTTGGATATGGAAAGAAGAGAAACTTTGGGGAAATAGCAGTAGAATGAAAGGGAAAAGAAAGAAAAACCTTGGAAAAAGAAAGAGAAGAAATCCTGAAAAAATGGAAGGAAGATTGAAAGGGAAAAGAGAGAAAAACCTAGGGAAATGTAAGGAAAAGAAACCTTGAGAAATGATAGTAAGATTGAAAGGAAAAGAAAGAAAAACCTTGGGAAGAGAAAGAAAAGAAACTTTGAAGGAATGAAAGAAAGACTGAAAGGGAAAAGAAACAAAAACCTGTGAAAAGAAAGGAGGAAAGAAACCTTGTAAAAATGAAAGAAATAGTGATATGAAACGAAAAAGTAAAAATGAGATAGATAAAAAAAGGAAAAGATGATAAAGTAGAAAAAAAGGATGATTTATTATGCCAATGACAAAATAACATTAATTCAAAGCAGCTGAAAATGTTTCCTGACATGAAAGACAAATGATAAGAAGCTGAGAAAATCTGAGGAAAGTGAAATAAATGGCAAAATGGTTTATGTGATTTCAGTGAATCACATAAAGCAAAAGAGAAAACAAGTTGATATCATAAATATATAATTCAAGCAACCTTAAAGAACAGAAGTTTACTTACCCTCTAGCATATCAAACATGTTCATTTAAGTCAGGTGGAATCTTAGGTGAAGATCGATGCACATTTAACCTTCTTTTAGCATGCACCATGTTGATCTTTGTTTCTAATGATGAAAGAAAAAAATGTGTTACTCCTTATAATGAAAGAATTCATATTTTGAGTAAAAATAGTGGACCAAATTTCATATCATTATTGTGAGGACAGTTTTATAGTTTTACTGAGAGATTTGTCAGAGTGACCAGGTTTATCATGAAATCAATGACTGATATTTACCCTTAATAATGCAATAATAAAGACTAAGGAGAATGAAAATAGCTCAACATTATAAGTATAGACGTGTAGCTGGAGATTTGGGAGCCTGGGGGTTGGCTCCTTGAGTGCTTCCCCTCTAACATCGGATGAATTTGTTCCCCAAATTAGGGGCCACTGATCCCTGAGGGTCCACAAAGGTATTACTGAAGATCTGTTGCAAACCTTTTGAAAACCTTGAGTCCATGAGCTTGTTGAGTAGACAGACCTTTCAAAAGCCAGGGGGTCCATAAAAAAAATTCATCTGAATGAATGCAATCCTTGGTAATGATTTAGTGAGATTTATTTTATAGAACGGTGTAGGTGAATTACTATTCATAAACCTTTCAGAGGCTCCCCTACATTGCAGGCCCGGGTGGTGATTGTAAATCCTTCCAGCTATACCACTGTTTAAGTACACACTTGCTTTATTGGGAGCTTTCTGGTCTTGCAAGTTATTTATTATAAATTATTCTTAATAAATATCCAAGAAGTATGGTTCTCTTATCTTTTTTTCCTTTCAGCATCTTTTTATCCTATTTATTTGATTCCATACTTTGCTCACCTATGACATATTTTTTCAACTAAAAGTATCCAAATATTTTTTGTTTATTCCTGAAGACTTCACACAGAGCATGTTGCTACTTAGCGTTTCAGTGGCAAGTAGACTAAACCTCACCATTTTGTGAGGTAAATGAAATGTGTCCTGTGAAACAATACAGGGTGAACAGTTTGATCAATCAGTTCAAATTCCCCAAACTTTCTTGTGGCACTCCGTATTTCTATGTTTGTTTAAAATAAGGCCTACAAGAAGATGTTAGTATGACTTGAAATAATCCTACTCTGATTAGCTATGAAATTTTAGATACATTTTATAACAGATATGTATTATAACCACAAGAGATTTTTATTTATGTATTTGCTTTCTATGAAAATTCTTTCATATGATTTTGAGATTTGTTTTTCGCAAACTTCAAAATACTGTCAAAGAATAGGTCTAGTTATTCACTCAATAGGAACTGATACATAACCAACATCTCTTGGCAGCATGCTGTATTGAGGGTGATCAATTAAAATTTGAAAAAAGTGGTGATGAATGAATAAATTACTTCTCTAACCTTTTGTTGGAAAAGGGCAAAGGCAGCCAGACTTAAACTAGGGACCAACTTAGCATAAAGTTACATTGTAAACTGAACCCCAACTAAAAATATATCAGAGGGTGGGGAGTTAAAAAAAAACAAAAACATTTTTTTCCAGACATAATGAGGAGTGATAATGTCTGATATTTACAAACCAAGCCTTCCAGCCGGACCCACATAAAAACTGAAGAAACATTTGGTGTTTCAATTGACTGTTTCTAATAAACGTTTTGAAAATACGAGATCAAGTATATAAAATTTAGTTAAACTGCTTGGCAGAGCGCAAATAAAGAATATCGAGAATTGGAAAAAAAGAATGAAAGCTCTATCAATTTTTTTTTATTTTCTGAAATTCGATTAAATGATAATAGGTAATTGCTAACACAATCTAATGTCTGTGGCAAGTTTAATCGTAATCACAAAAAACAATCTCTCTCACCTCACACATTTGTTAGCAGTTTTATCAGTCTCTCCTTCCGCCATTTTCTTTTTTTTCACTGTTTCACTTCTAGGAATTTTGCAAATAAATAATCTGTAAATCTATTTTACATGTGACCAAAATTTGTTGATATTTGTACAGTAATCAAGTTTGGTAATCGCTGTCTGTCTGGGTCAACTTGTCTTCTCCAATCTTTCTCAAATAATTGTGTGATGTGATGTGATGGCAGTTTTGAACAGCAGACATTTAAAAAAAATGATAGAAAAAAATAAATGATGCAAGTTATTTGACTTGGCAACAGGTAAATATACCTGATAAATAGAAGTTGAGATTGATAGAAATTAGATTGATTGATGAAATGCGAAATGGTAATAACTAATGGAATGGAAACACAAGGTATTTCAGTCCAGTGAATCAAATTAAATTTGATTAACGTGTTTCCATTTTATGACCAGAGAAATAGTTATGCAATTGAATAATTTTAATATTCATCTACTTTACTAGTAGCAATCATGGTTCCCTCTAAGATGTGCATGGTATGTGCACACAAAGGGAATTAAAGTGCGCACAAAAGATTTCAAATTTTGTAGATAGCTTACTGAGTTTTCATTGAAGAATATTGATTCGCTATGCCGATTTCAAAAGTGTGCACATACTTTCGTTACAGGAAAAAAATTTGCATAAGATTAGACTTTTTCACACACTACAAAAAATAAGAAGTAACATTGATAGCTATACATGTATATGGCTTTTTCAAATATACTGCCATCTTGTAAACTTGCTATGTGATATTTAGCATGATTGTCTCTGGAGTGTGTTGCATGGTTCTTGGTTTGAGAGGCCTGTCAGTCAACTCAACTGCATGTACAAACTTTTCGCCCCTGAGAAATAAAAAAAAATATCAAGCAGAGTTCCCCCTCACGTTTGACCTCTGAAAGTGGAAAAAAGTCCCCCCTGAGTTTTATCCATGTAAGAGGAAGAAAAATATTCTATCATTCAAATTTTGACACCTAAAAGTAAAAAAAAGATGTTTCCTTAGATTTTGATCCTTAAAAATAGATATGAAATTCTCCCACGACTTTGACACCAGGAAATTAGAAAAAAAATTCCCCTTCAATTTTGATGCCATAAAAATGTGAAAAATCTCCTCCTTGTTCTTGAACCTGGGAAAATGGGAAAAATATCCCCTTAGATTTTGACCCCTAAAAGTGGAAAAACTGCCCCTCCGATTTTGAAACCTGTATTTTGAAAAAAAATCTTTCCTAAAGGTGAAAAAAAGCTCCCCATGACTTCAATTATTAAAATTGAAACAAAGAATCTACCCCTCAATTTTGACCCTTAAATGAATAAAAATTCCCCTGAGATTTTGTTCCCTTAGAGTGGTAAAAATGTTTCTCCTTGTTTTTATACCACCGAACATGAAAAAAATGTTTCCCCCTATTTCGACGCCTAAAAGTAAAAAAAAGTTCTCCCTCAATTTTGATCCCTAAAATTTAAAGAAGAAATTTCCTCTTCTCTTCCCAGGAAGTGAAAATTCTCTCCTTGATTTTGCCAACTAAAATTGGAAAAAAAAATCTTCTTGGCAATCGAGAAATTGAAAGATTTTTTTCAATTTTAATTGGCAAAATCAAGGAGAGAATTTTTTATTTACTGAAAGTGAGAAAAAAACGTTCTTATAAACTTTGAACACTGAAACTGAAAAAAAAATCCCTTCGATTTTGACCTCTAATTATGAAAAATAAAAGTTATTCAAAATAATCTACATAACCTCCAATCCTTGAATGGAAGGAAAATGGATCTTTGAAGTAAAGAATTATAGTATAGTCATATTGTAAATAGAAAACCCCTCTACCCGACTGACAGAATCTTTTTTTGCATTCTCTAATCCTGCACATTTTGGGAGTAATTTGAATCACTCGCTCTGGCAATGATGTTCCATTTAGGAGGAGAAGTATAGATAAAAGATTCAGTAACTTGATATGCATATGATGGTTCAGGATAATAAACCTCTTGGATAGACCCTGAGCCACAGCAACAGCTAGTGACACAACATCAGTTTCAACACAATTTTTTGATGACAAATAAGGTTGTGCAATTATAAATTTCACAGCAATCATGGCCACCATCGCAAATTTTTCAAGATTTGCATGTATTATCCAAATGGCAATTCTCAAGAACTATGTATGATGATAAATTCAACTAATTTTGTCCTCAATTTCATATTAAAACCATTGCTGATAAGAAAATTCATCTGAAAACATTTGCCAATGGCAGGCATTTTAGAATGGCTGCCATGGGTGACATATTGAAAATTTATGATGGCGTAATATCCAAATTATTTTTAAATGCTTAGGTGTACTAGATCATATGATTTTATCATAAAATACACTATTATTTGGCTAAGCTGCCCAACTATTAGGTAAATTCAGTTGGAGCACAAATTATGGCTCCCATATTGTTGAATCTTTTAGTGTGAATATGGAGTTCAAAATGCTTGAAGAGATGATAATTTGTAGGAGAAATGTCATATGAATATGGAGAAAACTGTAAGACTTCATGTTCCAATTCTCTAAGCTTAGAAACTGGCAGCTGAGAGATGTGGGATCCAATATTGTCCTGGAGTAATTCAATCAGTTCATGTGGAACTATTTTTTCTAACTTTTCATCCTTTTCATGTAATCTTGAGATGATATGATATTGTCACTGTTGATGCCCTACTGTCTCACAATTCATTAGAACAGTTTGTGGGTTATTGGCCACTGTTGTCAATTATAGTTCAACACTAAGAACAGGTATGTTATTAATATCCATATTACTATATCTAAACCTATTGAACCAATGCTGAACAGTTCATGTTGCAATGGTGTTCACTTCATCAAAATGCTTTTTGATATTATCAGCAGCCTAAGCAGCAATATACTATTTTGAAATCTCATTTGAAAATTAGTCTTACTTGGCTAGGCATCATTGCAGTTAAGGACACAAAATCCTCCAATAATAATGTATTATATCTCTGTTTACATCGAATCAAAAAAATTACATAAACAAAATCTTTCATTTTTGTCATCATTATCTAAGATGTGTGAAAAAACAAACAGTATTTCATGTGTAACAACCTAATATTTAGCATTGATAGTATCTATTTAATCACTGTCCCACCACAGCAATATGTGACACAAGGTCGGGCTTAACGTGGGAAGAAATAGTACCTTACCACCAGAAAATGGCTCCAGCCGACACAGTCACCTGCGAAAGCCGAGCCGAGTACTAATGGGAGAGCCTAAGGACGAGTCCAAAGGCCTCCCAATGCGCTTAGCAAACGCAGCCTCAGTGTAACCTCATTGGCTAACATTTGCACCGGCGCACTCGATCTTTGATACCTTCCACACAATCTCCGGCCCATTCAACAGTCAAGTGTCAGTACCGACTCCTCGGTCTATGCTGTGGAACATATACTACACTTTGATCCTGAAGATAGGGCCAGAAATTGATAGTATATTACTTCTTTTGAGTTAATAATAGTGATGGGTCTCTCTTTTATTCTTATTTTTTATAGCATTCAGCTTTTTTTGAATTAGAAAGACTGAGGTTTAACTCATTTTGTAAATATCTTGGTCCTGTAGATATAAACAAGTAAACTTCTTATATTAAAGAAGGTCATTAGCTTAAGCCTGCCATAAGAAAACTGGTTATAAACTTCACTTTCATCGTTTATAAAAGTTGCTGAAACTTAATCAAAACTCTTCATGCAAGAATAGTTCCAAGTAACAAACACTTGGATCGTTTGAGTGTGGTCAATGCTTGAGGAAATTGTAAAAAATGATCAAAACTGATAAAAACTTAAGTAGCTGTAAAATATCTTTATAATTGAAAAAAAAAGCATTTTTCGGGCTGTTAATTCTGTTTTTAAGAGGAAGCAGGATGGAGCATAAAGAATATAAACCTTTCTTCTGTTTGAAATCACATGGTTCCTGCATGACCCTTTAGTTAAGTGATTCATGATTTTGATTCAGTGGATGCATTCCAACCAGCCACCTAAATTGTGTCTCTGTTGGTCATGTGTAAACTGAACTCTGACCTCTTTTATGTGCATTGCCAATCTTCAGTTGGGTGACTTGCTGTAGATTTTTATGTACCAGTCAGAATCTGCATATATAAAACTCTCTCTCTCTCTCTCTCTCTCTCTATATATATATATATATATATATATATATATATATAGAGAGAGAGAGAGAGAGAGAGAGAGAGATATTACTTGGCAGAGCATACAGCTACAACATTGATCCAATGCAACAGGGAAAAGAGTGACACCTTGATCCAAGGCAAAGCATGCAGATACTCAGATCATAGGCAAAAGTGTCAATCTCTGAGTGGAAAATCTCTTTTTTCTTAACAGGGTACTATTCTAGTCTCTCTCTATATATATACATATATATATATATATATATATATATATATATATACATATATATAAGTGATGAAAGTGAAGTTGATAACCATATATATAAATATGAATATATGAGTGAGTTTGTCATTTGTTAAGGCTGATATCCCCAAGTTCATTGATACTATATACAACAAGGAGAAGACCCTGAATATATGCCAGTCATATTAACCTAGATAACAGCTCCTTCATCAGGCTACATAAGAACTGCAAACCCTTTCAGCTCCAAAAAAGGGGTTAGACAAGGTGATACCAGATCAACCAAACTCTTAACTGCCAGTCTTGAGATGATCTTAAAATGGGAAAATGAAGGATTCAGAATAGGAGATGAATTCCTAAGTAACCACAGATTTGTTCTTTTTGCTGTGAAACTCCATGATCCTCAAATAATGCCAGGCAAACTGAATGAAGACAGCAAGTAAGTTAGTCTTTACATCAACTCCAGTAAAACAAATGTACAACAAGCATGTTGAAGACAGAGGTAATATAAAGCTCAAGAAAGAAGACCACTACATCTACTTAGGACAGTGAATATCCATGAAATCGACAAAAGAAGGAAAGCAAAAAAATTACTCCAAGTTGGCAAGCTTTGAGTGAAGCAAACTGGACCTTCCAAAACAAGAAAATCCCACCAGTTCTAAAAAAAGAGTATTCAACTGATGCATCCTCCCAATAGTCACCTATGGAGCTGAAACCTAACCAAAAGATTGATTGTCGAACTGAGAACCATGCATAGGAGAGAATCATGTTCAACATAACAAGACAGCATATCATATTGATGGGGAAAACTGGACTCAGAGATATCATGGAATCCCTAAGAAAACTTAAATGGCGATGGGTAGGTCATGCTGCAAGGATGTCAAACAATCGCTGAGCATCACAAATCACAATGTGGATCCCCAGATATCATATGCAAAACCTCGGCTTGCAAAAAATAAGATAGGGTGATGATTCACACAAGTTCAGAAAGTATTGGCACCATGATAGAGAGGAAATCCTGGAGTAGGTCTGTGTCAAACAACAGATGCTGAAAGACTGATGATGATGATGATGATGATGATGATGATGGTGGTGGTGGTGGTAGTGGTGGTGGTGGTGATGATGATGATGATGATGATGATGAAATCTGATTTTTCATTATTTTCTCTGCCTTTGTTTCCTCATATCTGAAAATCTGCACTATAATATATTCCTCTGGAATTGCAACTAAATTTCTCTCATTCAACCAACGTATGCCATAACAGCTGTAGATATAGAATAGTGATGATATACAAGCAAGAAACCTGTTATGAATTTTATAGAATACAAAAGAGAGAATTCAGTTCGATAATTAAATAATAAAGTATTGATTTCTCAGTTCACGCCCAACAGTTTGTATCTCATAAATATTAAACCACATTACTAATCTATCATACAACTACATGGATATGGGTGCTTAAAATTTCCATAAATTTACACTGAATTCATGAAGAAGTATAATCGTCTTTACAGTTGTGAATCATACAATGTTTTAAAAATAAATTATCCTTCGTTTACGGATACCAAACTACATGAATATAAATAATTCATTCTTTAACCCTTTGAACACTGACTGCCCTACAGGTATGACTCCTCCACACTTATCTCCAGGAGCCCAAGCCCCCAACACTAAAGGTACAACCACTATACATTTAGAAAAATGAACTATGATTTAATGATCTTGTAATTGCAAATGTAATTTCATTACACAATATATATGTGATCATTCAAAATACCTGGTAATATTAAGGTCATGATTTCTGGGACTTGGAAATGTATCAATGTTTGTGAACAGAACGCACATATCAAATGCTGGTTCTAGCCTTTTGTATATATGGACTTTCAAATGGCAGCCACTTGCATAGATGAATGGGAACATTTTGTTTTGGCAAGGGGTATCATAGGGCTTGATTTGCCAGAAATTTCCACCTCTTTGCTTGAAACTACAATGGTTTTACCTGAATAATACTGATTTGCCCTAAATTTTAGATTTTTACCCTAATAAAACTGATTTGCCCGAAATTTTAAATTTTTTTCAGTAAAACTGGTAGATGCCCCTTCCCATCTTGGCTTGTACGCCTATGGTCACTCAGACATATGGATTTTCAGATAGTGGCCGGTATGCTGGCTTCTTATGTGTATATACTTCCAAATATTTGAAAATCCATACATAGCATAAGCATAGCATAAGCAGCTGGTGCATTTTGCTTACTAACTTTGATATGCCTCCATGCCACAGAAACTTTGACCCTAATCTAACCTGGAGATTTTAGCCAACAGCGGCTGTTATATCTGCTGTTTATCCTAAATCCTGGGCCATGGAACCATACCAATGTTTGTAAACAAAACCCACATGTCAGCAGCTAGTATATTGGCCATTAGAGAATATGGTCTGACGAAAAGCTACCAGTAAACTGGTCACCAGTGTTCAAAGGGTTAAAGTACCAAAAAAAAAAAAAAAAGAGGTGAATTTAGGGGGTTAGATAAAACAGAATCTGCTTCATTTTTCTCTTAATAAAATGGAAACATACCAATTTTTGCTTTGAGGATAACAAGTATTGAACCATAATCCCTATAATCCTTCCTTCCAATGAAAGGATGAAAAATTTAATGGAAATACTTCAAAAAAGGGAACGGAGCATTTTGCCTGTCAACCAAGATACATTCAATATGAAATAGTAAAAAGATATCCTAAGTCTGTTTGCCTTATACGGATTACATTTTTTGTCCTCCATGAATAAAAATAAGGAGTCTCTCTCTCTATGAATATATATATCTATATCTATATATATATATATATATGTGTGTTTGTATGTATGTATGTATACATTCATATATATGTGTATAGTCTAGAAAGCTTTAGAGCTTTAAACACTAAACACATCAAAAAAATTTTCGAAATTTTTTTTTTGTGTCACTCAAGTCACTTATTTCCCAATATCTGTTGATGTAATTCATGTAATTTTCTCTGGTGTTTAAATAAAAAAATGTTTTACACACACTTTGATATCATGGTACTTTGTGTATTTTTCCCCTGTTGGGATCATCAGTTGTTTATCGTACAACTGTTTTTGGAATTTAAAAACAAAACAGTTATATCAACATGACACCCCAGTAGAGTTGATCAAACATCACCTCCCTCTCTACACTGATTTTAATATATATAAATATATAGTTACATTATGATGTCATCTACAGACAGCTGTTTTGTCATATTACAACTTTTCAGTGTGGCTATAGACTCAATATTCTCTCTAGTGCCACCAGGTGGAATTGGAACCTTCACTCTTGACCAGGAATCTGGTATTCTAACCCCCCTCTACACAGAAATGGACAGACAGTAGGACTGAATTAAGCGATATGTTTTTCATGCATACGTTATAATTCACCATCTACCAAAGTGCTCAATTCAAGAGTTAGAGGAGCATTGCATAATTGTTTGTTCATTATATATATATATATATATATATATATATATATATATATATATATATATCAATTGTTGGGTGTGCAGTGTGCTGTGGATGCACAAAAATGTATAAATATTTCAGTGTCTATAAAAAGCAATCGACATTTGAAACCTTTTTGGCACAATGTAGGTGAAGTGGTCCCAATTGCAGATATTAAAGACAATAGAAAACAAGATTTTGAATGAATACTATCATCATCATGATCATCATCATCTTTTTAGTATATGTCATTCAACGTAGACACTCCCCAGGAGTCAATACTTTCTGAGCTTGTCTAGTTCTTATATTTTTCCAGCAACAGTTTCACTTATGATCTCTGGGGATCCACGTTTGTGAGTCATGATGTCCATCAATTGCCTGAAATTTTTGCAACATGACCAACCCATTGCCATTTGAGTTTTTTCATGGATTTTCTGATTTACTGTGCTGTTTTGTTATTTCTCCTTGTGATGTTGAGCATGATTCTCTCATGTGCATGTTGCATGGTTCTCAGTTTGAGGGGCAATCTTTTGATTAGGTTCCATGTTTCAGCTCCATAGGATGCAATGGCTGTATACCCTTCTTTTTAAGACAAATGGGATTTTCTTGCTCTTGATGGTTGAGCTCTCCCTACTGAAGGGTTGCCATCCTAAAGTGATTCTTCACTTAATTTCTTTTTCTTTTGAGGACTTCACAGAGATTCTTTGTCTTAGGTAGATATAGTGGTCTACTTTTTTCAGGTCTGGATTTGCAATTTGGATTTTTGTGTCTTAGTTCTCAACATGTTTGTTGTACATAGCATTTGTTTTACTGAAGTTCACATGAGAACCAACTTTCTTCCTCTCTTCCTTCAGATTGTCTATCATTACTTCTAGATCATAAAAGTTTTTTTGCAAAAAGCCTATGTTGTTAACAAATTTGAGGTCATTTAATTATTCGCAATCTTTTCTGATTCCTTTATTTTACCAATCTCATTCTTCTGGATGATCATCTTGGGGCAGGCTGTGAAGAGTTTGGGTGAGCTAGTATCACCCTGTCTTACTCCCTTTTTGACTTGAAATGGCTCAGAGTGTCAATGTAACCAAATAATGAACTGATGGGTTGGTATATATATTGCAAGACTGACATATACAGAGTGTATGCCTTATTATATAGCACGATGACCTTTGATTTCCACTGAGTTGAGGCCTTTCTTAAATTTGACAAATGCTACAGCAACTGGCATTTTGTGTTCTGCTGCTTTCTCATTTAGCTAATGGTCAATGGTTGAGTAGCTCTTTCTGAATCCACATGTTTTTTTGTGGTTGGTTTTCAAGCATTTTGGTGATTTGGTTGGTGATCACTTGGGTAAAAAGTAAGTAGAATCAGTTGAGTAGGCTTATTGGCCTGAAGTTGTTTAAATCTTTCTGGTGCCCTTTTTTATGTGATAACAATATGATTGCAGTGTTCCAATCTTCTTGGACTTCAATTTGTCTTCAGTATAAGTTGAATAGGATGGCTAGTTTCTTTATGATGACTTTACCAGTAGCTTGATGGTGATGTTATCTGGTCTAGGAGCTGTTCCTTTTTTCACTTGTTTGATACTTTATTTCACCTCCCACAAAATAATTTCTTAGAAATCTCCAAACTGGTTACTCGTAACTTGTATAACCAGTTCTTTGTGTTATATCCCTTGTTTAGAAGAATAGAGGTTTTTGTAGAATTCTTGGGCCCAATCGACGATTCGGTCACTATCCATTGTTAAGTCTCCATTTTCTTTGAACAAACTAGTGATTTGCATTTTTCTGTACTGAGAGCTTTTTTGATATTTTTGAGAATTCTTTCAATAACTGCTGTTATGTACATTATCTTATCTCCTCTTCATTTCTTTTGGATGTTTCCCTAATTCAGTTGTTTCAATCTTTTGTTGTTGTGGGTGGCTTGAGATTTCTGCGTTTTTCCATGAGATTCTTAGCTTCTTCTGAGAGTTTATTGATGATTGTTTGCTGTTTGGTTTACACATATTGGCGGCTTCTATCAGAGAAGTTGATATATTTTTGTTATTTTAGTATGGTAAGTGGTTGCAATTTTGAGTGGAATATTATTCAGCACTCTTCTTCGTTATCAATTTGAATTTTACATCTCATCATACTGTGGTCACTTCCGACATTGACTTGATTCAGGACCTGAATTTCTTTTACTATGTCACTTTTGTCTGCAGAGATGAAGTCAATTTTGTTCTTAGTTTTGTGATTGGGATTTCACCAAGTTCATTCTCTATGGAGTTATTTAAAGAAATAAATGCATGAATTTTGGAAAATTTATACATTCATTCAGACCAGCAATAATGAACATCATCTGAAAATTAAAAAAATTTACAAGAAAATTAAACTAACCAAAAATGTTCATACTGTTCAATTAAACTTGTATAGATACAGAGGTAGATAGATAGATATTTCCAATTTTGTTGCTGCTGATCAGTTTCACACAGTCGATCAATGGATAACTGTATTTTTCTGTTTTTTCCTGGTTGTTATATACAATCAGGGTCCATTTTCATGCTGGGTTTTATTTTTTTGTCATGTTTTTCTCTTATTTTAATTTATACATATATATGTATGCATTATATATATATATATATATATATATATATATATATATATATATATATATATATATATGTATTTATGTATACATAAATATATATGTATTTATACATATATGTATAAATCCATATAACTATTTAAAATGTGATTATGAATTGCATTATATTATATTGGAGCTATATTTGAAATTATCTTCCCTCATTACCAGGTTAATGTATCATTTGGTCTCGGTAGCATGATTGTTTATTCTATGTACATCATTTTGGCCAAATGATACATTCAGTTTGTAATAACGGGATATCATTTCAAATGTAGTTTCAATGTAACATGAACTAATTTATCATCATTCTATCAGATCATACATCCATTTCTTAATAGCATATTTAAATGCATATATATAAATGTACATACACATAAATGTGTATATATATGTATATATATATATACATATATATATATATATATATATATATATATATATATATATATATATATATATATATATATATATATATATTGATGTATAGATATGGATATATATGTATTTATTTATATATATACATATCTATATACCTAGTTTCTTTAAAAAAAAATATTGTCTCATAGAAATTCAAATATATCTGATTTTTTTCTCGGTTAATAACTACTATACAATATTTGTCTATATTCATGTACATGATTGAATATATTATATTTTTATGCACACATACTTTATATAAACATATTTATATATCAATATATAAATATGCATGTTTCTATGCACAGGCAGACATTCATTCTGTGAAACATCATTGTTGACATTTTTCCATTTAGAAAGCAAGCATTTGCCTGGTTATGTGAGATTTAACCCTTCAAAAATGATAGTTGAAATTCTTCTGCTATGTTTCCTCCTTAGATTTTTTTTTTTTACTTCCATTTCCAATTTCCAGTATCTACCTTAACCCTGCCTCTTGCATCGTTTTTAGCTTTCTAAAGATTCCGTACTGAAAACTCTCATCAATTAGTTTCTGAGTGGAGACATCTACGCTATGACACCTCATCACAAATATATATGTAATAAGCATTTTCTTTTTCATTTTGTTCTAATTCTTAGGAATCTTTTTACTTAGAACTCAACATATTTTATTAAATATGAATCAGCTTTCAAAAAGAATATTCACACATCTGTATTTCATTAAAGCGAAAGGAAAGTTACTTCCAATATTGCATGACCTCAAATTCCATTTGTAACATTGGAATTAAACATGATGGGCTACTAATGGATACATAAATTTTTATTTAGCCTAAAAATAAATTATGTACATAAATTAATGAACACACAAATACACTCTCACATTATACATATATGTATATACATATATATATAAGTGAGTTCATTAGTAGATGGGACAATGATTGGCAGGAATGGCAACAAATTTCAACACAGGATATAATATATTGAATGATAAGTACATTGGTACAATATGTAATCTTTTTATTGAAAGGTACATAGTTTACCCGTAAACTATTTTTCATAAATGCTTCATTTAGTACCAAGCAGATTTTACTAGTATCAAAGTTGCTTTTGATAGATACAAGTTAACTTTTTGGAATACTGATCATTTGATTTGCTTGTAAATCCTCTTAAATACTCAATACATTCCCTTAGAACCTAGAAGCACTCAATTTCTACTGTAATTTAATCCATTCATCACTTATAAACTGCAAAAAACAGTTTATTTTTCAGACTGACATAATTTAGCAAGTTTTCAGTACATACAGTGCATTTCGGATGCAGTTTGATAATTCAGGAATCTTATCACTTTTCAGTGAAAATGTGCAAGCCTTGGTAGGAGTTTTTGAATCCAACTGAATTTGAAGCAAGCCCTCTTTGTATTTTATGAGATTTTAAAAACTGATTGTAAGAAGCCCTGTAAGTTTTGAACTCATTTTTTTTTTCATTTAAACTCCAAGCTGTTACAACCAAAAGTACCCTATTGGAAACATATAGTTTCATCATTCATTTAGCTCATGTGAGACCCATGTTTCCAATTTTTCAAAATTTCCTAGTATCTTGAGAGGAAATGATAGAGTAGCTGTTAAAGACTTGATGTCTCCAGAATGTACTGTTGTTTGTGGGCGGTTGGCAACTACCGTTGATCATTCTTCATCATTAAGAACAGGTTTGCACCTGTCTAGAAGTTTATTATTGGCATCCATAGTTGCAGACCTAAATGTATTGAACCAATGCTGAACAGTTAGCATTGTAGTAGTATTCACACCAAATGCTTTTTTGCCGATATTAGCAGCTTCAGCAGCATTGTATCCAAATTTAAAAATTGAAAATCAGTCTTCTCAGATAGACACAATCACTGCTAAGGGCTCAAAAACCTTGATTGAAAACGAATTATATCTTTATTCACATAGGATCAGCAAAAAACACAAATTCATTATTTTCCTGGATGCACAAAATGAAATTTCATATGCAATATACTGCAATCTAATGATTTTGAATATATATGAAAGTACACATTTTAGAGTAAGTAAAAAATGACAGTAATTTATGTACTCATGTACACATTCTGAAATACTGACACATATTTATTCACAAGTGTTTCAAATTGGAAATCAACGAGCACAATGAGAACACTTTAGCTACCCTGTCAGCAGATCGCAAATTTGAATTGACAGAAAAATTAGGTGAATGACACAAGACCATAACATTAGTGTTTAATCTTGTCAGTGTCAAAGTTTATGCTTCAAAATGGAGATGACTAAAAGGAAAAGTTCTATTGAGCAAAATAAGCCAATCATTTTGGATTTGAAAAATACTGAGCATCATGCACACAAATAAATCAACTGCTTCTTTTCTCGATCTGCACAAGCATTCACCAACATGCAAACAATGGCACCTATGTGTATGCACTTGCCTACACTACTATGCATATACAAATATTGAAACAGTGCAGTTATAGAACAGACATTTGCATAGCAAAAATGCACAAAAAAATCTATGAATGTACATTGTACATACGCAAAAAAGAGAGTAAGTTCGAAAGCATAAAGCAATTATATGCAAGCAGATAATCTTCTTCACATGCATGTTAATGCAATTTTGCAAACTGGAGTAAAATTAGGTTCATGTAGTTCAGCATCTCTTCAAATGATTCTAATCATTCCTTTTGCCAATGTGCGGCACTGTCTATACTTGCTGACGTGCAGCTTCTGATCAGCCAAATGAAGCCATGTCGCTAAGTTTTATTCTTGATTGCATATGACATCCTAACTGAGGCAGTAGGTGCTGATTGGCCTCTTCACTTCTACAAAATGACACACAGTTCAGTAACAACCAATAAAAAAGAAATTTAATCATTATAGCTTTTTTTCTTTGCATCCTTTATTATCACAAGCATGATTACCTGGGTTGAAATGGCTTTTCAGATCAATGTTAACTTTTATTAGATAATTTCATGTCAGAACTTTATAAGCAGAAATATATTGACTGAAAGAGTATGCATTCACAAGTTATAACAAGCTGAGTATACATCAAAGACATTTCTAAGATTTCCCTAAAATTATGCACAAGATGATAATGGGAATTTTCGCATCAGCCTAATATATTGTTGCATATAAGGTACTACCCAAATGTTTATGAAATTTGAACAGTGTGCACAAACTGAATGTAATACAGGAATGGAATCTTTAAAAAAACATTTGGATTGCTGTAGACATGCCCAAGGGAACTATTGTAACAAAATTAAGCATTGGATGGAATGATAATGCTCAGGTCTGTTACGACCTCTGATCAGTGGGAGGTGAAAATAACACTGTCTTCTCGTCATGGCCTCTGATGAATAGAAGACTAAATTAAGACTGACAGGACAGACAAAAGGGGAGCACTATTCATTTGGGCAGATCAGCCCAGAGACAGCAGATGAGATTCAGAGATCCATTGATACTGATGCCATTTTGGCATTAATGTACATGGGAAAAGCAGCTATTGACCTCATGTCATTCCTTCCAAATATTGTGGAAACATTAGTTGGTGTTCAATCAAGTTGGATGGAAATGACTGACAATAGAAATTTTTGCAAAATTAAAAAAACAAAACAAAAAAATCCAAATTAATCAACTTTTTCTTTCAAAAACATAATAAAAGAAAAAAATAATTCAAAATCGAAAGATATCCTGGATCCCCCCCCCCCAAAGTTGAACAATTTTCCTTCAACCCATGGCCTACCCTTCCAGAAAATTTCATTGAAATTCATTCAGAACTTTTTAAAATATTGTGTGTGCATATAGCAGTGATACAGGTAAGGTAACTGTAAAAAAAATCCTGGATCTACCTCAAAATTGAATCAGTTCTTCTTTAGCCCATGGTTCATGCTTCCATGTGTCATTGAAATTCATAAAGAAATTTTAGAGATATTTTGAGTGCATATAGCAGTGATGTAGGGAAGGTAAATGCAAAAAAATCCTTGATCCACCCCAAATCAAATCAATTCTCTTTCAGCCCATAGCCCATCCTTCCATACGTCATTGAAATTCATTGAGAACTTTTGGAAATACGACGTGGACAGAGAGATAGACCGACACATTAAGCGATAGACATGTATGAATGGATAGATATATGACCTCCAACTCAGCTGCAGAGGTGAAAATAAACAACCGACAAATTTTAGCAAAAAGAAATCTGCTTTTTTTCTCCTTTTTAATTGGCTGGCTTTTATTAAATAACTTGACAAAATGGTCAAAAAACGAAGCCACCTCTTGTTTTAATTTTCTACAGCTAGAGGGATGGGCAATTTTAAATTCGAGGAACCTAAATGGAGGCTGGGGGGGGGGTCCAAAAAGCTAATGAAGAGTAGTTCACCTAATCTCACTAAATGTTAAAGGGAGCCCTTCAAAGGGTCGAACCCCCTGTGCCTCCAAATTTCTTGCTGCAACCCTGTTGACAACCTTTCAAGCTTCATGTTGCTATTAGAATTTATATTAGTGGGGAAATGGTTGTTGCTTTGCTAACAGTATACCCAGGGGTGGATATCTGAAGCTATACAGTACCTGAAAAAACTCATAGGAGTGTAAGGAACAAAGAAAATCCATATTTGATACAATAAAACTATCCTCATTTTCACAGTTTGCAATACCAACCAAGAGCATTGTCTTCGTTTCAGTCTATGATGAAATAGTAGTAGTAGTAAGTACATTACCTGCAGCAGAAATCAGCAAATAGATACACATTCAGGTCTTTTAGCGAATATCTTTGTGTTTAAGCCCCTACCCTTTTACATACTCTCACCCTGTTTCTTTTTCCCTCTTCCCACATACTTTTAGATTCCACTTCATTTCATTGTCTTATCGTCTTTTTTCAACATACCAGAAGCCAAAACCAAATCCGATCACTAGTCAACAAAGACACATAAATGCACTGGAACTTGTTCAGCACCAGCCAATTTTATGATTGTTTGCATCACTCCTTTTCTTTCTTTCTATTTGTTATGTGACAGACAGATTGTCACATCACAAATTATAATATAGTTTTATGTGTTTGTTTCCAACCACTTTATTGAAGACTCTTGATGTTGTCAAGTTTTAAATGATACGTATTTTTGTTTAGATACATGGTTAAAAAAAATCACACTATTCAAATGCTCTACTTCATAAGGAAAATGTTTGAAATTTTCTATTTAAACACTGAGCTAGAGAGAGAGAGAGAGAGAGAGAGAGAGAGAGAGAGAGAGAAAGGCACCTAATTCAGTTTAATTTAAAAGGACCCACTTTACGTACACTTGAGTTAAAAAGCAAAAATTTACTTAAAAAGAATATTAAAATAAAAAAGCATTTAAGTAGCCAGAAGAGTTTATATTTATCATTTTTTTTCCAAATTTTCAAATTTATGCATCAAACAAATTATCTATGTATTTAATAGGCAAAACAGATAGTCACACATTCATGCACACTCCTTAAGCATGTTGAGTAAAATGAAATCATATTTATAGAAATAAAATATTTTTATGCTCTTTATAGCCTGAAGAGATATCCCCACCTCTTTTCTTCTTTTTCTTATTCTCTTCTCAAAATAAAATGATCTGCAACGGTGCACAAGAAGCTACATCATTCTAAACAACCTGATATGCTTCCTTTTTTAAAAACTGACCCTGGAATATCATTCAGTGATTGCTATGGGAACTTTTCCTTGTTTATATGATGATGTTTGAAATAAAAATTTGAAAAGATGAGACATTAATGATAGAAATATCTGAAAAAAAGATTCTCTTTCCCTAACATCATAAGCACTATCATCAAAAAATACATTCCAATTTAAATTAATGGACAGGGAAAAAAAATACATTAATTACCTTGAATTTTCATGCGAACATGGTGTATTTTTCTAAAAATCATCTTCTGAACAGTTTTTCCAGCTAATGCAGTGTTTTGACCGAACTATGATTCACTATGTCCATACATATCTTTCTGTGAATATTTAGAAATAAGAATAATTAATAAAATGTAGGTATATATGAAGAGTAGAATGAAGGAAGATGCATATTGTTTGCATGATAGTATAAGCTGGTTCTGTGAGAGAAGAATGCAGTGGGTAGATCGTATCTGGGCCTGGGTGTTCAAAGTGGACCCAGAAGCCAATAAGATTTCCTCATCAGAGTCTCAGAAAACCCATAGCCCATTGATAAAGAAAAGGTAATCATTTTGCACGATGCACATTTATTTTTCAGTAATCCCTTCCCCTGTCAATGCACTAAAGCCAGCACTTCTCTATTAATCACATGAGATGGAACGTTATACAATGAAATTTTTGGATCAAAATTCAGCTGATAAGTGTGTCAGGCTACAGACTTATTGATTAACCCCTATGTATGAATTTGTACAGAGAATTATATGAGTATTTCAACATGAGTATATATGAAGATAATTATTTAGATGACTCTTTTCTAGGATATCAATATTATTCACTTAGAGATAGTTTGATAGATCAATGAATGTATATTGATCATAAACCAATATCTATTATGTTGTGAAATTTTATATGTCTGTGTGTATGTGTGTTTGAGAGTGCGTGTGTGTGTAATAATCTCTTGACCATACATGAAAACTAGCATTCCAAAAGGAATTATGAATCAACACCACCCATATATACTGTGTTGAGGGTGATAAATCAAAAGTTTGAAAAAGGGGTGATCATTGATTAAGTTACTTCTCTCACATTTTGTTGGCTGTGATCCCTAAAGATTGGCTTAATTTTCAAAAAACCAATGACCAATTTAGCATAAACTTACATTACATATCGACCCCCCCCATTAAAAACCAATTTTTGAGAGCAAAATTTTCAAAAAACAAAAAAAGACATTACTCCCTACTTATTGAAAGGAGTGTGTGTACATAATTCAAAGTTTCTACTATTAATTGGAAAAGGCTAGATGAAGTCCAGATAGATAGATACGTATAAGTGTCAGAACCTGAATAGGCTAAACCAAGCCACAGTGATTAAATCTAGTCTATTGTGGGTAGCAATGATTAAGTAAAGTGTGCATTAAAGTGGTACCTACCTCTACTGCCTGACGGAAAGACCATAGTCTTTTATTTGATTTACTACACTGTCTGATAACTTTACAGGCACATCAATGATTATTTTAAGTGCGAGTTTCTCTCTTTTAATCTTTGGTACCAGCTCACAGGCCTCTGCTTTTCTTTTGCATTCTAAATACAATCTTACTAATGATCTTTATTCCAATAAGTGAATTTATGTCATTGTCTTGCAATGTGGAAATGATCTAAGAGCCATGCACTCAGCTTCAGTGACTTTTAAGTTCAGATGATGTGCTAAAACAATTGATTAATCCATTACAATAAAAAGTTTATACCTTTCTCAAAATGACACTTCAAAATTCCACTAATTCAGGGAAATTTAACTGCTGCAGCTAAATTTTTCATGTAAAAGTAGTCCATATTGAATAAAATGTCATTAGACTGTAGTTGTCAAAGGTTTGTGATGATTATTTTGTGTATTCATCAGAAGAAGAATATAAAAAATTCATGTGCTAAAATAGGTTTTCATGTGCAGATTGCCCAGATCAAATAGATATATGGCTATTCAGTAGTTTACAAGGGTATGTGGTAGTTATTGCAATTAAAAATAATTCATACAAGAAAAATATAAGAAAAATAATTGAGTATTCAAAGAACCAGAGATGATGGTATATTAGACTGACTCATCAAAGGTTATGCTAGAGGGAGTTACAGGAAACTGTGCTGTGAGAGAAAGAAGAAGAGTATATACATCGCCTATATAAAGGCTTTTTGCAAAAGTGAAAAAGTGGTGTAAATTCAACTTTTGAAAAGTGAGGGATATTTTGTATTAACTTGTATCATGATGCCACCAATAAAAAATACATTGTCTTATACCATTCTTATTCTTATTTTTTCATTTAGTTTTTTTTTTTGGCTTATATTAAAATCATCTTTCCTTTTTTTTTCATTCTAGGTATACCTTCTGAGTTGGTTTTATCTGTGTGAGCCCAGCGTAAGACATGTTGATACCTGTATGTTTCCTTGCATCAGTACTTCACCAGTGTCTGTGCATGGACCTTACCTACTCAGTTGATGAGGGGAAATCACCTGGTACTTACATTGGAGACATTGCAGCTGATTCACATGTGGCAGACAGTGTCTTACCTCAACATCGCAGCCAGATTAGATTCACCCAACTGGAGCAGGGCGAAGATGACAGCTCTCATTTTTTCCGCATTGGTAAAAAGAGTGGAAAGCTTTACACAGCCCAAACACTTGATGCTGAAGCTCTCTGCAAGCACAATGTGGAATGTTCCAAAACGGTAAAAATTGCTGTTCGACAGGCAAAAACCTTCATGAAAATATTAAAGATCAAAGTTATCATTGAAGACATCAATGATCACCAGCCTGAATTCCCAGAGAAGCGAGTGGAGATTCAGTTCTCTGAGAGAGATGGTAAAGGAACAAAGATATCAATCCCAAATGCTGTGGACAGAGATGTCAGTGCTCTTAACTCCCAAATTGAATATTTTCTAAAGAATAAAACAAGTGGCCATTTTACATTGTCAGTTATCAAGAGTGTGGATGGGACATCTGAGCTTAGTTTAATTCTTGAAGAAAGGCTCAACAGGGAAATTCAGGATTCATACATGGTTCAAGTTATTGCAAGGGATAGTGGAATACCACCAAAACAAAGCATTTTAGATATCCACATTACGGTCACTGATGTCAATGACAATCTCCCTGTTTTTTCACGGAGCATTTTTAACATTTCAGTAGCAAATGATCATGATATCACCATACCCGTAATTGTACTCACTGCAAATGATTTAGACAGTGGAAAAAATGGTAGAATTTCATACCATTTCAGTGTAAAAACTTCTAATATTGCCAAAGCTCAGTTTGAAATAAACCAAATCACAGGAGAGATTTTCTTACAAAAGAATTTCCCACCAGGCCATAAGATGACATATAAATTGTATGTAAAGGCTATGGATGGTGGCAGACCCCCTTTAAGCTCAATGACAATGGTTCTGGTGAATGTAATCAACCAACAAAACAATGCACCATTTATTGATGTTAACTTTATATCAACATCATCGGGAAACATTGCTGCTATCTCCGAAGATGTTGAAGTTCATAGCTTCATTGCATACGTGATGGTCACTGATCATGATATTGGTCAAAATGGAGATGTTAGCTGTGTGCTTCAGCATGAAAAGTTTGATTTAAGAAGTCTGGGAACAAATGAATATAAAATAACAATCAAGGAACGATTAGATCGTGAAAAAGAAGACCACTATGAGATTACTATAACATGCCAAGACAAGGGGGTTCCACCTCTGTACAGTAAAAGACATTTCTCAATACAAGTCATGGATGTCAATGATGTAAGGCCAGAGTTTTCTCAAGAGATATTCAAATTTTATATTGATGAAAACCAAGCCTCTAAATATCCTGTTGGTTATGTGAATGTTACAGATCCTGATCTCGGTCCTGGGGGAATTCTTACCTTTACACTTCTCACCAACAACAAGCATTTCTTACCTTTCCAAATTACTGATGATGGACTCATATCAACAGTTATGTCTTTGGACTATGAGTTTCAAGCTTTTTATGAGTTTCAGGTTTTCGTCAGAGATAATGGTATTCCATCATTAAACAATACGGCAAATGTCACCATTGAAGTTAGAGATAAAAATGACAATGCCCCATATTTCACATTTCCTAGTGTCAATTTTTTCACTCTAGATGTTCTTTATTACCCTCATCATGCAAACATCACAGTGCTCCAGGCATCTGATAGTGACAGTCAAGAGAATGCTTTTCTCAAGTATGAAATACTACAGGGCAATGAAAAACAATTGTTTTCAGTTCATCCTTACACAGGCTTGTTGTCTTTCAGCCGTGTAGTAAATCAACAGGATGCTGGATCATACGACCTTAAATTCGGAGTCAGGGATAGTGGGATTCCGTCTCTGTCAGCAACGACATCCTTATATCTGACCCTGACTGTACGAAACAACACATCAGAGAAACAAAACTCAGCCCACTCTGATACTGAAGATAAAATACATCTTTACCTGCTTGTCATCATTGTGCTCATTGCTGTAACCATATCAGTGAGTGTTACTGCTTGTGTGTCAGTTTGTATTTTACGCTGCAAAGAGAGGAGGAATTCTGCACTTGGTGTTCAGGTCAGTGCACGTTGCAAATGTATGGCAGGTAGTGGCCGTTACAAATGTCCAACTCACCAGACGGTATGCTGGCCGAGCGACCCCATTGCTCTTTCAACCAATAAGGAAAAAGATTTAGCAAGAAATACCCTACCAAAAACCAAAAAAGTAACTCATTCAAGGAGTGACCAAAATGTAAAACACAAAACAAGTGATGTCATTTATCAGGTAAGTTGTAAAGGATTTAGTTTATTTTCTTCATATCTAATATCATCATAGTGCGTCCTTAGAAATTTCAATGTCAGAAGGAACATAAGCATTTAAGTTACTGACCATTAGATGGTTAAAAACTATTATAGCAGCTACTCATTAATATGGCTGAAAACTGATTGACTATGGAATCTTACAAATTCCACAGAGCATGATTGTCTCCGAAGCAACTCAACCTTGATTGATCATAAACCAGTATTTTGTACTTGTTAATAGTTAACCTTACTGATTCTAGATTATAGACAACAGATATTTCATCAGATGTTTTAAATCTCTATAATAACTTCCTTTATCACAACCAAATTTTGAGAATCAATCTACTCTATACTGTGGTAAGCAACTTGTTCCTCTGTCACACTGTATAAGCAGTTATATCAAAGGCGGAACAACTTTATAGAGATTTTTCTGATCAAATCCAATTTGATTTATTCCTTGATTAATGAATTTATTTATAAAAAAGGTTCCTTTGATTAAAAAATCAGTGGAAATATTTTTTACATCAGAAACAATCTTATTTGATTTTATATCTCAATGAATATTGAACCAAACAATCAACACTGTTCCTATGCAATGAGAGATAATAATTTCTGCAATAGATTTTTCTCCATTTGGGATTATGAACCAAACCCACTTTTTGCAATCTGATGGCAATAAAGCCCAAAGCAAACCAAAGTATATCTAAGCTTTTTAGCTGTTTTGAATTTAGTACAAAATGAATACTAAAAATTTATTTTTCATCAATGCCTTACATCATCTTTTCAAATTACTGTATAAACTGACAAAGGACACAGCTTCAGATATACTTTTAGCAAAACAATGGTTTTTACTAGTTTTCTCTTGAATATATGAACCTGTCAAAGCTTTCCTATCTGCTCAAATGTCAAATCTTGGAGAATAGTGTTATGCTTTGGTCAACACACTTCTTCTTAGATTTCATTAATAAAAATAGATGCAGAAATATAAAAATATCTATAATATTTCTTTTCCTTTTCTTCTCACTCTGCTTTCTGAATGGACATTTCTAGTGTTTTTCAACTATTTGTTTTGGGCTTTCTCAGGCTCGAGTGTTAGTTTTAAAATTTAATATGTGAATAATCAATAACATGTACAAGAAAAGGGATAAACATAGCTACTCTGTGGTAGTGATGGTGGTGTGAGCAGAAAAGGTGCCAACAATGATGGAAGTGAAGAAGATAGTAAATATTGTAGCTGTTGTATAAATTGTACTGTTTGATCAAAAAGTTTGCAGTGTAAGGTAAACTTGACTTTGGGAATCAGTATTGGGAACGTATTATTTTTAGCAATATTTCCTTTGAAAAAACAACATGTTTCTTTTTACTTCCACTGAATAATATCAGAAATTTTATCATCGAATGTTTGATATTGTGAGTGAAACCTGGAGAGAATATGTAGCTGAAAGTAACATAAAATGAGATGTTTTCTTATGTTTTATACAAATTATATAAAATAGGCCTTATTAGTTATAAAATGGTTGGTCATGGCCCTAATTGTAATGTATCAAAAATGTTTAGTGAACTACCCATAATCTCCTTAGTCTTAGTTCTAGGGTGTTGATTAATAACTCAGATATTTATAGCTGCAGTTGAAAGTTCTCGCATAGTTCACTCGTAAAATCAAGAGAGATTGAGAATTTGAACGAGGGATGAGTTTTTTCTCCATCCAAATATGAACCCATTTCATCTGAGTACATCCAACTATACAACAGAGGGATCACTGTAGAATATTCTATTCTCAGTCAGCTGACTCCCCACTATGGATGGCTCGCTGTTGTTTTATATATGTTTTCATGGTTAAACCCATGTGATCCTGACATATACTTAAACTATGTGACCATATCACATGCCTTGCCTCCATTCTATATATATATATATATATATATATATATATATATATGTATGATACATTTACTATACAAGTAAAAGCATTCCCTGATATAACATGATTCATTGTAGCACAGTCCATGATACACATACAAATGTCTGGTACAGTTTTCAACATTTTTTGGTATTGTGCTCTTAGT
This sequence comes from Thysanoteuthis rhombus, assembly GCA_963457665.1. NCBI lineage: Eukaryota > Metazoa > Mollusca > Cephalopoda > Oegopsida > Thysanoteuthidae > Thysanoteuthis > Thysanoteuthis major. Next base: position 20,941,550 of record OY735214.1, on the reverse strand, counting down.
TGTTTGAAATGGTTATCCCTTCTTGAAATACTTGTATCAGAAAAAGCATTCTGTTTTGGGTTTATGGCATTGTCACCAAAGGTTTCCTGAATAAACTGGTGAGTTTTTGATGCTATCTTGTTGATCTTTAAGTAGAATTTTATGTTACTCCATGAGATCAGCTATTGCAAAAACTACCAAAACACCTGAATGAATAGTTACAAAAATAAGCCCAACTCAACAACCCGTCCACTCATGCGTACTGCCATTAGTACTGATGTACAAAGGGTGCTGCTGGCTCCACCTAACACAAAAGGCTGAAAGCACACGGTTTGCTCCCACTGTTCAAAATAATGGAACTTTTGGGTAGCCTCTCACTGAACAAATCAAAGACACATCTGTTATATAAGAACACTGGCTCTGTTCATTATTGTGTTTCCCTCACCTTTAACATAGCCGGAGCTCAACCAAATTTGGTATGCATAATCAGTGGATCTAGTAGGATGCTTTAAAGTAAGAAGTTTTAAAGATAAGATTTTTCAAAGGGTTATACAGGGGGGAGGTTACTATGTCTGTGTATTCTGATCACTTTTTTCAAGTTGGTTTTTTTTTCAATTTTGGGGTCAAATGTGGAGAGAAACTGTTTTCTCTGTTTTTTTTTGGGGGGGGGGAACCCTTCCTTAATTTTATTTTTTTCTCATGTGCTCCCCATAAAATTCTTTGGTGTGCCATTTTTAGTTATAAAATCCATTATGACTAATAAAAATCATTAAAAATTATTCCATCATGTTTTGTAAAAAATGTGAAGAACTAACTCACTAAGTAAATAATTATAGACGATCTATTTCTACTTTTTTTATTGTGACATGAATATTTTTTCCCCTTTGGAGTCAAAGGGGAAAACTTTCTCTTTTTAGGGAAATATGCTAAAAATAAGTCATTTTACCTTATTTATTTAATCAAAAATCATTGAAGGGAATGACTTGACATCAAGCTCAATGGCTGTTGAAAACTGACCTTAAGCTTGCATCATTAAACTTTGAAATCAACCCCACCTCATCTTCATACATGTATGCAACATATCATACAAAAAATATGGAGGAAGCCATAAATTATAATCATGGATAATGTTATCAAATGGTTATTGTTATCAAAATCAGTAGGTGTCAAATACTTTACCTGGAATGAATCGAAAATTTTGTTTACTTTATTCAAAGATCTGGTTGTTGTTATCAAAACCATCAGGTAAATCGTATTTTAAAATGGCTATAGAAGAAGAAGATGATACTTCCAATTGACCCTGAGGTCTGACTCAGATTTCAAATGAATCTAACTTTAAACAGTCTAAAAAGTCATGAATCTTTCTTTACTTAATGAGAAAAGAAAAAGAGGAGGGAGGAGAAGGAATAGAAGAGGATAAGCTATTCCTGAATGAGTTTCCCAACAAAAAATGATTATCAATTTCAAAGAAATTCTCATCAAAGTATAACTAGTAGTAGTATTAGTTGGAGGAGGAGGAGGAGGATGGTTAATCTGAAAATCTGGACCAAGTTTCATGTCACTTCAACATGATACGGCTGAGAGACTTGATATTCAACATATTAGACCGACAGACCAACTGTGTGGATGCATCTAAAAAAGACGATCAGATATTGAAAAATCAATTCCTGTTAACAAAGAATTGGAGCTTATTATGAGAGAAATTCTTGATAGGACCCCAGACAATATGTCAAATAAAAATTCGAAAATTGGCTGACTGTTGATGATCAAGTAGAAGTGGCAGCTACAATTATAGTGTCAAGCTGTTACCGATCCAGACTCTAAATTGGAAGAAATTTCCAGTATGAGCAATTTATTAATGAACTACTTAATGCAAACAGTGTACGGTCAGAACTAAATAAATTTTTTTAAATAAAGGATTATTCATTAGTCAAGTTCCAATAACAACAAAGTTTTTGCTAAGGAAAGGAGATTCTGATTTTTGAAACGGTAGCCAGCCTCATACGCATGGAATCTCTTCATTCTTGTAGAGTAAAAAAAGCTAGAGGCAACTTAAATGATAGAATGAAGTAAAACTTGAATTTGAGGTGTGTATAGTAGTGGAAATGAGGTCAGGGTATGAGGGTGTTGTATATTTCTAGATCTACGTTGTGTATTTCTACATCTAAATTTACAGGTTTTACATATGTCTCAAAATGGTATCAGAATTGGCTATATTCAACAAATATTAGTGCCAATAGTTTGCAGTATCCCAGAACTCCCAGCCTCAGAGATTCACTTTGCTCATCCCTGATGTTACCCTCTGGGACCCCTGAGCATAAATCCTAGATACAGCCTTACGGCATACATTGTTTCTAAAACCCATTTGTGTTACTGACATGTGATATAACAAAATGATTGCTAGCACGGAAACGGAATTGGCAATCTGAGTTGCTATCATAGGTGTATGAATCATTAGTGAAAAGGGGGCAATTCAGGTAAAATTGTGTCAAATTTTGGGCTAATCAAGCCTTTTGCCTCATTTATACCTATGGCTGCCAAAGTGGGTCTCAATCCCAGGTGAAGGATATGGTTCAGCATTGGGCTAACAATTTCATCCAGTAAAAAATCTGCTTGCGATTGAAACTGTTGTAAAGATGTTGTGGTCCTATGCTCCAAAAAAAGTTCGAAGGAATTTTAAGAGAAAAAAAAGAATTTAAACCCATCAGAAACCAGTTAGAAAACATTGTTATAAGATCAGATAAGAATGGTTTTGTCTGTTAACAAGGAAAATAGCAAAAGAGCTTTCATGATGAAAGGTGCTGATTAATATGTAGAAAATTTCATGGATTTTTTTTTGGGGGGGGGGACTTCATCTAATCTTTTTTTCAACAAAAAAAAGGTAGAAAAACAGAAAAGTTTTCTTAATTCTTATTTTGCAATGTGATGCAACTACTGTATGCTTGATGGCATATCAGACCACCCTCTTTTTTCCCTCAAAAAATGTCTCAAAAGGTAAATGTAACCTTTGCAGCACCATATTGACCAGAACTTGAGGGAAAAAAAAATTTGGTGATAAATGAGAGGATTTGAAAGAAATCCTTTTTTCTTAATATTCCATGATGAAATAAGGTGGGTCATATATGCCATCAAGTATGGTATAGTTTTTAGTACTGCAAAATCACTAATCCAGTGAGACTTTGCAAGCACTGAAGATCGAAAATTGCTGGCATACAATAATATCTGTATTGTGTGGTCGATTGTTTTTATCCTTTTGCCTCCTCCATAAGCATAATTTTTTGAGTATTTGCTTTGAGGAAAAAAAGTTAATGTTATCTAAAGTTTGAGATAAGATTCATTTGTCATATTGAGGTTTAGAAGTGTTTAATTCAATTTTTTTTCTTCTTCAAGAGAGAGAATAAGAAAGAAAAAAGTCGAGGAGGGGGGGGCTTTTTTTCTTTCTCCTTCTCTCTTAACTTTTTCCCTGTGGACATTGCTGGCACTTTTCAATTATTTATTTTTCCAGTTTTCCTCACACTGAAATGTTTGTTTATCTCATGCTTCCTTATTGTTCTTTGTTTTTTTTCAAATTTTCTTATAAACTGTTTTAATAAGAGTGGAATCAATGGAAAGTTGAGGGGGGGGGAGATGGAGAGTGCGCAAAAGAGAAACAGCGAAAGAAAGGAAAAGTTCTTATTGTCTTTTGATTGTTTATTTCTAAAATTTTCCTTACATTGAAATATTTGTTTATCTTGTGCTTCCTCTTCATTTTCTATCTCATTTTAAATAGTTTTAATAAGAGTCGAATTGATAGAAGACTGAAAGAGAGAGAGGGAGCAAGAGAGAAAGAGAATGAGAGAGAGAGAAAGACAGAGAGAGAGGGGAGGGTTAGAGAGAAGGGAGTTCTTTTTGTTACCTCTTCTTTCATGATGTGCCTGATATTGATGAAGTGTGCGTCGGTGAAAGTTGGTAGGCAGGGCCGTGGGGATTCATCAGAGCACCGTGAGACCAAAGTAACGGAGGACAATAACGGGTGTAGCGATTGCAGGCAGTGGGGGCGGGGGCGAAAACGTCACCGCTCCTTCCCCGTCGTCGTTGCCGAAGTGTTTATAAATCTGTACCCTGCAATGGACAATAACGGCGTGACATCCTACAATTAATACAATCTTTTACGATGACATAAATTTGAAAATTGCAGCGGAGCTTGCATGGTAAAGTCTACTTGGAGTCTGCGTTTGGAGCCTGATTTTAGTTTATGGCTTTAATCAGAAAAGAGTGAGCCCAGAATCAACACTTTTGTGCGTGTGTGCGCGTACAATTGTGTTGATGTGACTGTGTGTATATAGGAGATCTATACAAGGTTTTCGATTATGTGGCTGTTGATATTCATCTATATATTTTTATATATATATATGTGTGTGTGTGTGTGTGCACATGTATGTTTACGTAGATGTGTACGTGAGAAATCAATAGATTTTCAAGTATGTTGATGTTGATATTCGTCCATAGGTATACCTGGCATTGGCATCCGCCGGGAGGTGCAAACAGGGCCCTTGCCCTCCCCTGGATCAGACTTTCTCTCCAAGGGCTAGAGGGATTGAAGTATGGAACTTTAGAGAGTCCAGGGACGAGACACAGTTTAAGCGCTCTCTTGTCCCTCACCTGGCAACTAATATATCTTTTTATCCAACCGCCAACCCTGATATATCCTGTTGGCCCCCAACCTTGGGATATATTCCTTGGCCCCTTGTGTGTGTGTGCTTGAGATTCTTATATTATCGAACATAAAATTTTCAACACCGAATGTTTTTAATACAATAAATGCCTACACGTGTATACCCCAATGTGTTTGTCTATGCCTGCTTTATGTACATACGAGGGCACATGCACACATGCACACACATAGAGGTGTGCATGCACACATATGAAAAAAAATATTAATTACTTGTTTCTAAATGTTTCAACATAAATATATGTGAGCATGACATATTAAAGATACTTTTATTTGAACACAGGAGTATTTATTTACACATTTTGATTAGTCTAGCCCAGAGGCACAAAAAGGGGCACCCAATGAGGTACGATAGTTCTGCAATACTCTGCTAGTATAGTTTGCAAACCAATAACCATTCTCTTATTCCAAGCACCCTGAATTAACAGATTGATTATAATTATGTCATATTACGTTGAGATAATATTTGAATTGATTTCCCGATATTACATGGTGAGAGTATTATTTGGCATAAAACAACATAAGTAAATAAACAATTAAAGATGAATGGGGCCACTGGAGGGATCGAACCCACAACCGATAGGGTAAATGCTTCAACGTTACTCTTACCATTGAGCTAAACAGTCACCAGTAATTCAAAGCCCCTAATGACTGTTTTATCTCCAACGCAATTCATATATATACATATACATATAAATACATATATATATATATATATTTTATTTGTATTAACGTGCAGTCTGTGAGTATCAATGCATTCACCTGTATAGGTATTTTGGCCTGGCAAAATTTTTCCAAGTTTGTTTAGGAGTGTCATGAGACACAGCTTTTAAAACTTAGCCTTTGCCAAGATTTGAACATTGGCTATGGCTATTGAACAGAATCTTATTATCTATGTACTCCTAAGAGTATCCAAATTTGCTTTTAGTTATTTTGTAATTTTTAGATTGTTTATGCATGCTTTCAGTGGTTTAAATGTGTACTAGTTTACTGTGCTGTTAAAAATGAAGGTAGTATACATGTAATTTTGCAAATACTTAAACCATTCACCTAATAATAATTGCAGAGTCTTATTTATCAAGTTAAACGTACAATTCTATTTCTACTGCGTCATTAAAAGAGGCCATTACATGGAGACATGTCACCAGAAGAGTCCGCTATAAAGAGATAGACAAGTCATCAATCTCCAAGTAGTTATACATTATATATATATATATATATATATATATATACTCTATCTGAAAAAAATTTGAATAAAAAAGTAGTGCTGTTGAAATTTTAAAATTCAACACTCATGAAAATGGATCAACCATGAAACACATCTTGGCTGTTTTCTCTTTCTAATCTTAAGTATATATGTATATGATTGTAGAATACATCATGTGAATATACATATATATATATATATATATATATATGTATATATATGTATATATATATATATATATATATATGTATATATGTATATATATATATATATATATATATATACATATATATATATATATATATATATATATATACATATATATATATATATTTATACACAGAGAACACATTCACACACACGTATATATATTTATTAATATATGCTCACTATATGCATATTCACAAACATGTATACACATATATAAACAATCATAAGCAAATATTTGTACATATCAATAAATGCTCAAGAAATCATATGCATGCACTCACACACACTCAGATGAAAAATCCAATTCATATGAAAAGTACTATTTAAATATATTCATACTTGTGCAAATATTTAAAAATCTGACATTGATTTCATATTCCTTTTATAAATGCATATTTATGCCTAGATGGAAAGCAACACATGCATATGAAGATATACATATGTATTCTTGTACAAATAAACTTGAATTATTTCATACATACACAATTTTGATGAACACATTTAGCAAATACTTACATATCTACAGTGGCACATATCAAATATACTGTATACTTATTTACATACACATTTACACCTATATATATATATATATATATGTATGTAGATAAATCAATAGGTCCATGGTGTGATGATGTAAGAAAGTATTCATTTTAACCAAAAAATTTTTTCATCCAACATAATCTCCTTTCTAGTCAATGCACTTAACCCAATGCTTTTTCATTATTCACAGAGATCAAACTTTACGCAGTGAAAATTTCAGATAAAAATTTAGCTAATAACTCTGTCAGACTCTGGACTATTGGATTCACCCTCATATGTGTAAACAAACATTTTCTAAATTCATACAAATAAATATGTATGTATATAGTTTCATATTTACCCCAAGATGCACTGAGATTTAGGTTTGATTCAAATGAAAAAAAGAACAATATTATTTTTATTTATTGAAAAAGATAACACTGCAGTTTTATACTTATTGTCTGGATTTGTAAGCTTTTAGGTTGCAATGGGCTGGTTATACTGCAAGAATGGCAGACAACCAATGAACATCACGACTCACATGGATCCTCAGAGATCAAACCAAGGCTGGCAAAATATGAGATGACGAGACAAACTGGACAGGTTCAGAAAATATTCGCTCTGCAACGCCTATGATAGAGAGGTGTGATGGGTCTTGGGGGAGTTTTATGTCCAATGATGGACAATAAAAGACTGATGATGATGATGAGGAGGCGGAGAATGAAGATACCATTATCAATCCGGAGCAAAGTTATAGTTGTTCTCTTTGAAAAAAAAAGGGCTTTACAGAAGAACACTGTATTGATGAATTCAGGGCCATGGTAAAATACAAGAAATAACAATAAGCAACTAGAAACAAAGTAACAATATTTATTACCAGTAACAAATGTTGCACATGAAAAAAAAACGATAAAATGAAACTAATTTTTCAGCAGCTACAACAGAAAGGACAGGAACACTCTCAAATCACCGTGAAACAAAAAAGAAATTCCAGGTTGAAAAAAATCAAAATGAAGCCATCAGCTACTATCAGCACATTGTACACAATCATTTACCCAAATTAATTTTCAAATTTTAGTGGAATACTCAATAGGAATAGAGCAGCAAACATAGACACAGCAAGAGAATTTGAAAGTCTTTAATAAATCACCACAAACCTCAGTATAAAAGCTTTTATAAATTATGTTTCTTTTGCTTTCCATTGCTTCTTGTATTTTACAGGGACCAATGATCTCACTTGTAAAAGATAAGAAAATATATGGTTAACAGCTGGATTATAAAACAATTCAAAAGCCTATCTTCAACTCTAAGTCCATCAAAAATACGTTGCAAATAGGATTATAGAAATGAATCTGTCATTCATCTCTTTTCTAACTCATATATGGCTGATTTTTATGGTTGAATATGTTTCTAAGGACATTCATTGTCATCATCATCATCATCATCATCAACATCATCATCATCTTTTAGCATCTGTCATTGAACATAGACCTACCCCAAGATTTGGGGGTTGTGGAGCCAGTACTCACTAAACTTACTGACTATTAAAAAATGCTCTTTCTTTTGCAATTCGATCGAGACTGTCTAAATGTAGAGACAAGTTTGTTTATTAGAAAAACTGTATCCATCTTCCTATTAACCAAACTTTAGATCATACATGTTCAGGCTCATGTGGCTTGGTTATTCTCTACCTTTAGACTTACAAGTCATCTTCAAATTCATCAAATCTATGACATCAAATATATTGCATAACAAAGAACAATTAGGAAAATATTTTTAAATCTTTCACTTGTTGTCAAAGCATTATAGTGGGGTAGGGGAAGCTCTATCCATCTTTTTTCCCCTTTACTTTACTTGAGCGATTTATCATAATCTAGTTCTGGTTTGTAAGGCCCTTCAAAGTTTCTCCACAGTCCTATTAACCATACATTTTGGGAGCACATTTACTATTCTGTCCTGTTGCCAGCCTCCCATAAAACTGGATGAGGAGTTTGACTTTATATTTGTTGTATTAATATCAATCTTTGTTCCGAACTCTGTCAGTTTTGAAACTCTATAACTATATGAAAATTAACATTTCGCAATGTACCAGATACTTCCTGTACTCACTGTATTTCTTGGAATACTATCTATTTTTTTGAATTGTCTGATAATTAAGTATCATGAGAAAGCAGACACACATCCTTACAAAAAGTTGTCCATCTCTTAGACTGGTTGCCAATCAGGGTCGAAGAGCCCGGTCTACCCTGTTATTTGCCTATAGCATGGGAGAGACAAGATGGATTCATGCTTTTCTAAAGGACATATTTCTGAAGTGATAAGAGACATCTGGATTTAAACTGTCACGCCAACCATATCTAAAAAAAACAACTTCCAATTCAAGTCAAATTTGGTTCTTCTAGAAGGGAAAAGTACTAAAAAGAACGAATCAAGACTTATTTTACTAATTACAGAAAAAATAATAGAGACAGTTGATTCTAAAACTGCCAAGTAATATTTTCAGAAGAAGACCCTAAAAGCCTCTTTTTCAGATGATGACTTGGCAGGTGATTCAAACACAGTGTTGAATTTTTTTCTTTCTAAAGAGGAATGCTCACTGATCAATGTCTATTTCGTAATCCAAGTTGATGAGTTGATGGCTAATTAATTTTGGAAAATGAATATAATTAATTTCATTATGTCTTTTGTCAATGAAAATTATCTGACAGCACCAGAAGAATTTAGGTCTTTGGTAGAACACAGCATTGAAGATTTATGGTTCAATCTCAGGTAATGAGAACCAAATGTCAACCAAAAATATGTTTGCTAAGCATTATGCATACTAATACAAAAGCAAAAATTATAACACTGAACTACCTCTGTCAACTGTGACTTGTACATGTTCAAATGTTTTGCAATCATATTTTTCAACATCATGAGCTAATATTGGTATTGTAAAGCCACTCTTTTATTTTTTGTCAACTCTCTCTTAGCATTTTCATGCAGCTTCAAAATTGACAGAATTTGGAAAGAGGATTTCTGATTTTTTTTCATATTTGTTGCATCAATATCAATCTTTATAACTAATTCTGTCAATTTTGAAACTATATCATTATCAGCCTTTTAGTGTCTGTCGTTGGACGTAAAACTTCTTCAAGATTCACTAGGGCTCTCCATCGTGAGCATTGTGGAGCCAGTATTTATTGAATTTATCTAGCTTCTCACGCAATCTAATTTTCTGTCAGCCACAATTTGCGAATGATCCCTGGGAATCTATATTGTGAGCTGTGATTTCCAGCTGTTGTCTTATATTCTTGTACCATTACCAGCCCATGGCCATTTGAGTTTTTCAAAATAACTATTACTTGTTGATGACAGAGATTGGTTGATTTCATTGAACTACCAACTGGAATTTAACGGTTCCTATCCCATCTTTCTTGCTCTAAGTTGAATTTGTCCATTTTGGAAAGAGGGAAGATGGCTTAAGTACATTGAAATGAATTTCTTGCACCCTGTATTTCTTGAAATACACTTCATTGTTTAAATTGTTTGATAATGAAGCATCATAAGAAAACACAGACACACATCCTTCCATAAAGTCTCCAGAAAGATCTAATCAGCAAAACACCAAGTTCTCAGGCTTTTACATCAAAAAATCTGAGAAAAAATTTTGCAACACATTATATATAAATATATATATATATATATATATATATATATATACATACATACATATATATATTATTGTGTCATCCACAGAAAGCTGTTTCGATGTATTACATCTCTTCAGTGTGGCTATAGACTTTCCATTATCCCATCCAGTACCGCAAGGCAGAAATGAAATCTTCACTTCAGACCCGTAGGCTGATGTCCTACCTCTGGACTACAGAACTGAACAGGCAGTAAGGCTGAATTTAAGTGATATATTTAAATTACATTGAAATCCTTCATTTGGGAACTCAAAAGACTCTAATATTAAAAGATTGCCAGAGGAGAAAATCCACAATATGTAAAGATCAAAGAACACATACATTGAGCCATACTATGGAGCATACTCTCCATCTCTCTTTCTTCTTTCTCTCTCTCTTTATATGTATATACATATATATTTGTAAGTATTATATTCATATATCAAATGCATGTTGATATATATATATATATATATATACATATATGTATTAATTTATTAACATTATATAAGATTTATTTCATACATATAACTATATAAATATATCTCTTACAATGCACACATTGCTTCAAAATAATACATTGGGAAATCAGAATGGCATTTCTATTATAGATTAAATAATTATAGATATCAGATAAAATTGATAGACCATGACAGACTATTACCTGTAAAATAGTGCTTTAAGTTAGCCGACTATAACTTCCCCTGAGATGCTATATTCACTGTTAGAGAGAGAATTGAGAACCAATTGACTAAGAACACCAAACAGACCCTTGAATTGCATCCAGATTGATGAATTTTGAGATTAAAAACAATTTCCCCAATTGGTCTCCATGACAAACTGAACCATCCTGAGAAAATGATATCAAATTCCTCATAATACACCAAATAACATCCTACATTTACAAACAATTAAGTTAGCCGACTATAACTTCCCCTGAGATGCTATATTCACTGTTAGAGAGAGAATTGAGAACCAATTGACTAAGAACACCAAACAGACCCTTGAATTGCATCCAGATTGATGAATTTTGAGATTAAAAACAATTTCCCCAATTGGTCTCCATGACAAACTGAACCATCCTGAGAAAATGATATCAAATTCCTCATAATACACCAAATAACATCCTACATTTACAAACATAGATACTTTAGTCATACATTTTCCTTCTAAAACTACCCATTGAAACATCAAACAGTAACTACCATAATCAATGTTGATACTTGATTTATTAGAATTTGATCATATAGGATTTGTTTTGAATAAAAAAATCCAAAACAAATCCTATATTATCAAATTCTAATTATAGATAAAATCAAACAACAAACAAATTAAACAGCTATTGACACTGTACGAAATTCTTCTAGAATACTAACTCTTAAGCCTCAGAAAATATAGAATCTGAAACCATACCCACCCCCCCAACTACGCAACAACCTCTCTTAACCCCAGTGACAACAGAGTAACAACAGTACAAATGAAACAACAGAGGTCAACTAAAGAAAACCAGATGGGAAACGAAAAACTACAAATTAGAGTTGATACTATCAACCCTCATTCATTCACTCTCTCCCTTAGGAAATGGCTGTATAGTTGAAATCGGTCAGGGAATAATTTAAAAAATGAAATAAATTCATTTTCTCTATTCACAATATATATATATATATATATATATATATATATATATATATATATATATATATATATATATATATATATATATATAAATTTAAGATTGAAAATCTCTCTATACCAATGAAAGGAAAAATTTGCTGCTCAAGATCATTTGCAACCTTCAATCTTATTGTATAGCCAGTAGAATATCTTCAGAAATAGATTGAAATCTACCAAATTTTCATCATCAGAATATTTCAATAGGATGTACAGTGCATTTTAACATAAAATAATCATCATTTTTCAAAGACAATATTGAAAATATTACCTGGACAAGAACAATGGCACTCTTCCTTCATATTTGGTTGCATGCCCCTTTTGGGAATAATGACTGCCTTGTGATGCTCCTTGCAGCTATCTATAAGCTTTTGCACTTGTCAGCTGGGAGTTTCTCCCACCCATCTTCATCATCATCAGCTTTTAGACTGTTGTTGGACATAAACCAGTTATGTTGCTCCTAAGCATCATGGTGCCAATACCTCCTGAATTTGTGTAAATCATCATACCATCTTATTTTTTGCTTGCTACAATTTTGCATATGGTCTCTGGGGATCTATGTTTTGAGCGGTCATAATGTCCTACGGTCATCTGACACTCTTGCAACTTGGCCTGTCTATTACCATTTGAGATTTTGAATGGTTTTATGATACTTCGAAGTGCTTCAAAAGATTTGTAAAGTTGTAAAGGTCTTCATGTATATGATTATATGTGTGTGAGTATGTGCATGCTGATACAATATATATATATATATATATATATATATATATATATATATATATATATATATATATATATATATGGGGGTGCATCAATAAGTCCATAGCCTGACTCATAGTTATTAGCTAAATTTTGATCTGTAATTTTCATGGTATAATGTTCAAACTACTAGATTAATGTTTACCATTGAATTGAATAATCTCATCTTTTTTTCTTACAAAGTATCAAGAATTCATAATAATGTGTGCTTGAATAGATGTACAATCTCTATAGATATCTAGATATTGATAAGAGTATACTGAAAACATTCTTTCATATTAGCTGTAATTTAAGAAAAAGTATTGACACATAGAAACAATTGTCTGTGTAAAGTAAGTCTTTATGACAGAGTGTATGCAGTGTTAGATGGAAAATGACAGACTCATCAGAATTAAAAACAACAGAAGATTTCTTACACTTGATTCTTTTCATTACATTAGCCAGCACATGTGTGTTCTTTCTCCTCATTAAACAATATGACCATCGCTCACCCGCAATGTAAATAATGGCAGCCCAACCAGATGTCCATTTGCACTCTCCATGCCAAGGGGAATAACTCAATACTAAAATGTGAATACGTACTTAACATCTCTTCCCCTCTTTTTTTCTCTTTAGAGGTGGACATAGTCTTTATAATAATAAAATAGAAATGTTTTCTGAGTCTCACGAAAAAAATAAACATATTTTTCAGCGTTTCGTACATTAAATCATTCAACAACATGATGCCACCAATATTCAGTCAAGAGTAATCAAAACCTTGTGGAACTTCCAATTGATTGTGTATCATGCTTTCAATAGAGAAATAATTTCTTCTTAATCTAGGATTTCCAAGTTTTCCATTCGACAGGTGTTCCATGTCATTATATTCATCAGTGATTTCTCCAATAATAACTTCATGAAACAAATTCTCAGTACTCCAAAAATTTATCGTTAACCATACATTCAAAGAGTTTGTCTTCTGTTGCAACTTTTCTTATCCATTTAATAAATTTTAGAATCTGTAGTTTCAATTTTTCATCCTGAAGAAAAATTTCAGAATATTTTCTTTGCCAATGTTATATTTTGCCATAAAATGCTCCAATTTTTCTCTGGTAATCATTTTGTCATATTCGGAAAGGAAATTTCCTTCAATTTTAGTTCCTAAATCATTGTTTATATCCTTTGTGACCTGTAGCTTGTTTTTATCACGTGATTTCTTTTTCTTTCATTTTTGACTTTGTTTTTGTATCTTAGCAGTTTCAACTTTTCAGTCTGAAGTGATTTCTTCAGCATTTTTATTAGAATCCTCAGAGACTGCTTTAGCATCATTCATCGCTGTTAGTCCCTCATTGTTATTTTTAATCATTTTTGACAACGTTTACTACCAAATTTACCAGAAATATTTTCTACAATTTCTTATATAAGTTGGATAAGTCATTTCCTGAACCTTAGTAAATCCACTGGGTTAATTTCTAAAACTGCCTCTTTGGCTTCACCCATCAGGTTTAAAAAATGCAGTGGGAGTCATTTTAGATTTTTCCATTTTTGATGATATCAAATATAGAGCCATTTTTTCAACGACTGATCTGCTACCAGTGTTAATTGAAAAAATTTAAATCAACAGAAGATTACTAACAACCATACAATTCTTTTTTATTCTGTAATTGCCCTACCAGAGTTCCATAACACACTCACTGGCCTGAGGGGGATAACTCAATTCTGAAATGCAAACACATTTTTATCATGTGGTCTCATTGTATTTTTTAACTTTTCTACATAACAGCACACAAAGGCATATGTTGATCAGATTTCATCAAAATTCAATATAATTTTTCATGTTAGGACTACCATAATTTGAGATCAGTCAAAAGGCCCTTGATAGATCAACATACCAAGATAGATTGAGAGAATATTATGAGTAGATAGCTTGATAATTCTTTTATGAAAACCATAACTTTCTTGGTTGCAAAATGTACTTCGATATTACTCCTTATAACATTGATATATTCAAACAGAACTGTATTTCCTCAAATACAATGTGATCTTGAGTATGATATGATCCCCTCTTTTGTTGAAAATCAGTAATACATGAATATATGTTATCATTTTTCACACCAGAGTATAATGCTCCCCCTAATTTTGATTCAGTTTTTTGTATTAAATTCCTTGCATGGTACACAAGTAGATATGGTAATTTTTGATGAGATCCTGTTGGAAAAAAGCATCTCAACACAATGTAATATACTTATAACTGCCTTATTCTGTCCGTCAGTAATTAATTACCAATCACAGAAAATCACTTTTTTTGTGATTTCCTATGCACAACATACAGATTGTATGCTAAAGCTTGCCCAAACAAATTTTTGGTAAAGGTCACAAAATTTAGTATTTAATTATCAAATTAGAAACCGACAACCAAAACTTTCAACATAGGTTTCTTCCTTTTCCGAGTTAATCTGATCGGTTATGTAAGTACATATGTACATATGTGTACATGTGGAGGACTGTATTGAGCTAGAGGGATGAGAATCTTGACATTCATTCCTTATAAAAGATTATTTTGTCTTTTAAAATTTCTCCTGAATAGGTTTTTAGCTTAGGGTTCAATAAGTTTATGCTAAATTGGTCCCTTAGTGTATGCCCAGTAGCTTTGGTGCTTGTTTTTTGAAAACTTTTTAGCGATCACTGCCCAATAATAGTCGAGAGAAATAACTTATTTCTTAAACACCACTTTTTCCTTCTCTTATTGATCAACCCAAACACAGCATCGAGCCATAAGAGGTTGGTCGCAACATTGTTTCTACTGAGTAACTAACCAGATCTATTATCATTTTTTACGTTTGAGTATAATGCTACCAACCAATTTTGACCCTGACTTTCAATACTGAATTTCTTGCATTGCAAACGAGTAAATACTGTAATTAATAAGTTTTTATGTGATCCTGTCGGAAATAGCTTTTTCACGCTATGCAATATACATATGATAGCCTTATTCTGTCTGTCAGTAATTAATTCCTGATCACGGAAAATCACTTTTTTTCTGATTTTCTATGCACGACATATAGATTGCATGCTGAAGGTGGCCCGAACAAATTTTAGGTAAAAAATGACAAAATCCAGCGCTTAATTATCAAATTTTTCTTCTCTCTCACCAGGAAATGGCGAATGCAAATTGATGAAGTCAGTGTAAAATTAGAGGGCAGTAATAAGAAAAGCTGAAACCTTGTCTGAACAATCCTTGTACGGCAAGGTTTCAGTTCAGGATTATTGGCACTCTCGATTTTTTTGTAAATCCTGCGCGATATCTTCAGAAATAAATGGAAATTTACCAAAATTCTATTATCAGAATATTTTAACAGGCTGTTAAAAGTAATCTAACAATTTTAAAAAAAAATTTTTCAACTTACATGTTCTAATTAAAAGATAAAATAAAAAATATGACGTGGATAGTAGCATTGGCACCCTTCCTTCCATATTTGGTTACATGCCTTCTCTGGAAACACTTAATGTCTCAAAACATTTCTTGTAGTTATCTATAAGCTTCTGTCACTTATCAGCTGATAGATTCTCCCACTCTTACTTTGCAATTTGTTCAACTTGCTTGTAGGATTGCATTGAACTATGAGTCCAGTTTATACTTTCTCCAAAGATTTTTAAAGGGATTTTTTACCCTACTGTCCAGAATTGGCTCCCTAGAACTCCTTACTTTCTGCCATTGGAGGGTTGGGGTTTCAGACCGTGGATGAGATTAAGGAGAATATGATAAGGCAGAGTTATTCCGAAAGGAGACTTTGCAGACTGTTTTGCAATGTGGAAGGGAGCTAGGAATAAGAGATTAAGGTCCCAAGGAGTGTACTTTGAAGAGGACTAAAGAGTCATTGCCCATAGTATGCTATTTTTATATTGATATTAAATGACTGGATAGTTCCCAGGAAAAATTCTTATAAAGGATTCTAATGCAATTGGAACTAAAAATACATTCATTATGATTATTGCTTCATTGCAGCCTGCCTCACCACCAAATTTTTTGTGTCATCATAAATGAAATTATTAGAGTGAATGGAAGTTTTGATGTATTCCATAAATCATCCATATAATAAAATGAGTTATAAAAGCAACTAGTTTATTACTATTTTAGTGTTTTAAAAGTGTTTTCTTCATTGTTGCTGGCAAAACTCACTTCCCTTCAACATCATCTCTACCTTTTATCCTTTCCTCAGTCTTGTCCAGCTTTCTTTTTCTCTTTTCTTCTCCCTACTTGCTACATGAATTGTGGTGAGATACACACACATATTATGATGTAATATATATAATGTTATATGATATATAATACACAAACACAACAGACAGGCAGTGATAGGATGCTATGAAGAGTTTGCCTTACATTCATTACTGGAACCAAATATTGACACGTAAAACCTCATATGCAGCTACACACACATACACACATATGCACACACATATGCATACTCTCACATGAATATGAAATGAACTCACAATTATGCACATGAAGAAGACTAACTTTTTAATATTTATTGTTTACCAGTTTTAACAGTATGATACACAGATTCATTTGGACTAGCATCTTAATCTTGGTTGTTATAACCACACTATTCCAGGCATTGAACCCTTGGATCTCCTTTAGGTGTCTGTCACAGTTAGTAACCTTCTGGCAATTTCAAATGAACCTTTTGATCAAACCACAAGGGTAGATTCTACCGTTCATTCCAGAGGCTATCAAGCATCCTTAAATTCTTTCTAGTTAATTTGTCTTTACAATGTTGTTAGTCCGAACCTTTCACTGAACAAAGTAAATAAAAAGCAAACTCTCTTGCACTGGATTGAACTCCAGACTGCTAGACTGCCAGACTGCCAGACAGGTTGCTACATATGCTGAACCAAAACTTTCATCTTGTAGAACAATCTGGAGATGAAAACTTGGACAAATATTTCAGTATAATGTAATGACAATTCATCATCTCAGAAATACAGACAAAATGTTTCAAAATGTTTGCCAAAGATACCCTGGCTTATATATATATATATATATATATATATATATATATATATATATATATATATATATATACGTACATATACACTTCATAGCAAACAGCTGTGTACAGATACCCATGTGCATATATATGTAATATATACAGATATACAAGTTCATATATACTCTAATCAGTACATCACTAAATAAGGTAGCAATACACACATACACACACACATATATATAAAGATATAGATATTCAAGGTATAGATAATGAAGCAAATATATATATAACACATAAGTATAGAAAGACTGTGTCAGCCCCCTTGTCAGTTCAGTATTAAAACCCCCCAACTACAATAACAAGCAGAGATGTGCCAAAGATGGCCTAATACAATTTTGTATCTTCTTTGCTAACACTTGTGGGCAGACAAGATCTGCCTTCTGAGCTGATTAGAATTTATTGGACACGAATCTACAGAAATTGTTGCAAAATTTATTAAATTTGATTCCTCCCCACCAAGAACCCTACTCTTGCCTGACGCCTGTTCATAATATACATCGGCATTCATAATACACGCCAGTAATTCATTAGGAGATGTCCTCTCACGCCAAATGTGCTGTTATGTGTCGTGTTGTACACGTGTGTGTGTGTTTGAGTGAGGTAACACAAGAGAGAAGGAAAAAGGAGGAGGAAGATAGAGAGAAAGATAAAGCAGTGACAGTTGCTTATAGAGACGATTAAGATGACAGAAGGGAATGGGGCAAAGAAAGAAAGAGAGGAGTTCATCGAAGAAGAGACAAGCAAATTTCGAGGAGACAGGGAGAGACAAAAAGCTTAGAACAGGAAGAAAAAAGTAGAAAAAGGAGGAATTATATAGCATGGAGTACAAAATAGAGAGGGATAGTGGTAGTGAAAAAGAAAGAAAGGGAATGCAAAATTGGAAAGATAGAAAATGGTTGAATCAAGAGGGGAAATAAGTTGGACAAGAATAAGAGAAATGGGGAGAGAAAGACCAAAGACATGAGTGAAGAATAGACGAAATGAACAAGGTGGTAAAATACAGAGAGGAAGAGTACATAAGGCTGAAAGGAAAAAAGAATATTAGGAAGAGAGAGTAAGAGTAAGAGAGAGAGAGGGGAGGTTGAAAAAGAAATAGAAGAAGAAAAAAATTAACTGAAAAAACGCATTTTGGAATGAGAGAAAGGAAGAAATTGGGGAGGAGATGTGAAAATTAAATCAGAGAGAAAAATTGTAGAGAATATAGGGAAGAGTTGAAATGATGAAGACTGAGAGAATAAGTTGAATTTAAAGAAGAAGCAAAGAAAGAAAAAAGGGGGAAGGGAGATGAAAGAGTAAAAGAAGAAAGGAAAAAGGAAAGAGTGAAAGAAGAGAGGTAAAAGATGAAAGAGCAAAAGAATAGTTGAAAAGGAAAGAGTGAAAGTGAGAAAAGTATGTTAGTTGGGTGGTTCAGATAGGAGAGAGATTGCAAATGGAAAGACAGAGAAAATGAGTGATAATTGAGTGAAAGAAAAAGAGGAAAAGAAAATCATGGACACGAATAAACAGAGAAAAAAATAGAGAGGTAAAATAGTGAAAATTCGAAAGAGAGAAAGAGAGAAAAGCAAAGAAGAAAATGCAGAGATAGAGATAGAGTGGGAAGAGGTGAGAAAAAGAAGAAAAAGAGATCATAGAAAGAGTGGAAGTAACGGACAGTGATATGGAGAAGTAAAGAGACGGACAGACAGAGAGAAATGATATAGCAGGATGAAAGGGTGATAAATTGGAAAGGAGAAGAGAATGATATGTGTATTGAATTCAAATTTTTTCAAAATCTATGATATTGCTGAGAGAAGAGATGAAGGAGTAAAAAAAAGGGAGGTCAGAGAGAGTGGGAGTGCTAGTGTAATATAAAGAAGGAAGAGGAAATGGATACATACGGAGAGAGAAAGAGAGAGATGATGTAGAATGATGAGAGAGCGATAAGTTGACAAGGAGAAGAAGGGAATGGTATGTGTATTGATTTGAAATTTTTAAAGAATTTATGATATCGCGCTATTTAGTTCTGGATCCTCTGAGCTGCACTTTATTGAATGCAATATGCAGTTTAATACGATTCTTTTGTGTTTCTTTTTCGCCTTGCTTTCAGGAAATAGGAGGAATCCGGAAAGGCACCGGAAAAGGAGGAGGAGGACAAGGAAAAGGAGGAGGAACAAGCGAAGAAGAACTTGAACAAAGACAGTTTATGATTCCAAAACGCCTAGGCAGTAGCGAAGATGACGATGACGATGGGTGGAGTGAGGGAGAAAGAGAGGAACTATCAGGTTGGTTTGCTTTTAGGCATGACTTGACAATTAAGGGTCAGGTCAACCTATGGGAGGTTCTGTTTCTTCCTCCTTTTTATCATCATTATTATCATTATTATTATTATTATTATTATTAAGAATAACTTGCTTTTATTTTTTTGCCAGAAGGTCTATGTTAGGTTATGGACTTAACCCTTGAACTCTATCAGAATACTGAAAAAAAAATGCTAATTCCGTAACTCCAAAAGAGATGCTAGAAATGAGAGAAATTTTACAAATAACCTAAAACTCTTTCTTTGAGCATTTAAATTCTTTAAACTATTGAAATTTTACTCTGTCACAGTATTGAAAAAAAAAGAAATAGAAGTGTTAAACAGGGTGAATGAGTACCCCCAAAAGCTTTATGAATATTAGACTACCTACTGAATATCTACTAACTTTATTGAATAACAAATCTCATTAAATTTTAGACCGGGGCCCCTCAAGAAGTCAAGCCCATGCCCACAAATATCTACTACCTGCCTTCAAAAATTTTTATTTCATATCTGCAACTAGCCTGTAAGCATGGAAGATTTCATCAAATCTCACTAAATCAAGCATTCCATTACCAAGGACCCTGTTTATTTAAATGATTTCTTAAGGATCCCAAGCTTTTGGAAGGTCTGTCTACTCAACAAACTCTCAGACTTCAGGCTTTTAGAGGGTCCATCTATGGATCTTGGGTAATACTTTGAGAACCCTCGGGGGTCTGCGCCCCCCCCCCCTTCCTGGCAAGGAACCACAACATTAAATGTTAGAGGTGGGGGCTCAAAGAGTCAAGCTCCCTGGGCCCCCAAATCTCCAGTCCCTGGTGTTAAATATTTTCTTTTTTCCCAAACAATGTTAACCTTTATCAAAGTAAAAACATATTGAAATACAAGTTCACTGCTCACTCATCTAAATGCTTGCATCCTAGTTGCTATCAACTGTAATCATATGAGAAATGCAGGTGTTGCAATTAAAAAGGAGCAGCAATAAAACTCAGATTCCTACAAGCTAAGCATAAGGCGCTGAGAGTCTTCCTAAAAAGCCCTATTTTATCAAGTCACTCAATAGAAAACATGTAAGTCCACACTTGAAAGCAGAGAAAACTATGGAGGACAATGGTTGTCAAAATCCCGAGACAAATCTGATGATGCCTTTCATTTTCTATGTTTTTGAGGCCACTAAAAACTACAATACTAATTTTCAATCCAGAAAAAAAAAAAACTCAAAAGGGTTTTAGAATGCATTTTGAATATAAAACATTTCACTAAAAGAGCCTTCAATGAAATAAAATTCCAAACAAATGCTGAGAATAATCCCAAACTCTGACTATTATACAGGATAACATTGCAAGTTTGTATTAGATGAAAACATTCAGTCCAGTTCCATAACTCTGTACCAAATACTGAAAATGAGAGAAATTTTGCAAATAACCGAAAACCATGAGGATATTATACATTTCTTATCTAAATTTAAATCCTTTAAAATTTTGAAATTTCAATTTATTCACCCATTTTCATTAAATTGACAAGAAAAAAAAAGATTTTGCAAAAATTTTACAAATGTATCCCTCTCTCTTTCTTTCTCTCTATCTCTCTGTCTTTCTACATATCTATATACTTATAAATAGATTTACCAATAGGTCAACAGCTTAATGATGAAAAAAAGCTTTCTTTTACACAACAAATATTTCTTTCTCAACACTATCTCCCTCCTTGTCAGTGCGCTTACTCCAGTGGTGAATATTAATCATATAGATCGAACATTATACAGCGAACATTTTAAATCAAAATTAAACTAATAATTGTCAGACAAGAAAATCTTATGAAGCTTTATTATCACTCTCTTTCCAGTCACTGGTTTTCCAGTTCCAAAACCACGGTAGGGCCGGCCAAAGCTTTTCTGGGGCCCTAAACAGAAATCAGTTTGTGAACCCTCATCCTCTGGCCTCCCCATGGGGTTCTCATCACTCTTTAGGGCTCTGTGGTGGCCATGTGGCTCTAAGCAACCACTTAGTTTGCTTATGCCTCTGGCTGACCCTGAGCCATGGTTAAAAGAAGTGGCGATGGGCTTCGATTCAGAGAGGCATAGTTTCATGCCTTTCCTACGACCATCAGCACAAAAATCACATCTGTAACCAGGACCGAATTTGAAAATTTAATTTTTCCAGATTGCTACCAGTTGTACAGATTTAGCCTCAATAGACTGGGTCTGATTTTCATTATCAGACCGGAAATTGTCTGTACAAAGGAAAACTATCATAATGAGCATGATAAAAATCCCTAGTGGAAGCGGATATATAGAGCAGGTATACACAGGTGAACAATCAAATTTAACTATAATGGAAACAGAAACAAATGTAAGTTTAATGGTTTGCTTGACAAAAACCACTGTTATAGAATAATGGTGAGTTGAATAAATAACTACTTACCTGGCATAAGTGCCAGAATCCTGGTCATCCATGGCTGGGAATAAAAAGTTTAATACTTTGTTCTCAGGTTGAGGGGCAAGGTCAGGGTTAATTGCTATCTCCCCTAAGCGTGCCAGGATGAAAGTGCTGAGGTAACTGGACAAGTTCTGTCTCAACTTTTCATACCCATGAAGGTCCTCACACCAAACTTGACCTTGAGTCACATTCTGCCCATCTGATTAGCTAGAATAATACCAATAGCTATGTGTGTGGGGGTATGTGCATATATGTGTATATGTATATATATATATATATATATGTATATATACATATATATATATATATATATATAAAATTCATATACACACACAAATATATATCAAGGCCTATGTGTGTGTGTGTGTGTGTGCATAATAGAATGACTCATGGCAAAGACAAACTGAGGCAAGTTCTGGAAAAATATCCTTACAGGATCATTATCATCAGATCAGATTAAGATATATATTGTTTTTCATTTCTTGAGGGAGATAGACAGAAACATTTCATCATTCAACCATGCTATTCCTTGATTCATATGACATTTGGTATTAAAGACAATTTCTCTTCTTCATCGACAACTTCTTCTTTGACATGAATCCCTGTTTATGTGTTCTGCAATAGGAAAGGTATAATTAATGCACAGATGCAGGAAGATAGGAAAAGCTGGCTTATAAGCTAAGGAAGGAAAATTGGATTATTTTATTAATAATGATGACACATAGAAAACAAAAAGCCTACGACTGAAATTTTATTCTCAAATTTAATTCTGAAACTTCAAGTTCAAGCATCCTGAGGCTCTATAGCTTATGTTAAACTCAATGATAAGGAAAAACACGATTCCTTAAATTCTTTACACATTATATATATGCTATAAGCAGATATGACATGCTAAACAGAGATGAGATCGGTGCAGTGGTTACCAGTGTCGACAGTGGAATCAGCAAGATGAGTTCAAACTCCAGTCAGGGATATTTACATTCACTTTGCATTTGCGCCTTTGGGAAAGACATCAATCCATCTTTTTTTCTCCCCCAGGTATGGGGAAAATAGCAGGGAAGAGTGGATTCTGTAGCCTTGGGAAGGCAATTAATCTAGGAGAAGGACAATTCTGTTTCCAAACCAGGGAGTGGAGCTCCCTTAAGGCAGTTGGATGCCAACTTTGTTATTCTGGCAGCTCCTGTGACCAAGCTGATGCCAAATGATTCGCACTCAACTTTCTTTTGGACATCAGCAAGACAAACAATGGTATTTTGTCAACTGGGTATCTGAGGATTTCCATACCCTTTGCCCAGGCTTGCACCCTGGAGGGGTCACTCAAGTGTCTTTCTGCCAATCAAGACAGAAGGAGGCCTTCTTCATGCCGAATGTTATTGAAGTAAAATAAAAACTAGGATTGGAAGAAAGACTAAACTTGTTTAGTTTAGCTAATTTCCTTACAATCCTTCTTTTTTTCTCACTTGATTATTTGCAAAAAAAATTGATGGCTATATTTGAATTTCTACAAAATGATTCTTTAAGGAAGGAAACTAAGGCCATTGTGCTTTTATAAAAATATCTATCCACGTTTCAATGAAGTAAGAGCAGTTTCTTTACATTCTCTTACTTAATTTAAGTAGTAATGGTTCGCTATTTGTAAGTTATTAATTGTGTAGCTAAATGTTTACATCTTATCAATTTCGTTGGAGGTTTTGTCAAAAAGTGACTGAAGTTGTTTAAATGGAGGAGCTGATTGTTCTAAATGGTGGGTCAGAGATATGTTGATCAGTAAAAATATCTTTAAGTGGAAGAGTTCATTGTTACAGGCAGAGAAACAAATAGAAAAAAAATCACTGTTTATTATATTGATAGATTATTAAATGGTAACTGCAAATCAGTACATAGTGAAACAATATAAGGCAAGTGAGGATTGTAATGTTTGAAAGTGGAATAATTTATAATTCTAAAAGAGCTTAATGAACTGGATAATGCCTTCTTGAGTGAAAATGAATTTTATAGTTGTTGAATTCAAATTATGAAAATTCAAAATGAAAGTAATGTGATTCTTCTTCCAGAGATAGTTATACTTTTAAGTCTGAAGCTCAGAATTTGCATTCTGGTTCTGATGTTATACTCAGTGATCTACGCAGGTGTCTGAGTTGATGAATTTATTTGAGTAATTGAGATGAAGGAGGATAAGAGAGATGTCTTATCAGATAATTATCAAATAAGAAGTTGCAAAACATGTTTGCTATTTTGACTCTTGTTTCTCTAAAGCCAGAATATGATTAACTATTTGAATACTTTTGTTCAAGCTCTCGGTAAGCATAAATATCAATGATCAGATTTGGCAGAGAATCATATGCAAATTTTTGGTAAGAAACCGTGGGTCACTGTTGCTTGCATATATTCAAATTCAGATGTTATATCATTCTCAATGAACAAACAAGGCACAAATTTTGCAGAAAGACATTTCAATTTGAAATCAGCTAAAACTCACTGGCATTAAATCCAAGACATACCAGTCACCACAGATATCTCATCAATGGTCTGACCATGATCTTTTGTTGATTGCGTGGTGAACTGAGGTTTTCTCATTATTTAGGCTAGCAAGACCGCGTATCTTCAAGTAACATTTCATAATCTATTTCAATATCTGAATATCACTGGATGATGTTTCGCAAAAAATCCCAGCATAAGGTGTAGAGAATGATTACCTAAATCATTGTGAACATTTCAACTGTATCCCAGCTGACTCAATGGTGTCTCAATGCCAACTGAGGAACTCAACAGGGAAGTGTCTGTCTATGCATACACAGTAAGGTTCTCTCTGATTGGTTGCAAAGTTACATGAAGGCTGTGCAACCGATTCTGGAGATTTTAAAAATCTATAGACACTTCTCTGACGAAAGTTGTATTCAAATATCACCCTGTATCAAATGTGCTGGCATTATCCATTGAAGGCTAGTTACAATGCAGATTTCTAAAAAATGACTCTGTTAAACATCTGTCTCGAAAGGCTAGAAGAGCTTGCTGTAAATCAGTCTAAGAAAATAAGAATCTGAGTGTGGTCGAATTTCGATGTTTATTCACATATGTATATTCTGTGACATCAAGACTAGAAAAATGGCATATCATAGCTTTATTATAGGGATACCTCACTTTTCAAAAGTTTGCTCCATGAAACTCTTTCATTTTCACTAAGAATGGTGAAAAGTGAAAATACGGTTCAACAATCGTTTTGCAGTGAGTCATTATAGAGGCAGCAGGCACCTTCTTCATCACTCATCTACACCCCAGTCTCTTGCACTACCTACTATTCTAGCCCCGAACAACTCAGCTTGTCATACCATCATCGCCATTTTTTGAGTCTGGAAGACTAGGAGATCTTTCAAATGTAAATTGATGGTGATTGCTTCTTTGTTTCATGCCATTTTAGCTCATGGTTTTCATAGGAATTCTCTACGCTGGGATAGCAGGTGAAACCTGTTCAGGCAAATAAATAGATAAGATGAAATAATAGATATAATGATATAATGGTTAGTTTCTCATTTGTTAATCAAATATTGATTAACTATTTCCTATATTCATATATGTGTGTGTGTAGTATGTGTATGCCTGCCATTTTGTAATAATTAAAGCTGAAAAAACAGTTAATTTTATTATGCAACATCTAATTATATTCAACTGGTTCTTTTATGCCACAAAGTAATGTGGTGTAAATTTTGTTTACTGGAATCCACTTTAATATGGCTGATAATGAGATACAAGAGAATTAACAAATGGAAAAGTGAAAGACCAGTTTGTTCTATTCATCATTAAGTCGAGGCCCAGTTCTAGAGATAAATATACAGTGGCATTAATGGGTACATTACTATTTTTTCAACCATCATTTATGTCAGTAATATTAAACTGATTAATATATTTCCTTATTGAATCACTTGCCACAGTGTAGGGCTTATTACTCATGTCTCAAAAACAAACAATTCCTCCTTTATTCTTTATTGAGTGCTCTATGAATGAAATATTGTCCCTATTTTTTCTTTGTGCAATAAATATCAATACTTTTATGAACTGACAACTAAAACAGTCACTATAGGGTTCTGCAGTTCTTGAGTGATTCTGGATGGCTATTTGCCTACCTCTCTATCTATGCATGTGTCACATCTACTGGCCACAGCAATGGAGTGAGAGGGCTGAAAATTTTGACATTTACTCCTTTATTATGTCAAGAAAAAAACTTTTTTTGAAAATTTGTTCTCAAAACAAGTTTTTAGGGGACAGGGGTCAACTTACAATGAGAATTTATACCAAATTGGTCCCTCGTTTGTATTCAGCTGTGCTTATGCTTTTTTTTTTTTGAGTGTCCAATAAAAGGTGAGAGAAGTTACATTAACTGATCACCCCCTTTTCTAAATTTCAATTGAATACTGCCCACACAAAATGCTGCCAAATTGCTATAATAAAACAAACCTTTTTTTTTTTATTTTCATTACCGTTATATGATTATCCAAGCTTCTAAGTTCATAGTGACGCAAAACTTGAACCTAAAGTTATTGGGGTTCACGAAAGCCAACTGTGTTACAACTGAGCTGTGATGACCAGGGTTGCCAATTTAGCTATTTTGGAGCGAGATCTGATTAATATCAGATTAATATTTTGGGGTCCACCATCCAACTACATTACATTACTAACAGCACTATAACGAATTGTTTCATAATGGATTAGACTTGCATTATCAATATTATTGATGTCATAAATCTCGATCTTTGGCTCACCCCAAATCCCTGTTCTTTGTCCTATTGCCAGTCATCACAAGTCTCAACAATATTTGAGAGAGAAGATTGATCCTAAATCAGCAATATATACTCAGTAAAAATCTGAGAGATCAATTCAATGAAATGATATCATATCCATTACAATTATTGACAATATCATATAACTTGGCTCTAACTCATTCTCTTTTTTGTGTTATCACATCAATCACTGTCACTCTACCTCAGCAACTGATAAAATTGAAATAACAAAACTTATGTTTTCAATATCATCATCATCACCATGCCAAGTATAATCATTATCATCATATCAGTATAAGTATGTTAACAAGTCAGTTTATGTTTACACTAGTCGTTATTGTTCTTTCAATCATCATCAGCAGCAGCAGCATCATCATCATCATCTTCATTATTATCATTTGCTCTTCCACACCAGTTGTCTGGTGGTCACTACTGGAGACTGCATGACAACAAGTCTCCTCAGGTCTCCAGCCTTTCTCTCCTATTGTCACCTATCACAGCAGTGCTGTGGTTTGTACCATCTCCACCATACCTTTTCCTTGGCTGTTGGGCTATTGCTAACAGCTGGGGGTTGTGGATATCATATTCTCAGTGCACTCTTCAGTGTTCATGCAGTCCCCAGTAGTGCTGTGGTCTGCATAGTCTCAATCCTTCCTCTTATCCCCAGTTCCTCAAATCTCGTTTTCAGAGACCTTGATATGGTTACGAGTGCACCTACTATTACTGATACTACCCTGACTTTTATGCCCTACACCTTCTTCAGTTCCATTGCGAGGTCCTGGTACTCTCCTAGCTTTTCACTCTTTCGTATTTACTCTGTGATTGGCAGGCACAGCCAAATCGATTATTTGGCACGGTTCTCCTTCCCTTGTCCCTCATCATCATCATCATCATCATGGAAGTGTTTTAAATTGTATATCTAAACCAAGTGATACTTCATTGATATTTATGCATTTTCACGTTCACACCAGATGTCTGGTGGTTATCACTAGAGACAGCTAGTGTCAGCAAGTCTCTTTAAATCTCCAGCACCTCTCTCAGTATTCTTGTAGATCCCAGTAATGCCATGATCAGGACAGTCTCAATTCTTCTTCAAATATTTAATTCACTGAATCTATATTTTTAGGAAAGACTGCAAGTGTGCCAGCTAATATAGGCATGCTCCTGACTCTCACGCTTTTTTCAGCTCTCAGGCAAGGTCTTAGAATTTTTCAAATTTTCCACATTCTTTCAATTTCATTCTTTATTCTGCTGGTACAGCCACACCTATGATCTGATAGGTACACTTTTTCTAGTCTACAACAGTCAAATCCGGTCTTCTCACTTGGATGGAGTAGTCAGTCTAGATGTCAATTCCAAGATTATTACTGTTATTATTATTATCATTTTTTTTTTAATATTATCCTCTCCATCATCATAATTACTATAAACCTTCTCTATGATCATTACAAAGGAGTTAATGTACCATAAAACCAAATTCATTATTGCTACTGGTTATCTATGCAAGATCTTCTGGGTAATATAACCTAATTCGCACTTCACTGTTGTATGGAGCGTTGTCTTTTCCAAAGATTTGAAGGTGTGTTTGTAATATTTAATAATTCTATGTAATTTGATACCTCATCTTTATAATTATTATTTGTAATTCAGTGATGTGTTCATAACTAGATTCATATCTTTTTATCATAATTGTTTTTTTATTATTGTCACTATCACTGTAATATTTGAAGACGTCTGTCAATAGCATGATATCATCTGCTTTGTATTATAACAAATATCACTATCATTGCCATTATATATCAGCATTTGAGTGCTTTTGAGTGAGTCAGTAATGACGTAAAGCCTTGGACTTCGCTGGTCAAAGTCTTCTTTGTTACAGTTTGCTCTTTGTAGGCTTCGGCTGTGTTTCAGCAAACAAAACTACATTCAATTTGCTCTTTAGAAATTCCCTTTCACCTTCCCATCCTCATCATCCAGACACTCAAATCTAAACTCTCATCCTATTCTTCCAACTCCTGGCTGAGACCGAGAGTCAAGTGTCAAATAAAAATCCGACCCAAACCCACTATTTCCAACCAAACACAGATCCTATTTAAACAACGCCAAGCAGATATTTACCACCGATAAATGAATTCTGCTAATCTCTGTTTACTTCCTTCCCCAGATCTGTACACTTGTCGGCGTTATAAACCTCTGTCATCATTGACTGACCAGGTCCAGGATATACGCGCAAAGCCGAGACGGCAAACATTCTTCAGCTCTGGGGACATGAGGACAATTTCCAGGTCTTTATACCAGTCAAACATTGGTCACATCCCAGACTGCAGCCAGTGGATTGATCTGAAAGCATCCATAGAGGACAATAGTGGCATCACTGGACAGCAGTCATCATCGTCATCACAGACTGACGGACTGAATTTTACGTTGGATTCTCTGAAACAACAGCAGCAGCAGCAAGCAGCAAGAAAATATTCCAATTACCTTGGACAGGTTGGTCAGTCAGAAAATTCTACACAGGACTCCATTAAAAAGATATCCCATTCCAGAAATCGGCATCGAAAGACATCATTGCATACTGGCTACAGGAAGAGGCACTGAAGTCAAAATTATTGGAATTCAATAGAGACATCTTTGATTCTAATCATAGCAACCGGGATTGACCTAAGAATTACATATTGGTTCCTCTGTTGATGAATAATAGTTCCTTGGAAATAATGTATTTTCCTTTTAAATTCTGTCACCCTGCAAAAAAAATTAATTGGATCCACATTTGGCTTTTCAACAAATTCAATGATTAAACATTAATAGAATCACTTTTATAACACAAATTTATTTTCACCTTATATCATTGTGCATTCTCGATAAGATTAAATTAGAAAATATGTATCATTGACAAAAAATATAATTCCTCATGTTCGATTGCTTCAATCTTTAAACTTACACACTATACAAAGGAAAATCTAGCTATGAATCATCAAATGTGAAATTCAAACTCATAAATAGCATACAGATTTACATCATTGAAACAAATGCTATGAAATAATTTCAATTTCAATCTTGATAGTTTAATTAATTGCTGACAAGCATTTTCTTTCATGGTAAATTTTTCAGTTGCTTTCTATAGCAGCTGATTCAGTGTCAGTAAATAGTGCAGATCAAAAGTAAAGAATAAGCAATAAACTCTTGGTGATACTCAAAGTCATGTCTTTTTTACCTCGGGAAGCTGCCTTTGTATGGCACTGACTGAGCTATTAGAGCTCTTCTGGCTGGCAGAAGATCAAAACTAAACTTAAAATCATCCTTTTATCATCCTGTTATCTACTAAATGAAGCATTGTCAATTTTTTAGATTTTTTAGATTTTTACAACAATCAAATATTCAAGTGATATGCATCCATATATGCATTGAACTTCAAGAGCAAATACTAGAGCAGAAAATATATTTAGATTAGATTTGAACCCATTAAAATTAAAGCGACAAAAATAATTTTAGGAGTCAAATATTCCAATGACATGCATCTGTATATGCATTGGACTGCAGATGCAAATACCATAGGAAAAAAACCTTGAGATTAGATTTGAACCAATTGAAATCAAAGAAATAAGAATGATTTTACAAGTCAAATATTCTTGTGACATGCAACTGTATATACATTGAACTTTAAATGCAAATACTACAGCAAAAACATACCTTGAAATGAGATTTGAACCTATTGAAATAAAATGAAATAAAAATAATTTTACAACAGTCAAGTATTCTAATGATGTACATTCATATATGCATTGAACTTGAAATGCAAATACCACAATAACAAATAACTTAAGATGAGATTTGAACCTATTAAAATAAAAAAATAAAAAAATTTACGACAGTCAAATATTCCAATTACATGCATCCATATATGCATTGAGCCTTGAATGCAAATACTATAGCAAAAAAAAATACCTTGAGATGAGATTTGAACCTGCAGCAAGAATACAGATGAACATCATGGAAATAGTGAATGTCTGTGAGATGAATTCTATTTCAGATGTTTAATTTAATTCAATCATCATATAATATTAACATTACTCTTAGCTATTTTATCCATCATTTTATGAATTTTTAATCTAATCATATTAGACAGCTTGGAAGCAGGATTATTTTTGCCACAATTTGTTTCAGTATGACATTAATGTGTACATGCACAGAATATATAAACAAATGCAAATAATAAGTAGACACAGATGAGATTCCAACCTTCATCCAAGACTGCTAATCTATCTGGAGCTTGTGTTCTTTATTGATGATATTTTCACCATTGCTGCTATACTTACCATGTACCTCAGTAACCATCTTTTAATTACAAGATGACAAATTTCAAATTACTTAAGCCTGGTTAATTTTTTCTCCACCGTGCTATCAAGCTGTCGAAAAAATTATTCAATTTTCAAGCTTGATTTTAATACTGCTCATTCAAAAAATATCTATTCATTAGTAATGATAATGATAATATATCCATGCAAAGTACATTCAAGTTGACATAAAAGTTGGACTTACAACATACTCTTTTCTTTCTTTCTTTCTCTCTCTCTCTCTCTCTCTCTCTCTCTCTCTCTCTCTCTCTTTCTCTCTCTCTCATATCAGTGTCAGAAACTGTAAACTAAAAGTCAGCATAGATCCAAGTTGGTCTATCTGTCTGACTGGCAGGCTAGCTATGTGTGTATCCCACATTGTCCACACCAATAGAGCTAGAGGCTTGAAAATTCAAACATTTATTCATTATCATGTCTAGAAAAAACATGTATAAGAGGGGGGTTCAATTTGCAGTTCATCCAAAAATTGGTTCCTTAGTTTGTGCTTGGGCATCATTCACGCTTGTTTTGGGGAAATTTCAGACCTTTTTTCAATAATCACTGCCCAACAAAAGGCGAGAGAGGTAACATTCATTGATAACTCCTTTTTCAATTTTTTAATTGATCATTCCCAAAAAAGCATGGTACCAAAATACATTGCTCACGTGATGGTTTCTATTGAGTAACTAATCATACCTGTTCTTCTATAGTAATCTTTTGCAAATCCCCTATACCTTTCATAATATCTTTACTGTCTTCATCAATATGGAAGTTTATAGAATTTTAGCCCATTTTTTTTTCATATACAGAGGAAGCTGTTTATTGTGATCATTTTAGGACTGGGACTTTTAGATAACAATCATGGCTGATAACATTGAGCAAAGGATGTAAAAATTGGAACAGTTTAGATTAGTTGTGTTATATTCATTGTCACATTATTAAATTCATTCTTATGAACAACTTGACAATAAAAAATATAAAAAATTGATATGATATTTATATACAATTTTTAATTCATTTCAAATAAAGTGTTTGAGACCAATTGATTTTGATAATAATACTGTTTGATAACATTATCGATGATGATAATAAACGACTTCTTTGTATACATTTGATCTATTACTTCTCTTTAAGGACTCAGTAACCATTCTAAGAGACTAATAAATATGAATATCACTCTCATATTCCTCAATTCCTGCAGCTTATGACCAAATTTTCAATATTTGTTTATCTTTATTCTTATAGTTTAAGATATATAATCTGCTGATTGTAAGCTTAACAGAAGAATACAATCTCTTGTAGTCTATAAGACTAAGAAGAGCCTCTAACATACAAGGATTTCTTCTGACACTCAAACTCATTCTTCTTGTTATTTCTATCTGTATAATAGACAGAGAATGTTGATGGAGAGTTAGAAATCTGAAAGAATCGGCATATATCAACTTGTTGGTTAAATGTAAGTTAGACCACTGCAGATTTCAATTCAGTGTTACAATAGCTGCTCAACTGGGAAATGGTAAGGAATTTTTTGCTCAACAAAGAAAGGTGTTGAAAATAGCTGCAACCTGTGTTACAAGCATTGCTGTTGATATGGAAAAATTGTTTTTTACCATTTTTCACTGAGCACTATCGGCAATTGTCCCTCTCCTTTGCATATGGGTATTACACCAGAAGAAAGCCATAGAATGGATCAGCCGAAACATTATGGGAACAACAAAAATAACAAAAAGAATGAGTCCAATTGTCTGAAAAACTCTTTGAACATTCTTTTCTTTACCATTATTGTTTTCTCATTACTTCTATTTTGTCTGTGCAAGAATGATCTTTTTTCCATTGTCCCATCCAATCATGGGTTTCAGTTTTCATTTTGTTCGTCAAAAAAATATATTGTAAAATAACTGGCATATGCTGATTCTCATATAAATATTTTTTTTTTTTGAAATGGAGTTGATTGTCTTGGTAAATTTGCCACCAATATTTTTAAAAAAAAGTAATTACTGGTATAAGTAGCTGGTTGACCATCATGCCAATGATGTCTGCAACTCTGCCGTCATTGGTAAACCTGAATGTGGCTGGCATAGTTCAAGTGATGAACAACCATTGGTCTGCAAGCTGCCAACACGCAGGTTTGGAACTGCAACTCCCAGGATTAATCACCACCTGTCGTTTTGTCTCTTTCCCCATCGCCACCCCACTTGAATAGGAGATTTGCACAGCAACCTGTGCATAAATGTTTTGAAGTGAGAGGGTTGTTGCATAGAGGTGATCCCACTATCTCTGCCTTCAAGTTTGTTTTCCAGCTGTACAATGAGTTCTCAAAATTGGCTGCCTTTTTGGCCTCAGGAGTTGCCAGAAAGGAGATAGAGTTCACAATAGCAGCTTTATTCCCGGTTTGGAATCAGTGTTGTCTGTCTCCTAGAATGGCTACCAGCCTAGGCTAGAGGCCGTGTATGCCCTATAGGCTTCAAATATAAAATAATTAAATGAAAAAATAGTCATATTTTGGTTGTATCCATCACAGACCATAGTTTTCACATAGATTCAAAGAAGACATCTATTTTCTTTTGATAAGAGATCAAATTAATAACACAAGAAGTGATGGCACAACATGTCACCGTGATATTGATACAAATGAGTCAGTTGTGATTCTCCTTCATCTACATGGCAAAAAATGCTTCCAGTTTGTAGATGAAATAGAGAATATATTTTGATCCTCAGACATTCAACTTGAAATTTTGTTGTCTAGACACTTCAGATATTTATTCTTAATCAATTTTTTTTTAACTGGATTGTCATGTTCGCTGCTTTTATTGTACAGTTTTGGCCAAAGATTCAGACAAAAGAGTGGTGAGCGGAGTGATCAAGTGCTGTGACAAAAATAAAAAGGATGAGGATTCTAGTAAAAAAAAGTAATCTAAGAATAACAAAACTCATTTTAGAAATTTAGACAGCATTCGATCTTGGTTGTTTGAAGTGAAAGTAACTTGTTTTTTCATTCCTGTAGACTCCTTGTAGAGCAAAAGTCCGCATTTTCAGTAGCAAGTAAATTTACAGGGCTTAAATTGCTAGCCTGATGTCCAAGAAGGACTTTGTTGGTGGGCTAAGAGGTTTGAACTGCCTTACTATTAAGCCAAAGCTGGGGATGGGGATTCAAACTTTTCCCAAGGATATTAGTGCAAAGTAAGAGTAAATAACCATGGCTCAAACTCAAACTCGGTTTGCTGGTTCTGTTTCCCAGGCTGGTAACCATCATGCCACTCAACACCCCGAAAGTAACTTTAAATCCTAATAATTAAACCCTCAAGCACTTAGTAATTCCTTTGTAGTTTTTCGTAGGATGAATGTTTCCTGTTCCTTGCAGTGACATAATTCAATGAATAGTACAAGCAAAGAAGCAAACAAATACTTGCTTGTACGCATTTGGTTAATTTTTATTATTGAACAGTAATCATAGCATTTTTACTTGTAACTGAGTGCCACAAAGTCTGGCCTTTGATGTTGAACTGCACAATTCACCATGATGATGATGATGATGAGACTTTTAGTGTCTGTCATTGGACATAGACCTTCCCCAGGATTAACCCGACCGCTTTATCATGGGCATCGCGGAATCAGTACTTTCTGAATTTGTCTAACTTGTCACACCATCTTACTTTCTGTCAGCCACAATTTTTGCATATGATCTCTGGGGATCCATTTTGTGAGTTATGATGTTTAGTGGTTGTCTGACATTCATCCAGCCTATTGCCAATTGAGTTTTGTTCTGGTTTCTATGGTATCTCGGAGTCCTGTCTTTTCTCTAATATCCTATGTTGTCTTATGATGTGAGGTTGAGCATGATTCTCTCATGTGCTCGTCACATCTTCTCAGTTTGAGGGGTAATCTTTTGGTTAGGTTTCATTATCCAGCTACAAAGGTGACTGTCAGCAAGATGCATTGGTTGTATACCCTTCTTTTTAGGGCAAGTGGGACTATCTTGTTCTTGGAAGTTGAGCTTGCAAGCATATCTCAAAATCTTAAGATCTTTTCATCCCCTAGTTATTAGAAAATAGCAGCATAGATTAGGCTCTTTAGCCTCTATTGGCAATCAGTCTAGGTGACAGATATCTTTGAATACAAACCAGGAACATTCAAGCCTTCATACCAGGTAAGGGAATGTGTTCCCTAAGAATGAATTGTTAACTGGGCTCCAGTCAATTTTAGGGGGCCTACAAATAGATAATAATGAATTGCTCAAATGAAATGAAAAACAGATGAAAAGTTTTCCGTGGACTTTTGTCCTCATCTTGGTTCATTTTTTGAACACAATTTTCCGGCCGTTGTACTGTACTGCTATCTTCAGGTGATGAATGAGTATATTTGAAAAAAAAAAATCAAATTTCATCGTCTGGATAGGAAAACACTCATCTTATCAGTCGCATTAAGATGTTCGCATTCCATTCTCTAATCTCGGATGAACCAAGATGAGGACAAAAGTCCACAGAAAAACTTTACTTGATGATTTTCCCTCATCTAAAAAATATAAACTAAAATAAAAAAGATGGCGAAATAACATGATTTCTGTCTCGACCTCTCCATAGCACATCGAGTACAATTGAAAGAGAAAAACAAATGGTACTACTGCTGCCTTTATAACTTTGGTTTGAATTTTCTGAATAAAGTTTCCAATGTGTTCGTGGAACCATGTTTAAGATATTATGGTCTGTAAACCTAGTGGATTCTGATTATCAGCAATTTTATTTGGATAATACAGTATCTCAAAATGCTGTACATTTACTGGATCCACATTGGCTTTTATTCATAGTATCAGAAACTAGCAATCAAAACTGTCAACATCAACATGGGTTTCTTCAGTTTTTAAGTGGGTCTGGCTGGCTGGCTGTGCATGTTTGATGCATACAGATCCCACTAATGGGGCTAAAGGGATAAAAAAATTGTAACCCAAGAAAAACCACTTTTGGAGGTTTTTGAAAATTTCCCCCCCAAAATGAACTGGTGGGGGGGAGGTCAGTTTACAATGTTAATGTATGCCTTAGTTTGTGTCCAGTATCATTCACACTTGTTTTTTTAAAAACTCAGACTTTTTGGGTAATCACTGCCCTACAAAATGGAAGTGAAGTAACTTATTCAATCATCATCCCTTTTTCAAATTTTTGAATTGATCACCTGTAACTTCCAAAAGACTTTGGTCACATGACGGTTTCTACTGAGTGACTAACCAGACCTGTATATGATCTGCATTTCTTTTGTGCATGCTATCATTTTGGCTTAGTTGTTCTCCCTCCTGTTTTGGTCTTGACCATTCCATTATAATTTTCACATTTTGTAATCACATGAATATGATAGATTTTCACAAGATAAAAGAGTTTTAGGCATAAGATTGGTTTGTTATTGTGCTATTATTAATATGATTATTGCAGTTATTTGCATATTATTTTAGTTTATGGTTTTTCTTAGTTTCCCATCAGGATGAATAGTGTACATTTTGGCTGGACCTGCTTCAAGATGTTTAGAAAGAGTCTCAGGCACAGATCTGATACATTGTTATCATCATTACCATTATTACTCGGCATTCATTTTTTTCAACTTCTGAACATTTTCGACGATATGAAAACACATTAAAGCTTTTGACGTTTGAGAATCTGAATATGCAAAACTAACAAAAAAGTAGGGAAAAATTTAGTATTGTTTGAAAATGTAAAAAAACGGAGAAGAAAGACACAACAGAAAATGAGGCCAGTGGAAGAAGCAGTAGATGTTCTACAGAATAAAATAATAAAAAGGATGAAGAAATCAGATATTTTCCAGAAATTAACATATTCAAAAAGAGAAAAATTTTCAATTCAAAATTGTTCTTTCGTGTATGCATAAAAAATTAAGTTTGTGAAGAGCTGAACAAAGTGCACATAATACAATGGTGAGGCATAAGAGTACAGGAGGAGGGAAAGGAGAGGTGCAGAATAGAAAAGAAAAAAAAAATACCTACCTACCTATCTATCTACCAACTATAACAAAACAAGGAACATCTCTCAAGAAGCTAATAAACTCTATTTTTTGTTTGTTTTTTTGCTTTTTTCAAGAAAAGCGTAAATTTGATTTTGAAAATAAGTTAACTCTGAAAGCTTTTTAAAATTTTTTTGTTTTTGTTGTTCAAGTGAAATAAAACAACAACAACAACAACAACAAAAACAAGTATATGGTGATTTGGGATGCAGGGGTAGGGTAAGGAGATTGGGGGGAGATGGAAAGATTTTTAGGTTCCACATTTGCAATAACAATTTTACATAATACAAATGGTAGCGGTTATGGGTAGGAAATATTCAGAATGAAATAAGGGACAGGCTAGTGTTTGTGTTAACGCAAATATTGATGGAAGCCGTAAAATTTGGGATAATTTGATCACATACATATACACATGCTTTATACACAGATCTGAGAAAACACCCCTCTCTTCTTTTTTATTTCAATAAACCAATAAAAATGGGTGCATTCAGAAATGTGCATATACACACTCAATATGTACATAGACACAAAAATTCAAATCTGTTTAGAACAACATTGGCAACACCCTTCTCGTTTGATTTTCTTAAATAACCAATTAAAATACAGAAATTCTCTCTCTCTCTCTCAAACACATGCGTGCATGCACACATACTGAATAATAGAATACATGTCATTCATACCTATCACGTATACAAACATACATATGCAGGCATACAGAATATGGACAACACTCCTCTCTTGATTTCTTCACTAAATCAATAGAAAAAAATATACACATCTGTACACATGCACACATACATACACACATACACACACACACACACATACTAGAATAATGTGAGCAAATAGCACACATTCTTATGTTTATATCTTCTCTGATAGATACATAGAGGCAGAAGTTCAGCAACACCCTTCTCTGATTTTATCAACAAGCTAATAAAAATGCATATCTCTCTTTCTGTTGTTTCCGTAAACTGCACAGATAAGCATATATTCACATCTACAACCATTTATCTACCACCGAAAGTACACATAGAAAAGAATAAATACTCACAGGACATTGGCAGCCCCCATCTCCTCCAATTTTTTCCAATAAACAGAAAAAAATTTTGAAACATCAACATCATCACATGCACACACACACATATCTACACACGCACACACGCATACATACAAACTAGAAAAGATACCCACTTTAATAAAACTACTAATAGATGAAATGATTTGAACATTTAAAAAAGAACATTTTATTTTTTGTCAAATATATAAAAATTAGAAAAAAAGTTGTGAAAGAGTGGTAGTAGCAGCAGGAAAGGAAGAGTATAAGTGTCAAAGGAGGAGAAGAAAGAGGGAAAGAAGAGAGGGAGGGAAAGTGAAGGAGAAGAAAATGAGTGAGGGGGCAGTGAAAATTGAAGTTGGATGAGGAGAAAAGAGAGAGGGAAAAATATTAGAAATTGATTGATACATCGATATTGATTTTATTTTTATTTCATTTCACTTTAGTCTTATTTATTTTTCAATGGCATTACCCATTTGCTTCGATTCTTTGGTATTCAAGAGAGAGAAAGAGAGAGAAATAGAGAAAGTGAGAGAGAGAGAGAGAGAGAGAGACAGAGATGGGGTAAAGAAGGAGAGTTTTTCAGAGAATTTGGCACCAACCATAAGTACATATACAATATATTGATTTTTGTTTTTGTTTTATTATTATTTATCTATTTATTTATTTATTTCAAAACGAGGACTTTTTTTTTCTCCATAGAATGTGATGGAAGTGCGGGAGGGGGGGGGATTGAAAAAAAAAACATTGTTAGATTTTGCAGAAATCCAGACATACTCAAAAATGTGCGTTCGCCAGTAAATATTTCAGAAAGTGTCCATTAAGCTGTCAATTTCGAAAGGATGGGGCCACAACAAAATGAGTCATGACTACAAAACACTAGAAAGATTTTAGCCCCCAAATTGAATTTAATTTCAACTGAATTGTTTCAAAAACTCGCCTTATATTAGGCAAGCTCTCCAAATTGGAAGAGAAACGAGAATGATGACAAAAAAAAAGAGTAAAAGGTAAAAAAAAAAAAAAGTAAAAGAAAAAAACAGAAGGGAAATTTAAAAAAAAGATTCAATTATTAGAAAGGTAACAAAAAATTTCATTGAAGCAGTTCAAGTATACATACATGAGCTTGTATATGTAACTCTCACTAATTGCGAGATTAAAGAAGTCACAGAAAAGTAAGAAAGACCAGGGGGAAAAAAAAATTCAAAAAAAAATATCGATTAAAGAACGTATGGGTAAAACTGTCATTAAAATTCGTGGAGTAGATCTTGAGTGTGTGTGTGTGTGTGTGTGTGTGTGTGTGTGTGTGTGTGTGTGTGTGTGTGTATGTGTGCATGTGTGTGTGTGTGTATGTGTGCGTGTGTGTATGTGTGTGTGTGTGTGCATGTGTGCGTGCGTGCGTGCGTGTGTGTGTGTGTGTGTGTGTGTGTGTGAATGACTAATTATAAAAAGAACTCAAAAAAGAAATAAAATATTTAATTTAAGAATAAGTAAAAAAGAAAAAAAACTGTCATCACTGAAACTACTGGGGTAGATCTAATATATATAGTGTGTGTGTGTGTGTGTAACAGAGAGAGAGAGAGTTATTGTGTAGATATACTGGTTTATGCGATTGTGCATGAATGTGTCTTCAGTCATAAAGGAAGCAAGTGAAAAATTCCCAATGGACAGGGTAGGTGGGTTGGCTGTCTCCATTTTAAGTGAAGCACATCAGCCTGTCAGTGGCTGGAACAGCCACTACGCACACAGCACACTTGCTAGGACTGCAGGCTTCCCAGCCGTATTCACATAGAACTCATATCCCTGCAGAGGAGTTGTCAAGAAAAACAGCAGCAGTTACAAACACTACTTTTATATCAGGACGCATCTCGACATGGACTCTGCTTGTTCCAACAGTTCAGGTTAGTTTAAATCTACTTTTTTTCTTTTTACTAATTGTTAATTGTCTTCTTTCTATCATTTCTTCTTGTTTTATGCAATTGACTGAAGCAGACAACAAGTATGCCACAATGTGTTTATTCTCTTTTCTGTCATTGTTGTTGTTATTGTCATACAAACTAAGACTCCACAAGTAATACAAACTTCGATTACGCTGCTGGTCATTGGTTCTTAATTGGTCTGTTGGTTTGATACCTGTCTTACGGTTCAGAGAAAGAACCCAGATAAAATATAGCTGGTGGCAATAACAACCTGACAAATCACAGAAAGAGAAAAAATGTCTCTTAAAAATGTTTATACTTTGTTTCTCTGTTATTTCTCAAGAGATTGTTATAAAGGAATTCTGATTTTATCTGCAAGAATTTTTAAGTGCCTTACTGTTGTTATGGTATTTTCATTTCGGAAAAAATTAACCAATTTCTCTTTCTGGGCATTTCGGGGCTATCAATTCAGGAAATGTTTCTTAGCCAGATGCCTGTGAAGAGGGCAGAAGTTACAAAAGTAAAATTTTAGGAAGTTTGAGGAAGCTTCAAAACAAAACAATGCAAGTAGGTACATATATATTTTTATGATTATTTACATTTCAGAAGAAAAAGGATTTCGAATATAAGATTAAATTATTTGCTAATCATTTGCCAAAATATTGTATTTCCTGGGGTTGAAGGTGCTATTTTTTTAATGAAATAAGTTTCTCAAAAATTTATCCTGAATCTTAAAAGCCAAAGGTTACTTTAATTTTCTGTTAGTTCTCTTTTTCAAAAATTTGCAAGTTACAATTAGGGTGCATACCTTAAGGCCAAGGTATTCTTAATGCTATGAAATATGGCGAATGAAAAATAGTTTGTGAAAACTTAGCGTATACTTTTGAACTTCAAATGTGATCTAAATATAACAATACCTGATCAAAAATTACAACAAAATATTACAATTTTTGTTGACTTTTTTTTAGCAGGGATGTCTGTATGATGGAATTTTACGAGAAGAAACTTTTCTATTTTTTAAGTGTTGTCACTTTTTCTTTTCCCAATACTTGCCTTACAATGCAATACAACAGAAAACCTAACGTTTTCTATCTTTGGCCAAGACAAAACAACAAAATAAATGCATTGTTCTTACACCTCAGAACAATTTTAAATTTTGATTTATAGAAATTGAAAAACTGAGGACTGTGCCAACATTTTCTCTGTATAACCTGGCAAATATACACTTATGCACATACATATGTGTACAATGATGATTTTTTTAATCTAATTTGAATTAAGATATATATATATATATATATATATATATATATATATATATATATATATATATATATATATATATATATATCGATCATATGTGTGTGTATGCTTTTTATTTACATGTATATAAGTGGGAGTGTATATACATATGAGTGTTTGTGTGTGTGCATGTGTGTGTGTATACGTGTGTGAGCATGTAATTCTATTTTACCTGTATTCATACATGCATGTGCAGTATGTAAGTACTAGATTGGGAACTCTACTGATAAAAACAGAATGCAGCACACATTTATATATATGAATTCCTGAGTGTATGTATGAAAAATGCATTTGAATGATGTGTGTGTTTGTTTAACATATAAATAAATGAATAAATAAATCTGCATAAGGATCTGTACAAAGAGACACATACATAGTAAATCATTGTGAATAAATAAATTCATTTTGTTATAAAAATATGTACATGAACTTATTGTGAAATACATATTTTATGAATATATTCATACATTTCTGTACTTAAAAAAATCAATGACTAAATGTGTACATCAACATATATATGTATACATTATCTATACATACACACCTATGAATTAGTGTGTATCAATGTGTATATATACATCTATATATATATGTATGTATACATACGAGATATGATTATGCATAAAAATTGTTATACAAATTAATAAATGTAAACCTATCTTTATGAAATATATTTTATGAGCAATTGTGTATTTTATTTGCGTGTATAATCATAAAGATATCTTGATATAAATGGATTGGGAAAGTGCACACACTTATGTGATATGTGCTAATATAGACATCTATCAAACTCTACAAACACACACACATACACACACACACATACATACATACATACATATATATATATATATATATATATATATTTATATATATATATATATATATATATATATATATAAAAATATATATATAAACATTTATACATATATATGTATATATATACATATATATATATATATATATATATATATATATAGATCTACTTATCTATTCTTTCATGTACATATAGGTGTGTGTGTGAATATATGTATAGATGCGCCTTGAAAATGCTTGGTTTTGTGTATGCATTTGTATACATATATATATATATATATATATATATATATATATATATATAAATATATATATATATATAAATATATATATATATATATATATATATATATATATATATATATGTATATATATATATATGTATATATATATATATATATATATATGTATATATATATATATATA
This sequence comes from Thysanoteuthis rhombus, assembly GCA_963457665.1. NCBI lineage: Eukaryota > Metazoa > Mollusca > Cephalopoda > Oegopsida > Thysanoteuthidae > Thysanoteuthis > Thysanoteuthis major. The sequence continues at coordinate 20,898,448 of OY735214.1, read as the reverse complement.
TATATATATATGTATAAGTTTTTTATACATGTGTTTACAAAGCTATGAGAATGCATTTAAAATTTGTGTGCCTATATTTACTTGGATATGTGTGAGTAAACAAATAAGTGGCTATATATGAATGAATGGATAAAATTGACTATTTACCTATTAGTGCATTTAGAGTAATGTGAATATATATTATATACAACATAGATGTACGTATATTCATGACAGTGTGCAGGCAGTGGCTAAAGACACCTGTTTATCAGTAAATCTCTCTCTCTCTCTCTCTCTCTCTCTCTCTCTCTCTCTCTCTCTCTCTCTATACATATATATATATGTGTGTATACATATATACATATACATATATATAAATATATATATATATATAAACAGAATGAAAAACGAAGATGAACTGTTTATCAATAACTATATAACATCAACCGAATCGGGTCTAGTTAGTCACTAAAGAGAAACCATCACATAATTAATGTCTTTTAGCAACATGCTTTGTTATTAAGGGTGATCAATAAAAGAAATGAAAAAAGAGGTGGTCAATGAATGTTACCTCTCTTGCCTTCTCTTGGGGATTGATCAATAAAAATCTGAATTTTAAAAAAAACAGACACAAACAAAAGGGCTCGTACGGTTGACACATGCATTGATAGATAGATAGATAGATAGATAGATAGATAGATAGATAGAGAGATAACCAAGCAGGCATCCAGATTAAATTGAAATTGAAACAAACTATGTTTATTTGATTTGGTGATAGTTTTGGTTGACAGTTTCTTATATATATAAGAAAGAAATAGAGTGAAAGAGAAAATGAACTGTTTGTTAGTAATTATATCAACAAATTTACATGTATGATTGTGCATTTTATTGAATGCTTTTAAGACCACATGCATATATATATATGTATGTATATATATATATATATATATATATATATATATATATATTATGGATGCATAATCACAAATTCGATACCATACATTTATAAATGTTCTTGATAGTATATACTTATGTTCAGATGAATTTATCTTGGTGATATGAGTAGATATTTTCCAGTTAATTGACATCTGTTTGGGTCATGAAGTCCAGCAAATCATTTCTTTACCTAGTGTTGCTAAGTTTTACACTACCTTTACAAATGTGCAGAAAAGGAAAATGGATGTATTTAAACCATCTCCTCAGGAAATTTAATCCCATTAACGAGTAGCAAAAAAGATGAAAAAATATCTTTAAAAACCATGCTTGTAGGTAATCTAGACAAGTCTGATTAATCACTCAATGGAGACCATCCTGTGACTTCTGTCTTTTAGCAGCATGCCATGTTGGGGATGATTAATTGAAGATTTTGATGAAGGGGGGATCCAATGAAAGAGTTTCTTCTATCATCTTTTGCTGGACAGTGATCACAAAAAAAATCTAAACTTTAAAAAAAAAAACAAGCATGAATGCTGCCAGACGCAAACTAAGGGACCAATTCAGGATATTATCAAAAAAACAAAAAATGTCATACATTCATTCATAGCTAGCCAGACCAATTTGAAAACTGAAAAAGCTTATGTAAACAGTTTTGATTGAACGTTTCGAATTAGTTAAAGAGTTATCATTTTTTTGCCTTTCCTCTATTCACATCAGAATTAGTGGTTTTCATAAATCATCTTTTCTAACAAGTAATTCAAATTTTTTCATTGAATTTTGAATACACTAGAATATATTTACATTTGTATTCAAATCAAGGGTGAGATGTTAATGTATAACCATAGTTTAATCTGTAGGAGTTTTTACAAATTAGACAAAAAGATAGGAAAAAGCTTGCTTTTTTATTGATTTCACAGGAAAGCCTCAAGATATAAGACTGGTCAGCTCAAATGTCAGCATAAAAAAGATCTCTGTTTTGTTTATTAATTCAGATAACTATTCGGTTCTTGACTTTTTTCATCTTTTAAAATATCAGAAAATAAGTAGATAAGTATTGGCACTAGTTGACCATTATCATGACCGTCAACTAAAACTGTCAACAAAGGTCTCGTAAGGATTCAAGAAAGTCTGGCTATATATGTGCCACATATATGGAGCTAGAGGGCTGAAAATTTAAACATTTTCTCCTTACTATGGCTAGAAAATGTTTTTTTCTGTTTTATGAAAATTTTTACCAAAATAGGTTTTTAGAGGGTGTTTCAATTAACAATGTCAGTTCATGCTAAATTTGTCCCTCACTTCATGTCCAGCAACATTCTTGCTTGTTCTTTTTTGGGTGGGGGGGCGGGGAATTCAGATCTTTTTTAGATCACTACCCTACAAAACGTGAGAAGAGTAACTCATTGATTGCTGCTTTTTTAAATTTTTAATTGATTATCCCCAACATGGCATGCTGCCATAAGATGTTGAGTGACCAGCCAGGCCTATCTACTTGTATTTTTTCTTTTCTTACACTTGAAAAAAATATGAAGAGTAAGGCTTAATGCAGAAAGAATTAAAACAATGTTTTAAAAGGAAAATATTCATAGAATATCATATGTGTGCAGCATATTCTCTTCTTTATTTGATAGCTTACAATCATTATATATCAGCATACTGGTAGTTTGAAATTCTGATAACTGAAATGCTAAGAAGATTTTTTTTTTACTTATAGCATCATCATTGCCACCTCCATAGCAGCAATCATATGAATGATATTCTACCAGTATAGTTATTGCCAAAACCAGATATCTTGATAGTGACAGTTAATGTAGTATTAATAATTTGCCAGTGTAGTTAGTGGATAATCTATGATTTTAGTAGGAGTAGCAGCAGTGTTAAGTGACAGAACTGTCACAATTAGCTTATCTAACATGGTTTTGCAGATTTTGCTCATGAATGACTGATTTTAAGAGGTTTTGCTCAGGTCTAAAATTGAAATATTACATTGAGTCTGAATTAGGGCCACGCTTCCCATCAGTGATGGAGAGCAATTATATATATATATATATATATATATATATAGCTTACAATCTTAAGCTTATATATATATATATATATATATATATATATATATATATATATATATATATATATATATATATATATGTATATAGCTTACAATCTTATAGCTTACAATCTTATAGCTTATATTTATATATATATATATATATATATATATATATATATATATATATACATACATATATATATATATACATACATATATATATATCTTTATGTCTTGTAGCCTAATGCAGGGTTGTTGAGGTACCACAGATGATTTCTATCCCGGATGTGTTAAAGGTGAACTCGATCCTCTTCAAACTGGTTTGGAAGCAAAGTTGTCCATTCAGTGAACACCATAGCTAGAGAGCCTTGTCTGTCCAACTATTCATCCATAGCTGGGGAAGAAGAGATGGATTTCTGCCTAAGCAGAGAACATTAGAGTACAGTGAACACAAAGTGTCTCAGCTAGAGATTGAACTTGGCATGCCCAGTCTATTCTCCATGCTGTTTACTGTTTGTCAACTCATCATTTCTTATCAAATTAGGACGAAATATTTATCATAAAAGTGTGTCTTTCAAATTTAGTAAGAACTTTGAACAAGCAAAGACCAAATTGTTTGTTACAGGTACAATTGTCTCTCCGGTCCGTTCTGGTGTAAACAGAAACAGAAATGTGGCAGCATGTCATGTCGAGGGTGATAAATTGAAAATAGGGGTGATCAATGACAAAGGTCCTTCTCTTGTCTTTTGTTGAACAGTGATCACTAGAGAAATCTGAATCATCAAAAAGGAAATGTGAATTCTATCAGACACAAACTAAAGGATCGATTCAGCGTAAACTTTGCAAATTGAACCAATGACTAAAAACCTATTTGGGGGAAAAGTTTTGAAAAAATAAAGGTTTTTGTAGACATAATAATAAGTAAATGTCTACATCTCTAGTGCCCTAGCTCCATTGGTGTGGCTTGCATGTGCAAGCATACATACACAGACAGCCAGCCAGACCAACTTAGAAACTGAAGAAACCTATGTTGACAGTTTTGATTGACAGTTTCTAATGTAGGGAATTAACCAGATAATGACAGAGATTGATAATTGAATAATTAAGAATAATCCTCATAAGGCTAGTAATTTACCTCTTAAGCTTGTGGATGATAGTGATTTTATTTATAATTACAATTTTTCAGAACAATTTTGCATTAACTTTTATTATACCATAATGACTAATTTCATATTATATGATATGAGTATAGGGGATTTTACCTTTACTTCATTGAATGTAAGACCAATGGCTCTTTGCCCAAATCTGAAATTTGAATCTTCTATAACCTGAACTGATTTATACTAATGAACATCATCAACTCAGTACTGGTGCCGATTCTGGATGCTGTATAGTAAAAGAAATCAGATTAAGAACCTGTTACATCAAAATAGAATTAGTGAATTTTCCACATGCAGAATGAAGAGCATAACAACTGCAGGTTTCCCCCACTTTTTTGAAAGTTTGTTTTGCGCCAATTTCAGGGTTTCACAATAAAAAGTGGAAGAAGTGCTCAGTGTTTGTTTTATAGTGAGCCATTTTAAAGGCCTTGTGAACCCTCTTCTTCTCCCTTCAACACGCCAGTCTGCTGTAGCTCCCACAACTCAAACCTCAGACGACTCAACCTAACATGCCGTCATCTCCTTTTGGTGGATCTGGGAACTCTTAAAAACTTCTCCCATGTAAATCAATGGTAACTGCTTCTTTACTTTATGCCATTTCAGCTTACAAACGATTTTCACAGGAATGTTCTACTTTTGGACAGTGGAAGAAACCTGTACTTGTTCCAGTATGAAACTATTGCAGAGTTGATACTTTTAACTATAAATCATGTCCACAAATGCTGATTACAACAGTACACTTTTACTAGTTTCTTTAATGGATATATTCATGACTAGATCATTATTAATAGTAATTATCAGTAAGAATCATAACATTTAACAAATAATCACAGTTTGTAATAATCAGTTTCAGTAATTATTTATATCATTTTGCTTTGTGGCTTTCGCCTATACAGAAAAAAGATTGATCACTAAAATATGGAATCCTAATGACTTACTCTTAGGTGGTTAGTTGTCCCCACCTCCTAAATATTCCAATTCTAGACCTGAATACCCACCCCCTGCTAACTAACTTTTGAGAGTCAATCACTACTCTCTCCTCCCTAAAAGTTGAGGCGGGGGGGGGGGGGGGGGCAACAACAGATTTGTCAAAATCTTCCCATCAAAAGACAACTATTATACAATGCACAGGGGAGAACTTGATTAAAGTAATTGTGTTTACAAAGCACCAAAAGACTTTTCAGTTCAATTTTTCTTTGGAAACAAAAGAATTTTCTTGATCCTGTCAATACTGTACGTCTTTACTTCTCATGTGCTTATCTAATCCTTACTATACATCTTTCTCAAACGGATTTGTTTTATTCAGATCCTACCAAATTGTGTCGTTGGCCATAGATTCCCTCCCCAATCCCTCAGTTATTCCATTCCCCCCCCCACTCATTAAATAGTAAGATTTTCTGAACCTCTGCTTATTCAAACTTCCTTCCTAATTAAATTTTGACAGATTTTCCACCCCTTGCTTATTCCAACACCCCAAGCAATTAAGTACCTAAGAGTACTCGAAGCCTTTAAACTCATCTATGAGCTCAAACAAAAATCAACCATTTTTCATAAATAGATAGATAAAAAAAATAACCCATTCATCTGATAAGTTATTCAACTTTACTGACAGAACTTTTTTGATGTAGTTGGATGGTTGAAGTAGTAATAGTTGTAAGATTAATGTTAACATTATAGTAATAAGTAAACCACCCTAATTTGATTGATCAATTTTAATTAATCTTATCAATTTCAACAATATACTTTTGTGTCTAGAATGTCAGTAGTAGGAGTTTTAGTAGAACCATGTCTAATTTACCAGTATAATTGGATCAGTCAGAATCTTTGTGGATTCAGTAATTTAATAGTTGATGAACTGAAATCTGGGTAGCTGAAGAAGTAATTTACCATCATAGTCTGAAACAGAATCTTAATAGCACTTGCATGTACAGCTGAGTGGCTGTAGCACCAGCCTGCACATTGATTTTTTCATATAGCCTGATGATGGAAAAGAAATTTATTATACATGACAAATATCTACTGTTCAACATAATCTCCTTTCTTGTTGATATGCTTAATTCATTGGTGAATATCAATCATATAGATTGACCATTATACACTATACATTTCAGATCAAAACCCAGTTATTCAAGACCATGTATGAATATAACAAAAGGAAAAAACAGATACCACACTGAAGCAAAGAACCTTTACTTTTTCACTAATAAAATTTTTTGATGGGTAGAAACATGTTTTTTTACATATTTACATATGGATCAGCACTTCTGCCAAAGACTAGAGCATTTGCATACACTGCCCAAGATCAAAGTGACACTACCCAGTCCTCTGTCCAGGATCAAAGTGTAATATCTGCTTGCAGTACATTCTGCGCTAGCTTCGCACCAGTGCAATATCATGGTCAATGATGGCTTACTGAGGCCCGGTATAACTAAACACAAGAGGCCAAGGATTCGTCCAATGGACTCTAAAAATAACCTTGCCAGAGCCAGCATCAACCCATTGCACTAAAACAGAATGTTTGAGCTTGTCCTGATGTCTTCACAACACTAGTTTTGGTGACTGGAGCAATTTTTTTAAATTCCTGGGACTACACATTAAACCGACCTTGTGTCACATCTTGCTCCTGTTGGAAAGTGAGTGGACACGGATCAGAGTGTAGTATCTGTGGGCCCATTGAAAAATGTAACAAAAGCAAATATATATATATATATATATATATATATATATGCATTAAGAAATGGCTATATGTGATTGGACAGAAAAATTATAAATTGCGTTATATTATATAGAAACTTATTTGAAATGATATCCTGTCATTACATGGTTAATGTATCATTCAACCTAGACTAGATTAATAGAATAAACAATTAAAGAAAATTGGGCTGTTGCCGGAATGAATATTTAATCCAACAGGATTGATGGATGCAGGTTCAATCCTTGCAACAGCCCATTTCTTCAGTGTTCATGTATTTATATTGTCTTGGCTGATTGCCATATCTTCATCATGTAATAACTAGTTGAGAACTGTGCTGCAATTCTATGAGAGACTCTTATACTACCTCTCAACTGTATTGGTATCAAGGTGGTATAAGAGGTTCTCGCAAGATTGCAGCACAGTCCTTACCAAGTTCTCTGTTTCTGCTGAAAGTGAGATGTTCAATCTTACATAACACTCAACTTCGTCTATATATATATATATATATATATATATATATATATATATATATATATATATATATATATATACATATATATATATATACGTATGTAGGGATACACATTGCATTTTATATACATGGAATTATATTAGATACATTTCCATGGTCACGTCAGATGTCTAGTGATTATCACTTGAGATTGTGTTGTCTTTTTGATGTTAATGACACGAGGAAAGATATTGAATTTCAAGTGATGTAAAAAAAATTCCAGCAAAAAAAATATTGTTAGAATAAATTCTGTATATGGCATCCCTGGCAATTTCAAAGGGGAAACATCTAAAATAGTGTAAAAGAAACAATTTGGAGAATTTAGATGTTATTAATCAACCCATCAAAATAAAGCCCCCGCAAAGGTCAAAAAAGCTTTTTTCCAAAAATTAATTTTTTTTCTCTGAAGGGGTAATGGTGTACTGATGCCAATTTTCAAGCCAGTACACAAAACGTTATGTCTAGGAGAGCTTGAAATAAACAAACACATGCACGTATAAATAGTTATATAACCCTTTGCCACCTTTGGTGTCCATGGTTCTTCAATGTTATGGATAGCAGTAGTAATATTAATGATGAAAATCCATTAACTTTTTTAGAGATTTGTTACGAGTGTTATCTTATCATATTACTGCAAAGATTATTATGATTGCATTGTTTTTCAATTTTATTCACAGTTATCTAATGGTGGTATATCATGGATTTCATGAATTTTTGATATTTGAGGAAATGGTGCCATACCTGGTTTTAAATCAAAGATTTTTTTTCAAATTATAAGTGAGTTTGGTAATCGCAACATGAACTCTGACCTCTTACTCTTCAATTAGTACATGGCCTATTTCAGATGGTAGGAGATGGTAGGAGATGAAGTAAATTTGTAGTCGTAGTAGTTGTAGCACTAAGCATAATTACTAGCTAGACCCGCAGAAATTTCATGGGTGTTGACAACTGAGATTTTCTATTATCTCATGCCTGGCTCTTCTCTCACCCAATACCTATATTTTCTTACTCTTTTCCTTATCCCTTTCATTCTTACTCATCTGTATATATATTTGTATTTTTGAGAATTGAAGATTTCATAAGTACATAAATGTACTAAATGCAGTATGTGCTATTTATTAAAAGAAATCGATGAGTACCTAGATAGCTAGACTGAAAATTATATATGATCCAGCCTTGTTTATAGCGAAGATGTATGTGGCCTAACATTTAAAGACACAATAGAATCAGCAATCTATAGCTCTGACAGTTTGTGTTCACTTTGCACCAATGCCCTTGGGGAAGGCATAAATTCACTTCTCCTCCCCAGCTATGAGTATATAGCAGAGCAGCTGGAGCCCTTTAACTCTGTATGGCAGTCCATCTTTGGTGTCAGGCTATCACCCCATAAAACCTGACAATTTTGCTATGAACAGCGATTGGGTTTCCATGGATCGTTCAAAAAAATAGTGACTAAATCATCGCCTCGTGTTGTGAGACACAGGAAGCAGGTTTGTGTTGCTTTGCTTGTTCATACTCAAATCTGACACTAGCGATTCTGTAAGGAATGAACTTGCTACCAATTGCTTCAATGGTCTACTAAGATGGTAATGATGATGACAATGACTAAACTAGTTAGATTAGTAGACAGATTAATCTGTTGATTTTTAAGGCATTTATGATTTGCACAAAATCATACATATATCTGTACATGAATACAGAAATACAGGGTGTGTGAAAAGAGACTCCTCACTACAAATTGATAATAGCCTTCTCATTTATTGGTCAATTGTATGTACAGAAAGCGAGAAGGAAAGAAAGAGGAAAAAGAGAGAATGAAAGGAGGAGAAGAGAAAGGAAAGAGAGAGGAGAGAAGGTATAAACATTGGATATTTTGGGCTGCTTTCCTCCCTAATTCCTGAAATCAAAAATCAAAATTGAATTCAATCACTCTGCGGACCGAAATGAAATTGTTTCCTCAAAACACAGCAATATTTATAAAAAATACATATAATTTCTAATAGGGAGTTAATTCTCACCCACCCTGTATATTCAAATGCATTCATATATATATATATATATTTACAAATACATGAACATGAAAACAGACAATTACAAAAATATAAAGAAACATTTGCTAATATACAAAAATATACGCACATAGACACATATATATCGGTATGTATATGATTTATATACACACACACACACACACACACATTTATATATATATATATATATATATATATATATATATATATATATATATATATATATACATATATATATATATATATATATATATATATATATATATATATTTATATATATATATATATATATATATATACATATATATATATATATATATATATATATATATATATATAGGTACATTGGTAAGTCTACCTTATAATGAAATAAAGCATTAATTTTACACAAATATTTATTTTTTTTACATAATCTTCTTCCTTGTCAATTCAATATACATGAATGCATCAATAAATCTGTAGCACAGTTATTAGTTGAATTTTGATCTGATATGTCTTGTGTCTAATGGTCAATCCATGTGATTAATATTCACCATTGGATTAAGGGCATTGACAAGGAAAAGGAATTAGGTTGAAAAAATAATCTTATCATTAGGCTACCAACATAGCAATGATTATTGGATAGATAGGTTATATCCTCCATAATGGTGACATTTTTATAGAAAAGGAGGAAAACACAGATTCGGTGAATAGGTATTTATCCACATGTATGCACTAAATCCTGTTATTTTTCAAGCGTTTTTGCAAGAGGACTTACTCTGTAACTAGAAATAGGTTGATTCCACTTCATATTAATGATATACGGTCTTGAAAATCAGTTTTTAATTATCACTTATCAATCCAAACAGAAGTGCCAAGAAGACAGTGAATTGATACCATCTTGTTTATGATATTTCAGTGGGCAGAAGAGAAAAAAAAAATATGGAATACATGTGTACCATACTTTTTGAAAGTTTGCATTACACAATTTTTTGGTTCTGTGGAAAAAGGGAAAATAGTGTTCAGCATTTGTTTTGGAGAAAGCTGTTATAGAGATAGTGTGCACCCTCTTCCTCTATTTTTAACATCCCAGTTTCCAGTACTATTTGCCACCCCAGAATCTTATGATTCCACTTAACAGACCATCATCATCATTTTTAGGATCTGGGTATGCTCAACAATTTTTCATTCATAAATTGATGATAATTACTGCTCCAATTTATGCCATTTTTAACTTACGAAAGGTTTTTATGGAAAATATCCATCATTAGATAGTGAGGGGAATCTGTAAAATCAAAGTATGTAAACTGCTAGCATGGTATTATAATGAATGGTAATATCTTTGAGAACATTAACTCAATAGAGACCATCACATGACAAATGTCTTTTGGCAAAACTTGTTGGGATGATCAATTAAAATATTGGAGAATAGGTTGACCATTGGATAAATTACAGCTCTTGATCTTTGTTGGGCCATGATAGCTAAAAAAGTGTGAGTTTTCAAAAAACAAATGTGAATGCTGCCACACACTGACTAAGGGACCAATTTAGTATAAACTTACATTGCAAATTGAACCCCCACTAAGAAGCTATTTAGGTAGAGAATTTTTCAAAAATGATTTTTTTCTCGACATAACAATTAGCAAAAGATCAAATTTTCATCCCTATAGCTCTATTAGTGTGGCCTGTGTGTATTATACATACATAGCTAGCTAATCAGCCAGACTCACTTGGAAAACTGAAGAAACCTACGTTGACAGTTTTGGTTGACGGTTTCTAATTATATTGTAAAGAAGTGAGCATACTTCTTTGGAACCTCCTAGCATGTAATGAAATAAAACATGGAATTCATTAGGCCTTATTCAATTACAGGAAATTCTTAGTACTTATAGAGTTGACCACTTAAAATATTGAATGTGATAGAGAAGTCTAATGTTTCATTTTGTTTTATTCTTTCATTCATTATTTTAGCCTAGTTCTATAAAAAGAATTACAGAAAAATGGCTACCGGTCAAAAAATCTAAATAAAAAGTCATAGATTTCAAATTAAAAAAAGGAAAAATTGAGAATCGAATGATTTTGGAATTGAATCTTTTAATTTTTTTTTTACTTTCAATTTTCTAGAAAGTAGCAAAAAACTTATTTTCCTCTTCTTCTCTCAGCTTTTTTTTAAAAAAAATTCTATTTTACAGAACTCATTATTTCCTTCTGATTGTCTGTGTCTCCTAATATGAGTTGATGTAAATTTTTTTGACACACATACACACACACATACACACTCACTCAAATTCTCTCTTTTTTAATTTCATTTTATTTCTCTCCCAAATTTTTATTTTCATACTTTTTCTTTGTTTTTTTTTCAACTTAACCATTTCCACTGAATTGAAATTGCTCTCCGAGAAATTTAAAAGCACCACCAAGACTACAACGACCAGCACTACGAAAACGATTGCAATACACGCCTAAGGCAGCTGTGCATTAGAGAAACAGCACCATTAATTTCTTTTGTTGTCACTCAGGCTTTACCTTCCATTCATAATCCTTTCTCAACTAAAAACCTTAAAATGTGAAAAATTTCAGCTAAATATGGACAATACACTTTAATGACTCTGCTTGCAATTTCGATTTCTTTCCTTCACGATTGAACATTCGAGCAAGATTCATCTACAGCCCGAAACATTCCATCTAGATATCCATCGAGCCATCCATCCACCCCACCAAGCTTCCCTCACTGGCTTTTATAATAAATATCGCATGGCTATATTTCAATAATATGGAGCCATACCAGTGATATAAGGACATCCATCAATAAAGAGAAGGACATTTTCCAATAATGTACAGCCATGCATCAATACGATAAGGACATGAACCAATAAGATAAGTGAGTATATCAATCAAGGGTAATCAAATCAGTTGCAGAAGTTTATAAACAATGAAGACATAAATGTATACGTGAGTACATTTTTACATGTATTTGTGGATAAGACTTGGCTGTGTGTTTGTGTGCATATAAAATTTAGTGAGCATTCTTTGGTTAACCATCATACACGTGTCTCCATGTACGTTACGCATTTTTCAGGTATCTACTCTTGACAAAATCACACGCATATGTAATACCCTTTTCTTAACCAAGTAAGTAAAAATATTTCACACAGGTATTTATGTGGGTACATCAATAAGTCCCAACCTTAATAATAAAAAGAGCATTCATTTTACACAACAAATACTTATTTTTCCACATAAATTCCTTCTTGTTATACGGCTAATTCAATGGTGAATATTAATCACATAGATCAAACATTATACAGTGAAAATTTCAGATCAAAATTCAACTGCAAAACTGTCTGGCTACTGACTCATTGATTCAACTTTATCTACATCAATAAATTCAAACATGAGGAATACTTTGATTTTTCTCTCATATGATATTGATATATGTACGTATAAGAATGAAAGAGACTTTCCTCTTACTGGTATATATTTGTAAAAAAATGCTGTTTCAATCAATTCATGCACACAAAAATGTACATACATAAACATGCACATATACACATATACATAATGAGAAATAAATGCAACGTTCACACCTACGTATATAGTTGGTAAAAAATTTTCCCCCATTTATACATGTATTTTCATTTGTATATATGTTTAATGAAAATTATACAGTTGAATGAAATGTAATTTATACAGCTTTTAGTTCACAGATTTTCATTTTATATATCTACGTTCATATAAACTAAGAAAAATGCTGCCTGGAGGCAAATATTTTATACTAGCGTACTGGAGCCATCAAAAATGACAGCATATATAAGATATATGAAGACACGTAGCATTTTATATAGATAAATAATGGAGCTTTGCATTTCAGTGAGTTTGCATAATAGTGTTCTGTTGACCAAAAAATTTCTTTTTTATGTTTTGTTTTAATTACTTTTCATACTTTGATTATTCAGTAAATTCAGCAGTTCTACTACATCATCAGAACATAAAATTCTATTTTTAATATATCAGTTGCTTCCCTTAGCGTGACAGAGTAAGAACATATTTATTTAATTATTGTGTGTGGATAATTGAAAATAAATTCATTTGAATGCATCAATGCTTTTCCAATAGAACACCTGAGTAAATTTCGATAAAACTTTGTGGATTGCAACAGTTCTTCAAGATTAAGAGAGCCTTTCAAATGTATATGCATATAAATGAAATGCAAAAGATCTTATTATGAGATTTAAGGGTAAATAGCTATACATGTATTCATTTAATTGCACGTATGTGTATTTTAATGCACCTAGAGGTATGAAATACATTTAAGCATGACTTTAGATATAAAGTTCTGTGCTTGACAAGACTTGAGACTTGCAAGGATCGCTAAGCTGATGTATACAACAGAAATTGGGGCTTCATCACCAGCAGTCATACTCCATTGGGGGTTTTCTCTTAAGAGACTTGACACTTCACCTTACCTTACCTACCTAGCTCATTGGTACGGCCTGTACACATTATATACATCTACATAGCCAGCCAGCAAGACCAACGTTAAAGCTGAAGAAACCCTATAATGACAATTTTACTCATCGGTTTCTTATATCTATCAGCTTGCTCTGGGTTTGTTTACTGGCTGAGATAGTTACATGTTTACTTAAAGTATTTTTGGTCAATGTTTAAGCTCAAATAAAACTCAGAATTCATACACAACCACCAAACCCCATAAACACACATTGTAAAGGTATATGGACCCCAACATTGTTAATCTAGCTTCAAAATAGCTAGATTTAGCTCCAAAATAGTTGGATTTAGCTCTAAAATAGCAAAATTTGAGTTTCTTGCACTTGTCCGTCAGTAGTTTCTTCTACTCTTCCTTTGCAATTAGTTCACTATCTTGAATGTTCACAGTATTTTTACGGTGTATGTTATGCATTGAAAATATAACTCCAGATTTCTGCTTTCTACACAGGTTTTCAATGAGATTGAGATTAGGACACCTTTCCTTTTTTAACCATTCTTGCATGTTTTTTGATATGTGCTTAAGGTTTTTATTGTGCTTGAGCACATTTTGCCCTAAAATCCCTGGGTGATCCTTTGATTTCATGATTCCTTTGATACGGTCAATGTCTCCGGTACCAGAGGCAGCAAAGCAGCCACATAACGTTATGGGTCCACCACCATGATTAACTTTGGGTTGGGTGTTGACAAAAATTTGGTAGATTTCTATTCAATTCTGAAGATGCTGTACAGGTTACATATAAATATGTTAACACTAGCACACACACTTATTTATACTAGGAGGGAACTGTTAATATTTGAAGGATATTATTGAACTGATAGAAATTTGTTAAACTCTCAACAAGTATTATTTTAAAGAAAAGTTATCAAGAAAACTAGACCCTAAATTTCCGTGTGTCCCTTCTCATCACCAGTCTTCTCAACTTTACCTTATCACAAATACACTTAGACGGATGAAGGGAAAAGGGTGAGAATAATGCTGTGCAAGATTTTAGATCCTATAAATCTGCAACAGAAGCAAGCCTTACTCCTGAAAGATCAATTTAGTGTATAGAAATGAGAAATTGCTTCAGACATATTTTGTATGTATGTCTTAATATAGATCTATATTATAGATACATAGATACATTGATAGATAGATGGGCCTTAACAATCCTTGAATGATTGATAGGTATGAAAATCTGAGATTGTCAGGAACAGACTGAGAAACATAGATATGAAGAGACTTCAAGAAACAAGATAACCAATGGATATAGACAGAAATCATCAGTCCTTGATTGGTAAACAGATATGAATAGACTCATAGGCTTACAAGCCAAGGAGACAAGGGGCGGGGCAATTTCCCTCCCGAGTTCTGGCAAAACAGTGTAAAATTTTTGGTAAATCAGTCTAATTAGGACAAAACCATGTAAAATTACATGCAAATCAAGCCCTCTGGCCCCAAAGATCCCATATACCCATTAACAGACTGAGAGTCTCATGAGAAGATTTAAAGAGATAGATATCGACAGACTTTGATGAATATAGATAGAGAGAATACATATCATGAGACAGAAGAATATATGAATTCAGCTAGAAATGTAGATATGTACTGAGAAATGGATATATGTGATCCAACAGAATGATTATAAATTGCGTTATATAATATAGAAACTTATTTGAAATGATCTCCCACCATTACATGGTAAATATATCACTCGTTCTAGACAACATGAATAGAATAAACAATTAAAGAAGATGAGGCTGTTGCCTGCCTCTGATAGGGTAGCAGCTCCAAAGTAGCAATGCTCTCACTATTGAGGTGACAGTCAGCGGAAATGCAAAGGCCCAAGTAACTGCTTTTAACCCTAATTCTCATCTTGTTTATTCTTGGTCTATTTGCTTCTTTCAACACAACAGTTATGTATTAAGAAATGGATAGAAAGCTGCTATTTGGGCCGTTGCATTTGGTTGAGTGATTCATTAACCATGTAATAACAGGAGATCATTTCAAATAAGTTTCTTTATAATACAATGCAATTTATAATCAAATGTATATATATACGTATATATATGCATATATAGATGAAATACTGAGGTATAATTTCAAATTCAAAGTCAAAATTTTGCTGTCACTTGCATATTGATTGATAAATATATAGGTATGTGTGTGTGTGCTTGCATCTATAAATTCATAAGTATATTCATTATATACCAGAGGATTAGCTAATAACTAAATGCTCAAATAATGTATACATATATATATATATATATATATATATATATATATATATATATATATATATATATATATGCACTATATGTTCAGATTCTCATCTTGTTCATTCACTGTCCAGTGGATGAACAAGATGGGAATTTGGACACATGTATATATATATATACATATATATATATATATATATATATATATATATATATATATATATGTATATATGTATGTATGTATGTTTGTATGTATAATTTACTGATATCTATACTTGTGTGTGGTGTCAAGTAAGATATCTGTGCATCTATAACATCCTCAAGGATCCCAATGTAATTGGATACTCAAGATGTTACTGATACAAGCTCTAAGATTACTCATTACAATAACAGTGCCAAGATAAATAAAGCTCATCCATCCTTTAAATGCTAGACAAAGTAAATGACATACCAATCAACTGGCCAGAAAATTTGAGATCACATAAATCTCAAGATTTTGTCTCACAGTTGAAGTAGGAACAAGGAAACTCCATTCATTGCCTCTGTTAGCAGATGCAGTAGTATCAACAAGAACAGCTGACAAAGATGCCAACCATGGCTATTGCTACTATGATTATTGTTTTTATTATATCAAATCAAGGAAGAGGATGGAATTTTAGTGTCCTTTGACTTCCAATTCAAGAATCCCACATAAAATAAAGATGGTGAGAGAAGGCTATGCTTGTTTATGATGAAGCTTTGCAAATAAAGATCTGACACGTGCACACACAAACACTCACTCAAACACACACACAAATCTTGACCTTCCTTTGAAAACAAACAAGAGGATTTTGACCACCTTTTAACTTGCCGTGCATTGTTAATATAAGCCAGGGCTAGGATTTGATAATATGCACTTCTGAATGTATAAAAGAGCCACATTGGACAGGTCAAAGTATGAGAAAGACAAAAGTGGCTTCTAGTTGCTATCTCCTGCTCCATCCATTGTGGACAATGCATTTCTAGCATTGAATTATATATGTATCATGAAGCAAAGTTAAAGGCTGTTGCCATTATATCTTTCTAGAGATTGTTCCAGATGATGCAATCTCATGGCTCTGCTCATCTGGTAAAGGTATCGATTCTTTGACCTGTCATACTTGGATATCCATAGTTAACTTCAAGTATTATAGCCACTAATACTTTGAGTAATGCATATACAAGGTCTCTCAGGAAAGTATGGAGCCATTTATTATTAACGAAAAACTGACCTACCAAGGGCCTTAGTCCTCTCCAAACTACTCCCTTGATACTTTGCACACTTATCCCAGCATCCCTTCCACTTTCCAAAGCAGTCTAGCATCTTTTTTCAGGAAAGGAATCAGCTACCACTTTGCATTCTACTTAATCTCGTCCACTACCTGAAATCTCGTCTTTTACTGGTAAAAAGCCAAAGTCATAGGGATCCTAATATGAACCCTATAAGCGTTGACACACCTAGCTCATGTCATGTTCAATCAAAGATCACTGCACAAGATGTGAAGAAAAGGTACGCTCTGAGATTGTGAATGTGATGGTCACCAAGTATGCATATTCACTCGGTAACATCTCACTGCTGACTGACAAACCCCAAGGGAGAGTGTCTATTTACACATACATAGTAAGGCCGCAATTGATTGGTCAGCCTGATCAGATCAAAGCCATGAAGCCCATTCTCAAGATATTCAGAATCGTTAGATGCTTTCCATACAGCCCTCATATATCCTAGATTCATTCGTGGGCAATTCATAATGGCAAGAAATATAAACAGTTCTAGTAAGTCACTCAATAGAAACCATAACATGACCAGCAATTTTTGAGCTTTATGCCATGTTGGGGGTGATCGATTAAAAAATAGGAAAAAAGGGTGATTAGTGAATAAGTTACTTCTCTCGCCTTCGTTTATGTAGTGGTCACTTAAAAAGTCTGAATTTCCAAATAACAAGCATGAATGCTGCTGAACACAAACTTAGGGATCAAGTTAACATAAACTTACATTGCAAATTGACTACCCTAATAAAAACTAATTGCGGTGGGGGTGGGGGATTAGAGAAAAGGAGTATGTGTTTAAATTTTCAATCCTCCATCTCAGTGGTTTTGAAACTGAGGGTTCAAGAAAATAGTGCTCAGAGGTCAGCAGCAGTGTTTCCCCTAATCTGCAAATCTTGTGGCTTAGGAGCAACATCATCTATAAGGTAGCTATTTAGAAACATAATTATTGTATGCCAACCTGAGCCAAATAAAAATTCCAATGACTTTGATTTACTTAGAATAAATATGATTCTTAAAGGTCAAAAATTGTCTGTAAACTAAATGCTAAAAAATAGTAGTATAAAAAATAGTAGTATACCAGAATACTTTCTTTTTTGGTGATGTCCTTGAGGTTTCAGTTTCAAAACCATTGCTCTAGCTCCTCCCTGACCTACTTGGAAACTGCAGAAACCTTTGTTGATAGTTTTGAAGACAGTTTTGGTTGACTTTTTCTCATATTCTGCTATGCGGCTGGGTTAGTTATGCTTCTCAATTTTTGATGTCTGTATCTTGTCTCTTAGTTTTTTCTGATCCACCAAGTAAAACTTACTCTAATGAGGAGTTGAATTTTGGTAAAAAAAAAAAATACTTGGATTAGTGTATATGAGTTGAATCAGTTTGAATTCGCTGAGGAATTTCTACTGGCATTATTGCTATCTACAAATAAAAAGTGACCATAATTCTAATAATGTAGCTTGGCAGTAGGACAGAGCACTGAAGTTCAGTTTTCAGATTCAGGCAGTTGTGAGTGTATTTTCAGCAAATCTTTTACATCTTGTATCTATCATTCTATAGGTCAGCCAAATTGCATAAACATCAACAATTATTAAATCCAAGGAGCCTATGCTTATGATACTATTATGTGCACTGCATAATCATGACTGATATCATATCTGATATTGCATAATAGAAACAATTTCAGCCATTTATATACAAGATTATAATGATAGAATAAGAGTCAATATTTTCCAAACATATCCAGTCTGTCTCACTATCTTATATTCTGCCAGCCTTGGTTTCTGAATTTGATCTCTTAGGATCCATATTGTGAGTCGTGATGTCTATCCATTGTCTGCCATTCTTGCAACCTGACCAACCCATTGCCATTTGAGTTGCCTAATGGTTCCTATGATGTCTCAGACTCCTGTTTTTTTCTTTAATATACTGCGCTGTTTTGTAGTTCTCCATGTGATGTTAAGCAGGATCTTCTCATGTGCACGTTGCTCAGTTCTCAATTTGCGGGTCAGTTTCTTGGTTAGGTTTCATATTTCTGCCCCATGGGTGACTCTCAGGAAGGTGCATTGGTTGTAAACCCTTTTTTTTTATAACAACCTGTAATGTAACAGAAAGATCTACCTGTTCCATACTTTTCCCAAAGCAATACTTAATGTTAAGTTAGGGAAAAATGTTTAATGTTAAGTTAGGTAAAAATGTTTTGCTTCCTTATTCAACATGTTCCAACATAGCTCTTATGTAAAAAGGTGCGGAGAAAACTTATGATAATCTTATATTTGCCACAGAAACATTACCAAAAAGGAGTCTGGTATGAATGTTCCCAGTACACTTTAATACAGTTTGCAAGTAAAGAATACCCAAAGTCCCACTTAGATGGATCTCAAATCGGAAGATAAAGAGAGGCTGGCAGAGGACAATGATGAAGAGATAGGTCACACATGGAGCAAAGTACATGCCAAAGTGCAAGACAAGGTCCAACGGCTGCAATGATTGTGGCCTCAAGTCACAGCAAGGATGAAAAGAATTAAATGAATAAATAATAAATTACACAAAATGGTAGTCAAAAACAAACATTTAAACACAATTTCTTTTGCAGATTTTGTCTATTGACCATACATCAAGATCAGTACATCTGACTGAGTGTACATCAAATTATTTGTGACACTTTTTCTATAATTGAAAGGGCATTTGTAGACATGAAGTGATTGAAAAACTTATACATAAGATCTGATAAAGATTGTTCAAATCCCTCCACATCATAAAACTACTGTTTCAAGATGATTAAAAAAACTATTTCATTTGATAATTAATGTCTGTATTACAACAATTGCCAAAATAGATCATTATGGTATCTGAAAAGTGTTGTAAAGAGCATCTAAAGAGGAATAATTAATCAAATTGTATGGTATCAGTCATGATAATTAAAATTTAAATGACTCTGTCCAGCTTAACATCCTAGATATATGATGAATTATTTTAGATCAAATTAGATAATATTGAAAAGGCATGAATATCTTTTTTAAAATATGTTTCCAATTGGATATGATGGGTTCCAAGTATAGTCTTTTGACTTTATCATATCAAGAGAGAGAGATGGAAAAAAACAAGAGACAAATGGGTAGAAAAAGTAGTTGGAGAGACTTGTTTGATTGTATCTATTATATTAAATGTACTTAATTATACAAAGCAAAATCTTTTTCCCTAGCTGTACATAAGTGTGTAACCTATGCATTTTTTTATGATAATAAGAATTATGATATTCTAAATTACATTATGTGACAAGAAAGACGAGGAAGAACATCCTGAAATACCTGTCTGTATTATTGTCATAGAACAGAATAAAGTATCATGTTTTTTAGATTTAGCTTGAAATCAAACATGTTTTTTTAATTAATGTATTTCTCTATTTCAGTTCATTCAACCACATGTAGTACACTTTTAAAGAACTGGCAACTTCAAAGAGAAAGAATCCTTTTAAAAGCTGGGTAATTTAATGCATTACTCTTAGTTAGTATCTCACAAGCAATTCCAACTTCCTGTCCCATACTAAAATTCTTTATTCCAACTTCCTGCTAATTATGCAAATTATATCAATGTTTTTAGAGAAAGTAATTTATGATTAAATATCATAATGATCTATTTATCAAATCCCATGACGAATAACTTTACTTTTGGAGCCTTAATTGTTATAGACAGAAAATGAGTTTTGTATTAGATGTGTATATGCTCTATAGAGAAAAGGCTTGGATCAGAGCTCTTGAACTCCAAGGTTTTAGAATGGCAAGGAAGGCGCAAACTATGAAAGGGATTCTCCCTCGGAGAGTATTCTTTATTAATTCCAACTAGAGGGCGATGTTTTTTAGTATCCCATGATTCTTTTCTTATGAGCATAAACTCAAAAAGAATAAATCTGCTGGTCATGCTAAAATAATTATGTTAATAACAATATCAATAATAACAGATATGCATAATCTGGAACTGGAAATAAAAATAAGAACTTTCTTTTAATTAAAAAAGATAAAAATGAAAAGGTATTGTCTAATAACATATCAATATTGAAAAGAGTTCTTCATCTTGCAAATATCAGTCTTATAAATGAAGGCACGTTTATGAAGATTGGTGGGGGGAAGTACAAGTGGCAGAGATGAGGGTGGGGATTTTATTCTGCAAAAGGGATGCAGAGGTGTGTCGAGATAAGGTCCTAGAGAACAAAAGAATAGAAATTAAATAAATAAAAAGAGGGAAAGATTTCTAAAAATCTTCTCTCTTTTTTTCAAGAATAAAATATTCTTTCAAACGCTTGCAGCAATTTCAGGAGACATTTGAATAAAAGAAAGGAAAAATAAGTAAATAAAATAACATAAAGACAAAATTTTAATGATGTTGAGATATTCAAGAAATACTGTGAAAATTAGCTGAAATTTTTATATTTCAGATTTCCAACACAAAAGGGATTAGATTACAGAGTGTGGATTTTAATGTTGAACAATTTTCTCCAGCTTTCTGACTAAATCCGAGCTCCTCCTTATGCATAATCATATATGCATGTGTATACATATGCTCATGTACATAAATGTATACATTTATATGTATAGATGCACATTCATATATGCGTATGTATGTACATACAAGCAAATGGCACCATAAATATAAAATGAATTTATACGTGCATAGACATTATGATATAAACACAGATGCATATAAATTCATGCATATATTTATACAGACATGCAACCATATAAATACATATGTATTTGAATATGATTTTACATATGCATAAATGCAGCTGTATGCTTGTGCATAGAGAAATGTACAAAGATGTGTACATATAGATCCATATATTAACTTAATATCAATATACTCACGTATGCATATATATCAGTTCTTAAAAGTGTATATGCATGTACACAGATATGCATATGTGCACTTGGTAATTTTGACATATTTCAACACAAATACTTGCATGCATATACAGAGATAAACTGATAAATACATGCATGTATATTCAGAGATAAAGTAATAGAAATGCACACATGCCTATATATGTAAACCATATGATGGATTATGAAATATTTGATGACAAATCAACATCTACAAGGGTTATTATATAAAGATGAACTATCTTTAAATTTCCAGCTTTCAATCAAAGATTCTAACTTCTCTTTTTTACTTGGAGTTTGTAACCCGTCTGTCAGCTTGGAGCTGGCTAATGGCATGGCGGTCTTGTCGAAAGGGCACACTGGGATAGTTGCTTGAGGGCCCTGCAATTTTAGGGGCCATGAAATTCGATATGATAAAATAAAAACTCAATTGTACAGGGGTTGAAAGAGATAGGGGCCCCAGTGCATTGCTTTGTGTGGGGGACATGAGTTTTCACAATGGAGCGGGGGGGGGGCAAACAGAGCATTTGTTCCACTTGGATCAGCTAGTGCAATCAGGGTTAAAAGTTGAAACGTCCTAGCCAATAAAAGATAATGGTGTAGTTCAACTGTTTAACCCAAATTAAGTGTTGCCAAATAAAACATCATATTATTTATAGATGGCAATAGTTTTGTCACTAAGATATATTCCAAATATATTCTTTTTATCCCCTCACTGAAAAAGTGGTAGCAGACTCCCATGTCCAGGGGGGGTCAAAAGTATTCTAAAGATGGCCCTGGCTGACAAGTACTACATCTTGCCCAAAGATTACCTACTACTGTGTTATTTTTATAAAATTATAATTATTTTTACTTTTAGTTATTGCTTATATACAAATACATAAAAGCATTTTGCTCCCTAGGTTATTTCAAATACACACATATGTGTTCATGAGTACGCATTGTACAATCGCGTATGAATGCATCACCCCAAGTGATGAAAAATGTTTTTCATTAAATATCTCAGCATTAAAATTAGAAAAGAATGAATATTTTGTCAAACAACAACAACATGACTCCACCAACGTCACAACTGTACCAGCATCAACAAAACTATCAAAAAACAAACAAACAATACCCTGCTCAAAATATCCTGTCTTCCCCGACCTTCTCTCAGTCACCCTAAAATAATTATAGAACACCACGTCTATTGATCTATCAACTGTTCTGGTGTTTCCATTTGGATTGATTCCCAACCTAATACCTCCTTCGATATCCCTGATTTGGCTCATGTATGTATTTGTCTGCCATTCCTGATTTCTTTCTAATTTGAGGGCGGAGATGCTGGAAAGCCACTACTCAGAACTGATGTTTAAATGAGATTATTAAAATTGCTGGCTTTGATGGGAGATGCCTTGTGAAGTAAGGTGGTGTCATATAATATAGGGAGGCAGATGAGAAGGGGAAAAGTAAGGTTACACAGTGTATAGACTCGGACATGGATATTTAGTGTTGTCCGAAGGATAAGTGATGGTAGTATTACTTGAGAAGATTTGAACAAGATTATATATATATATATATATATATATATATATATATATATATATACATATTTATACTTCCTCATTTTATGTTATTCTATTTTCAAATTAAGCAATTTAAAAATTCTGCTTTGAACTCTCTTCTCTGCTTGACTTGTTCTCAATGAAAAAAGATGAAATGAAAGGAAGGAAAATTTCACTTTTTTACGAAAATAAAGAAAAATGTGAAATTTTTTATTAAACTCTGATTGTACTGAGTGATGTGGAAAGAGATCTGAGCAAACCAAACATTATTTCTTTGGGTCAACTATCAATTTTCTGAAATTTTTAATTAAAAAATAAGATCATATAAGTGATAAAAAGACACAAAAATGGCAATGGATAAGTTACTTCACACACTTTTTGTTGGGCTGTGATCACTCAAAAAGATCAGAATTTTCAAGCCAGCACAAACTAACGACCACTTTAGCCTAAACTTACATTGTATATTGAATCCCTACTGAAAACCTATTTTAAAGGGGAATTAAAAAAAAAAAAATCATTTTCTGTATTCATAGAGAGGATTGTGTGTACAGGATTTCAAGTTTTTACTATGAATTATAAGGGCTGGGTGAAGTCCAACTAGACATATATGTACATACATACATACATACATACATACATACATACGTATATACATACATACGTACATACATACATACATACATACGCATAAATGTCAGAACATTGAATAATCTAAACCCAGCAAACCAGTCTGTTAAGGGTAGTGCTGATAGAGAAACATTATTTAATTATTGTTGTGTAAGTACAAGTTATGACTTTCTTCCCTGAGCTACAAATGTAGGATTGTTAGTATTGAAGCCTGAAAGTTTAATGCATTCTTTCTGAATGTTGGGTAGCATTATCAAACACTGATTTCCACAGACTAGTGGTTGTTATAGTCACAACGTTTTGGCCATTGTACCCTATGTCCTCTCGGTATCAGTCTTAGTCAATAACATTCTGGGAATTTCAAACAAGACCTGTTATTCAATCCATGGATATTGATTGTTCTCATTCTGTTGTCCGTGCCAAAGGATATTCTTATCAGTTGATTCTTCCTGGGTAATTTGTCCTTGTGATGTTGTCTGCCTGTTCCACTGAACCAGAGCATACAATTTTTTTGCACTACCTGACCCAGGAATTGAACTTATGACTGCCAGGCAGGTTTCTAGATATACTTAACCAACATGTTTCTCTACTCAGCCATGTGTCCCATAGGACTCAGTCTGAAATTTCCAGAAATTAAGATGCGTTCAAGTTTGTAAATCACAATAAACTTTGATTGCTAACCAAAACTGTCAACATAGGTTTCTTTAGTTTTTAAGTTGGTCTAGCTGGCTGGCTATTTAGGTATCATGCATACAAGCAGCACCATAGGAGCCACAGTGCTGAAGATTGAAAATTTACTCCTTATCATGTTCAAAAAAAGACTTTTCTTTTTTTTTAAATCCCCCTAAATAAGTTTTAATGGAGAGTCCAATTTGCGAAGTAAGTTAATGCTAAATTGGATCTTTAGTTTGAGTCTGAGAACATTTTTTGAAAATTTAGACTTTCTAATGATCACTGCCCAACAAAAAGTGAGAAAAATAACTTATTCACAGATCACCACTTTTCCAATTTTTCAATCGCCCTCAACACTGTATGTTGCCAAAAGATGTTGGTCCAATGACAGTTTCTTTAGAAGTTTATATTAGTTCACTCCTACCTAAGAGGATTTTACTATTTTTTAATGCAGATTTTGCCATTGTCGCCACATGTGACAGTTTCTATTGAGTGACTAACCAGATCTGTAATCTTTTTAACATTCACTGGAAGATTGAGGGTTCTTTACTAAATTGGTATGAAGATCATCAGTGGGTTTTTACAGATACTTATCAGGTCAAATCCTACCTTCAATCAGTGATAAAATCAAGGCGGTATCCAAAATTTATTTCAACCATCAGCATTAAAATCAGGTTTGAACGATTAAAAAAGACAGGTCTGGCTAGTCACTCAAAAAGAAACAGTCACATGTTGAGTGGCGACCATGACAAATCTGCATTAAAAAATAGTAAAAATCTCCTAAGTATGTGTGAACTCTGCTAGACACAATTTAAGCAACCAGTCTAATATAAACTTACATTTTAAATTGAGCCCCCACTAAAAGCTTGAGGGGGAGATTTTGAAAAAAAATGTTTTTTCTACTCAGTAAATGCTTAAATTTACAGCCCCCTTGTTCAATTGATATGGCCTGTATGCACAACATATACATGTATACATCGATAACCAGCTACGTAGAACTGCTTAAAAACTGGAGAAATCTATGTTGACTGGTGGACAGTTTTGGTCAGTAGTTGTTTCTTTCTAATTAACATAAACTGATTCAAACTACGATTAAAAGAACAAGGGAAAAAAAAATTACTTTTGGTGTCTTGTGTCTGCAATATAAGATAAATAGCCATATTACAAGGGCATGTTTATTACTTGAATAAAAGTATTCAGTCTTTAAAAGGATAAGATGCAAGTCTGAATAGCGTATTACGTATGAATAGTGACAAATATGATGCTGCTACCATTCAGTGTATCTTTTGAATGTGTCCATTGAGGGTAAATTTGGTCGGGTGTGAGCTGAGAATCTTCTGCACTGGATGACCTCTACTGTCAAGACACCTTCGGGCTCATTGTCAGTGTTCTATTGATGTTTCATAGCAGCCATCTATGCTCAAAGCAATTCTCTCACATTTCATATCCGTTTGCATACAAAAAAAAAACTCATGACATTACAGAATCAAGGAAACACACAAGCTCACTGTGTAACTGAATTCATAGCCATCCGCACCTTGTGTTTGTCTTTCGTACTCCATAAGACATTGTATGATATATTAATATACTTTCATTTTATCAGACATGAAAAGTGAACCAAAATGAATAAGAAATATTTCAGAAGTGAACTCCTGAATAGAAAGTAAAATTAGCATATTTCCCCGCTTATATCAAGCATTCTTTTTTTTTTTCATTCTAAAATCTTCTCCAGGATTTTCAAGATATGATATATTATTTGCAGAGGAGAGATGGCCTTATGCAGTCCTGAAACTAACTTCGAAATCGCTGTCTTTCATTTTTCACTCTATTTTTTTCAAAGCACTTTGGTATCATATTATATCAATCAATCTTAATTGAAAATTCTTCAATAAATTTTAGCTTTAGTATTAGTGCTATTGATATATGAATGTATAGATAGTACATACGTATATCTAGAATATGATGGTCTTATTAGCAGCTATTTATGACAATGGTCCACTAAGTAGACATGACAGATTTTTTTTCAAACTCTAGTCCAAATAGGAGGCAGGATTTGACTTTGTTTCCCCCTAGTAACAAGAACAAGAACAATCCTCATCTGATTTAGGGGAGCATATTCTTCACTGTTTGTCTGTCATGTCACATTAAACCAAACCTATATATGAAATTTACATTTCCCCACTGCGATTTGAAATCGCAACCAAATAATTGTTAGGTGGCTCACTTACCAACTGAGTCAAACTGTCAGGTTTTACATACCTATGAAAATTATGTTACAATTTTTCATTTATTATATATACAATATAAGACGTGCAGAGTAGAAGTAAGAATTGGTTTTGATCTTGCAACGGCCTGGATTGTCTTCCTGAATTGTTTTTGGTTGTGGAGGACAAGAATGGCTAGTATTCTACAGACATATTTGAACTACTTCAACGGATATTAATTTTGGGCCATGAAAAATTACCAACGTTATCATTTCTCAACATTAGAGGTTTCTGATGTTTATATTTTTGTATGGTATCATATCAACTAAAATACCTTGTCTACCTGTCCAGAATAATCATAGCTTCATCATCATCTACAAGTTGCATTGAATCTCTATCTGAATCCAAATTACTGCCAGAGTAAGAAAACCCAAGACAAAGAAGTTTCTCATCAGATGCTCCCAAGAGGTTAAATCTCCAGCTCTTCTTAGTATTATTGCTGACTTCAATACTGCTGAGGTCAAGATGAAGACATGTTTCTATAACTTTCTCTCAATTGATGAATTTTACTCAATTCTGAAACATGAGGTTTCACCTGTTCGCTGCCACTGAAAAGATAACTCATCTTTTGGTTGGGTTTCATGTCTGCTCCGTAGGTAACTATTGGTAAAATGCATTGGTTGTATATTCTTCTTTTTAGGACTGGTTGGATTTTCTTGTTCTTGAAGGTTGAGCTTGCTCTACCAAAAGCTTGCCAACCTAGTGTGATTCTTTGCCTGATTTTTTCTTCTTTTGGAGGTTTATGGAGATTCATCTAGGTAGATGTAGCGGTCTACTTTCCTCAGCTCCATATTTTTGATTTTAACAGTTGTGTCTTTGTCTTCAACATATCTGTTGTGCCTGACATTCATCTTGCCAAAGTTGATGCAGAAACCAACTTCCATGTTTTCTTTACTTAGTTTGTCTAGCATTATTTGGAGATCATGAGGGCTCTTAGCAAAGAGAATGATGTCATCAGAAAATACTTGAGTACCTATTTTGATTCCTTTGTGTTCCCAGTCTTGGTTTCAGAAGATCATCTCAAGGTAGGCTGTGAAGTGTTTGGTAGAGCTGGTTTCACCTTGTCTGACTCCTTTTTGTTGTTGAAAAGGCTCAGAGTCCTTACGGAGTCTGATGAAAGAACTGCTGTGTCAGTAGATATGTTGCAGCAGTCTGACATATATAGGGTCTAAATCTTGTTGTACTATTACATCAATGACTCTCAGATTTCCACTCTTTTAATGCCAACAAAGGCTACAACTAGTGGCATTCTATATTCTGCTGCTTTCTTTTAGTTGATTTACTAAATGGAAATGGTCAGTGGTTGAGTAACTTTTTCTGAAGCTGGCTTGTTCCTGTAGTTGGTTTTCAACTAACATTTCGGTGATTCGATTGGTGATTACTTTGATAGAGTTTGTAGATACATTTGAGTAATTTTATTGGCCTGTATTTGTTAAGATCTTTTGATTCCCTTTTCATATACTTGGTATCAAATAAGTTACACTCAGGAGCCGAACTAACAAAAACCAAGCACCACAATTTCTTGCACCTGTTTTCATAGAGTGTACAATCCAACTGTAAAATTATAAATGCTCAGACTTATGTTTTTTTGAGATATTAGTTGTTTTA
This sequence comes from Thysanoteuthis rhombus, assembly GCA_963457665.1. Lineage (NCBI taxonomy): Eukaryota > Metazoa > Mollusca > Cephalopoda > Oegopsida > Thysanoteuthidae > Thysanoteuthis > Thysanoteuthis major. Next base: position 20,869,521 of record OY735214.1, on the reverse strand, counting down.
ATTGGGAAATATTCAAAAATACACAATAAGATGAAATTAGAGAGTAATCCTATCAAAAGTTCTTCAGACTATTGATCTCAATTATGTCTTGTTACTCTAACATTTCAACTAATCCATGGTATCTCTCTAGTGCACAATCTTCATAGAAATCAGCAGCTGCAGAAGATGGTAGTCTCCTTCAAGTGGTTTCTACCACTGCTGAAAAAGGGGAAGATGGTGGACAAATAATTTGAATGGTAATAATCTCAAAATTACAGAACACAATTTTTTTTAAATTATAGGATAAGAAAAACACTAACAGTCTATAAAGTGAAGAAATATTCACAGAATCATGAAGAAAACTTTGTCCATCAGGATAGAGTACAGCAGCCTCCAAGTTTCATGTACAAATTTGTATATATAACGTAGTCTCAACCCCCTACTCCAACACATCTTTTTGGGTATCTTTTCCGATATGATAAAGAAAAAGCAAAGAAAGCCTTGAAAAAGGAGTATGTCGTTTTTGACATCAACACTTAATTACTTCTTTTCAAAAAATGTTTCTGTTTTGCACTTAGAAAGTAACAAAAATTTGTCATTACTCTCTCTGCATTTCAGGAATGCTTGGTATGGCTTCATACCATTCATCGAGTTCAAAATGGTCTCAATATTCTTAATACCTGCCATGCTGTGATAGATTGCTCCCAAAATCCTATGATATAAAGTGTTTATACATAACTAAGAAGTAAACAAGTGATCAATCCCTCAAATAGCACAATGACTTGGGTAGGTAGATGAAGTTATATCATATTTATATATATATATGTATCTATAAACACATAGGGCTGTCAAATCAAAGAAAAAAAGTCAACTCAAGCAATTTTGTTGTATGAGTTAATAACGTGATGTAAAGCAATGGAAACTGTTTGCAACATCAACCCATTATTCGGCCAGGGAACCATCAAAGAAACATACAGCTCAACAATGGTTCTAATAATTTCGAGACAGAGACAAGAACTTTGAAGATAAGAAAAGTTGTGGACATCCTTCTATGATTAACAACATCTAATTGGGGCCATTATTGATATCATGCAAAACAACTTAAAGTTACAGAGGAACTAAACATTGACTTTTCAACAATTTTTTGATATTTGCTCCAAATTAGAAAAGCCAAAAAACTTGACGATTAGGTTATGCACGGGCTGATCTGAAATCAAAAATATTTACTGTTACAAAGTCTGCTCTGCACTTCTCTTGCAAAGAGCAATCCATTTTTTGATTGCATAGTGATATGAAACCGAAAGCGGATTCTATACCACGATTGAGGGTGTTCAGCATAGTGGCTGGACAGAGGTAAAGCACCAAAATACTCCACCAACCCTAACCAGCATCAAAAGAAGATATTGGTCACTATCAGGTAGTCAGCAAAAGGAATCATCCAATGCAACTTCTTGAATACTGGCATAGAAGAATAACTAGGAAAATGACAAAATACACTGAAAACAGCAATGCTTACTTCCAAAATTTGGGAAATCAAAAGGACCAATTCTTCTCCATGACAATGCCCAACTGCATATTGCATGAATGACCCTGGAGAATTTGAATGGACAAGGCTACAAAACTCAACTTCACCCAGCTTACTCACCAGACTTCTCTCCAACTGATCACCACTTTTTCAAGCATTTTGACTACTTCTGCAAGGGAAGGTCTTGAACAGCAGAGTAGCAGCTCAAAACGCCTTTAGAGAATTCATTGATTTCAAGATCTCAAAATTCTCAGCCTCTGGGAAAAAATGGACTTGTTTCCAGTTGTCAAAAATTTGTAGATTCTGAAGGTTCTTATTTCAAGTAATAACTTATATTCTAAGCTGAGAAGAACTGCTTTAAGGTTGATAGTGAAAAAACCCTACTATTTTTGCACAAACTTTATATATGTATTACTTTTTTTATATATATATTTGTCCATTCTATGTAGGAATAGTGCTTGTAGATGGCGCATTATAATCATTTTTGCAATAATCTCCAAGTCTTATATTTTGTTGTTGTTGAAAGAAATATAAGGCCTTATGCGTGTCTGCTTTGGCTTTGAATCCTATTTTTAAAACAAGATTAAGTCTAAACCTGTTCAATCTATTGCTCACGCGTACACACACACACACACACACACACACACACACACATACACACACACATATATATACATATATGTATATGCTCATACATAAATACTAAGATATGTGCTTTATGCATAATGTGTATATAGAGATTTTAGTATACGCATAATGCTTTTGTCTATATACTTACTCACATATATTGTGTTATATACAGATTTAAATTTTTAAAGAATAATAAATAATAAAATAATGATAATAAAATTGTTGTCCTCCCTTGAATTTTTCCCTTCTCTACCTAACATGTCAGATATTAATCTTGAAGCTTAATGATATGTTTCTATGTAAGACACTCTGACAGATCGAGGGATTGGTGTACAGAAATCTTCACTCTCTCTTTCTCCCACTATCACCTCCTCCCTTTCTGCCTTCTTTGAACTTAAACACTGAATGGCTCTCCATATCAGAGCACTGCGCCAAAATGTATACCAAGGAAAAAAAAAGTGAAGTTTTTAAGAATGACAATAAATAGCAATAACTTTAAAAAAAAAAAAAACATAATTTAAAATTCCTTTTTGTACTTTTTTCAATTTTTCTTTTTAGGCCCTTTTCAAATAACATTTCATAAAATAAGTAGAAAGAAAGTACAAAAAATGTCATTACTTCAGCCAATGGGTTCCACCGTTTCTCTCTTCCATAATTTTATTATTTTTGAATAAAGTTGTTTTTTCTTTTTTTAAATTTAATTCTCCCCCACTTGCTTATTCTTTCTACATCTTTCCCAAAGATGTATGTTTTTAATTCAAAAATTTCAAGATGATAAACCCATACCCCTGTTCTGTTTCAACTCCCCATCCTTACCTTGCCATGTTTGTAGGGACAGAAATCTTTTGTCCCCACACCAAAACCCTCCTTACTCACTCACCATCCATCTATCTGAAATGTCATTCAAGATCCCTTCTGATGATATGAAAGCTTTTGTTTGGTTTGTGCGTTTTTTATTTGTTTGATTTTTTATTGTTGTATCTTTGTTGCTGGCTATCCTTTTCTGTCTTTTTTAATTATATTTATAATTAAAGCTGAAGAAAATTGTCTCTGATCTAGGAAGCTGGACTTTTCTAAAATTGGAGCCATATCTATTAAATAGACTGAAACCGGGAGATGATAGGAAGAGAAGGAAGAAGAAGCTTGAATGACAAACAGAACACGAGACGAGGAAAGGAAGAGGGGAAAAAAAAGATTGTGATGTCAAGTTTAAGAGAGACAGAATAAAAGAAAAGAAAAATAGAGAAAACAAGAAATGAAGAAACAATGACATAAGTGATAACCTTGAATCAGAAAGAAAATTGAATTTATTTTCAAAAAAGGAGAATCATTTCCTTTTTATCAAAAATGACTGACTAAAGGAGAAAGAGAGAAAGTGTTGAGAGAAAAAAGAAGAAAGAAAGCTTGCGAAATAAAGGGAAAAAGAAAGAAAGTGTTGAGATAAAAGAAAAGCGCCATGAAGAAAAAGAAGAAAGAAAGGAATGAGAAAGAAAGGAGGAAGGGTTATGAAATAAAGGAAATAAAACCAGAAGAGAAATTGGATTAGAGAGGATAAACGGAGTAGAGAGAATGGAAGAAAGAGACAGGAAAAGAGTGATATCCAACCAAGAAAAAGGGAGAGAAGAAAATAGATAAGTGTAATAGTTCACAAGAATGAGAAGATTGGAAAATAAGGATTGAGTCAAAAGAGAACTAAAGAGAAAGATAAACAGTGATGGAAATGGGTTTTGGGAATAGGGTATACAGCAAGGCTGGGTTTTGAGAACTTGGTATACATAATGTCTTCATTAATTGAAATTGAACACTCAAAAAAATCTGATAGTAGGTACGCCAACCATTTCCATCACCGGAGCTAGACAAGAAAAAATAAGGAAAACAGAGGAAGTAGTGAAAGAGAGCCTGGAAGAATGAATGAAAGAACAGGATCAATGAGTACAAAGAAAGAGAAAAAGAAAAAGAAAGAGAAGAAGAGGGAAAGGACTAAGGAGGAAAAACAGACGCTTCAGTGCTTCAGGGCTGAGAAAATTTATGTTCAAAACTACCTAGAAATTGGGATTTTGAATGCTGATTTTCAAAGTCGGCAACCCAACATGAAAAGGACAATTGATAAAATATATATCCTTGTACTACTTGGCATTGTGCCAGAGCAAGCTAAACTTGGTAAATAACTGGACGTGCTTCATAGCTGAAATAGTTATGTATCACACTCCCAAACAGGCAGGCGTATGAGCCAGGGAGGCAGGTGTGGGTGGTGGTGGAGGCATCATCTCTCCTTATTTCGATAAAATAGTATTAAATTTTGGGCAAATCAGTAAAGTCCTGTAAAATTTCAGCCAAGTCAAAACCCTCTGCACCCCTAACTTGAGAGTTCCCATATACTTCCTTTCTGACTAGGAAGACTGGTGCAACACAATTTACTTCATTTCTGATTCCTTTTTCTTTCCATACAGCTTTGTGCTGCTAAATTACAAATATACAAATATGATAAGCCTCCTAACATAGATTCACAGGTTCAATCTTATGTTGATACAGAGGGACTCTATTCCTTTGAAAGTACCTTCATTTAATAGACCTTTTCTTTAAAATTTTGTTTCGGTCTGTCAGTCAGTGATCTCTAGGAGGTGAATGCACCAAAAAGGAGTTGAATCGATAAGTTCTAAATCGGCAAATTCTGTTTCTATATGTCTGCTTGTCAGTCAGATCTCAAAAAAGGAAAGGATTAGGAAAGAAAGAGAAGTATTCATAAAAAAAGAAAGGGGACAAAGAAAAAAAAGAGTTAGAGAAATAGCAAGGGCGAAAAAGTATGAGGAGGCGGAGAAACAACGAATAAATATAAAAAGAGAATGAAAGAATGAAATTCAGATTTGAAAAAAAAAAATGTATATAAATAAGGAAAGCAATAGAAAATCAGAAAGGGGTTGAAGAAGTACAATGTTAACAAATGAGTCACTCTTTCTTGATTTTTAAAATTATAGTTCCAAACAAAATTTTGTTGTTAAATCCTCATGTTCCACTTAGATAAATAAGACAGTGGAAAATTGTAGATTGGTTCAATAGAAAGAAGAAAAAAAGATTAAAAAAAAAGAAATCCTTGTTAGTATAGCGGATGAGAAGAGAGGAACAAGATGCTTGCATTTGTGACATTTGGCAAACTTCGCTGGAAATGTTTAATTTCCAACTTGATTTGATGAGTTGAAAATTCAAATGCCAAAATTTGCTTTCTTCTGAGAGATCTGAAAAAAACATTACAAAAATGTAAAAAAATTCGAGGGCAAAATCTCTGATTGACTAGGGCCATAAAATGATAATAATGAAGAACACAATTTATAACTCCTTGACAGATTAGATGCCAAGTTTAGGTCAGGGTGTAAGAAGGTTTATGTTCCTTGTGTGTTTGTTTTCTCTTGTTTAGTTCCAGAGAAAGAGAGTTTCTGCCTTTACTTGTAAGTTATTGACCCTTCAGATGAAGATGAAGTAATGGGCTAGGGTTGTCTGTGGTGTTTATCTAAGGTTTTTGTTACACTGAGCTAGAAAATAATACCTTGGCCCTTCTGGCCAGCCTAAATCTCAAATTTCTCTGGCCTTTTTTCACATCCTTTCATTTTTATTCTTTATTCTTCTTCACCAATTTTTATATTATCCACATGGCCCTTTTTTTTCTTAATTTTTCTAAATACTTTTTTTTTTCCTTGAAATTTTCTCTGGTCTCTATCTTCTATCTCACTTTATCTGCTCTTGTAATTATTTTTTTTCTCCAAAGTCCTTCTTTCTGTTCTCATTTTTTATCAGAACTTTTCTTTTCTTTATCATCAATTTTTGACTACTTGAATTTTTGCGGGGGGGGGGGGTATCATAGCTCAAATTAGGCCATTAATCTACAGCAGTGAGTGAACAGCATGAATCAGAAATAAAGAGTAAACTCTTGTTAGACTTGAACTCACATTCCTCTTGCCACAGGGGTACCTGTTTAAATGCTCAGTTACTTGACTTTTTTTGAGACTCCCTTTTCCAAATTATTAATTTCCTGATTTGAATTAATTCCATCTTAACTTCACTTGCTTTTTATTGCAACTCTCAAATTGTAATTCTGCAGTTGTCAGTAGGCAATGCAGATTGGAAATCAAATATTAGCCACTGGTGAGTCTTGAACTTGCATCCTTTTTTCCCTTGTGTCCTAACACAGCAGTTGCATTACTGCTTAGACCACAAAACCTACTGGCTGCAGTCATTCAAGTCAAACCATATAGGTATTCCTTATCTTTCCCAAACCACTTCATACATAGCATTCTCTATTTACACATGCTAGAATTGGTAATGATATCACTGTTTTGAATTTCTCAGATGGAGCTCTGTCAGTAATTATCAATTTTTCAACTACCATCTTATTTTCAGTTGCTTTTTTTTACCTCTCAGATAGTTGCTTTAAGGCTTCCTGATCAAAACGGGATGTATATTTGAGTCTCACCACAGGCTCATTCTTTGTTCTTGATCAGCAGTACTTACTGATGGCCATAGAGTGATGGTCTGAGAGTTATGATCAAATGGAGCAGAAATTAAAGTGAAAGCAATCCTAATCAAAATATTATTGATAACTCACAGTGCTTCATCTAATGATAAATAAAATTCAAGATAATATTACGACTGAGACCACTGGTCTTTGTAAACAAACCATCAAAGATGGCAGCGCAAGGTGTTTTGGAAAATAGAGAATAAAGCTATGTTTAAATGTGATCTTCTGCAATCATTAGTTTTTGCAGCTTAATTTGTATGCTACTGTTGCATTAAAATAGGTTTCCCAAAGGAAAAAGGGATACAAGTTTGAGTCTCTTTGAAAGCTTATTAGTTATTTCCAATTCTCATTGTTTACTAACAGCCATAGAATGATATAAGTAAGTACTAGTCAGAAAATTAATGATAATTGACAATGTTTCATATAAGAAATTCAAAAAAATGTTACTTTCTTTTATTGTCAAACTCCAGTCCATGTTGTTGTTGACTTTATTTTTCCCCCATAACAAAAACAATCTTCACATAATTTAGGGGAGTAAACTCTTCACTGTCTGTTGAACCCTTTGCTGTTAAATAAAACTTATATATAAAATTAAAATTATACCATGATTTGAAGTGCTTGCCAAGGGTCTCTCTTGTGAGCCAAACTGACAAGAGATATGTATCTACGTACTTATCCATTAAAAATATGATACATAAGTTACACTAACCATCTTTAGTTGGAATTGGAGTAGGAGCCGATTTTGATCCTGCAGTAGCCAGGCTCATTGTTAAAAACGTTTCTCATTCTTCTGTTTTTCATGTTGTTTCCTTTAGTTCCTTGTTTTGCTTCTCTTCCTTCTTTTCCTGGTTCCTCTACTTTTTCTGCTTCACCTTTCTTCCCTCCTTCATTCTCTATTCTTCCATTTTCTATTTTTGATTTCTTTCTTCTTTCTCTTTTCCTATTCTCAATTCTTTTCTTCTTTATTTCCAATTTTTTAATCTGTTTCCATCATCATTTGTCACTTATCTTTTTCTCTTATGATTTCTTCTTCTCCTCTCTTCTTCTCTTCTTTCATTCCCTTCTCCATCATAATATTTGTTATCCTCAGATTTACAGCCAACCTCATAAACATATTTATGGTGCACACACCTATAAACTTACACACATCATTTACATTAATATAAACTCCCATAAAGTAAGAAACAATGTCAATGTTTGCCATCCAAACAATTATTCCAGTTATTAATTGTGACAGCTAATATTAGGCACTGACAGGATTAGAATATAAGAAAAAGAAGTTGGATTTCAACTAGATTGAAAAGAGAAAAAATATTTGATCAATTGACAAATGAGATCAGATAGAGAAAAGTCATAATCCAAAGCACCATCAGCATCATCATCATCAGCAGTAGAAGAAGGCATTCCAGGTCCATTGTTTGATTAAGGTCTTTTCCAACTACCCCCCCCCCCCGTGACAATTGAATGGTCTTGTTATTTCTTGGAAGATAGTGGTTAATGGAGCTCACCTGTTGCCACTATAATTTGATGAGCTGGTATTAGACTCAAAGTTGTCCTCCTCCTATACTGGTGAGCTCCCAAAAAGAATTCTGTCTGCTCTCCAATTTTCCCCATAACTAAGGGGAAAAGAGATGTATTAATGCCTTTTCTAAAAGCATTAGTGTTAAGTGAGCACAAACAACCGCGGCCAGAGTTTGAACCTGGCTCACGGATTCTATTGTCTACTCAGTTACTCATTACACCATTCACACATCCTTATCCAAAGTATTAAGCAGGTTTATTTCAGTCATCAGCCTTCTTTTCCAGTCGGGTTGCATTCAGTTTTTGGCAATCTTCAATTAGGTTTAAAATTTATCATATATCATTATTTTATTGATGACAGAGTTTGCCCAAGATAAAATGATTGCGGAGTAAAAACTTTGCAAATTGTCATGAACTCTAAATTGGTCAATACGACTTTCCGTCATATTCTTGCTCACACATGAGATCCACTAATTCTGAGGTTTTGTGATTGTGTGAACTGATTTTTAAATTTACTCAAATCAAATATTGGGCTGTCTGTAGACTTTAAATATGGATGATATTGATTTAACTAGAAAATAACATAGTAAAAAGCACATTGGTTTTAGGAGACATTAGGAGTAACTTTGATTCTATATAATACAAGAATCTATGAACAAGAAAAATGTGCACAGAAAACCTGTCTGTTAAAGACTATCATTTTGATCATGATCCATAATTATTCTTCTTCTTACAGCTGATTGCTAAAATCAAAGAAGCAAAAGGAAAGTTGCCTCCCTTGTCAGACGGATGACACATGACGCAATGACTTTTGTTTCTATTTCTTGAAAGATCCATGGAGACCAAATCATTGTCTGTTGGAATTGTAGGCTTTTACAGGACTAAAGAGCTCCAATTACCGCACTAATTACCCATAGTTGTAGCAGAAGTGGATTCATGCTTTTTCAAAGGGCATTGGTGCAATTTTGTACATATGAAGTTTTATGGCCAAATTATCATAAGATCACTGAAGGTACTTGACATCAAGCCTGGTCATTAATCAGATGGGTGGCCATTTAGGAATACCAGGCACCGTACGCAACAACAATATTGTTCTGAAGCCATCCCAGCTTATGCTGTCTTGCCGTTTGTCAGATCATCTTGCCAAGACCAGATAATGCATCTGGTCCTTTCTCACATACACGCAGCTCCGTGGAGAACAAATGACAGTGTGCTCTCTTAAGGGCTGCCATACATATATGATCAATTGGCAGCATAATCATCACCATCAGTGTGAAGTGAATACAAACTGTCACAGCTAGAATTAGAACTCATTTCGTCAATTTCATTCTTTGGGCTGTTAACTATTAGACCACCCATACCACCTGCAAAGATCTGAGCATTTCTTATTCTTTTTCCAGTATATGTCAAGACAAAGGCACATCATTTCCATTTGTGACTGTTTTGTTCATTAAATCTTAAAATTTTCAAATGAAAAAGAAAATAGCATTTGTAAAAACATGCGCCATCAAGCCTGCATATAAAATCTATAGAAAATGAAAACCATTTTTTGATGTTCATATATCAAATCTGTACATCTATATTCCTAATGTTTTTCCATGATGTAAATCACATATTTTTACAACAAAATTCTATATTCAAAAAAGTGAATTTGTTTAATATACCACAAGATTCTATGTTTATTTACATAGTTAACTGCAAGATGAGCTATGATAAGTACCTAACTACCAGGGTGTATGGTTATTGAATTGAGCGGCAATGTGTTATGAGGGTCCATTTGAAAACAGCAGACTCAAAAAGTGAAATTTTTGGATATATTTTACTATTAACAGCACTCTCTTGTCAGTAAGTGCAGTGCTGTTGGAAGTTCTGTGACCAAATTCATTGGCTCCTAATCGAGTTCTTTAAACAATATTCTTTGTGAATGATATTGTTATTGACTACTATAGACTAACAGGCACATTGTTACTAAACATCATATAAAAAGGTTGGAACTTTTAAATTGTATAAATTTTTGGCTATTTTATAGTTTCATCATCATCATCCTCTTATTGTCTGTCATTGGACATTGGCCTTCTCTAAGATTCGCCAGATCTCTTTAACATGGGCTTCGCAGAGTCAGTACTTCTTGAATTTGTCTAGCTTGTCACACCATCTTACTTTCTGTCAGCCACAATTATGCATATTATCTCTCTAGGGATGTATGTTGTGAGTTCTGATGTTCAGCGGTTGTCTTCCATTCTTGCAACATGTCCAGCCCATTGCCATTTGAGTTTTCCAATGGTTTCTATGATATCTCAGACTCCTGTCTTTTCTTTATATACTATGTAGTCATGATCTCTCCATGTGCACGTTGCATAGTTCTCAGTTTGATGGTCAATCTTTTGGTTAGATTCTATATCTCTGCTCTATAGGTAACTATCAGAAAGATGCATTGGTTGCAAAATCCTTCTTTCTATAAATGGTGTGATTTTCTGGTTTCTCGAAAGTTGAGTTTGCTCTATCAAAAGCTTGTCAACTTAGATTCATTCCTCACTTGATTTCTTCTTCTATTGAGAATTTCATAAAGATTCATTGTCCCAAGTGTATGTAGTGGTCTACTTTCTTCAGCTTTCATTATCAATTCGATTTCAATGTCCTTGTCCTCAACATGTTTGTTGTACATGGCATTTGTTTTGCTGAGTTTAGTGTCCCAAACTATCACTGTTGTTGTTGGGGTACTCAGTAAGTAACAAAAAATACTGACAAACCAGGTATCAAACCTGATAGGAAGAGATTTTTGAAAAGACAAAAAGTAAAAAATATCCATCTTGAGACCAATGCCTTTTGGCAGCATGCCGTGTGAGGGCTGATCAATTAAAGAATTAGAAGAAGAGATGATGAATGAATTAGTCACTTTTCTCTCCCTTTGTCAGTCGGCAATCAATGAAAAAGTCAAATATTAAGAAAACTAGCATTAACCCTGCAAGACATGAACTAAGGAACCAGTTTAGCAAAAGTTTACCGAGTAACAATATACACCTTACTAAAACCTTATTTCTTTTAGACATAATAAAAAGCAAATGTTTAAATTTTCAGTTCTTTGGCTCCGTAAACGTATGATACATACATAGATAGCCAGCCAACCAGCCAGATAGACCCACTTGAAACTTGAAGAAACCTATATTGATTTCAACTATGTTGATGTGGACAGTTTTGATTGATGATTTATAATGAAAGTAAATGCTCCATCAGTGATTTTGACTCTAGGTGTGAGTAAGACCTCATTTTCTTTGACGGATAGGTCCCAAGATGATGAAATCCGTGAATTATAGCAAACCATATATACCCGCAGAATTTTCAGAATATGATGTGGCCAAGGATGGGTCACTGAGTCTCAGCGCAAGAGGTCTACGATTTGTCCTGTGACCTTAAAAATTACTTGGTCCAGTCTCAAGCAGTACGCCCTCGGGCAGTATGGTTCCATCACACTTAAGGGGATTGGTCAGGCTTGCTTTGACACCTTTGCAACACTAGGTGTAGGGACCTGTGCAATAATTGCAGAGCAACTGTAGATGGGATCCCACATTAACAATGACCTTGTGTCACATCTTGCTCTTGTGGGAGTGCAAATAAATACGATATATATTCCAGCAGAGTCTGAAATTGACACCAGAAACATCTACATTCTCCAGATATATATCTAAAATCTTGGAAATATATCATATATTATTAATAAATTAAATGTAACTTTGATCACCAAAATTTACTTTATTAAAATATTATTGATTTTATCAAAAATATTACTTTTTTTATTTACCTACTTATTTTATCTAAAAATCTAAACAGCATTTCTTGATTCAGTTTTCTATGCCAATGACCTTTATTCAGTCCGACACCTTAGAGAAGCAATGTAATAAATACGCAGAAGATTGAATGAGAATCAATTAGTGGGACTTGAAAAGACTACTCTCATGCCGAGTAACTACATGAATGTAATAAAATCATTCATGAATATAACATCATTTTTTACTATGTGTACTATTTATTGAACAACCATAGCCATCAAATATGGCAAAGGGTTTAATCCTCTTTATATGAGCATGTTTGTGTGTTTGTGTGTTTTTGCGTTCCAGTACTCCTGGCCATAGCATTTTGTTTAAAGACTTTAAACTGGCATCAGTGGGCCACTAAAACCCTTCTGAAAAATATTTTTCCTTTTCGCTTTTTTTTTTCCTTTCCAGGGCTTCATTTTTACAGTTTTATTAATAACATTCTCCCGAAACAAGATATTTCTGGATGTTTTCCAGTGGAAATAAGATCTACATTCTCTAGAATTTAGATGTTTTTAGACATTTTTTTAATTATATTTTAGATGTTTCCCCGGGAGAAAACTCAACATTTATGTTTTCCAGTAGAAATCATCATATTCATTCTTCGACAGAATTTTTATTAATGACGCTACAGTTCTTGAATGTGACAGTTTTTAGACGCTACAGTTGTTCAATTACTGACTGTATTTTGTCTTATTTTTAGAGTAAAATATGAAGAGTTGTATTACATTATCCTCTAGTATTATTAGAATTTCTGCTAAGTTGTGACCTGAAAATTAAAAACGTCAGGAACAATGTTAGTCATTTTGGATATGTATAAACCATTGTCTGTTCTAGTGTTGAGCTGCATATGCCTATAAAAGATCCATTTCTTGATTTCTTTGAAAAAATAACTGTTATATAACACTCAGGACAGATTTTATAATAAGTTCCTCCCTTATAAAAAATCAGAAACCACTGAACAAAACTACCATTGTAATTTTCAAGTTGGTCTGTCCGGATGACTGGCTGGTTGGTAGTCTATCCATCTATCTATGTGTTGTATGGACAGGCCGCACCAATGAAGCTACTGGGCTGAAAAGCATTTTTCTCCTCCCTCCCCACCTGAATAGGTTTTTAGTGAGAGGCTCAATTTGTCAAATTTTTATACAGAATTGATCTTTTGTTTGTGTCCAGCACCATTCAGGCTTGTTTATTGAAAATTCAGACTTTTTCAGTGGTCACTGACCAACAAAATACAAGAAAAGTAACTGCAAGAAAAGTAAGACATTGGTTGTGTGATGATTTCTATTGAGTAGCAAGCTAGACATATTTTCTAATGGATTTGTTCTTGAAAGGGTTTTAATGCTATCATGAGAATGTTTTTTTTTTCCTGAGCTAATTGAAAAGAAATAACTGAAATGATTTTAACTTCATTGGTTAATTCTTGGAGAAATACCAAGCCGATATATTGTTTAGTTAAAGTTAATTAATTTTGGAATAGCTTGTAGTTACAACAATCAAGAATTACGCTCTCAAAATTTATTATAAACCTCAGTGTCAATAGGAGGTATTAGAAAAGATTCATTCCATGTAACTGGAGACTAACTGAAAGATTACGTGACAACATTTGTATTGAGGTCACGGCTTCAGAATCTAAAAATGACATCATCTAGTGGCTTTTTCGGATGCAATGTCATTATACCTCCTTGATATGATGTTGTGATTAGAATTTTAAAGAACTTATCAAAAGTTTGATTTTCAAATGCAAAAATGAAAACAAATCAAAAAAAATTTGAATGAAAACCTGAGCTAAAATGAAAATTTAAAGAAAAAAATCATTGGTTCAACATTAGACAAAAGTAATAAGAAGATATCAGTGTCTATTCCCTGGGGATTATCTTGGATTTTACAAATATACTTTTAACTATTAAAATATTTCCCTGGGGCATGAATATAAAGAATCTACTTGGAAAACAAAGCTTAACCAGATGAGCCATACATCTCTATTAAATATAATACTGAATACTAAGGTTTGAATTTTGATTTGTGATCAGTATTATTAGAAACTGTCAAGATAGGTTTTTTTCAGTTTTCAAATTAGTCTGGCTGGCTTAGTGGCTGGCTATGTATGTATGTATCACACGCACAGCATTCAGGCTTGTTTTTTGAAAATTCGGTAAAAGGTGAGAGAAGTAACTTATCCATTGATCATCCCTAATTTTAATCTTTTAATGCTGCCAAAAGATGTTGGTCACTATTAAGAGACTAATCAGACCTTTTTCACATCCAGTTCAGTTTTAATTTTGATGTGTTATTCCTTTTATATTCTTAGTGTTGAAAACAGAAGAATTACATGAGAAATAATGCTAAGAAAACTTATCCTTCATGATAGAACTAGAAATTTATCCTAAGAATGTTATGAACAACAACAAAATCTTTTCAAAATATTTGCAAAACCAGGGAAAAGACTCCAAATTTCTAGAAAAAACCTGATGGAAAATTTTATCAATTTTCATCAATACAAACAAAAGGAAATGTTTGTCTTCTCTTTCTTCCTTGTCATAACTCTCAAGATTTTTTACCAAACAAACTCAAAGGAAGTGCCAATGGCTGATCAGTTAGAAGTATGGAAAATGGACTCATTGACCTGAGTTCAAACTCTGACTGAGACTGGTACTGATGCCCTTAGGAAAGGCATGAATTTGCTTCCCCCTCCTGTAACTATTGGTAAAATAGGATACGGTGAAGTGAGTGGCTCCACTTCAGGCATTTGTTACTTATTTCACGTATTGCAAACCATTCTCTAATTTTATGGCTAAAAAAGTACTATACTCAAACTCTATGGCTAAAATGTCTTCATCACTAAATTAATGGATAAAAAAAGATTCTGTATGATCTGATAAAGATTCCTGATTCAGAATTAACAGATCACTTTGTAAATAACTGAGTTATCTATTTTGATAATCAGCTTGGTGCAAAAATAATTGCAGTTTTTCACCAGCAACTTTAAAGCAGTATATTTCAGCTGAGAATAAAAATTGATAATCGAAATAAGAACTTCTAGAATTTACACATTTTTGCCAACTAGAAACGTATTTATTCATCCCAGAAGTGTAAAATTCTGGGGTCCTGGAATCAATGAATTTCCAATGGTGTTTTGAACCTGCTTGGCTGTTCCTTGCAAGAAGTGATCAAAATGCTTGAGAAAGTGTCAAGGAAAAGTCTGGGTGATTTAGAGTTTTGTGGCTTAGTTTTTTCAATTTCTGCAAGGTCATTCATGTAATATGTAAGCTTTTTTGCTCTTCCATCAGGGTCATTTGTACGACATATCATGCTTTTTTTTGCTTTTCAAATTGGTGTGAACGTCAAACAACGGTTGAGTTTAGTTTCTCTCCAGTCTCTTAAGGTGTTTTGCATTGGTCCGCCTCTTGGATGATACTCAATTTGATGTTGTCAATCACAGAAGGGTGTCCAAGATCCTCCTCATCTTCAAGGTCCTTGTTTCCATTTTGTTGAGCAGTACATTCATCGACAGTCCCCTGGCCAAATACTCGGTTGATACAGCGAACAGTTTCTGCTGCTTGAAACCCTATTTTGAACTTCTGCAACGAAATTTCTTTTTTTTCATTTTTGATCCAACAGCTTGAAAAAAAACAGAATAAATAGTGAAAAGAAAACATTTAGTTTGAATAAATCAAGTAAAATTCACATGTTAGGACAGTATATTGCATGAACATAGTTAAATGAGAGTTTATTCAAGAATAAGCCTAAAAATTTAAGATAACGAAAACTGCAATTATTTTTGCACCAAACTAATATTATTTGTAGTCTCCACAATGGAAAGATACAAAAACACATCAACAAATGAAAAATTATCCATCAATTTCCTTGAGGATAGTTTTTCACTATTTGATACAATATTTTTTCAATGTTGGACAGCAATAAAAAATCTCCAAAAGTTCTAAATGAATTTCAATGTTATTTTGCGGATGGGTGTGCCATGGGGTAAGGAAGAATTGATTGAATATTTACCATTTTTTGTTGTTTATATCATCCTCCATTTTTAGATTGAAAACTATCACAGTATCAGTTGCAGGAGTATTCTTGGTGCACCTCTATAAGTCATACAGATGATATATCATTGGAAATAAAATTTCCAAACAGAGGTTGTAAACCTTATAGGACAATCTATGGTCATTCATAATTTCATATGCAGTAAACAAGGAAACTCAGTTCTAATTTGTTCAGCACGCTCAAAATTGTACCAGTTAAAAACCAAAAGAAAAAAAAATTCCAAAAATACATAAAAAGAACTATCTTTCAAAGATCATCACTGTCAAACTGTTCTTGCATTATTTTGTTGATTTATGCATACACCAAGAAAATCCATCTTCGCCACGTTATACCAGCACATTCATTTTTTATATTTGTGCTTTCATAGTTTTTCTCAACCATTTCAAGAACAAATGATTTCATAAAACGATGAATGATTAATAAAATATTTCTATACAGAATTGATGCAAGTTAGCCTGACCTAATAGCATTCATTGTACGGGGCAAAAAGGATGGGAAGGTTTTGTCTTTTCTCTTTTGTCATAGTAAGTAGTATGACAATTCCTCAGAAGAAATGATTTTTGCATAGAAGAAACAATGAAGGTGACCCAGTGCAACTTATTTAATGTATGTATTCAATGTCTGTTCACATTGTGGACTATCTTGACCAAACCTGCTGAAAGCCTTGCAACACATCAGCTCTCTCTCTCTCTCTCTCTCTCTCTCTCTCTCTCTCTCTCTCTCAAATATAAACAATAATTAGGGATTTGGACTGAGATAATAGATAGCTCAAACAAGATGAATGAATAGCTAGACCAAACCGGCTGTTTCGGCCATAAGTTCAAATTATTATACTATTTCCATTTGATTATAGTGTGTTATAATCAATGCTTGAAGCAGTGTATGCTGCTGAGATAATCTAGTATATTAAAGATTTTAATATTCCAGTGATTTAAACTCAAAGTTAGAGAAATCAACAATGCATAAAAAAAAACATTGTAGAAGTAGAACTGGCCAATTAGTAAAAGAAAATTTAGTTTTTAGAAGGGTCATTAACATTCAAAGAGTTTTTCAGATAACTGAATTATAAAAGAGAAACTCTCAAGGTCAGACTCAAGGAACATTGAAAAAGAAAGCCATAATCAAAGACAAAATAGAAAAGTGATTGACCTCACCTTCTCTTGAAAGAAGTTCAAATTATAGACAGAGAATGCCATTGAAAATTAGGAAAAATCAAAGAAGCAGCAGACATCAACAAGTTTACTAAGTGTATGTCAGACAATTGTGGATTTCAATTCGAGGTGGCTTCCATTACTCAGCAGGGACAATGTGTGGAGACCCAGGTCTGACAAGAAAAAAAAGGAAAACACTTTAATCTTACATTTTAAGCATTTTGACCATTGGAGAGGAAATTTTCTGTTTGCCACCATCACATTCTGATAGCAAACCTGAAAAAGACTGTGGAAAAGATTGGACAAAACATTGTGTTAACAACACAAACAACAAGAAGTTCATTTGAAAAACTCTTTGAGTAGTAAAAGAAACATTTTTTTCTAGTTGATTTAAAGATGACTCGTTGAAATGCAACTAATTAATTGGCACCAAAAACAGCGTCATAGATTTATTCAAACTATTGTCCTCATCTTGGTTATTCCTATATTCATTAGGTTCCTACAATTAAACAGTTCATCATTCTTCAGAAGTCCGTCATATTCGGCAATGCTCTCAGAACCTCAAGTTAAGCTCACCCATTCAATTTGCTAGGGTAGATTGATCCTTATCTATGTATGTAGCTTTAGACTATTTTGTTTCAATGCCCATTTTTTTAGGACTTCAGAAATTCTTGGAAACTTTGAACGATTATTCCAACAAAAAAGTTGAATTGGTGATAAAGAATTACTTTGTTGTACTTGCTACTCATCTCAGCATAATTAGAAATGTCCTCAACAAGCTTCTCTTTTGTTTGCTTGTTTTTACAAATAGATGAGATATTTTGGGAGTCATAATTTCAAGTCGGCAGATTCAAAAACCTATCAATGTCAAGCCTCGATTAATCAGATGGTTTTAAACAAGGAAGCCATTTGTTATTCTAATGGAATATTAGTCAACTTTTTTATTTGAACAACCTACTCAAGATAAAGCTGCATTGTTTATTATGCCTCTTACTTAGCAACAAAAAGAAGCAAGGGACTCAAATAACCAATTTTAATACAAATTTGATGAGTGTATGGGGGTCAGCATATCCAGTAGAAAACTATAGCTCATCACCTGATAATGGCTGCAGGAACTCAATGGTGTTGGTCATAATACAGTATTGGTTATAGAGCCAGATTTGTTTATAGATGCAAAACATTCAAATTCTTAATCTCTGTCTGGCTGCAGGGTCTCAGGCATATTCATCATAACATGGTATTGGTTAAAGAACAAGATTTGTTTTTATTCAGAAATTTCATCTCTGTTTGAATTTCTGAGAGAGGGAATTATCTTTATACTTTTTATTCATTTGAACTGTTGTCTTCATCTTGGTTGTTTTCATCTTCACAATGGTCTGCTGGGGTAAAAATAATGGAGATCTCTCTTCATATTCAATTGGACAGAAGGAGGAGAAGCAGCATTTCAAGGATGAATAAATGAAAAGAACAAAAAAACACAAGAATTAATGAATATCAAATATTCCCTAGTACGGACAGCAAAATGAGAACATGGATTGAATAAAAGGTTCAGTCCAAAATTCTGAGAAGATTACCAAATATTACGCTGTATATATATGCCGTATTGTATGCTGGTGAGTACAACAGCTGAAATGTTGTGACTATAACAAACAAGATAAGACATCAGTCTTTGTAAATCAGCTTATAGACCTAATAGTTGGCTATTTTCCCCTGGCACTGGTGGCTGATGTGCAAGCCAGGACTTTGAGTGCAGATTTTCAAAGCAGGCAGGCCCTCCCTACATAATCTTTCTAATTTCCCACTGTCTGCCATTGTTGGACCAAAGTTTTTAGTAAATATCTGTAAGCAGAGTGAGAGAGACATGAACCTTGTAAAATACATCAGATATTATCATCATTGTCAACGATGTATTGACTGAGTTGAACAAGCAAGAACAGACAAAGGAAGAAAGTGTTGATTTCCTGCCTTGTTACTAAGGGAATGGCATATTTCCCACCATTCAATCAAAAAGTTAGAATTTTGAGAGCTGATTTTCAAAGCAGGCAAGAAAACCTTGCCAATTTAGATGATTCTTTTAACACAATCTTCCTACTCCTACTTGAGCATTTTTATATCCTTTTTAAAACATTAAGGATTAAGTACTTTTATAAGTTACCTGTGAAAGGGTTAAAGTCACTTTTTCACAAACAATTTTATTTTCAATCATTCACATTTCTAATGAAAATCTGAGCAAAACTAGGAAAAAGAAAATTAACATCAGAGATATTCCCGATTTTGGTCTTGTGCCTTACCAAGCTAAATTTTAAAAGATCTAATAAATAGTTGAGGACAATTGATTTTCTGAGAAAGAGACTGGAATTAAAGTGAAACAATAAAAATATACATGTATAACATAAAGAAATAGGATCGTCAAATGTGACTAAATCAGTTAGAGAGAGATACAGAGTTAAGATGGCTGATAAATAGGATTTTTATGGATTGATTGATTGGTATATAGACAGAATATATAAATGGCAAGTTGATAGATAAGGCTTTCATCATCCTAAGATTGATAAATTAAGTGCCAGTGATTTATTAGGAATGGAAGTGATTGGATTGATGTGGGATAGGGTTGGTTACCACTTCTATTTCCGGTTGGAGTTTGTGAGAGAGATACATGCCACTTGAGTTGTTTCAGGTTATATAAAACTACAGTATCATTTCATAATGTAAATTAGATTTAGTGATGAGGACCAATCAGAATCAATATATCTTTTTCGTTGAGTTTTGAATTATCTATAAAAATAGAGATAAAAGATAAATCCTACGTTTCCACAAATGAAATAAATGTGAGAGACTTAATGCCTTTGAACTTTTTGAGGAGGTAATAAAAATAGAGAGGAAAATTGTGAATTGTGAGTGAGCATCTTATTTCAAATGAAACAGCAGAAAATGACCTCGACTTATCAGATTCTTTTGATGTGAAATATATAAATAGATATATATATATATGTTGATGAAAATGACAATTGGAAAGTGAAGAGAAAAACTCATGAGATAGGTGATATATCACAAAATTTCAATGCATTTAAATGGGAACCAGCCATCTTTTTAAGAGAAAATTATTTTCAGTGGTTAATAGAAAAAAAATTTCTGTTTACATGTTTGATACTGAAGAGAGAATGGGAACATAAGGAAGAGGCTGCATCAGTATGAAAGTACCATTTGGACAAACAAACGAACCCTAGTGGTATCATGACTTACAATACAATGCCTGACACCAAGGTCATCATCTGATAGAAGATTTGTTGAAACTGCAATCCCAGTTTATGCAGCGGTAGTTGTATAAATTTATATAATAAATATATTATGCCAAATCAGTGAAATTTTCTTGTTGGCAAAATCTATTTATTTTCTGTTAAGAAAGTTGATTTTACATATCTACTTATTTATGGTAAAAAAGTTAAAACTATGTACTTACATTTTGTAAAAAGTTTAATTTTACAAATGTTTGGTAATAAAAAACAAAGTATTTGTTTTATAACCTTGTTTTGATTAAATGAACATTTGATTGAATCAAAACTATGTATTTATTCTTTTTTGCCAAAAAATTCAAAATTTTGCCTATTTTGCAATTTCAGCATATAATAAAGAGTGTGTGTATATATATATATATATATATATATATATATATATATATATATATATATATATATATATATATATATATATATATATCGTAAGTATGCATATATGAATAGTAAGTACATATATAATCATAATAACATTTTTGTGTATACTCACATAAGTGAATATATATATATATGTATATGTATCAACATATATTGATGAATGTGCATGAGTATGTGTACATGCTATTGGTGTGTACTGTATATGCCTGTACATAAAACGGGCAATTAATTTTTAAAAAATCATTGCAAATATTACAGTGTGTCCAATGTGCTGGTATTATTAATAATGGGCCATCTACCGAAGCTTGGTATGGACAGTTATGGGGCTTTGATGAATTACAGTGAGTGGTACTCCTCTGAATATCCTTGTAAGCCATTTATCTGATAGTCTTGCATACATGATATGTTTTGCATACACACACATGCATACATATATATATACATGCAGGTATACACACTCATTTGTGTGTCAAGTTTTTCATACAACTTCATGAAATATAGTTGCTGTCATGTATTTCTGGGCTGATCTAATGCATTAAAAACTAAACACATGACTGAATTTGTTGCAACATTGAATAATGATTATTGGCAGTAATCTGGAAAAACATAGTACGCTAAAATTTGGTCAAAAATCAGTTAGACCCATATTTAAGCTTACTGGGTTGTACATTTTTTTCCCAATTAAGGTTCAAAAAACTCTTTCTTATTACAAAATTTTACTGCAGTAGAACCTTGTAAGTCAGTCCTTCTCAAGGAAATCAAAACAGTTTTCACTTCTTTTCTCAAAATTGACTCCAACAGACTCATTATGTTTTTCCTGTTTCCTGGAGAGTGTATAGTGATTACTATTTGCTTTCAAATTTTAACTTTTTTTAAGGCCACATAAATTTAACCAAGTATAAAGGGAGGAGGAGATGTAAACATTTCATTAGAAGTCTACTCCTCATATTTACTTAACCCTTTCAAGACTCCTGGGACATATAAATCCTGAGTTGTATATAATTGCTGGGATATATATGTCTCCTGTATTGCTTTTACAAATCTCCTGGGATGTATGTGTCAGAATGAATAAAATAAATGAGATTTTCCTGTTTTTTACCACTTCAGACAATGGCATCATTATTGCAGGAAACCAACACAGAAATTAGTTTGCATCATATGACTGAACAGAGTAGAAGTGCAGATGAAGTGATCTGACAAATTCTGAGATTTTCTCCTGTCCCAGAATTAATGTTTAATAAGATCAGTTAACACGTTTCAGGTTTTTTTTATATCCTTCTGAAAGTTTAGGTATTGAGCACCTTAATAGTTCAATCTTGAAAGGGTTGAAGAGAATTTTCACTAATATTTTCATTTTCAATCATTGACAGTGTAAACCTGGGTGAAAAATAGATGGGACACAGGGAATTAACATTAGGACTTGATATCAAAATCAGACTGGCGTATCAGTGATTGAGTTTACGGATTTAGTTCTTAACCAACACTCAATGAAGACCCTTGAAAATGTTCCTCTTTGGGAAACTCAACAAACAGATTTGATATTATAAAAGATTAAAGGAGCATGATACAAAAAATAATTTAATAATGATTAGAATAAGTCCAGAGGAAGCAGCTTATTGTGATTACATTGGTACAGGGTCTTCTAGATAATTATAACCAGCTGATAACATAAAGTAAAGGATATAAAGATAGGAACAGTTGAAATTCATTGTTATAATTTTTTTGATATGTTATTAAATTCATTATGATAAACAACTTTATATTATAAAAAATTAATATGTTCTTGAAGGTACTTGATACAGCCTTTTTTGACAGCAGTTAATTTTGTCATTAAGCCAGCTTCGGTTTAGTTGGGGTTGCGATTTAAACTAATAAGAAAATTGGTCATTGAATTGGGTATGGTTGATATCAGATTCAAGATTATTTTCTTAAATATTGACATTCTCAAATTTGACATTTTTTTTCACTCACGCTGTACAATGCGTTTGCAATTCTTTCTGAGAAGAAATTTTTCCTAACACCAGCTGAAGTTTGACTTTGTTGCTTATGACTGTGTCCACTGGTTTTACTGCACAGAGATGGTCAGCATTTTCTTATCAGGGGAATTTCTATGTGTGTTGTTCCCAATTCTTTAGATTTCCAATCAGTCAACATGTTTTCTCCTATATTCCACAGTCTCTAGATAAAGGTTGTTTTAATCTTTTAGCATGATACATCTTCCAGCCTCAGAATGGTCTTGTTAATGTAAATGTTAATTTCCTGTGTCTCAGCTTTATCCTATTTTACACAGATTTGCATTGTTGATGATTGAAAATGAAAATATTTGTAAAAAATTAATCTCAACCCTTTCAAGACTAAGCTATTAAGATGATTAATGTCTAAATTTTTAAAGGAAAATTTTTTTAGAAATCCCAAATCTTGTACTCTCTCTACGGCATTTGAAATTTATGAAATATTTTTTTGATAATTTTTAATTCATTTTGAATAAATGACTGACTGATTTTGATAACAATAACCGTTTGTTAACATTATATGTAATTATAACAAACAGTTTCTGTAATAAGAAAACTATAGCTGAATTATAAATGAATAAGAAAATAATTGAATAATTTTAAACCATGAAACGATTAACAATAAAAAAAAAATAAAAAAATAAGACTAAAAATGTAAAAAAAATATGTATATGCAATGATGATGATAACAATAATGGCAGTAAGAATGAAAGAATTATTCTGAAGTGGGATATAAGCTTTATGTTCAGACGCACAAAAATAATGGTTTTTAATTTCATTCATCAATAAAAATTCTTTCATGTGTGAAAAATGGCTTCAATGCATTTATGACCAAAGAGAAGCTTCCAATATTGGGAACAATAAAATAACAAGAGGACCAAATTTTCTTTTGTTTAATCTAAATTTTGCAAACAAAAGAAGAGAGAAAAAATTAAATTTGAAAACCTTGCAGTTGACCCTTAGATTTTATGGACAGTGAGTTAACTGATTTGAGAAACAATGCACTGAATCCAATGGTGATGACTGATCCGATTGCAGCGGAAATAATTAGAAAATACGTACTGAATTTTAAAATGAGAGTGTTTTTGCAAGTGCCTATTCCTTATAGTGTTCAGTGATTCACCAATCCAAAATTTAATTCCATTCCTCTTTTAGAAAAATCAGTGATCTGCATTCAACTCAGCTTATAAAAATTTATTCCCCTAAAACATAAACAGGAAACACTATCTATAGGGGCATACTGAAGGGTGATGGGATGGGGGGGCGTGTGAATGAATAAGGGAAGATATTTGCCAACAGAAGACGTACGGGAGATGCAGTACCTTCCAAACCCCTTTCGTGTTTTCTGTTCACTCTGCTGACCCCTATTTCCCTCCAATAGGCTTTGTGCAGTACTACGTATTAGATGTAAACAAAAGTGAAATCAGGCAAGTGAGTAAAGCTGTACAGTAGCAGCTCAACTTTTGCCTGCTGCTTGCTTGGGTGGTTACTAACATGTAATCTAATTTCACGCAATATATGTATAGGGTAAACTTGGACTAGAAGATACATTACTTGCCTGTCAACCTCCATGTTTGCTGTTCGAATGGCAGCTGGGTTTCTTTAAGTCTATATTTCTGTTTGCTTTAGCATGACAGAAGCCGACAAACAAAAACAGACAGTGACAACGGTTTTTATATAATAACATTATAAGGATAAGCAAGAACACAGATAATATACTACTATTATTAAGTTGAGAGTTGGACTGAAAATTGCTTTCTCCAAATAAGAGCATTTTAACTGTATTATGCTAACAAAATCTTGCTGAGTATTTTATTTTTGCTGTGTAATGGTAACAAACATACCAGCAAATATATGTACAGAAATTGAATCTCCATATCATAATCTTATTAACAGACTTGCATTTGTTCACATCAATTTTCTAATGGTATGTATGATCATAGAAATATAAACTATGTATGATTATGGAAATATAAACTATATATTTTTTCTAATAAAATATGAACATGTCTCTTATAGTTGCCGCCATCCTTTAGATTACCATTTTTATTATTGCAAAATCTAAAATAATAAATGTACCATCTTAACAGAACATTTCTTTAGTTTTTAACAGGTTATATCTCAAAAATATTGAAAAGTATTCAATTAATTACAATCATCTTATCATTTTTGCTGTTGATGGTTAAGTTCATATTGAAAGAAAGACATGGCTTTTTCAACAGTCAATAAGTTTCCAGATATTACAAATACCATACATGCTATACTATAACAGAGGTGGCACTAGATCCATCTGCTCTAGCCCCAGCATATTTCTTCTTATTTTGGGGGGAATTTTCAAGGTTTCTTAGATATATTGGGACCCCAATATTGTGGGGTCTGCGGGTCCAACATACTGCTTCTGGCTAAAAAAACAAGTGGATTAAAAAGGTACTCAGAGGACAACTGCTTACTGCAACTCATCCAAGATCAATAACTGTCCATATCAAGATTCATGATACCAATGCAATTTATGCAATGTAATATTTGCATAGTTTTTTAATGAAATATCAATCTTATATGCCGGCATATATGGTAACTGATTGTACTTACTGCAAATGACATAGAACATAAATTTCTTACCCCAAAGTTCAAACCACTATGTTGATATCAAGATAAATGCCAATAATACCAATGATGTGAAGTATTGAACTTACCAATAGAAAAGTATCAACAGTAGAGAAGAAACTGCCATTAAATATGATGGAGAGGTCATAATGGTTAATATCTTGAAGTATTGTTACATGTAGTGGATCAATAAATGTAGCTTAGACCTCTTACTGAAAGCATAGATGTTATCAAGGATTGCTCCAGCAAAAATTATACTATTTCTTTCTTCTTCATCATGTGGTGTTGATAAGTATCATGTAACTCCTCAGCACCTTAATGATGATAAAAACAAAAACTCTGGGTTTTTTTTTCTTTCCATTCATTATTAGTATTATTGTTATTGTCTCAGTAATAACTTTTTTTTTAATAGGTTGTGTTTAAAGCTCTTGAGGAACTGCAATTAGCAGGGTGCAGTGATTATTTCACCTCTTCAAGTTATTTGGTAGATTTAAGACAAATCCAGAAATTTACATCATAAGAATTCATTAGAGAGCCCATGAAATGTCCAATTAAAATCACTATCAAATCAGTTCCTTCATTTTCAAATGTCTATATTCTGAAAATGAGAAATCATTAATGTTCTGGGAGTTTCTATAGAATATTTCCCTATCACATTTATTTTTTAAATTAGAAAATGGCAAAATCAAACTTATCATAAAATTCAGGCAAGAGTCGTCTTTTGATGCCATGACAGCTAAAAATGAATATTTCAATTGAGACCTTTAAAAGGCTTCACAATGAAGGTCAAAAGTTACCCTTTATTTTGTTCATAACAGAAACGATGATGACTCATTCAGCACTGACCATGTGTCAAACTGACAAATATGTTCCTTCTTTTACTTTTATTTCAAATTTCTTCCTTTCATGCTTTTCTTTTTCTTTAGTCATAGTCATATTTATCTTTAGTGAAAAAAAAATTGATACTACTCTTCAATTTTAGCTGGAGGAAGAAGAAAGAGTAGGAAAGGATTTTTACCTTTTACTCTGAACACTCCAGATATAAAGCTAATTGGTCTCTTATTCTGTAAAATTGCAAATGAAAAAAATATATGTTGAAGTATGCAAAGGGAGATCACCTCAGAAATGAATTAAATTGAATGAAAAAAAGAAATATAACAAAGGAACATGAAAAGAAAAAAGGTGGAGAAAAAATTGATATAAAAAGAAAGCAAATAAAAGAATAATAAACCAAGAAAGAAAATGGAAGGAAGAATTAAACAGATGAGAGTAAAAGAGAAAAAGATTGATGGAAAAAGAAAATCAAGTGAAAGAAAGATGAATTAAGTGAAAAGAAGAGGAGAGGGAAAATCAGTTGCTTAAAATGGTTGAAAACTTGAAGAAAAAATAAAGTATGAAAGAAAGAAGGTATGAAAGGGAGAAAGAAAGAAAATTAAAACCAGAGATGATTGTTGTAAAAGCAAACAAACAAGAATCCATGTAAAAAAGAAAGAATAGAAAAGGTTCAAAAGAAAAAAATTGTTATAACAGAGAGGAGATAATATAAAGCAAAAAATGGCTTGAAAAAAAAAGACCAAAACATTGTTAAAGCAGTAAAACTGAAATTGGAAGCAACATTTTGTATTCATTTGAAAAAGTGATGTATGGCATTTTCACTGAAAATAATGTATTTTTTCAAAATCTAAAGTCCATCTTAAAAACATGGCCATTTATCTATTAACTGCAACTTCACTCACCAAAACCACATCTGCCTCCCTACTTCTCATATGTGCATGTCCATGTCCACCAATCGTGTTTAAGACAACTTAAATGCAACTGAAGGGAAATAAAATTCATCATCCTATTCTCATTTCCAACAAAAATTACATTTAACTATCCTTAAAAGGAATTTTGTTCAAAGTTACTCACACAATACTCGCATATACACACCCATACTTTTTAGTAGAATGCATATGTATGCATATTCACTGTTATACGCATTTATTGTGTAGTTTCAAAGTAGTTTTTGTCTGTGCATTACAAATAGCCATTTGTGCATGCACAAAAATATTAATATCATAATACTGATACATGCACTTAAGTACACACATATCCCTTTACTGATATAGCTTTATTCTGAAAATTTGCTGATATTTACATTTAAAGAAATCACTACATAGAGTACTTGATATATTGTGTGTGTGTGTGTGTGTGTGTGTGTGTGTGTATGCAGTTGTGGATAGTGCAATGCAAAAATATAGATACCAGCTCATATAAATATGTATTCTTTCATTTATATATCACACGATACAAATCAGGAATGGGATATAAAACAATATGATTTAATATAATATAATATCTGATGCGTGATGGGTTTATTTCATAAAGTGCTCGATATATTCAACATTAAACATTAAATTGATTTAGAGTAGAGCTTGAAATATAATGTATAATCTATATCATATGAATGAATATATATATATATATATATATATATATGAATATATATATATATATAATAATTAATAACTGTGTCATTCACAGACAGCAGTTTCATTGTATTACAACTCTTCAGTGTGACTATAGACAATCCAATATCCTATCCAGTACCACAAAGTCAGATCAAAATCTTGGCTTCATACCCAGAGGCTGACATTTTACCCCTGCTAGAACTGGACAGTCAGTAGGACTGAATTTTGTTGGGCCGTATATGTCCTACCCCTGTGTACCCTTCTATACCTACATATATATATATATATATATATATATATATATACATATATATATATATATATATATATATATATATATATATATATATATATATGTGTGTGTGTGTGTGTGTGTGTATGTGTGTGTGTGGCAGGGTACACGGGGGTAGGACATATACCTACTTCTCAATCTACAGCATTGGTCATATTTTTTAAAAATTACCTATATTACAGTGCCTCTGAACACCCTGCTGCACAGATTCAATTCACTCATCCCTGATAATGGAGAGCTGTGATATCTGGGCATAAATCCTAGATACAACCTTGCCATATACCTAGTACCTCATAGTACCCCAAACCCATTCCTTCCACTGCCCATAATGTCCTATAAACAAATGTAAATTCATGCATTCATAAAGATTCATGTCCTCTTAATGGAAATTTCAATCATATGCACACAGGTTCAAGTTCGTACACCATTGATGTCAAACCCACACAATCATGTACACAAATACATGTGCATTTATCTGAGAAATTTTCTATGTATGCAAACATGCATTCTTGTTTTTCAATATGCTAGAAAAACAGTCAGCCAGAAGCAACAAAAGAGAATTTTAATTATGATGGCAAAGCTGATAATATCTCATTAAACTCTGATTTGCATTTTTTTTCGTGGACATAAACCAGGATGCATTGAGGCTATTGATAAAAAAATCATTTGCATATGAAAGCTGGTCTCTCCGCTTGTGCAACTGAAAATTTACATACTTTTTAAGAAAAAAACTAATAAAAGTGAAGACTGTATCTTATCTGAGCAAGATGAATTTTTTAAAAATGGTTTGAAAAGAAAAGATTTTCAGCAGGGAGGGATGTTAGAAAATAACAGAAAAAGGATCGATTTACACAATCAAAATAGGCTATTTATTTGAAACCATTTACCAAAAGTGTTGCCAAAACTGTCAACGAAGGTTATTCCAGTTTAAAGTTCATCCAGATGACAATTTATACAAGTGTTATGCATACAACCCATACCCATGAAGATAGAGAGCTGAAAATTTTGAACATTTGCTCCTTAAATTTTTTTTTCAAATCCCTACCATAAAAGGTTTTTAGTGGGGAATTCAATTTACAATATAAGTTTATGCTTAATTGGTTCCTCTGTTTGTGTCCAGCAGCATTGAAGCTTGTTTTGAGGAAATTCAGGTTTTTTCAGTGATCACTGCCAAACAAAAATTTATTCATTAATGACCCCTTTTCCAATTTTTTCAAATCAATCACCCCCAAAATGGCATGTCAGCAAAAGATGATAGTCAAGTGACGATTTCTATTGAATGTCTAAACAAACCTGTTCATTTGATATTATATGCACAAAACATAAATATATATGAAGATGTTGCTTGATAGAGGTTGAAGATATCCTAATCACATCAGAATACCTGCATTCACAAAGTCTCATTCAAATACTTACACATATATACACATCCATATATACATGAATATAGATTTTATCAGGCATCCATGTATTGAAAGAGTTATACATGAACTATCTATTCATTTATTGATAGTTTTGTACTATCACATGTGCATTTATTCTGATCGTAGATACACATCCGCATCCTTATCATGTGAGCACCCACTTTGTACTGCACTCATCATATAAGCACCCACTTTATCATAGCCTTATCTTGTAAGCACCTATTTTACGATATACTTATCCTATAAGCAACCACTTCAACTATGAAGGGTCAGTGTTTAATAACATGTTCTGATCACTTTGTTTTATAAGAATCAGCCATTTATATACAAGGTTGTTTGCAGTCAACCAGTACCTCACTACAATTTAAAAAAACTTTCTCACTCTCTCTCTCTCTCTCTCTGTACCACAATTACTTGATAACTGGCCATGTATGTTAATGTTTCGTATGTTTTTGTTTGTTTTCCTTGTGTGTGAGTTCATAAACATAAATATTTAACCAGCATTTGAATAGTGGTTTTTGTGGTATCTTGCAAGCCAATGTTAATAAGTTAGGTCCTCTTTAAGCGCTTGATGATTGAGACCTTGTGCCAAAGTTAGTCCGCCTATGTGTACTAAAGAACAAAATGATACAAATATTATAAATAAAGACATGATAATTCTAGTTGGCGTCCCTACACCCATTCATAATATCAAGTTTGACTGTTGATTAAAGTTGTGGTGTAATCTCTGTTGTTGGAACCTTACTACTATCTATCTACTTTTCTGGGCCATAACAAGTGAACCTGCTGTTCAAAGAGTAGTTTTAAAGCTTGACACTTGCAGGCCTAATGGTTTTCATATCAATCCATGGATAAGACCAGAAAAAAAGACACACTGTTCAACCTGAGCTCCCACCAATTGTCAGACCTACTCCTGCAGTTGCTGTGAAAAACTTGCCGGTCCCATGTTGATTTTGCTGGCCATTAGTGATTCTGCGATTGACATGCCCCCGTTCTTCTCAAATCTTTATGCAGAAAGCCAAGCCATGATGATATAGCTATCCATTAATCCTAATATGCAAATTATTAACCCTACAAAAACTCTATTTTTTGAAAATAGATGCAATGGAAAGAGAAGAACAGAATGAGTTTTTCTTCTAAAAAAGCCAGAATATGACGCTCTCAATTATATTTCAGCACATTTGATAAAATGAAAATAGTTTTTAGTCTTTGTGACCAGGGATTTTCTATAATCCTATTATTCAAACATTTATGTACCTTATATGCTGGACTACAACTGGCTTACTAAGGTATTTTGAAGACTAACAACTCATTCAAGTTCCATAATTGTCCATCCAGAGCCTTGGTAGATGGTTCCCTAGTCAAAGTAATGGTGCATTAGAAGCCGTGTAATATTTGCATAGTTTTTTTCAAATAAATGTCTGAGTTATATACCAACATACATAGTATATGTACCCACAAATGGATTCTACCTGATACCCATTCACACATCTTCTCCAAATTACTCATGAATTCAATGAATTCTCACATTAATTTTAAGATTCTGTAAAACCTTGAAAATCATAATTCTGCAGGATCACAGATTATGTTCAAATATATACACAGTAACAAACAGGCAAGTATTACAATAAGCATACACTCAGAATTAAGCTACAGTACACATATTTTGTTTATATAAACAAATATACATATACATACACCAAGAACTCAGTTTGCATTAGTTGTTCATAGACGTTTATCAATTAAAAAAATAAAACATAGATATTCTAGTTCTTTTCTTATGTGAAGTTCTAGAAAGGGCAGTGTAACTAACTTTTTTTCAATTTTAGAACTAAAATTGAGTAAAAATATCTTACAACAAATGTAAACATTTAGATTCTCAAAATATATGACTAGAATCTAGGATAGTATATTTCATATTATTGATAAATTAAACATGACTTTAATCTTCAACATTTCTTTTATTTACCCAATTTCTTATAAACATTAGTTATTTTATTACTATAGATTAAATTGAAATATCATTCATTTCATCAAATCATCTAAATAGTAATTTCTGATACCTAGACACAACCAAAAACATTTAGATTTAGTTGAAAATGATCTAAATTGGTGAAACTGAGCAAGAGATGTAACAAACATTTTGGTATGTCAGTCAGTGACGGCAATCGATGCTAGCACTTTTAAAAATCACACTCATTTCAAGACCTATAAACTTACGCAGCTCTGAGCATACACTAATTCAATAAAAATTTGGCATAAATTCTCAGAATCAAGTGCGCACACAGACACACACATGCACATGCACAAAATGCATATTTCATCTCGGTAAAACCATTAATGTCAAAATGACAGAAGACGTTTTTTCTGAACTCAAACACATCTTTATAACCACATGTACACATTCAATTTCACTAAAGCCGTAATACACATTTCCATTCTCACTATTGTATTCAATCTATCCAGATTACACATTTCAACAAATAGACCCAATCACAGAATGCATTATTGATTCATACACACACATTCTGTTCCCATTCTAAATATTTTAATGGGATGAAAGATCTACCCACATTTTGTCATGCCAAAATACACAACCATATTTACACATTCATCTGCACAAATTATTTTAGAATAAATCTAGATGCTCAGACATGAGAATACACAAAGATTCTTACATGTGACAACATAAATTGGACTATCAATTTTGCACATACAAACACACACTCACCATCAACATTTTGCATATGTACATATTATCGAATGAATATAAGTAATGTATACACATTAACACATACATTTTGACAGATGCTTGAAGAGGAAGACATTCATTATACTCACTACATATAATAGTATTATTAAATGGTTACCATTACCAAAATCAGTCAGTCAAGAATGCTTTATCTAAAATTATATTGAAGTACTTATACCAAATCATGATAATATTTTACAATGTTTAGTTGTCTATATCAAAGAGTTAAATCACAGAACAATCAACTCAAAGCAATAAATTCCTCCAATTTTTGTATCCTTGGCACCATGTTATCAACTGGTTACTGTTATCTAAAAGATAGTGTCTGAAAGTGATTGCAATAAGCAGCTTCCACCATATATGTAAACTCTGATCTTGATGAGACAAGAAATCTGAATTTTTCACAGCTCATTGCTTGATTCAAGTGATATGTCAGGTGAAGTGTGTTGACAAAGAAAGAGATTATGTCAAAATATAAATATTTGTTTTACCAAATAGATGCTTTTTCATTATTAGACATTGATATACCTATAATGCTTCCATTCATAGTCTAACGCAATATAGATGCACATGTGGTAATCCTTGCTAATTTGGTTCTAAAATACCAAAGCATAAAGATTGCCAAAAGTTATACCCCTTGATTTCCACCTTTTAGCTGAAAATGTTATGTATGCTCCAAAATTCATACGAAGTGTTTGGATTTTGAGAACGACATCTTGGATTCAAAGAACTGTATCCATGAAATCCTCAAAAGAAGAAGAAATCAAGCAAAGAATCACTCTAGGATGGCAAGCTTTTGGTAGAGCAAATCCAGTCTTCAAGAACAAGGAAATTCCATTATTCCTAAAAAGAAGGGTATGCAACCAATGCAACCTCTCGATAGTCACCTATGGAGCTGAAACATGGATACTAACAAAGAAACTAACCCTCAAATTGAGAACCACGCAATGTGTACATGAAAAAATCATGCTCAACATCACATGGAGAGATCACAAGACAGCACAATATATTAGGGAAAAAACAGGAGTCCATGGTACGATAAGAAAACTCAAGTGGCAATAGATTGGTCATGTTGTTAGAATGATAGACAACTGATAAATATTTTGACTAACAACATGGATCCCCATAGATCACATTTGAAACAGTAGTCAGTAGAATATTAAATGGTGAGACAAACTGGACAGTTCATAAAGTACATGATAGAGAGGTCTGGTGAATTTTGAGGAAGGTTTATGTTCAACGGCGGACCCTAAAAGGCTGCTGCTACTGCTGATGATGATGATCTTATAGCAAGAACATTATTTTGAGTGTAGGTAAAATTTTTAGCCATAAAATTTGCCCGAAATTAAAAAATCGCAAGATTTTTTAACATTAAGGGGATAACTGTTGGCAATTTTTATGCTATGGTATTCTAGGACCAAATAAGCAAGAATTACCATGCATATATATTCACATACACATATATTTAGACACTTATTCTTACACATTTTATTTCAGTAAGACTTCAGCTCATATTTTGATACACAAGCACACAAATGAACAAGGTTGCAAACACATTCAAAATAAAGAGCAGAGCTATAACAAACATACACAGTGTTACACACCTCCCCCACGCTCCCTACATACTCCAGGAATTATTAGGGAATCCAGACAACTGTCCCTGTACACAGATGCAGGCACTCACTCACTCCTCAAATAATACAAACAGAGGCAGATGCAAAACATTCAATCACGATTCATCAATGCGTTTTGTACTAAATTGAAGTTAAAAGCATTTAAAAAGAAAAAGACGAGCGAAAAAAGACATTGTCAGAATAGATTCTCTATAAGAGCAAGAGAGAATGCACCAAACATGTATGTCATCTTAATTAGGCAAGTACTTTGGCTAACGATCTAAATTCATGCTCCAGGCCACATCTTTTCAAAAAAAAAAACTTAGCCAGACAATTTAACATCATACCTTTCGTTATTATGATCATCATCAACATCATTACTATTATCATCATTACTATTACTGCTACTACTACTACTATCATCATCATCATCATCAACATCATCATCATCATCATCATCATCATCATCATTATTATCATTATTTTTTTTATAGTTGCAGTATTAGTAGCAGCTGTAAGGTTATAGGGCATTGCCTGTGATAAAAATTAAGTCCTTGAATCAACAATAATCTATAATGATTAATTTTACATCATTTGGTCTGATTTTAGATTCGGAAATGAAAGGGCAAAAGCAACTGTAATACAGAATGATTAAAGCTAGGCCTGTTCATTTGCAGTTCATTGTTTTTTATAGGAAATACAAAATATCTATATCAGCAAGTTTTCTTGATGTTGCTCAGGTATACATAGGCAGAAACCAACATACACAAACATTTGCATACTTGTACCATACTTCCTATGGTTGAGGATGCACCTCGATTTCAACCAGCAAAATTTTGGGGAAAGAAAAAAAATAGAATATGCCAACAGGAAAATTAACTTTCTGCCTGCAAGATTCAGGGTAAATTTTCAAGACTTATTCCAGACCAAAAATAGGTTTCTATATTAGTTTTGAGCAGCTACTCGAAAGTTTAGAGACTTTGTTCAGTATGTGTGAAACAAAAGTAGCATGGACTTTTGACACTATCCCTTATGAGCTGTACTTTTTGTGTGACAGCGGACAGCAGGCTAGGAACTACTTTAAAGTAGAGAGTAAAAAACAGGTGTTAGAATGAATAATTTTTTGAGAGTCCAATTCCATTAACTATAAATTTACAACACCACTCAGGATTATTGGCACCATTAAGTTTTTTGTATAATCTGTTGCATATTTCCAAGAATAGGTGGAAATCTACCAAATTTTTATCGTTAGAATATTCTAATAAAATGCACAGCATTTTTTTTTAAATGATTATTTTTTTACTTACATGTAGTAATCTCAAAGATGAAATAAAAAATATGACCTGGACAGTGATATTGGCACCTTTCCTTTATATTTGGTTGCACACCTACTTTGGCAACAATGACTGGTGGCCTTGACCATACCAAAAGAATCATCTAATCATTGATATTTTAGAGCAAAATATGCTACTCAGTGTAGGAAAACCAGGTTTTTCCAAAGACCATAGATGTTCCATCACAATGAAAAAATGAAAATAAAACACACATCCAAAAGCATAAAAGAATGGTTGAAAAAAGAAAATGGAGTCTTAAACTGGTCACCAATCTCTATCCAAGTGAAAATCATTGAAGGAGGCAGAAATTTGGAATCATTTTTTTAATGCATATATACTACAGGAATGCTGCAAACATTCAAGAGCTTCAACAAATCACAAAGGAAGAGTGGAAGAATATTCCAACTGATAAGTGTAAGAAGCTCATAGATGGCTGCAGGAAACATTTGGGGGAAGTCATTACTGCCAAGAGGGTCCTACAACCAGATATAAAGAAAGGGTGACAACATCACTTTCCAGGTCATATTTTTCATTTCTTCTTTGAAATTACTACATGAAAAAAATTTTATTATTTGTTTAATCTCTTTGAACATCCTATTCAAATATTCTGATGTTGAAAATTTGGTTGATTTTCATTTAGTCCTGAAGATATAATTGTACTGATAATACAAAAAACTCAAGGGTGCCAAATACCCTGATGTCCTCATATTCTTTTTAAAAATTTTACAATTGTAAGATTGCACATGGTCATGTACATTCACTTATTAAACATAAACATAACCCCCAAAATAATAAAAATACACTCGAGACATATTACACACATACATTTATGAATGTTTCATAAATTGCATACATAGTAAATCACATTATCTTTTAAAAAACAAATATATTTGTGTATATTTGCACACATACACACACACACACACAAACACACACACACATACATATACAGATACATGCACACTCATACAGATTTACGTACAATACTCAATATACACATACACAATGCATAATGTATATGCACTTATTGATACACATTTCATAACATACAAACACACTCAAAAGTTTGGGTATCAGATACGTACTAGAGGAGGCGGAAAAATTGGAGAGGAAAGTTGGTGAGAGCATGTGTCAGTTAATAATTACATCTGATAAGTATCCCAGGGCTAAAGCAAAACGGCAGGGTGAGAAGACGCTTCGAACAAGACAAAAGCTGGATTTGAGCAGCGGGTTAACTCAACTTTAATTTAAGCATTTGTCGTATATTCGTAAGAGGGTTGTGGCTTAGTTGGCCGACCATGATGAGCCAAGCAATTATACATGCTCATTAAGTTCCAGTGGGGAGATCAATATTTAACAATTTGCCACAGCCTTTCCACACTACCCAACCTGACCCCAACCCCACTGTACATTCACAATGATCCTCTTACCCTTCCCAGTCATTTGCCAACCCCTAACACACGCCAATTATCTTATGTCTTTGGTGCATAGCATTTACAAGTGAGTGAAACAGTGGCCAGATTTCGGAGCCCTTTCAGAGACAGACTTCCACTAATTAAACCTTATTCATCCCCCTCCTAACACCCACTAACCTCCACTGCCACCAAAGTATTTGGCCAGCTACGGTTCCAAATGACACAATGTCAGTAATTGAGATAACAGTAATTAAAGTGAAATGAATAAATTTTAAAATTCTTTGAAGAATTAATTCTGGAGAAACAAGATGCAACTCTCTCTTGGGAAAAATAAAAAGAATTAAAAATAAATAGAAATATGTTCTGTCTGAGTAGCACTTTAAATGCAAATTAAACAGGTTAACTTATATATTTTTAAGAGTTGCAGTTAAGCAAATGAAAAATTTGAATGAAAACCAGCCAATATTTTTTAGAACTCATCTAAAGAATTTTGTCTGAAATTTTTTAGAAGAGGAATCATCATTATTATACATTGATTTACTCAGACTAATGTCCTCATCTTGGTTATTACCACCAGTCTGAGTAACTCGGTGGTAAATCACATCATTTCTCATCTCAGAAATTCAGACAAAAATTATCAGGTCGGTATGGCTCTAACATTATTCAAAGATTACCAACTACAACAGACATTTGAATTAAGCCTGAAGATACCAACACCAAAACATTGCGATCATAACTACCAAAATGAGGACACTAGTTCAAGTAAATCACTGTTTGAAAATCTAAAGAATCATTCCACAATATACCAGCAAGAAGAAGGTTAGTATAGCAAGATATATAATTTGTGCAAATCCTAGATTATTTTCAAGTAGAAGAACAGCTCTTGGTTGGAAAGACCTTTTTGTGTTGGTTTCATTATCTTTCATCAAAGGGAAGCAGGTGATGACTATTCCTTATTTGACAAGTGATAGGTCTTCAGATCTAGTTGATCAAATTCCACCATAAATGATCTCCACATTTACCTCCCTTTATACAGTAGAACTCTTAAAGTGCAGGTTTCTCTCCATGTAATTTGTATTGTAATTCTGTGTGCATGAACTATATGAGCTGATGCCAAATAGATTTATAAATTTAATTAAACATGAATCCTGCATATGCAGAGATACATGTTACAATGAAAACTGTTGGATGTATATGGAACATATCATTTTTTTAATTACTACATAAATTCATACATACATAAACATATCTATCTATCTATATATACATGTGTGTGTGTATGAAATTCATTATTTATTAAACTATAGATATAATTACCTTTGTAATTGATTAATTAATTATACATGTAAATATGTATCCATGTAGAATGTGACAGAATAATTGGAGCCAAATAACTAATAGATAAATCACACCAGAAATTATTAATCAGAATAATATATCTGTAAATCTGTTGTTATATATATGTATGTGTGTACACGCATGTGGATGCACACATTTATTTTGATGTATGCATATATTGTGCATATGCATTTGCGTATATTGAATTATACATATATATATATATATATATATGTACATTTAATTTTGTTTGTGCATGTACATGTACACTTGTGAATAAATGTGCATATAGGTATGTGTATACATGCACACACACATGCATATATATATATATATATATATATATATATATATATGTGTATATGTATATATATATAAATATGTGTGTGCGTGTATATGTATATCTATATACTCACATAGGCATACATTTGAATGTATACCTACACCTATTCATAATCATACTATAGGTGCACATGTATATATAAGGTTTCCCCTGCTCTCCCTCAGTAGAGAGTACCAATAAAACTTTTCATAAGTTGAAACTGCATAAAAAAATCAGAAACAATAAATGTTTATTGATATGAGAAAATTTCTTGAGTCTTCCCAGAGCCTAAAATTATGATGATGGTATGTGAGGAGGTCACTGTGTTGGGAAGAACTTGCTGTAGCAGTATTAGAGAAAGAGGGGAGAGAATGGCTGCACACTGCCTCTTACAGCTTTTTATAAATTTTCACCTCTTGCCTCTTTTTGTCAGTGTGAAAGTGTGGCATAAAGTGAACATTTAAAAAGTGGGGTCTGCTCTGTGGTACAATAATTCATAGAACCACCCAAATAGATACAGACTTTTTTAGAACTGTGAACATAAGTTGGTCCGGCTGGTTGTATATGTACTCACTAATTATGATGCCGAGAAAGAAAGTCCCCCCACTCCAAGGCTTTTAGTGTGGGGTTCAATTTATAATTTAATTTCAAGCCAGATTGTCCCTTACTTTATGCCCGGGCACGTTCATGCTTGTTTTTGAAATTTCAACTTTTTAGTGATCACGGTCCAATAGAAAGGCAGGAGAAATGATTTATTTATCCTTTATTTTTAATCTTTGATTGATCACCTCCAACAAAAGATGTTAGTTACATGATGGTTTCTATTGAGTGACTAACCAGACCTGTTGATAGCCTTATTGTCATTTGCAAGGCTTGTTGACGAACATGTGGAGAAGCAAAGAAAATGGGATTAGCAGAGTTTGAATTCTGGCTGAGGCTGAGGCTGCATATGTTCACTTGGTGCTAATACCCTTGGGAAAGGTATGAATCCACTTCTTCTTGATCTGTTTCCATCTGCGAGATAACTTTACAAAATATCTTACCTCTGGCATGCTATGATTGATGCTGAAGAGAGTGGGTGAGCAAATTCTTGGTAAAACCACTATCCCATGACTACTGCCCCATGCAGGAGAAACAAAAAATAGCTATTATACCCATTGTCAGACTTGGCAGAGGCCAGTCAGTAATACAAATCTAAAATACTTATAACCACACATTTGCGGTCATCTTTGGCCAAGGTTCAATTATTAAGATAAATATATGCATAATTTTGAGCTTTTTTGAAAAATTTTCAATTTCTTTGATTGATTGTACTTCTTTTAATGTCTACAAAAATAAAAATAGATGGTCCACTTGTCGATTTTCTTGGAAATTTTTTTGTGAACATTTTATTACAAAAAAAAGCAGAAATATCTATGGTTGTCAGCATCAGTGATTACATATTCTACATTTTTCTACCATGCTAAAATTAGACCTAATGGGATAAAAATGCTCGGAAACGAATTATATCAAGAGATGATCCTGAAAAGTATTTTGATCCTGTCAATACTGATTAATCTTGCTTCTTAATGATGAAAGATTGAAAATATATTGCAGTTCACTGAAAAGGTCCTGAATTAATGATTAGGTTAACACCAAGACTCAGTTTGCGCATATTTAATTGACAACACCAAACATATGTGGTTAATTAGGTGTATAAATGGTTTGAGCCACATGATGGAGATTGATAATTACTACATTGTAGTGCTACAATCTTGAGTTCAAATCCTTGTTGAGGTTCATTTACTCGGGATGTATACTTGAGGCAAATCAGAAGAGGAAGTTCACTTGACTTGAGTTGATAAGCATCAGATGTTATAGCTGTGGAGGGACAATATTGTTCACCATTCCAGATCTAATTAAAAGGTTGATTTATTTGGCATTCATTTATATATACATTATTATAATCTTTTCCATCACTATTACAGCGTCACTCAGGATTATTGGCATCCTTGAATTTTTTGTATAACTTGTATAATATCTGTAGAAATAAATGGAAATCGACCAAATCTTTATCATCAGAATATTTTAGTTGAAAAAAATGATTTTTGTTAAATTACTTTGGACATCTAATTAAAATATTCTGATTAAAAAAATTTGGTAGCTCTCCATTGATTTTTGAAGATATTATACATTTTATACACAAGAATTCAAAAGGGCTAATAATCCTGAGCAGCACTGTATTATTGCTTCTAGGGAGAATTTTCCTGCAACTAAATTTTTCCGACCCATGTCAAGATTAAATTTTATACTATTATTCTCCTTGTTTGTAAGTACAACTGCTACATTTTCCGATAATTATTCATTCTTTTAACCTTACCTTTCTCTCTCTCGACCCACTCCTGCAATGAAGGAGATGGGTAAGAATGGGGTAGGGTGCTTATGCTTGAATGGATCTGAGGAACTTCCTGGTTTTTGCCAATAGATTATAAGCAGTCACCTTCTTTCATGTAATAGTTGAGAATATCTGCCTCACTTTTTTTTCTATTTCAAATTCCCTTCATCCCATCAGTTATTCTGCTTTTCATAACTTTTTATGAGACAAATTTTTCTTGCAATCTGTCACTCATTGGGATAAAAGCAATAGATACTAGGATCATGGATGTTTGATGCCACTTCTCCTGGGTCGGGTTAAAATCATATATTTCCAGCGAGGGGGTTGGGACAAAATGATATATTCAGATTATATCTTAGCAGCAATCCTGCTACCAGTGAAGACCAATACTCTCATTTTATATGGGTACATTAAGTTGGGGTTTAAATAAATCAACTGTACAGCACCATTATCCTTTATTGACTATAAGGTTCCAACTTCGAAAACCCCTTCACCCTAGGTGAGATTACTTGATCAGTGAGTGGGGGTGCTCTGTTTGCTCCCACCCAAGTGGACACCCATGATTATGACTATATATTAGTCTTAAGTAGTAATCTAACTGCAAATAATCATAGAAACAAATAAAGACCAATAAAATTTGTAATGTTTGATAAGTTTTACAATGTTTGTTATATAAAAGAATAATTAATTACTTTTTCAAAAATAAATGACTATTACATAACATGAACAAAATTTTTTCTCTTCTAAACACGAGAATGAGTACATTTTTTGTTTGGAAAAAAAACCTCTGATTAGAAAATTATTCTTTAAGATTTTCAATACCTGCAACCATTGGAGAGGTCCTGACCCATACTTTGAGAACCCCCTATACTATACCAATCCATTACAACAGCATTCTTCCTTTTCAGTATCAACCTTTCAGTCCTCATTCCCAAAATTCTACGTATCTGATTTCAGATACCTTTCCTCAATCAGTAAATAGTAATTAATTTCCTTGTCATTATCCCTCCCACCCGCACTTCCACCAGTGAGTGAGTGTGTATTTGAAAATGTCCAGCTCTATTCTCTCTTCCTGTGTTTCAACCTTCCCCTTTTGTCCCCCTTCCTCTAACCAACACCATTACATCTCTACATCACATCTACATTCAATTTCTTTAAACCTTTCTTCTATAACTCTCTCAAACCCCAACCAGCAGCAGATAGGTGCCGTCTGTTGATTAATTCTATTCTAAGTCCATTAGGATTGACAATTAGAAATGGCATACAATGCATGATGATTGTTCGTTACTGACCCCTCACCAGCCTTCCCTATGCCCCATCATCCATTGCGCCTACCACAAGTTATTCTTCTTCTTTATATCTTTCTCGATTTTCTTCCACTTTCTCCTTCAAGTCTTCCTTTGTCTTTTCTTTCATCTCAATAATGGTTTCGTTCATATCTTACTTATTCTTTCATTGTCTTCTTCACCTCATCCTCCTTCCAGTCATTCTTATCTGTTTTCTTCTTCCTTCTCCTCCTCCTCCTCTCACTTTTCTTCTTCTTGAACATGGTCTTTCCTTCTTCTTTTTCTCCAGCAACTTTTTTCCTCTTCTTCCACCTTCTCCCAACATCTTTCTTCTTTTATTCTTTTTATATCATTCACCTCTGTTAATGAAGTTGGGAGATGTGTGCATATTCAATCGTATCTATTTGTTCACACTGTATCTCCAAAAGTTCTGGGTAAATTTCAATTAAATTTTCTGGAAGGGTGACCCATGGGCTAAGGAAGAATTGATTATATTTTTGAGCTGATCCACAAATATTTTTCTCAGTTACCTCCCCTGCATCGTGAACTGATATTTCACTGTTTTAATGACAATCGTTTTGGCAGAGGTATGCCTTTTCTGAGCACTATCTGGTTTCCTTTGTTTTCATTTGCTTTTGGATTTTATTCATGTTTTACTTGTACCCTTCTTTTTGTTCTTTCTCTCTCATTCATTCTTCTCCATCTTGAATCCCTTCTTCCATTTTTATCTTCTTCTAGTTCAACAAACACTTCCCCATTTACACATGTCTTCCTAATATATTCCAAAGTTTATTGACTACACATTTTACAGCATTGATACTCAATTGTATTCTTAGCCATTTGCTTTTCTCAGCCAGTAAGAAATAATTAACTGAGGCTATCTTGACATGATTGGTGCAAAGAGACTGACTAGTTCTTTATTCTATTTTTCTTTCAGCATTTATCTCACTCCTTTCTCCATCCATTGCATGAATTCATACCCGGCAACTCCTTGATTAGCAATGTGAAAGGTGTCTGAAAGGTGAGACTTCAACAGAAACAATGTTAAGACGGGGCTAGTTGTATGGTACGAACATTGATATAAATAGGGAGGGTCATGTTCCAAGTGTATATTTCTGGTCAAGATATTTTCACATCACCATTACGACATGTTTCTGTATGGTACAATTTTAGCTGAAAATGAAATCAATTTTACCTGATAACCTATGATATAATTAGAGCTACCCAAACAACTCATTCACTTGATCATAGCATAATTCCGATAAGTTAAATGCTTTTTATTCTTGTAGGATGAACTCCAAAAGCAGTTTAACGTAGAGCAAAACTATTCATTTTAACTAAGGTTCTTAGCTGATAGGATCAATTATATCACTCAAGCAGGATGCAGACATGTGTGTCCTTAATATTAATATCAACGTATATTATTAGTATTTAGCTGTAACCTCAATCTAAAAGTTACATACGTAATCAATTTTTGTGCCAAGATTAGAATAAAATTTTCTTCTATTTAAAGATTAATGGGAAAATCTTTTTAACTACGCAGAATTTAGATGAATGGCCTCCGTTCTATTCCTACAGACAATGGAATGTCCCCTCCAGGGCACATGCTTGGGTGAAGCATGAGGAAATCCTAGGATGTCCAGTCATCAGAATCCCTCCTCAGTCTAGTTGATGTAATCCAGAGGAAAGTAGAAAGCAATATTTGATTTCTGAAAGGACATCAAATTGAGACTCAAACTACCTTAAGAAGGCTACCTTTCTCCTAGACCGGTTGCCTTACAAATGCTAGAGAGCAAAATCTGCCCTGCTATTTTACCCATAGCTGGGAGGGATAGATTCATGCCTTTTCCAAGGGCAGTAGTAAAGTGTGAACTTGGGTCACCAATTCCATTGTCTGTACAGTTACCACTATTCCTACCACACCTCTAGAATTTATACATATGTATATTTGCAGCATCTGTTAAGGATACACTGGAGTCTTTTCTGATTACCATTCTCTTCTTAATAGAGATTTTAAATATACAGTATTTCAATTTTGCATTCAATGAAATAATAAATACACTATAGGTTAGTGGCTACCTAATGCCAAATCTTAATTTTATACATAATATCAATCATGATTACATTGTAAATCTATTTTGAAGGTATGAGATGAATAACCAATTTTTTACACATATCATTGTTCATATTGCCTGTTTTTTTCAATCTTTAGTATCAGACTCATTCTCTTCTCTTAGGCGTGATCTGTCTCATTCAATTAGACAGTAAACAGAGAGATATCTTAGTCAAACGCCTCAAACAAAAGATGAGTAGTGTTAAATCATAGTCTAAAATTGACTTTGTTACTATGTCTCAAGGCAGTTATAGGAACAGACATGAATTTGTTGCTGTACACTCAGCTCAGGAGGTGTAGTTGATCTAACAGTTAGCAGCAGTAGAAATGGGATCAGCAAACCAATTCAAATTCCTGCTAAGATAGTTTGCATTTACTCCACACAAATGCTCTTAAGGAAGGTATGAAACCTCAAGCTATTGGTAATTATCAGGGCAAACTGGGCTCATCAAACAACTTTAAATTCAAGCCAGGAAGGTCTAACTCTTTGTCCGGCATTGTGAAAGGCAGGCAAGATATCAAACATGGTTAGCAAGGCTCTGCTGGAACTTTGATGGGCCAAACAAGCTTTTGGTGGATTATAGTACATTGCTTGAGTAAAATAATGAAGAATAAGAAATGGATAAATGGAGCACTGCATCTGCCATCTCTACCTTACCAAGACAAATACAAAGAAAATTTTTTTTTAAAACTTTAGTTTGATGCCCATATCTTTTACAAATGAGAGGAAATTAGAATTCACAAATAGCGGTCAAAACAATGTTGAATCATTTGCAAACTGAGAAAACAGACCAAATTTGGA
The DNA here is from genome assembly GCA_963457665.1 of Thysanoteuthis rhombus. NCBI lineage: Eukaryota > Metazoa > Mollusca > Cephalopoda > Oegopsida > Thysanoteuthidae > Thysanoteuthis > Thysanoteuthis major. The sequence goes on along the minus strand of OY735214.1, from coordinate 20,824,535 downwards.
ATTTACATGAAATATTGATGATAAAATTCTGGTAAAAATACCTCCATCGATTGAGTTTAAAACCACTCAGTCCTGAAGTGGCAGAGGAGATAGAAAGTAAGTGAATATACTAAATCAAATTATAGAAAGATTAATTCATTAAATGTTTCCTAAACCCCCAAAATATTCACATATCTTGTGAATTGAAAAAAGTCAGTAGATCATAACAACAACAAATAGCAGCTGAGACTGATATTGAATGGTTTCTAAAAGGCAATAAAATGGCCAAGTCTCTTCAAGGATAATCCCCAGGTAAAAGAAAATATGCCGATTGAGTTTGAAATGAATTCGACCTATGGTGGCAGAGTAAATAGTGAATAAACAAACTAAATCAAATTATAGAAGGATATTCTTAAGTTTCTGCACATAATCAAATTTACATATCTTTTTTCCAAATAAGTTTTTTCAGTTAAAAACTGTTTTGCTAATTACTGTGGGCTGTTGTTGTAAACAGACACCATCATTACAATACTTACATACAGGAACAGAGTTTCATGAGAAAAACAATGTTGCAAAAATATATTTTTCGTTCAATCCAAATCCAACCTCTTCATCTTGTAATATAGGCATCCTTTAATTCATTTAATTAACAGTTGTTATGCATGAGGTGAGGTTCCTAATAAACTCTTCTTGGCCTGAACTGGACACCACTTGTTCCGAGTGAATGTGCTGGTATCTGAATGATACTGTAACATGGAACTTCTGATTACTTGAACCGTAACGCCTGTCTTCCAAAATGTCACTCTTAATGACTTCAACCTAACTCTATAAATCATGTTATGATGTCACTCAACTGCTGACTATTTATACACTTCTGAATTCAGCCAAACTGAAGCGGCAAGAGGTGACAACACAGTCAACTATCTAAGAGGTTTCTATCCATTAAAATGATCCTTTCCCAACTCATGTCCCATCTTGTTCCACTGAAATGACAAACTGATAAGATATGCAGGGAAACTTTGGGTTTGTGACTCTCTTAAGAGGGCTATCAATGATTCATTGATATGTACATTAAATACAAAAAAGTATCAATAGATATCATTACAGAAATAACAGAAAACGAGCCTCTTTGGCTTTGTTAGGATAAGGGTTTTTCTTTCTTTTTAATGGTAAGCATCAGTAAGAAAATCCTGTATCCCGGTCAGAGGAACAACAAGAACAGGGGGCTGTTGAAGAAAAAGATACAAGGATCAACTCAAGGCTACCCTCCAGGAATTTGACATTCAACCGTCCAATTGTGAAAGATTTGCATGTGACCAGCCAACATGGAGAAGAATTTGCCATCATAGAATGAAGAAATTTGAGACCAAACATAAATCAATTGCAGAAGCCAAAAGAAAAAGATGCAAGCAGTGACAACAAGAAGGAATCAATAACCTGGACATCAGTGGGCAATTTCCATCCATTGTGTGTGGAAGAATATACCTCTCAAGGATTGGACTTCAAAGCCATCAAAGAAGGAAGACATTCTGGACTTCTTCTCAACAGATGATTTTGATCAGTAAGCATATCAACAGTGCTGTACTGCTCTAACAATTAAAATACATTCACTAGTGGAACTGATTCTTAAACATGTAGAATATAGCAAATAGGGAGTCTAGTAAGAATTACTTGAGAATTTTTTTTTTTTTTGTACATATCTCAAAGATTTTTCTTTTTTGCTCGTCTTCATATCTTTGTATATATGTAAAGTGATAAAAATAGACATTTTGTTTTAATCTTTTAGCCACTCAACTTTTGGAGGAAATGTTTTCATTTTGTAAACATTACCTCTGGGTTAAGGGGCAATGAAAAGCAGGAAAGAAAGGTGGCTACTGCTTTTGGTGGTATTCTTATATAATTGAACTGAGACCTCCAAGGAATAAAAGAGATAGGTAAATAAATAGTAAAAGAAATACAAAAAACATAGATGATATCTTGATAGAGCTCTGACGATTTTTCCCCCTTTGGATTATGATGATCCCCCTCAAGGGGATAATGGTGGGAGGATGGAGAAGTTGAACTAGGAGCTGATGTCTACACAAACAACATTCTTTGCCAAATCATTTCGGGGGGATTTTTTTTTACCTAATCTTAATTTTTTTCCCTTAGCAGTGCAAGGGAAAATGTATATTTACTATGCTTACTATTATGGATATGAGTCATTTAAAATTCTGACTGTATTGACAGTTTTTGAGAGGTTGAACACATTAAGTACAGAAGAAAAAATATTTTATTGGAAAAAGTAGAAAATACCTTTGAAAACAAATTATTGAACCTTCTTTTCTTCAGCGTTTGAAGTGTTTTTCTAACAAAGCAATCCTCTGAATACACTTCCTGCTTCATATCTCATGCTAATTCCCTCATTACAGTAACAAGTTGGACAGTGGTTATGAAATGACCTATGTTTATATGTCGGTCTGATTGCTTGTTTATCCACACACTATATCCATAAAGTTCTCGATGAATTTCAATGAAATTTTGTGGAAGCATAGGCCATGTGCCAAAAAATGATTAATTAAATTTTGGGGCTAATCGAAGAATTTTTTTCTTATTTGCATAACATTGCAAGATAGGACAATTTTTTGACCTCTGAGTTGTAATAATAGTTATGACAAAGTTGTTCAGTCTAAGGGAAATAATGTAGGGTTGAAATGAATCAAGGCTTAAAGGGATATCCCTGATTACAAGCTTTTGTCACAGCATAATCTGTGGTCTGTAATCTGATTGTTCAGTTTTTAATGACTACGGCACTGGCAGAGGTGCATTCTCTCAGAGTGTTTTCTAGTTTCAATTTTAATAACTTATTCCTTTTTTTTTAATGATCAATAATATTCGATATACAGTTTAAAAAAATATCTTACTCTACCTTTTAGAAAGGTTATTAATGCTACCAAAGTTTTAATATCACATGATATTATACAATATAGATTCCAGTTCAATTTAGTAACATTAAGTAACATCTTTGCAAAAGTTTGTATATTATAAGTCATTTCTTTTTAGCTTCAAATAAGATTAAGAATCATCAAGTTTCTTGCCTTTGTATTTTATATCAATCACTTTATTTCCATTTATAGTATTTGATGGTAATCAAGAAAGAACAATACATATCATTGCCTACAGGCTGTTACAAAAATGGATAGATAAGTACACTGTAACATGGAGATGTCCACTATCATTTCAAGTTTGTTCTTTTGTCCCCAAATTTTTAAGTCTGGAGACTTTTAGCATCTTGAAAAATTTAGTTTTGATGATTTCCTAATGACTGTCTTTTGTTTATTCTTGTTTGCATTGACTTATAATCATGGCGCAGTGATAGAAAATAAGATTTGAAATTGACTCAGAACCTTTGTGATGAACATTTCATCAATTCTTATTCAAATGTAAAGGAAATGCACTTTGTTTTTATCTTTCTTCCCTTATAGAAAGATGGTATGCAGTCTTTAAAAAATCAATAATTCTGTCTTTCAGATTGTGTACAAGATAAGAATGATACTTACAAATTTGTCCTTTAGATTTTCATAATTTAAAGCAGTATTATTCAGTTTCTGAAATCGAAAAATCAAGTAATTTATGACAGATTTGCTTAAAAAAATGTAAATGTAACTAACATGAATGCAAGGACTTATCCATTGTACAAATGAAGCTCTTTATAGAATAAATTATGAAAAAATCAAATTAATTATGGGTATGAATAATGGTATGGTAATAAATTTAGCATCTTATAAAACAGATCCTAGTCAGAATAAGAGCACTTGTTACAGAGCGATGGTTAATATGCTTGTCTTGCAAGCCATTGCGAGTGAGTTAATTCCTTACAATGTGCTCCATGAATATGGCTTTGAGACAAACTTTGCTTTGTCGGGCAAATATTAATCTATTCAGAACAGAGACCAAAATATTATCATAGCCACTTTGTGGCTGAAGTAGTTATGTATGTAAGAGATCAGTGTTCAAGCCAAGGTTGAAGCTAGGACCTACCCTCCAGGAATCTCCCAAACACAATGTATTTGGTTTATGCCATACTTAACTTTTGGTAGAGCGAGTTCAACCTTCAGGAACAATAAAATCCATCAGCCCTAAATAGATGAGTATACAACTAATGTATCTTCCTCATAGTCACCTATGAAGCTGAAACATAGAACTGAACCAAGAGACTGAATCGCCAACTGAAAACCATGCAACGAGCATATGAGAGAATCATGCTCAACACCACAAGGAGAGACCACAACAAAGCACAGTATATTAGAGGAAAAAAAGGAGTCCAAGACATCATAGAATCCAATAGAAAACTTGAATAGCATTGGGCTGGTCGTGTTGCAAGAACAGCAGACAACATGAATCCATAGGGATCAAATACAGAACTGAGGCCGCCAGAATATAAAATGGCGAGATGAACTGGATAGGTCCAGAAAATATTGGTTCCACGATGCCGACAATAGAGAGCTGTGGCAAATCCTGGGAAGGTCAATGTCCAACGATGGACGATAAAAACTTATGATGATGATGATGATGATGATGATGTGTAATAGCATCTCATAAAACAGATCTCAGTCATAATAAATGCACCCGTCACATGAAATGGTCAATATACTTTTCTTGCAAGCCACTGCAAGTGACTTAATTCTTTACTATGTGTTCCATGAGTGCATCTTGCAAAGAAACTAAAATGTCATCATAGCCACTTTGTGACTGAAATAGTTATGTATATAAGAGATCTGTGTTCAAGCCCCAGGTTAAAGCTAAGACTTACCCTCAAGGAATCTCCCTAACACACTACACTTGGTTTATGTTATACTAAGCTATGGTTAGTAAATGAAGAGATCAAAATGTTCCTTCTGAAACAGATTATCATTTATAATATTGTAAGTCATAAACAACAAAAATAAAAAGGCAAATACAAAAAAAAAAACTTTTGTATCTTGTCTTCCTTTCTTTCTATCTTCCTGTGTTTTTCTCTCTTTGTTTCCCCTTTATTTCCTCAGGGTTTAATTAATATTTTCTTAATTAGTACCGTCTTCAGCTAACCAACAATTTCCCATTCTCATTTCCTCATTGGTCTATCCGATCAATTTCCCTAAATAAATTAATCTTTGAAAGACATTTTTTTTTTTTTCATTCTTTGCACTTCCCCTCTCCCTTCCTATTACTAGTCCCCTATGCTTGTATTACCCAATGGCCAAGCAGTGGACCAAGTATGCCTGGAAAGTATCCAACCATTTAATATTAACCAAAGAATAGCCTACCCACATTACTCCCCTTCAAAGTACTCCCTTGAGACCTCAAACACTAATACCAATGCCCTTTCCACTTTTCAAAACAATCCGCAGTCATCTTTCTAGATTCCTCGATGCCGTCTCAATGCTGACTGAGTAACACCATCGAAGAATATTGTTTACGCATGTGCAGTAAGGTCCCCTATGATTTGTTGCTAAGTTACAACAAAATTAAGAAATGAGTTGATACTTTTAAGATAGAACTCGTATTTCAATTTCCACTAACAGACAGCTTAGATCTGTCACCAGCAACCTATGTAAGAACTAGAACATTCTATTTAGCATGTACAGGTAGAAGTTAATAGTCAAGCATTGAACGGTAGGATATGAGGCTTTGTTTCACTCCTCCCTGATGGCAGGGTTAATTAAACTGATTAATTGCAACTTGTCTAGAAGAAAAATTCTCATTTAATTATTGGAAAGTGACAAGATAAAGTATTAGTTTCAGATCCTATGGATAGATGGGCTTGTTATATTAACTGGAACTCAGTAAGGAGAAGGAAAATGCTTATTAGCAGTGGTAATGAGAAGTTTCTGGTGGAGCATTGATCTATAGGACTTGAGGTCTGTTTCAATTTCCCTATATCAAGTGATCCTGTACCTTATCTAAAAGAAGAAAGACTTTTTTTTATTTGTTAACCCTTGCAAATATGATTCCTAAATAAAACTGTATAATTATGAATCCTGTTGTTCAAGTAAGGTAGTTCACAGATGATGTCCTTTTTTCATGCTTAAGCAATTAAAAACCCTCAATTATGAGTAGCGTTAGACAGATCATTGGACAGATATCTATGTGGACTATATTTCAAGAAAAGAGGCAAACCTTTTTTTTTCTCCACATTTTGTTTCTTTTAATATTCACTTGACAAGAACTGAAGAATGGATCAGCTGAAACGTTGTGTTGATGAAATTAAAGATGGGAGGAAGAGATTGAATAATCCTAACAAAAGATGGAACGTTAATGACTCATCTCAAAGTTTGACTAAAAAAATAATATTTTATCTATGCATATTAATTCCGATACACCAACATAATTTTAGATTTCTTCCAGTTTTAGGAAATTTGCTCAGCTCAGTTTGGGTCCAATTGATACAATTAAAAAGGAAAGAAAAAACTTGTAGAAACCAATGTTTGATTAGATGGTGTTTCTTTGAATGAAGTTGTTATTTCCAGTAAATGAACCCAAAAGCGATGCATTAATGACTTGAAAAATATAAAGAATAGAATAAACAAATAAGCTTAAAGCTTGAAGCATTTATAGAAACAGGCCATGAAGCATTAGCAATAAATTAAAAATCATATGTTATTTCATCTATGTCTCTTTCTGTTTATATTTATCACATATTGCTAAATAGCAGCGGTGAAATAATATCCTTATGGTCTAAAGTTGCTTGGTGTACCGTTTCTTATAGACTGATGATAGGATCCCAGTAGAGTGAATAACAATGATCTGGGTTCAGATTCTGAAGGAAGCAGTGAATGATAATTTTCACTTAGAACTAATATCCTTGGGAATAGTATAAATCTACTCCTTCCTGCACTCTGAACCATTACCAGATATCTTGACAAAATGTCTTATCATGGCATTCCACAATGACTAATGTTGGAGAGAGTGAATGAAGATTTGAACAAACTACTTTACCCATCCAAGCAGTTGCAGCAAAAGGCTGTTGACCCCATAGTTAGGTTTGGCAGAACCCAATAATAAGATAAAAATGCTCGAGATTGCAAAATACGACCAATTTTCAGAATTAATCCATGAACTTTGGCTTTACTGGTATTTATCACATGCTACTAATACTGTATGTGACAAATGTGCTAGAAAAAGCAAAAGGAGTAAGTTGAATTGTTTAATAAGAGGGTAGAAAGAAGAAAGAGCTAATGGATGCTACAGATACTATAAGACAGACACGGCACTTATTATACGTATGATTTCCTAACCTACATCCTCTTGCAATGGGAACAAATTATTTTTTCTTCAAAAGTGATAATTACTTAAGAGATGAATACAGGCTTCCTTTGTTATATGGTTCATTATAGAGCAGTTCATGATATAACACGGATGGATGGTGGACCCTAACAAATTAATCTAGCTCTGAAATAGTTTGAAAAATAGCTAAATTGGCAACTTGTTATCACAGCTTGGTTCAAATGTGGTTGGCTCTCTTGAACCCCAACATGTGTTTCAACAGGAGATGCCAGTACAATTTTCAACAATTTCCTTGTTTATTTCCTACGGATAGTGTTGTAATTGAACTGTCTTGATAATGACCAATGATTGCCAGAAGATCTTGAACCACCAACTTTGGAATGTTTTAAAAAGCTTTGATGACGTTGATAAAAGATTTGTATGCAAACAATGATTTTCTTTTTTTAAGATTGAATAGACAGAGTTTAAATGAAGGATTGCTGCTGGTTATACTCTTTATATATGTATAAAAGAGGACAATAATAAAATAAACAACAAGAGTGTGTATATGTATTAATGAATTTAGTAGATCTCCGTTGAAAAAAAGGCTAAGTACCATCAATGAGGCATTTATAAAATTAGTAAAGATTTTTCAATGGTTCATTACAGATTGTACGTTCTGTTTCACTTGAAAAAGATTTTCAAATAGAAATTCCATTTGAAAATCTTTTTCACCACTCATTTTATATATATATACATAAATATATATATATATATATATATATATATATATCGGGAAAATCTGCATCTGCATGAGCCCTGCCATTTATGGTCCTACTGCTATGGCAATCTCTCCTAACGATATTCGTCCATGAAGCCGAGCCATTCATGTATGAATGTAAATCAAGTGCACCATCAGATGTTCTATATGATGTAAAGAGTTGTTTCCCCAAAAGATCATTTTGGTTATTCAATATTTCTGAGAAATATATCTTTAGAAATCAGGTGAACAAAGACACCTCAATGCTTTAATGTATTGTTTTCATCAAATTAGCCTCATCTGCTGTTTGTTTGTTACTTGAGTGAAAAGGTCCAGTTCCTGGCAAATCAAATACAAACATCTTGTTTGGCTATGTGTTAATAAGCTATGATAGATAGATATGAACAGACTGAGATAGATAGATAGATAGATAGATGTGTTGACCACCAGCATATGTCGGCTGTTACACATATACAAAGACTATATAAACATAGACACTTCTAACAGAATTTGATAGATGATTTATAATTTTCTTAATAAACTGAGCCATGTCATTTCTCCCCACTGTCTGGTCTGTCTTGTACTTGAAAATATCTCAAGAGCCACTCAATATGCCATTGGTAAATATAGGTAAACCACTGACTTTTCCAGCAACTGATGGTCTGATACCTCTATTTATTTGGATGGAATTAAAAGGTCAAAGCATATGAAACAATTTTACCTCAAAGATATGTTCAAGATAACCAAGAACAATGAGTTTCAAAGCTGTAGTCCAGCATCTACAAATCCTTCAACTTCAAGTGACCAGGATGCTACCTCTTACACACCTCAAGTCTATGATGAAAATGTCAACTGGGAAACAACCAGTAATCCAGACAGTCTTCTTCTCCCAGACCTTTCTGATTAATTTTATTGAGCAAGAAAATCATTCAGTTGGTCATCTTGGGAGTGGAAGTACTTCAAAGTTCTTTGTAAATACAGTACAGTATTTGTTTAATTGATATACCTATATATATGTCTTTTATATTAATGAACTATATTACTCATATTAATGTATTGCTTTTGACCATCTAATTCATATTTGATATTTACACAAACCAACTTTTTCACCACCCTGATGCTTCAAAGAGATGAGATGTGCTCTATCAGTGGGTCAGAGGTGTATTAGAGAATCATTATTACCTAACCTCTGATGGTCCGGCAAGATTGATGATCTGGCACAATTCTGGAATTAAGCATGTCAGAAAATTGGTGGTCTACCTGTAAAGTGTCATGTGATAGCATTTGAGGGATTATTTCTTTTTTTTTCTTTTAGGTGAGGAAAACAGTAACCAACATGAACAAAGTAAATATATTCCAGGTGTTTAACAAAGTGGAAAGGATTAAACAGAAAAAAAAATAAGAGATGAAAAACCAAACTAAATTTGATTTATCAATCTGCAGAAAGGCTTTCCCTGATGGGTTGAGCAATGGTGCATGGCATGAAATAAATAACTTAAATATTGTTGCTTCCACGCACAAGAGAAAAGGGAGAAAATGCAACACGGAAATTAAGGCTGCAGAGGATATGAGAAAAAAAAAAGAAGAAACCTAAGTATAAAAGATGGCATTGTGTAGCTAAAAATAATGATAGCCATTTGAATCAGTCCAATAGCTTTTTAATAATAACATCTACTATATAAACAAGTCTATCTCTCTATCTATAAAAGGTATTTATTAATAAGAATCATTAATTCATATATTAATATAAGAGGGTGCATGTTCCTCAATATCCTTACTCTATTTCTGTTTAAATTATTACCTACCATAGAAACAAGTTTATACCTATCTATCTACCTGTCAGTAAGTGCTATCGCCTACATACACTGGTATGTATGTATCAGGTTGATGCAAAAGTTTCTATTTTGACCTTTTATTCATATAAATTCATAGCATCATTGTTCAGTCATAAAAGTATTTTCTATGGTCTAAAGCCAGCTTTCAGATAAATTGTGTATTCCTCTATAAAAGGACAAATCCAGTTTTGATTTAATTAATTCTTAGGGGAATTTTTTGATACCTTGAACTTGTTAGAACTGATGAATACACAAAGAGTGTTGTAGCGAGCAAAACAAGTGATCATCTGAAGCTGAAATTTTTAAGCACTCGCAAACCTTGGAATGATGGTATGTAAGTCTTAATCATTGTGGGTCAGGGAAGTTGGAGGCATAAGAGATAGAGGCACAAAGTGAGATGGGGAGTTTGCACACTATTTCTTTGAGAGAAGCTGAACATAATTTTTACTTTTCATCATTTTTCATGAAGGTTGAAAAGTGATGTACAGTGAACTTTTAAGAAGTGAGGAATACTTATAACTAGAAAGATCTGGTAGGGAGTAATTCAGACAAGATCTGATTAAGTATAGTACAAATGTCATGCATAAATATCAATACATTCTACTAAATATTATAAAGAAAAAAACTGACTGAAGAATCTGCTAAATCCAATAAAAAATATTCAATCAACAAACAGGGTGTGTCCTTACCTATGTTAAAGTTGTAAAGTTTATTCAAATTATAAATTATAAAATTCTGAGGATGATGTGAAAAAACATCGATACAGAATAGAAACTCTTACATGACTAATACCATTAGGTAGCATACTGTGTAGGGGGTGATCTGTTCAAGAAATGAAAAAAGGGGTGATCAATTAATAAGATACTTCACTTGCCTTTTGTTTGATCACTAAAAAGTCTGAATTTTCAAAAATTATGGATGCTGCCAGACATAAGCTAAGGGATCAATTTGGCATACATTTACATTGTAAATTGAACCCCCACTAAAAACTTACAATCAGCAGAAATTTTCAAAAAATTGAAAAATTTTCTCTTAGATATACGAAGGAGTAAATGTTTGAAAATTCAGCCCTCTAGCTCCATTAGTGCTGCTTGTATGTTTGACAGATACACAGGGTAAGACTGAACGATCGGCCAATTAGGCAATGCCCAAAGACCCAAAGCACCAAGAGGCCCAAATACCAAAAATCTCATTTTTTAAGTGGTCTCAAATGAATCTACATGATATCTAATGTGACAAGGAGCCTCAGAAACAAGTGTCTGATTAAATAGTATACATCTGTATGGAATGGATGGTAAGTTAGAATTGGTTAAAGGGCCAATAACCCTTTTTTCCCAAGGGGCCCAGATCACTATCAGTCTGCCCCTGCACATACATACATACATACATACATACATACATACATAGCTAGCCAGGCAGAATCATCAAAAAGCTGAAGAAACCTATGCAGATAGTTTTAATACACAGCTTCAAATATTTACAAAACATACCTAATCCCTATGTCTTAATTGAGTAAAGATTATCTACTAACATGTTTTTCAAATCTTGAGTTTGTCAAATGTTCAAGATTTTATTACATGATATTAATACTCTTGTAGCCCAAATGATCATTCTTCTGCTAGAATATGGTTATCAGCTCAGGTAAATATCAAACGAAGGAAATATGTTTTATAATCAAATGTTAATCATATCTCCAAGTACTTCTGGAAATGAGAAGAAAATATCAAATCAAAAAACTATGTAGAGAGCCAAGGAATTCAACCCTGTGTGTTCAATGCATATATTAAGGCCCAGCATAGAATTAATTACACCATAAACCCTGGGAAATCGTTAAGAAACAATCAGCTGCTCCTACTACATCTATCAGTTTGCAGATACAAACAAATATCAAGCTCATCCTTGCAAAGGGGCACCGCCTCAACCTGGTGTATGTATAAAGATCTAATGAAAAGAGATGTCTGGAATTTGTGTGGTATTTGCGTGGTTTCTCTAATATTTCTCAGCCAATCTGAACAAAACTCAATGTTATCTTGAAGTAGTTGTGTAATTTTTCAATATGATGATGATGAGGGGTGAAATGTTGCCGGAGCTCACTGGAGCGTACTCCAGTATTTCTGTAAAAAAATGCAAATAATAAATAAATGGATAAGATGAAATTCATTTCCAAACCTCCTTAATGATTGCTATCCTTCTTTGTTAATATTTGTTCTATTCATATATTTGTTCTATTCACACATATATATATATATATATATATATATATATATATATATATATATATATATATATATATATATATATATATATATGTGCACACACAGATGGGGGATATAGGGAATGGCAGATACTTTATCAGCTCCGACACCTGAAAAGTTAGCACAGCATCCATGATGATGATGACGATGATGACTAAGAAATAAATATAGTAATAATTACAGTAACAAAAAGAATTCAAAACTTATGTTTACAATTTAAACACAAAGACAAACTTTTCAAGTATGGGTTTCCACGATTATCTTAAAGTGAAACATTCCCATAAAAACCTTTTGTAAGTTGAAATGGTTTTAAGCAAAAAAGCAACTACCATCAATTCAAATGGGAAAAAATCTTTGAGTGTTCCCACATTAAAAAAAAATCGGTGATGGTATGTCAAGCAGAGTCTTTGGAGGTTAGGGTGGTAGGAGGTACAGGAGACCCAGATGTAAAAGAAAAAGGAAGAGAGTGCATGCTGCCTCTATAACAGCTTGCTGCAGAACAAATGCCGAATGCTATTAATGTTTTCAGCATTTTTTGGTAAAAGCAAAAATGTTGAGTAAAGCAAACTTTCAAAAAGCTGCGAGCACATGAATTCAGAATGGATGAATAACTCTTCAAAATGTGGTTAGTTGAAATGGTAAATCAGATGAATTTTTAAAAAACCATAAGTTATCTCCCTTCTGTCTGCATCAACTCCGTTTCTTGTAAATCTATATACCTAGAGTTTTTGAGCCATGTGTTCACTCTTTCATGTTTTTCTAAAAATTCAGGTTAGAAATGAAAAGAATTGTGTTTTTGAAAGCTAATAACAGCAAATTATAATCATTATTATATGATTTATGTATCAGAATGTATCACAATCTTGGCCAAGTAGGTACTCCAGTAGAAGTAAATATAGAAATACTTTTTAGATAAACAATGATAATAAAAACAGATCTTTCTTTGTTAATGCATCATTAATCATTCTATAAAAATACTATACTAAAATGGTTTAAACATAATTTCAAATATGCTGTATCAATGATAAAAAAATATGATTTTTAAATTTCATTATAATTGTGAATTTTTGAAATCATTTAAAATGATGTGAAAACAAAGTTTGATAAATTTTAATTATTATGTTAAAAAACATTTTACAAGAACTTCAAGTTAAACAAAGAGGGTTTATCATACCGAACTTGAATTTTTTTTTCCAAAGTAACAGTTTTAATGAGAAAAATCTTCCTGAAAAAATGAAATTGATTAGGGTGGTGAGAAAAAAGTCACAACTGTTTTTTGAAATATTATTTAAAACTAGATTATAAATAAATTTTCATACATATAATAAAAGATGTGTCTGTCATGCTAATCATATCAGTATCAGCAATCAGCCCATCTCCCTTCCTACCCTCTTATCGAACCACCTAACTTTCTTTTCTCCCCTTTCCTTACCAACTCATATTAGATTACCTCTGATTTAAAGAATCCCAAATCTTTTTTAGAAATTGAAATCTAATTTGCTATGTATCATTTTTGACCGACTTTACAGGGGAGGGGAGCTGATCAAATGTATGTTCTGAAAGGGGGCAGTAGTTCAACAAAGTTTAAAAAAACAGTAACTTTCTACTTGTTTCTAAATTTCTCACTTGCTTAGATAGACTGAGCTGAAGTTAATAATCATAATCAGGAGCGGGGGTAAAAATTTGAACTCTGATCTGAAACCTATTATTCACTCTAGTTAAGATTGGAAAAAATCAAGTTCAGTAGATGCACTTGCAAAATCTTACCTTAGAATCATTTGCTTAACATTTGCTAACAGTCATTTTTTTCAATTAGGAAGCAAACACACAAGATTGTACATACAAATGAGAATGTGTGTGGAAAATGTATCATGGTCAAAATATAATGAACTGGGAAAACAGCCATTAGTATTATGTAAAAGAAACAAAAAATTTTGCTCTTTGAAAAAATATTGTGTAATAACAAAATTTATTCTTTACCAAAATAAAATTATTCAAGCACGTGGCATTTTTGATGAAACTTTGATAAAAATATAAAGTTAATGCTCATCATAATGATGATAACAAGATGGTTTCAATTCAATAATGATAATAAAACATTAAATAAGAGCACAGTGTATTTTTTAGAAAACTATATATAAAATGAACAGTGCGACCCTTTTCAGTATTTCATTATTTCTGTGCATAACTTCAGCAAGGGGGCACAAATTCTGCACTTTGATTCTCTGATCCAAGGCAGAAATCCAAATTCTTATCTAGTATATTATTTTACAATGGTCGATTTTCTGTTGAACTACTTTTTGGGGGGGACTTTACCCAGTACCTAAAAGAGTCTGAGTAGGTCCTGAATAGACTGTATATGTGTGCATATTCATACAATTTCTCTTTTTGAAAAAATAAGTTTTTCTTTTAAATTATGGGATCTGTTTTCTCTCTCACCCTGATAGTAATGATCTGATTTCCATCTTTTTCTATATAATATCTAAAGTCTGATTCACCCAACCAAATTTAGCATGCACGTTCAATGAACCTAAGAGAAGGTTTTGAAGTAAAATATATCCAACATCACAAGGCCAACTAGTGAAAATGATTCAATCATTTTTGACATGTATTATGCCAATAAATGAATAAAGACAATATAAGCATAGTCAGATTTTTTAATATAAAATGGACATGATAAAATGTCTCCTTTTCAGAACATGATAATATTACCAAAACAAACATAAACTGGGTGTTTACATTAGCCTCAGTGTTTACTTGAGATCAAACAATGCCGAGAAGGCAACTTCCACATAAATAGAGAACTCTCAGTAATCACTATGGTAAAGACAACAATTTTCAATTTGTTACTAATTTCAAAAATATTTTTGACTCCTGCTTTTTAATTTCGTTCCTGCTGCATTGAAATTCAAAGAACTAAAATGTTAGAAGCTGGCTTTTAAATTATTTGGCCAGAAAACGAGAAGAGGAAATTAATCTAAATTAAAATGTCAGTTCTTTCGTAATTGCACAGGCAGAAAAGTCGAATGAGGCAGGAGAACTGGATGAGAGTGGGGAGAGATAGAGTTTGGATATCTATGGGCTGGGTCCGTAGTTTTGCAGACACAAGATATTAACAGTGATTGCTAAGAGTGACTTGAGAACTGACCTACTCAGAATATTCTGAATTTTTATTTTTTTTAGATTTTTTTTGATCTGAACTTATTTCTTATTTTGTAAAAGAAAGAAGGAAAGAAGAAAGAAAGATATAGGAAGGAAAAAGGAAGAAAGAAAGAAAGAGATAAGTATTGTGAAATGTAAAATTACTGAGAGGGATCAAGTAAAAGGGAAAAATGCTGATAAAGAGAAGTAAGATTAAATAGAGAAAAATTGTTCAAAATGATGGGAAACCAAAAATAAATGAAAGAAAAAAAGAAAAGATTTATAAGAGTTTTAAAGATAGAGAGAAAGGCAAATCAATATTTCAAAAAAAAAAAATGAGAAAAAATTGGGAAAGTTTCTGCAAGATGAAATTACCATTAAAAAAAAAAGGAAAAGATAAAGAAAGGAAAAAGATGAAAAAGAAAAAGAAGAAAAAAATGAGAAAAAAGAAAAGTTGCTAGAAAGAAAAGATAAATAAGGGATGAAAAAGAAAAAGGAACAAAAGAAATAAATAAATGAGCAAAAGAAAAGACAAAGAAAATAATAGGAAACTTGGTGTAGAGAAGACAGAAGAAGGAGTAAAAAAAATACCAAAAATTGGAAGGAAAGAGAAAATTGTAACAATTTAAACAAAAAACGCCTAATCATTTATGTCCCACAATTATATTTCAACAAAAAATGAAGAAGAAATGGGAAAGGGAAAATTGGAAACTCAAAGAAATATGAAGAAGGAAGTACACAGAAATAAACAAATGAAAAAGGAAACAAACAAATAATGATTGAAAAAAAGAAGGGAAGAGGGGTAAATGCATAAAAATTGAAAAAGAAAGAGAAAGATAAAAAATGAAACCGAAGTGGAAGAAGAAAGATGAAAAGGAAGTTGAGAAAAGATGAATACCATGAAGAAAAAAAGGTTAAAAAGAAGAAGAATTGAAACTTTATGAATAGAAAGAAAAAATGAAAGAGATGTAAACAAAGAAGAAGAAAAGATCGAATGAGGAGTGAACAAAGAAAAAACTGTGAGTCTGAAAATGTATGATCAAGAAAGATGAATAGACAGAAAAATGAAAGGATGATAAATCATAATAAAGAAAAAGTAAGAGGAATAATACATGAGGCAGAAAACAAGAAATATTTGTTGGAAATGATGAAAAAAAATGGAAGAGACAGAACAAAGGAAAAGAGAGTGAAAAAAAACAAGGACTTAAAAACAAGAAGAAATAAGAGAATATAAAAAAAATGAAAAAAAGAACAGACATGGAGGAAAAAAATATGTTTTATAATCGAAAAAAATGTAAATGATGTGATCCCACAAATTAAAACAAAATTGTCCCCACCAAAAATTGATAATAATGATAATATAATAAAATACAATCCCTTCCAAAAGACACAAAAAATAGTTGCAGTGCTAAAGAGACAATTGGAGAAAATAAAGAAAAATAAAAATTATGACAAGACGTGCTTAGCCTCCACCCTTCCAATTCTTTAACCTTCTTAACATCACGTCTTTTTCCGCTCTGCTAGTTCTCTCACTCTAACGTCACTAATCAGTGGGCCGTCCTCACAAGCCCCCATCACAGTAAAACCTGCACAATAATTCCCAGTCACACTGCTGTTATCTCCCTCTATTCGTTCTCGGCAAACAAGTTCAGTGGAAGGGCCATTGCTTTCAAGTTAGGAAAGAAGAAGGGGCGGGAGAAAGATGGCTGTGAATAAGGGAGTGAACTCTGGTAGTCTTGGCTCTGTACTTTCCTTAGCTTCATGGTCGTGTGACAGAACCGGAGACCTATTAGTCACAAGAAGGCAAGAAAAGTGAAGAGAAACTCTCCATTAGTGAAAATCTCTTTTAACAGTCTACTACATCTTTTAGGTTCAATGAACAATTTGTATCGGACGGGTGAATCTGATGTTCTTGCACATAGAGAAAAGTGATAGAACTATATGGTTATTCACTCATGCACATTTAAAACTATCAAGACCCACTTTTTAAAAAAGCAATAACAATTATTATTTATACTAGTCCATGTTCCTACTGATACTATGTGTACAACACATGATAGGAAGAGAGAGGGGAGAAAAAGTTGGGTAGTTTTATCAGAAGATAGAAGAGATTTTTAGATAGTGTTATAAGGGGGAGGAATGGAAAGGGTCTGATGGAAATTACTGATACTAAGAGTGTAATTGAAATAGCTTTCCATTCACATTTAAAACTATCAAGATCTCCTTTTTTTAAAAGTAACAACAATTGATTATGCTAGTTCATGACAGTTATCATGAGTGTACAAGAACAGGTTCAGCCAATGGCTGCTACTGATACTATATGTATGAGAGAGTAAAAACGGAAAGGGGAGAAAAAGTTAGGTAGTTTATTGTGAGTAGAATAGGGAGAAAAGAAAGGTAGTTCAATGATAGGAGGAAGGGAGAGAGTATTATGGCTGCTACTGATACTATGTGTGACTGGAACAGCTAATTATACCATTGCTCCTGATGATGATGATGATGATGATGATGATGATGATGATGATGATGATGATGATGATGATGATGATGATGATGATGATGATGATGATGATGATGATGATGATGATGATGATGATGATGATGATGATGATGATGATGATGATGATGATGATGATGATGATGATGATGATGATGATGATGATGATGATGATGATGATGATGATGATGATGATGATGATGATGATGATGATGATGATGATGATGATGATGATGATGATGATGATGATGATGATGATGATGATGGTCTTTTTGTACAAAAACTAAATGTTGATTGTTAAATAATCACAACAAATACAAATTAATTCATTCAAGATCTTCACAAAGGAAGGATTTTGTACAAAATATTTGAAGATAAAAATAGATATAACTTAGAAATGATTTTATTCAATACAAGTTATTAATAGTAAATATTTGAATTTGTCTGCGATGATTATTTCAGAAAAAGAACTATAAATATATATATATGTACAGGTCTGGCTAGTCACTACATAGAAACCGTCATATGACCATATGCCTTTTAGCAGCATGCTGTGTTAGGGTTGATCAATTAAACAATTGGAAAAAGGGATGATCAATGAATAAATTACAAAGTTCATAAAGGTCAGAACTGGTTGGGCGCTGATCATTAAAAAAGTCATAATTTTTAAAAAAAACAGATGCGAACATTGCCATACACAAAATAAGGTACAAATATAGCATAAAATTACATTGTAAATTGACTCCCCACAAATGAAAACATACACTAGAATTTAAAAAAAAACAGAAAAAAGATTTTACTAGACAAAATAGGGAGTAGATTTTACAATTTGTTGCCCTTTAGCTCCAAAAGCACAGCCTGAAAGCCGTGATACATTTAGTTGAAATATGTGCTCATATTTCTGTTCCATGTTTACTGATATTAGCATGTACCTATCCAAACTCAGCCTTACCATGTACATACCTTGTTCCCAAAACATGAAAATACAACAGTCACTCACGAACACCATCTCCCTCTCTTTTGAACCTTTTCCTGACAAGAAATTCTCGAAAGAGTTGTTTAGGCAAAAATCTATAAACTTTGAGCATATAACTACAGGAATATAGATACAGGTAATCCCTAATATGATATGGTTTGTTATTACAATGATATAAGGTAAGCTGGTAGTCGACCCCGACATTTTTGCATATTTCCTCACCTACTTGTCCAAAGATCCAGTGAATAAAAAGCTAATTTCTCTTTAGCTCTGTCTTTTAAGCTCATTTGATGACAGAGATAACACATCACCACTTCCTAAATCAAACTGTAAAAATGAAATGAATTAGACAAAAACATTTAATCAGTCAATTAACAAAACTTTTTTCATAAATTATTAATTTGTATTTTTCCCCACTCAAACTCAGCCACACATTTACTGGATATCTGAAGGTGCAGGGGCCAAGTGTCCAAAGTGTCAAGTCATTTATGTAAATGAATATGTTAATATTCTTTTTTTTAATAGCTAGATTTGGATTTTATTAGATAGGCAATGTTTGCCATATCCATCAAGTTGTTATCGCAGCCCAGTTATAACACAGATGATTATCTTGGATCACAACACCCACATTATGACTGGAAACACCTGTATTTATTATGAGGAATATTTTTCATAAACTTATAAGATTAAATTCATCAACTTGCATAGATCTTGCCAGTTGAAATATTTTAGTTCAGTCTGGACAAAGTATGAGAAATGTAAAGCTCTATGTTTTTTAAAAACTGTCAACTAAAATTATCATAAAGAAACTGTTTATATAGATTTCTTTAGTTTTTGAGCTGATCTGGCTAGCTGGCTGGCTATGTATATATATATCATTGTATACAGATTGCACCAACAAAGCTGAAGGGCTGAAAATTCAATCATTTACTCCTTATTATGTCTACCACAAAAACAATTTTTTTGTTTTTTGAAGATTCCTCTCCTAAATAGGTTTTTAGAGTCGGGATTCAATCTGTAATGCAAGTTCATGCTAAATTGGTCCTTTAGTTTGTGTCGAGCATCGTTCACACCTGACTTTTGAAAATTCACTCATTTAGTGATCATTGCTCAACAAAAAGTGAGAGAATTTATTGATCATGCCTTTTTCCAATTTTTTAAGTGATCACCCTCCACATGGCATACTGCCCGAAAGCATTGGTTACTCGATGGTTTCTTTTGAGTGACTAACCAGTAAGTGATCAGTAAGATTTAATGCATTGATGAAGTATTGATTATTTATTTGCATGCTGCCCCGAATTAGTTAATCTATGTACATGTGCATGTATAGTGTAATCTATTAGAACATACACATGTATCTATTGTATATATAGGTATTAATGCATTCCTCAATGTATACACATGAGAGTATATATATGAAGTGCTACCTAAACGTTAGGGGAATTTGGACAAACTGATCAATCTGTTCATCTATCATCTCACCAAGTGTTTCCCATGTCTCACTGGACATCTCACACATCATACTTATGTATCTATTCATACAATGAACAATGTGATTTTTTCTACTTTTTTGGTTTTGTGTTCATATCTTCTGCTACCTTTGATTCAAGGCAGACAGCCATGGAGCCACACTTTGATCCATGGCAGAACAAACAAATACTCTGATCTGAGGCCGAAGAACCGATCCATAGATAAATAATCCTGTCATTTTTGACGAGTACCGTGCTAGTATATTGATATTTTAATGAAAGCATTTATCAGAGGAGATGCATACAAGTATATCATCCATGAGTGTGCAGATGGTTACATTGTATGCATGCCTGTATGTGTGTGCATATTTACACACACGCACAGTTGGAGCTGTCCACGCTTGATGTAGCACACTAATACAGCGAAATGTTTCTGATTTTCTTAAGTCCCTAGATGCACTCAAAGTTAGGTGCACTAATGCTCCCAAAGTGAAGGCACCCACACTTCCCCAGAGTCCTAAAATTTTTCCACCGAACCGTGGTACTCAGCCTGATTCACCATTAGTCCAGTACCAATTTCTGTGATTGCCCATTTCTGATCCAACAAGGGCAACTGCTTAAAGACTCCTCACCAACCCCCACTTCTGAATAATTCTGTGCTGAGCTGACATTAAGGCAATATTAATTACTGTCTTGGAGAATGGTGGCACTTAAGACCAGGACCGTGCACTAATCAACCATGGGGCAGTGAGCAAAATATGCCACTTTAATAATCCAATAGCCTAGGCATGGTCAAAAGCAATTTCCAGGAACGTGGTCAAATGAAGACATCACTGATTGGTCTGCTATGACAGAGACACAAAATTTAAGCAGTTGTGATCAAGTATTGGATGTGTTTACAGGTTTTTCTTTCCTCGTCTCACGCTGAGGAAGGTCTTATCAGTGTTTAAGCTCTGGGGTGTCACCTTTACTTTGTCACCCCTCATGCCCGAAAAAACCAAAAAAAAATAGGAGCAAGAGGCAAGTTATCTACCTTTTCCTTATTTGCTATGAGATGTGCTCGGTACTTTGTGAAGATGAAAAAGAGATTGCTATCTTTTATCTTAAACGAGAGGCTGAGATGCCATTTGGACTCATAGGTGTGCATTTTAGCATGTGAGTGTGAGTGTTTATTTTCCATGAATGTGTATGTAAGTATTCTTAGATATTTGTGACAGTGGAATTGTACATATATGTGTACATATCTTATACATGCCTGAAAAGGATTGATCTTTGTGTCAGATGAGTGCAGGATTGTGTGTATACAGGGAGGTATATCTAAATATGTACACATAAGTATATGCATAAATGTTGATAAATGATATATACACATACAAACAGATACAAACATACATGTATAAGCACGCACAAATACAAACACACACATATGTATATATATATATATATATATATATATATATATACATATATATATATATATATATATATATATATATATATATATATATATCCTCTGTATGTATGAGTACGCATTTGTATGTATATGTGTGTTTACTAGGGAACTTCTGTTTATACGGATGTGCATATTGGTGTATCCTGTATTAATTTAGGTCTGGAAATGTTTACATCATTATGCAATACTAACTTAGAAATGTATACATATCAATACGCATACATAAATATACCTATATATATATCCCTTCTACAATCATATATACATATATAATATATAAATATATATAAATATATATATATATATATATATATATATGTATATACATATATATATATATATATATATATATATATATATATATATATATATATATATATGTACATATATATATATATATTATTTGTATGATATCCTTCGCTCTAGTCCTCCCTCTGATCTATGTTGTTTTTTTCTATCTCTTGGAGTTATCCCTCCCGTTGCTCTATGCTATTCTAAATTGGTTTTCAGTTCATTTTCATAATTTCCTTGCTTTGCACCCATAAGTCATAGATGGTATTATGCATTCATTGTATACTTCATACTTTTAGCAAGTTGTTTTTCAGTATATCTCTATCCAAACCTAATGATTTCCAGACAGTTATAATATGTTGTTTTATTTTGCTTTCATGGTTTTTCTCTAACCTTATCACCTGTCCCAAGTAGATGTAAAACATCACCCTCTATTCTTACAGTCTTTATGAAGATTTTTATCATTGAACATTACTTCTGTCTTTGTTCTGTTCATCTTCAAGCTTACTTTTTTTTACTTTTTCTATTTAGATAAGTTAACATGTTTTAAAATTCTTCGGATGCTTCTGATATCATGGAAATATCATCAGCAAATTTCAAGTGGTTGAAATATTCTCTGTCTATGTTTATTCCCATTTCCTCCCCGTCAGTTTTCTGGAAGATGCTTTCAAGGCTTGCCGTAAATAGTTTAGGTTATTTTGCATCTCGTTGTTTTACTCCTTTTCCAATCTTTATATCTTGCATGCATCTTTATTTAGTCTAATTGTTACAGAGCTGTTTTTGTATATGTTCTGAAAGATTTGTATGTAATTCCTGTTAACATCTTGGTCTCTCTTTGAGTTGAAAACCGTTGAATGTTCAAGGTCAAACAAAGTGTTTTTTGTATTCTAACAACTTTTCAAATTGCTGATTTATTGCTAGTAGTTGGTCTATTGTTGAGCAGCTACTTCTGAAGCCTGCCTGTTTATGTAGTTGATTTTCATTGGGAATGCCTGTTAGTCTCCAGGTCAGAATTTTTTGAAGTTGGGCATATAAACCTGGATTACCGTCAGTGTGTATCTTTTGCTTAGTCTGACAACTATTCAAGCTCTTCTGTCTGATGTGCTGTCAAAACTTATAATGTTGACCGCAATGTAGTTATTGACTTGAAATCTGCTGCCACTGAATGCCTGTTATAATTGAATAGTACATATATATATATATATATATATATATATATATATATATATATATATATATGTATGTATATATGTATATGTATATATATGCCATAAGTATATTGGTATCATAAGTAACTATTTTTTAGTATAAAAACACACACAAACACACATACACTCCCACATACACAAACACGCATATATACATACATTTATAAATAATCCTATCTATTTTGATGGTACTATGCTAGTGAATATATATATGGATATATATAGATGTTATAATCATCTAAACAAAGGAGATACATCCCCAAATTATACAACTGAAGATTAAGTTGAATTTATTATTTCTGTTGAGTTTCTTTATAAGAGCTTCTCTTAATGTAGTTGGAGCATCTTAAAATTATTCCACCAAGTTGAAAGCAAAATAATCATTTTGGGCACATTTATTTTCAGACATTGCAATGTCAATTTCTTATCACTCAAATTTCACTTATATTGATAATTTTCTCATCTTAGGATTTAAGAATCTGTCTCTCGCCTGCATTTTTTTCAAAATTTTTTTATAGATTTCAAACATCAGAAATATGTCTCGCTCAAGAAATCAAATTAATCACTTACCAACGTCAATCTACGTATCTTACAATAAGCAATGTGTCCGTCAAACAGTCACATTTTGGAAATAAACGATTCTGTCAAGGGAGATAACTATTGAATTGTAAGAGAGGGTAGTCTTCTTTACTTATTTAATTATTAGCAAAGGGGTTGAAAAATCCAAGTTTATTCCGTTCATATCAGATTGAAGTCATTTTCTTGATTTAAGAGGCCTTTATTCTATTTATTTTAAAATTTATTAACAGAATGAGAAGGATTCATAGACATCATCATGAGAAAGAGAGAGAGAAGAAATTAACAAGAACTGTCGCTCACAAAGAAATAATTGGTTATTATGCATGTAAGTGTATGACATAATACATATAAATATTGATTAAAGACAATAATCATTTGATATAAGATGATATCATTCAAGTGTTTTGGGGTTAGGGTGGAACTTTCCTTGAATTACCCTCTGGAGAATACATCAGTTTTGGTGATTTTTCACCTATTATTACGTAAATTTTACTTATACTTATACACTAAATGATAACCATCAGCAGTGTGACTGGTCTAGTAATTTAGTAAGTATATCTGATACAGATGCTGATAACCAAATTTCAATAAAAAAAAAGAAAATGGAATCATTTATTATAAACAGGTCTGGTTAGTCACTTATTAAAAACTGTCAAATGTCCAAACTGTCATGTTTGGGGTGATCAATCAAAAAATCGGGAAAAAGATGAATTAGTTTCTTTTTTTGCTTTTCGTTGATCTGTGATCACCCAAAATGTCTGAATTTTTAAAAAAAGAACAAGTGTGAATCTCTACAGACACAAATCAGGGATCAATTAAACTTGCAAATTGACCACCAAACCCATCCTTAAAACATATTTTGTAGGGGGGGGGGGAAGAAAAACGATTTTTCTCCACAGAATGAGGGATAGATGTTCAAATTTTCAGCCCTGTAGCTCCATTGGTACTGCCTGTTCGCATGATACATATGTACATAGCCAGCCAGCCAGACCAAATTGAAAACTGGAGAAACTTATGTTGACTTTTTTGATGACAGTTTCTAACATGCAATCATATATGACATTAGGTTTGAAATCAGAGAGAGAGAGAGAGAGAAAGAGAGAGAGAGAAGTTGGAGATAGAGAGATAGATTGATAGATAGATAATGCATTCAGCTCTATTGATAGGTTAAGCAAAGCAGGATATTCAGATGATAAAATGTGGCCATTTTTTGAAAGTAGATGATCCTTCTTTACAAATGATCAAACAAAAAAGATAAAAACAAAATAAAAATAATGAGTAAACAATTAACAGTTCCATCAAGATGAAATTTTGAGTCAATGAAAGATATGTTTGAAAAAAAAGCACTCTCACACACACACACACACACACACACACAGACATGCCACAAAACTTTTCATACGTTTCTGATATGCAAATGTACTGTCTGAGTAATAGAATATGTAAAAATTACCAAAGACTCACATGACCATTTACTGGTTCAAACAAATACCATAATCATAAATGGTCAGAAAAAGTAACCTCAACACTATATATCTATCTGCATATATATATATATATATATATATATATATATATATATATATATATATATATATATATATATATATATATATATGTACATGTATGTATATGATCAGAAATTGCATTATATTATATTGAAGCTCTGATTTGAAATGATCTCTCGTTTTACACGGTGAATGTATCATTTGGCCTAGACAATGTAAATCAAGTAAACAATTATAGAAAATAGGGCTGCTGCAGGGAACACACCTGCAACTGATATGATAGCTATTTCAATATTGTGTTGCTCTTATCATTGAGCTAAATGCAGGTAATGCAAAGGCCCAAATAACTGTTTCAAGACCTAATTCTCATTTTGTTTATTCAAGAGCGACGCTACATTGAAGCGGCTACCTTATCAGACGCAGATCCATTTTCTACAGCAGCCTAATTTTCTTTAATTGTTCATTTTGTTTATGTATCTAGGCCAAATGATACATTCACTGAGTAATAATGGGTGATTATTTCAAGTAATAGTCTCAATATAATATAGCGCAATTTTTAATCATTTTGTTGGATCATATATCCATTTCTTAATAACATATACTAGTATATATACAAAAATATATATATATATATATATATATATATATATATATCAGGAGTGAGTGTGGAAAATGAATTTTTTTTCATTTTCTATTATACTTTCATTAATATTCCCTGACTGATTTCAACTATGTAGTCATATTCAAAGGGATATGTGAATGAAAGGTGGTTAGTAATATTGACTACAATGTATAGGTTTTATTACCCCCCCCCCTGGGTTCTTCTTTAGTTGACATCTTGGGTTAGCTTTGACCTCTTGTGTTCCATTTGTCCATGTGGCTTTCCTCAACAGATCATTTATTTAATCTATCCATACATAAATAATGCCGTCATTTTTTATGGGTACTATATACTAGCATATAATGCCCATAAAAAATGATGGGATTGTTTATGTATGGAAAGAATATATGATCATATATTCTAATACAAATGTATCAGCTCTGCAATATGATATCTCAGTATACATATTAGAAGCCGAAACTATCAACATAGGTTTTTCAGTGTTCATATTGGTCTGGCTTGCTAACAATATATGAATGCGTTGTACGCAGAAGGTGGCACCAATAGAGCTAGAGGGCTGAAAATTAGAACATTTACTCCTTATTATGTGTAGAAAAATCTCTTTTGTGGGGAGTTCAATTTACTAATTAAATTTAAGCCAATTTGGTCCCTTAGTTTGTAAGTTTATTTCAATTTTGTTCCTCAACTTATTTATTGATCATCCCGTTTTCCAATTTTCAATTGATTATTTCCCAATGAGAGATTTTGGTCAAGTTGTGGTTCTTATAGAGTGACTAACCAGATCTGTATTTTTTTTAAAGCAGGCATAAAACTAAGAATATATTCATATACGCATAGATGTTTACATAGGCACATATCTAAATACCTTGATGTATATATCATAAAGTATCTTGAAGTATACCAATATAAAGAATTATTTATCTTTCTACTCCTTTTTTTTCTTATATAAGTATGTTTCCTTAAAAGTATATGCAAGCAGAAGGCAACTTCTTTTCTTTTTTTTTTCCCCATCCTCAAATATACATGGACAAGTCTCATTTTCACCAAGGGAGTTCAGAGTAGGTGTTGGGATTACAGGCCCCTTTAACATTCCCAAGCCTAGCTGAATGCAAGGACACACACAGATACACACACACACACACAAGACATGCACGTGCACGAATGTGTATTGCCACTAGCTAAAAGAATTGACCAGTGAACATAACACTCCTTCCTAGATGTCCTTACTCAGGAAAAACAACCTCTTCACCATCATCACCATAGTACATCTTCTTGCATTGATGTTTTCTCAATGACAAACTGTTTTAGCTCTTCTACAGCATATTGATTTGGGAAGGTGTGTGTGCGTGTGTCTTCTACACAGGAATGTGAGGGTGGGTGTTATGGTGCTTATCAAAGATTTCATATCATGGTTATCACAAGGCCTGTGGCCAGAACCCAGGCCATCAGATTTTTATTATTGGTCCCTCGTCCAGGGAACTTTATATTTACTTTTTTTTTTTTTGCTACCAAGTATTATGATAAATATAACATTTCTGTGCATTTTTTTACTATCCTTTTTTTCTTGCTAGATCTAAATTAGTATCTGTTGAATGAAGATACACTGTATTGAATGATATGATAGACAAATGAGTACTTCACAACCGATGCACACGGATATATAAAAATCCATGTATTACGTGATGGTCTGTGCATTCATGTATGCGAATTGATTATAATTTTCTGGACTAATTTTGTATTTGCTGAGCTGAATGGATCTATGATATATTATAAGATCCTCAAATGTAGCTAGCACAGTATATAAATATATGCAGTGGTGAATATGTTTATATATATATATATATATATATATATATATATATATATATATATATATGTATATATGTAT
>OY735214.1:20704350-20791850 GCA_963457665.1 Thysanoteuthis rhombus | reverse complement strand
ACTAGAATAGTAAAACACATGAAAAAAATAAAAATAACCCATGAAAAAAAAAAAATGTTACCAGCTTAAAAAACAAAGAAAAAAATCTACAAAAAGAAAAAAGACTCAATGCTTGATTACATTAGGTTAGTGGTGTAACTTCTTTGCCAACAGACCTTTTTAGCATTGGCAAACAACTTATGTAGTCTTATTTTCATCTTTTTTTTTTTCCTTTTCCTTTCTAGGAGTGGCAGGGTTTTGGTGCTATATAATCTGATAGAGGCCTGCATCCTTTCTTTGACTGTCCAAAACGCTTCTTGATGTTGTGTTCTGACGTGGCTATCAGCAACTGGCAACTGAATTTTCTATCTTTCTCATCACTCTTAGTGCAAAGAATTATCCCTTGCCACTTACAACTAACGCCATCTACTTATCCTCTCCTTTCTCTTTCTCCTACATTGCATTAAGTCTCTCACCTCCCATAATATATTTGATTAGCTCACGATTTGTTAATACTCGGTATGTTTTGTTGTCATCGATCAGCATTTGATAAAAAAGAATATAAGAAAAATTTCATGAACCTTTCTGTATATATTTAATCTACTAAGTAAGAATGAACATGCAAGCAAATCTCTCTTTCTCTCCCTCTCTCCCTCTCTTTCATATATATATATATATATATATATATATATATATATATATATATATATATATATATATATATATATATATGTGTGTGTATATATATATGTATATATATATGTATGTATGTGTATATATATATATATACATATATATATATATATATATATGTGTGTGTGTGTGTGTGTGTGTGTGTGTGTGTGTGTGTGTTTGTGTATGCTAAAATACTCTACGTAAAAAATGACTGGATTATTAATGTGCAGATTGACACCACTTCTGTCTAGTCAGTGAGTATCTGCTTAGACTCTAAGTTTTGGTTTGTAGCCCAGTGACTGGGATCAGAGTGTAGCATCAGGGACACTCATGAAGATGTTACAGACAGAGGAATGATGAAACAAACTTACTCCATTCAATATGTATACATATCATCATCATTGTCTTCAGCCATTATAAATCTTCTGCTGGAGGAAGGCTTTTCCCACCTCCTTCCATGATGACTGAAATTGTGCTGCTCTACAGAACCTTACATGCAAACCATTCTATCTCATTCCTCCATCTTCTGTTTGTTTTTGTTTTTTGCTGCATTTGCTGTCCCATGGGTACCAATCAGTCAACCTTTTGCTTTATCTATAGTCATTTCTTCTCATTAAGTATCCAGCCAATCTCCATTTTTATCTTGATTATTTCTATAATATCCTTCACCATAGTCCTGCTTCTATTCAATGTTGTTCTTTTTCCATCATCTATAAAATGATCAACGTTGGTCACTCAGAAATATTCCTTGCATCTGTGTGATTCTAGGTTGATTCTCTGTCCGTTTTGTGAATTTTCACATAGTTGGTTTCATGCATTCATTGTATACTTCACACATCAGCAAGTGCTTATATACACACATATATCTCTATATATATATATATATTTTTTTTTACAATTATACTCCAATATTCCCTCATATCACAAAAAAAGGGTTCCCAAACACTCCATTGAACTAGTGGAAACATGCTTTGATTATATGAACTTAATGGACACCAAACTATTGCTGATCGAATTCCAGGATACAAACACAAATGAGCTCTAATCAAAGATTTTGGCTAAAATAATGAGTATAATAAGGAAACCAGATATTTTAAACATAATGAAAACAATGCATTTTCTATCTCCCATTAAAAATTGGGAAAGGCATCAAAATATTGTACCACTACTGGTCACCCCAGGATGAGAATGTCTATCAAAATGCTCAGAATTTTGCTTTTTTGTGATCTACTTTTTACGATTTATTCATGATTCCTATTACAGTTTTGATTTTACCATTGACTAAAAAATTAAAAAAGTCATTAATTTAACCAAAAATGACCTAAGAAAAGTAAAAACACTACAGTCATTTACACACACAGATGCACACACACTAAGCTTTGACTTATATACACATGCAATCAATGTCTTCTTCCACACACCACAAAAAAATTCATTTGCAAACACGTAAGAAATTCACATACATACTTGAACATACGCACACTAACCACTAAGAATGACCTGATAAAACCACATCTACCCAAGACTCTGTATCAAAGAACCTTGTCTGTGTCTTGACCCTTTCCCTGTCAGTCATAGATAAAACTGGTCTGGTTAGTCACTCAACAGAAACTGTCACTTGACCAACACCTTTAAGCAGCGTGCCACGCTGGAGGTGATCGAGTGGAAAATTGGAACACATGATGTTCAATGGATATGTTAGTTACCTCTTACACCTTTTGTTCGCTCACTAAAAATGCAGCTTGGCACAAAATAGGGACCAATTTAGCATAAACGTACATCATAGATTGAAACCCCCAACTAAAAGCCATTTTTGGGTGGGTGGGTAGGCATTCTGAAAACACAAAAACGTTTCTTTTAGGCATGATAAGGAATAAATTTTCAGCCCTCTAACTCCATTGGTGTGGCCTGTACATGTGATACATACATACATAGCTTGTCAGCCAGACAGACCAACTTGAAAACTAATGAAACCTGTGGTGGCTATTTTGGTAAACATATTCTAAAATAACAATGAGATTTAAACAAGAAAACCATGAAGCACTTGATAACTGATGATTATTCTAAGAGAGTCAAAAGCATTCAACGAGTTTTTCAGAAAATTGAACACATTCCTCCATGCTATTTTTTATTGTTCTAACAATGTTTAGACTGATCCATTCTATGGCCTGCTTCAGGTGTTATATCTGGCTGTGAAGAAAGGAACTCTTTTTGCAAGCATTGCCAAGTAAAAAATGGTAGCAAATTGAATCTTAATTTAGTTTTCTTGTAAGCAGCAATAGATAGTACACCTGAAGGAAGATGTAGAATTGATCAGTCAAAATGTTGTCGGAACAAGAAAAATAACAGGAAGAATGAGTTCAATTGTCCAAAAACTTGTTGATTCTTCTCAAAATTATAAAGCTATTATCAAGTGCTTCATGTTTTTTTGTTTCTTAAAACACTTGATTACTGTCTTATCGTCAGATCAACAAAGTCTATCTCTAAACATTTACAAGTATCTGTATCTGGATTTGGAAATCAAACAATAAGTAATCATAAGCACTAATAACAATAGATTATTGTAATTTCTAGGGATCACTTTGATATCTTTCTTCCTTGACTGGTTAAATGGAGAGAATGTTTAATTTGCAAAAGCTGAGGGTAGATAACCCATGGCTGACAGCACGTTCCAAGCCATCATTCTTCTTCTGCTTGTGGAGGACCCATTGTCAGCTATTCACTGGTTGCTACAAAAAGCCTTTTAAAGTATGAAGCTCAATGTGACAAATGTGATGAAACACTGAATCAGGCTCGATATGCAAAAAGTCCCGATGGATATGCTTGGAAATGTCAAAACAAATTTGGCGATAATGCATTTAAAGATTTATGTATTCATATGAGTGAACAATATATTCTTTAACTTAGTCAATAAAATAAAGCATTCTCCCCCTGGAAATAGATAGAGTTGGGAACAGGGTCCTCGTGAAGCTTCAATGGGCTTAGCAAGCCAAAAGGGGATTGTAATGAATTGCTCAAGTAAAATAGAGGAAAATGAAAACTGCCATTTAAAATAATGCGATTGCTGTCTCAACCTGGACACGACATCTTGAGTACCAGTGAATTACTGCTACCAATTCAACTACTAACAAATAAAAATATTGAAAACTGTTTATCAAAACTGTCAACTCAAGTTTCTTCAGTTTTTAAGTTGGTCTGAATGGTTGGCTTACTTGCAGGCTGGCTATGAATTTATTACGTGGATAGGTCGCACCAATTGAGCTAGCTGGAAATCTAAACATTCACTTCTCATCATATTGAGAAGAAACAGCTTTTTGTTTTAATTTCAATTCTTCCCTTGAATAGGTTTTTTTGTAGGGGGTTCTATTTACAATGTAAGTTCAAGCTAAATTGTTCCTTTTGGCCATATCCAACAGCATTCATCCTTGGTTCTTGAAAATCCAGGCTTTCTTTTAGTAATCACTGCCAAACAAAAGGCAAGAGGTGACATTCATTGATCAGGCCTTTTTCCAATTTTTTAATTGATTACCACCAATATGACATTCTGCCAAAAGATATTGGTCACATGATGGTTTCTATTGAGTGGAAAAAAAATTGCTAATAGCCACCAGTAATCTCTCCTTTAAGCTGTACTGCTATTCTGTTGATTAGGCACAGACTATTATTTCTGTTTTTCAACACTAATAACAATGATAGATTCACAAATTTTCTGATGCTTCTAGTCTTCAAAAAACACTCCTTTGAATTTAAAAGCACACTGTGTAAACACTAGCGTCAGATTTCTTAACCTGGAAAAAAGTTATTTTCATATAAAAACAACCAAAATGGATTCAAAATAATGTTTCCTGTAGTCCAAGTATAATAGTTGAAAATGGAAATAAAAGCTCTTATATTGTCAAAATGTCATGTTTCACTTTGACAATGGTAGGGACTCAGGCTGTGACCAATGTTGTAATGAAAGGGTCAATTGATAGGATCATGAAAAATTAATTATTAACATTATCATCTATCCCTTAGTCATCATAAAATATTTCATTGGTGAGCTCTTCGATCAAAAGATTGACAATACTACTGAGATTGTGTGACTGTGTAAAAAGCATGTGCAATTGCTACCTTATAAATCTTGAATATAAAATCAACTCTAATGGTAAGGAGGAGGTGCTGAGTGGCATAACAGCTTTTTGAATGGAAAATGAAATGGGCAGATCAATTTCAAGTTTCATCCATGGTTGTTTACATTTGTTTCACACTAATAGCCTGCATGAATCCAATTCTTCCCCCAGCTATGGGTAAAGAGTAGAGCAGTTGGAACCCTATAGCCCTGTAAGGAAAAACCCTACAGATTGGCAGTTGCTACTCCCAAGCCTGAGTATAGGAGAAGGTTTGGATGTAGGGCTAGCAACTCCACCCTGCAAGTACTACTTTCTACAGAAACTGCAGCAAAGTGGTTTCAACCCTATGCTCCATAAGGTGTTTACTGAAATAAACAAAAATCGTTCAGTAAAATTTCATGCAAGGTCCATACAGCTTATCGACCAATCTGTAAAAAATGAATGGATAGGTTAAAGGGTTATGAAGTTCTTGATGACTCCTTTTTTTTCTTAATCAAATTTATTAAATTCAAAACACTGTACAAATAAACTCTTACACAAGAAAATCTTTCATGAGAACAATCCTTTTTTGTACATATTTTCAACTAACACATCAAGACTCTCCCATCCCCAACTCAGGCAGTGCATAATAAAATTTTTTTTTATTTATCTAGATGAAGAAATTTTATAGATAAAAACCCAAATAATCCCATGTAATCCTGAAGTACGCCTAAAAACATAATTTTTTTTTGTTTTTCATCTAATATAAGTAAAATGTTTCCATCTTAAGATGTCCTCCATCTTCTTCTTTATGAATTTATTTATTGGTTCTCTGGTAAATTTTTTTGATTAGTTTTTTCAACTTTATTTGTCAATTCCAGTGCTAGAAAGCACATTCAATATAAGTGAAAAATACCAGATTACATATATTATTTTCTTGTTTTTGATGTTTTATTAATATTATATCATTCATCATCATCAGCCTTTTAGTGTCCGTCTGTGGACATTGACCTTCCCCAGGATTCACCACATCTCTCTATTATGGACTTTGTGGAGCCAATATTTTCTGAACCTGTCCAGTTTGTCTTGTCATCTTATATTCTGCCGACTTTGGTTCTGCGTTTGATCTCTGGGGATTCATGTTGTGAGTCGTGATGTTCAGTGATTGTCTGCCACTCTTGCAACATGGTCAGCCCATTGCCATTCGAGTTTCCTAATGGTTTCTATGATGTCTCAGACTCTTGAACTCCAGTTTTCCTCCTAATATGCTGTGCTGTCTTGTGGTCTCTCCATGTAAGGTTGAGCAAGATTCTCTAACGTGCAAGTTGCATGGTTCTCAGGTCTCTTGGTTAGGTTCCATCTTTCAGCTTCATTGGTGACTATCAGGAGGATGCATTGGTTGTATACTCTTCTTTTTAGAACTAATAGGATTTTCTTGCTCTTGAAGGTTTAGTTTGCTTTACCAAAGACTCGCCATCCTAGATTGATTCTTTGCTTGATTTCTTCTTTTGGGGATGTCATGGAGATTTGTTGTCCTAGGTAGATGTAGTGGTCTATTTTGTACACAAAATGGACAGCAAATACCTGAGTAACTTCACATTTGCAGATGACATCATCCTTTTTGCAGAGAACCTCCATGACCACAAACTAATTGTAGATGAACTGAATGAAAAAAGTAAGAAAGTTGGCCTTCACAAGAACTTTGGCAAAACAAAGATCATGTTCAACAAATTATCATTAAATTTGTTTTCTTTTTTACATGTGTCGTAGGGAAGATAAATTTTTCCATTTGGATCCCATCCTGCTAAAAATCCTGTATCTTACCCTGACATCAATTCCAATTCTTTTCAGGTGGAATATTATTTAAATGTTTAGTTTGTACTCCTTGTCTTGTTCAGTAACTGGAATTCGATATTGTAGAGGGCGTGCAATGCTTGTTATTGCTCACCTGTTATTTAGTAGCCTGTCTTATCTATTCCTTTTTTCATTAAAAAATGATTCAATCAGTGTGATCTCCGATCATCTTTATGTGTCATGTTGTTCATTAACCTTTTACCAATATAGAAAACACCAATTAGTTATTTCATATTCGAACAATGATTATTGATCCACAGAGTTGTCAAGACTATTTATCTCATTCTTTTTGTTACTTTGTTACCACAATGGTCAAGGCATTCTTCGGCCTTTCTTGAGTGTATAATACACATGGAAGGAGAGAATCCTTTTTCTCCAGATATTATTCATCATTTGTGTACAAAGGAGAAAAAAAATGTTGACAAAATAGCTGATCAAGCTAACTTCTCTTGGATACGGATTGTTGACAAAATAGCTGATCAGGCTAACTTTTCTTGGATACGGATTGTACAACTGAGAAAGGATGAAGAATGGATTAGATGCTAGAAAAATAGCAAAAGGACAATATCATCAGTAATATTATGTTAGTTTTATCTTTTTATTAGAAGAAGCATTGTCAGCCATTATTAAGATAAAATAAAAGAAAAAAACAAAATAAAGAATTAGATAAGAAAAAAAATACAAGCATAATATTACTACTACTAAAATAAATACGGCGTCAAGCGATTGGAACAGGGATAGGTCTAAAGGTTACATTTGATCTTCTACCCACTATGAAAGTTCTCATAGCTCAAGCAGCAGAGCAACTGATTCAGAGAACTTCAAAAGGTATGCGAGTTCAAGTCTCACCAAGAGCTTATCCTTTATTTCTGACCCATGCTGTTTACTTACTTTGATAGGCTGACAGCCTGAGTTGATTGTGATAAAAAACAACAAAAATTCAGTTGCAGACCTGGTTGTACCTTCATTTTATGACTATCTTCAGATAGCAATGCTTTTGGTATTACTGAATTGCAACATGTAACATACTACAGATATTGTAGTGAAAAATAAATGCAATGCTAGAGGCACAATGTTAAATCCAAAAGATGCCAACAGTAGAATAGTATTGGAGAGGTTGATGAGATGACTGTTTGAAATGTTACGATAAATGTGCATTCTCAGAACTACAAATAAACAGAGAAGAGGAAATCTATGATTCTATATACTGCACATGCCAGGCAATAAGACAAATTGTTGACATGGATATTTGGAGGACTACCACTCATTGTATCTCATTCAAGCCCCATAACTGCCCATATCGAACTTCAGAAGATGGTCCCCTATTAACAATGCATCTCCATTAGAAACTCTGATCAAATGCATGCCAATACATACAAATTCAACGCAGGGAAAGTTAATAAAGATCTTGGCCGCTCTAAAAAGATAAGGGATATATTTTTATAACTCCCTTTGCTTCCTAAAGATACTTTTGAGGATTTAGGCTTAGCTGAAATAACAAATTTTTCCCAGGGCAATACCAGGTCATCTTGCTTGCAATGATGGACCACACAAATTGATATGCTTTGAGATAACATGCATTTTTTATGCCGCAGCCATTAGTGCAGTGCTGTCAAGAACACTCTTTGTCTGTCTGTTTGTCTGCCTGTCCATTCAGTGCAAGTATGAATGCATGGGAGCACACTATAGACAGATTAAATAAATGCTATAGGGACCACATCAACAACAACAACAACAACAACAACAGCAACAACAACAACAACAGCAGCAGCAAAAAGTATTAAGAAAAAAAAAGCAACAACAAAAAAAAAAAAAACTAGTAGTCTTAGGCATCGACTCTGGCCATCTATAAGAGCTGTGTTGTTGACCACTCCTGTGCGGATTCCA
Organism: Thysanoteuthis rhombus; assembly: GCA_963457665.1. Lineage (NCBI taxonomy): Eukaryota > Metazoa > Mollusca > Cephalopoda > Oegopsida > Thysanoteuthidae > Thysanoteuthis > Thysanoteuthis major. The sequence goes on along the minus strand of OY735214.1, from coordinate 20,783,364 downwards.
TCTGCCTCGAGAGATTCATCCTTCCTTTTTTTTTTTGTGTGTGTTCTCAAACAGGAAAGAAACTGTCCACCTCAAAAAAGGAGACAGTTGAAAGAAGGAAAGATGGAAGAAGAAAAAGTCCGCACCCTCTCCCCACCTACCCCCCCGCACACCATTCGGAAAAAGCGAAATCTTCAACTGCCTGCCATGCCATCAATGATGCTAGTGAAGAATCGGCCTCCATAGTCCTATTTTGATGGAGCGAAGGACAAGGATATACAGAGACAATGACGAAGAGGTGCCGGTCAGCATATATCAAATTAACGATGGAATGCCCGAAGTAATTCTTTACGTGCGTGCATGTGTATCCCTTAAAAATGTCGGAAGAGACGCAAAAATGAAAGTGTATAGGTACAGCACATATACATATATAAGTATACATTCGAAACACAAATTATCAATGCACAAAGAATTAGTAACCATGCAAGGGTATTAGCTCCCAAATATTTGCCATTGCGTGTAGAATAAGATAAGTAAAAATAAATGTTTTTATTCATGTATAGATCTGGTTATCAGTGTGAATTTATCGATAGATATGTGCATGAGTCTATGTACAGACATTTATATGTGTGTTTCTGTAAAAATATGGATTTATTTTCATGCTTGCTAGTATGGGTACAGAACAGCACAATGGTAATGTGAGCATATAAGAAGTCTGTCAAAAAAGTATCCAGCCATTTAATATTATCAAAAAACAAAAAAAAAAAGCCTACCTAGGGAAATGGTACCTTAGTCCTATTCAAAGTACTCCCATTGGGAGTACTCACGCTTTTCAAAAGTTTACTAATTCCCCTTTTGGGAGCACCATCAGCTGCTTTATCACGTTCTTCTTAATCTCGACCATAGTAGAGAATATCCTCCCCTTCAATGGCAACTTTAGCTTTGGGGAAAGCCAGAGAGTGCAGGGAGTCAAATCTGGGTTGTAGAGAGTGTGTGTTTGCGCATACACAATAAGGTCCCCTCTAATTGGTTGCCAATTTACATCATGGCTATACGACCTATTCTCAATGTATTCAAAATGGCGTGATCCTTTCTGGACAGAGCTTGTATATTAAAATCACACCCATGCACATATCTCCCCACCCAGGGATAGATAGATAGATAGACAGGCTTTAAGTAGCTATAATTCAGTAAATTATTTGAGGTTATCTTGCATCCAAGTACTCAATGTCTTCAAAATTAAAACCAGTTGATACTTTTGAACTCAGACCTATGTAGATATATTCTTGTGTGAACTGGGTTAGCTTGGTGGCTCAAATTTTAACACAATTGCCACTTATCAAGTATTCTCAAACCCGTGCAGGCTGTGCATTTTTATAAATGAACAATGTGACATTGAAGCAACAGAACGATTTTACTGCTTATATATATATATATATATATATATATATATATATATATATATATATATATATATATATATACACATATATGTATATTTACAAATGTATATACATATATATATTAGGTATTCATGTATGACGTTTTTTGAATCACCAGATGAAGGATGATATAAAATACGGTAAATATTTAATCAAAATATGACCTATTTGGAACAATAACCTTTTCCCAATGATCCTCAAATGATAATATGCCATCTCCATTGAATTTTATAGGTTTAGTGGTCACAAATAGATTGAGAACATGGATTAAAGCTTCCGTATTATTGAACTCTTCATTACATGAATGAATTCAAAATGCTTGGGAAGATAATAATCTGTGGGAGACATTCCAGGTGAATATAAAGGATGGTGCAAGACAATATCCCCATTCTCCAAGCTTAGACACAGACACAGGAAGTTGTTTGGTGTGGCATAATCATGGAGCATTTCATTCAGTTCATGTAAGACCTGCATGTGTGTGTGGGAAAGAGAGAGAGAGAGAGGGTCTACTTTGAATTTCACTCAACATGATGTTTCAGCATTATTTCTGGGACAGGCACAACAATATTACATTATTTTCCACATTGTGTCTATACAGGAAAGTGGGAAAGAAGCTCCCTATTGAAGTTTGGTTATAAATTAATTTTATTATTTCACAAACATAGAGCAATATTTGCTAAATTTACATATAATTTGTTATTGAGAATTAATTCTCACCTACTTTGTGGATATTAGAGGATGTATTCACTTTGCCCTACCTGAACTGAAACCTTTTTTTTCTTTTTTATATCATAGAAACATATGAAAGTGATCATTATGAACTCAGAAACCAGACCTCCAACATGGTGTGTTCAATCAACCATGAAAGATACTGAGTTCAATCCCTGGTACTGGCATCAACAATGTTTTAATGATGGTGTATGTGCATATATGAGAAAGAGTAGGGATAGATATTTGTGTTTATGAATATATGTGCACATACGCACATATTTATATATATAGTTTTTCCTTTTTTTATCTATATGTATGTAGTTATTTTTTTTGCTATCATCATGACAGTGATGATATCATTTCCATTCCTAATCAATAACAGAAAGTTAGAAAAAGATACACACACGCACATATACGACTAGATAATAGATATTAATGGACAAAGCCTGATACTCGTCTGCATTTCTCTGGTACTCATGAAAATCAAAATTCCTATCAAGGGCTCATCAGGACTAACAGTATGACTCTCCAAAGTCAAGTCAGCTGATCCTAATAAATGTGTACATAAATAAGAGAGCATAATGGAATTTATTTCTGTCCATAAAAGCAACCTCTGCCCAATAATGACTGAGAGTGGGTATATGTTACAGAAGCAAGAACAGGCTCTTTTTCTATATGCTATACTAGTTTGTGTTCCATTGCTTCAGTGGCTCAGATGATGGCTGCTATTGATACTATAAGTTTTAGAAACTCTGTAAAGAGGGAGAAAGAGCTCAATGAGTGTGTAGGAAGGGAGACGGGAGAGAAAGGTTGTTTCATAAGAGGGTAAGAAGGAAGATTGGATAAAAGAAAGTTAGGTAATTTGATAAGAGAATAAAAAGGGAGAGGGGCTGATGACTACAGCTGATATTATGACAGACATGACTTATTTTATACACAGTGGTTTAGAACAAACCTTTTTTTAAACTTTCAGCATTATTAGAAGGATTTTCAATCACACAGATTACAACAACACAAAAGATAAAGTAAAAAACTTATCCATCAAATAGTCTATAGCATTGAAAAGAGTAGAAATGTTAGATTGGCAAATAAAAAGTGCAGTTGATTTTAATAATATTTCAAAGTAATAAGCTGTCAACCAGAACTGTCAATGTAGATTTCTTCAGTTTTTATGATGGTCTGGCTAGTTGGCTGGTTATGTATCTGTTGTATGTAGAGCTAGAGGACTGAATATTTGAATATTTACTCCTTATTGTGTCTAGAATTTTTTTTTTATATTCCCCCCAAAAGAATTTTTAGTCAAGAGTTCAATTTGCAATGTAAATTCATGCTAAATTGATCCCTTAGTTTGTGTCTGGCTGCATTCACGCCGGTTTTTTGAAAATTCTGACTGTTTTTGTGATCATTGCCGCCCCAAAATGTGAGAAATTCATTGATCACTCTTTTTATCCAATTTTTTAATTGATCACCCCTAACACAGTATGCTGCCTAAGGCTGTTGATCATATGAAGGTATCTGTTGAGTGACTAACCAAACCATTTGATTTTAACAAAAAAATAGCCTTCTTGGGGTTATGGTGTCTAAGTCCGCTTTATACTCCCTTGTGACGCACTAATCAAACTGTTCCTTCCACTTTTCGAAATAGTCTGAAAAATCTTTTTAGAGGATCACCATCAGCTACCTAATTGCATTTTCCTTAATTGTCCACAGTCTGAAATCTATAGACTGTGTGGGGAGGCTAACAGACCTGGTGATGTTATGCAAAAAAAAAAACCTGCATGAATATCCAGAAGGTTACCTACGAGGACAGACACCTGAAGAAGACCAAAGAGTATAACGGTTAAAACTTTGAGACTCTAACAATATTTACTTGTATTTCTGCCTAGTTGATATTTTCTATTTCTCCTTTTTGATCTTTTGGTAAATTATTTGGGACATTTTGATAAGATATTTTGATGAAAAAGATTTGATAGATATCCATTTATTTCTGAAGATATTGTAAAGGTTACAAAAAAAATTTCGAAGGTGCCAATAATCCTCAGTGCTCTTTATAATATATATATATGTATATACATATATATATATATATATATATATATATATATATATATATATATATATATATATATATATATATATATATACTGCATGCATACAAAAACATATCCCCTGCCTATGAAATGATCAGGGAAATGTTTTGATACAATGAAACACAATTTGATTCTTTTATTTGCACTCTCATTATGTCATTATTGTTGGGTTTGTTGCCTGTTTTAAGAAAAATAAAGTTAAAAGAGAAAATGTCAAACAAAGAGATGAATATGTTCGCAACAATAAGCTATCATTTTTATTCCATTCATGGGCACAACCATTCATTTTACTATGTTAAAAAGATGTCATCGAAGTCAAAAAAAAAACTTTGAAAATGCACCAACACAATTACGCACACTCTTACACACAGAGGCACTCAAACAGACACACATATACAATCAGAAAATGCCTATTGAATTGAAAGAAATGTGTTTTGATACAATGAAACACTATTTAGACTCATTCACTCACTGTTTCAATTATTTACCATTGTTTTAAAAATGAAACCTGTAATCAAACAAGATGGAGCCCAAAAGAAAAAAAGAACCTACAAAAATATCAATTAATTTATTAGGAATGTGTTTTCGCACTAAATAAATAAACAAATTTTCATTCATTTGCCCACTCCTTACTCTATTCAACTAAATTGTTTTGTATTAAAATTTACAAAATGCACAAAAGATTTGCATCAAATGTCTAGATAAACAGAATCAAATACAAAGGTGTATTGTTTACAAAAACACTCTATAATCTGACTGTCATTCATTTTTTCAGTTTTCTTCTTTAAACCAGACATGTTCATTATAGTATCATAGCCATCGTTTATAATTATTACAGTTTATATTATAGTTCCTCCTTTAAACCAGAACATGTTTATAATAGTATCATAGCCATAGGTTTTATTTATCATAGTTTATATTAAAGCTTTGTTGTGTTTATATTACAGTTTCTTCTTTAAATTAGAATATGTTTATAATAGTATCATAGACATAGTTTATAGTTATCATAGTTCAAATTATAGTTTATTTGATAGTTTCATATATTATTGTTCACTAGGGTAAGTTTTTAAACCAAACATTCATAATAGTATTATAGCCATATCATTCTTTAATTTAAGTTGGTCATTGACTTTTATGTAACTCTTTGCTTCTAACTGAAGTAGTAAATCACCATCTTTGTCCAGAGAAATCTCTACATCAGAGTAGCATAGCTATTTTTCTAATAGATTTGAAGCCCCTAGCCTTTTCACTACATCTACCTAAGACAATGGATTTCCGTGAAATCCTCAAAAGAAGAAGAAATCAAGCAGAGAATCACTCTAGGTTGGCAAGCTTTTGGTTGATCAAGCTCAACCTTCAAGAACAAAAAAACCCCATTTCTCCAAAGAAAGAAGGGTCTGCAAACAATGCATCCTCCCAATTGTCACCTATGGAGCTGAAACATAGAATCTAACCAAAAGATAGACCCCAAACTGAGAACTATGCATCATACACAGGAGAGAATCATCCTCAACCTCACATGGAGAGATCAAGACAGCACAGTATATTTGAGAAAAACAAGAGCCAGAGATGACTGTGAAAAACTAGGCAAAATCAGAAAATACTAGCTCAGTGAAGTCTACAATAGAAAGGTCTGACAAATGTTGGAAGAGGTTTATGTCCAATGACTGATGCTAAAAGATCAATGATGATGATGATGAAGCATAGCTCTTGCTTCTAATCATGGTTTTCCAAATCTTCCAATCATTTGGTTCTTTGAAATTTATAGATTTGCCAGTATCTTCTTCTAGGTATGGAGTTAATTTTATATTTTGTTTATTCTAACTGCAATTGGGAATTTTTAAGAACACATAATCAAAATAAAAAAAATAGGAAATTAACATAGAAATAAATATAACACACAAACACATGCAACATTAAACATATATATAATATGCATACATAAGTAGGAACATGAATATGAATTCATTCATTCATTCATTGATAGTGCAGTTGCTTTTTTTCTCAAGTAAAAACATATGCAAATTGGGATACAAAAGTTTGAACGTATGGAAAAGAGTCAAAATAATGCGCTCTGTATATTCATGTAGATGTCTTTTTTTTTAAGGTTTAAACTAAGGATGTCAGAAATTAGATGGGTACTATTTTGAGTAGTTTGAAATTCATGCATGAATGAAAATTATCATGGCCTTAGTAAAAGCTTAACTTTTCAAAAAAAAATATTTGTTTACATGTCAAACGACGGACGCTAAAAGACTGATGATGATGATGATGATGATGATGATGATGATGATGATGATGATGATGATGATGATGATGATGATGATGATGATTTTTGATGATGATGATGATGATCGTCATCATCATCATCATCATCATCATCATCATCATCATCATCATCATCATCACCATCAGTCTTTTAGCGTCCGTCGTTTGACATAGACCTTCCCCAGGATTTGCCACACTTCTCTATCATGGGCGTCATAGAGCCAGCACTTCCTGAACTTGTCTAGCTCATCTCTCCATCAAATATTCTGCCGGCCTCGGTTGTGCATGTGATCTCGGGGGATCCATGTCATGAGTCGTGATGTCCATCTAATGTCTGCCATTCTTGCAACATGGCCAGCCTACCTCCATTCAAGATTTTTAATGGATTCTATGATGTCCCTGACTCTAGTCTTTTCTCGGATGTACTATGCTGTCTCGTGGTCTCTCCGAGGCCCAGCATTATTCTTTCATATGCACATTGCATTAATAAATCCATGGTAATTTCTAGGATCAGGATCAAAAATAAGTATGTCAGATAATAAAACCAGATTGTCTTTTACACATGATTGAAAAACATTGTCTTTTACATATAATTCAAGGTAAATTATATTTTTCATCTAAATTAGGTAGCTCAACTTTTTCATGGGTGTATATTGTATTCTGTTGATCTATTTAATGCATGGATTCTTGTACAAGCTTAAAATAAGATTCGACTATTCATGAGTTGAATTTAAACTTTTAGTTTGTTAAAACCAATCCAGTTCTGCCCATCTTATAGATAGGTGATACTTGAGATGTACTAACCATATTGACTTTAGGTCACAAATTTTTAGCCACTTGAATTTATTGTTCTGCAGCAATATTAATCAAAGAGGCATCCAAAAGACATGACAAATATATTTATGAAAGATTTAAACCAGATTAAAAATTGATATGACTAGTAATGAAGACACTCATCTCTGGCAGTACAGTATACAATTTTGTAGACCTCTGAGCTGCAGGTACAGTAAGCCCCAAGTTATATGTTCAAAATTGAAATATTTTCAAAAGTTAAGTTTATTTTCACAAAGCTAACTACAGTTAGAATTCAAAAATTTGCTTTGCATATTTTTGGGGAAATAAATTCCTCTAAAGTATCAGTAAATTGTTAGATCTTGAGATCGTCATTTTCTATAGCCATGAGAGCAATTCTAATCTGGTCATTTTTAGCCATCTCAAACCATCATACAGTGTATATATATATATATATATATATATATATATATATATATATATATATGCAGGACAATTTGCCTTATTGCTGTAGTACGCTCACAACAAATATATATGCAACATATTAATTTAACCTTCTTTCCAATTAATAATTTAGAGTACATTTTCTTCAATTCAGTATCCACAAATCAAATAACATTTCACTTAATCTCTTGAGGGCCAACAGCTGGCATCAACCCATGGGTTGCAGCCCATAAAGCCCCAGCCTCAATTGGGCACTGATCTCTGAAAACGACAGAAAATTTTTTGAATCACTTTCTCTTTCATGGAACATAATTAATGGATGCAATATTTGAAGAAAAAGAGATTAGTCTAAGCAGTTTGCGGTCTACTAAGCCTTGTATCTGTTACAAAGCAAAAAAAACAAGTAAAAATTTTCCTTTTCCTTTCTGTATATAAATGTATATATTTACCTTATATGTAGATATAGTCATAGCTTATGATATATATATATATATATATATATATATATATATATATATATATATATATATATATATATATATATATATGTATATTTATGTATGATATCCCTATTCCATCAGCAATCTTTGCTTTAATTTTTGACCACCAACAATTTCCTTCTTGCTGATTTTCAATGCACAATAAGAAGACCAAGTGCTGAAACTTGGTAAAACATATTTTAAGACAGAAATTGCAAAATTTGATGCTTAATCATAATCAAATATTTTCACCTACCATCAGAAATATCTAGTTTGTTTGTGCAGAGAATGATTACAGCTAAGCTGTGGATGTTAGAATAGAAGGAAAGTTACTAAGAAACTATTTGATAAGGGGAAAACTTGTCCATGTATAATGTATGATATAAATGCAGTCAGCACTCAAATACAACCATGATTATGGTTTCTTTTTTTCCCTTTTTGTAGAAAATTTGTAGCAGCTTGCATTCGATTTGCATGAACGCCCTTGGAAAAGGCATAAATTTACCCCCCCCATCCGTGAATAAATAGCAGTGCCATAAGGAAGACAATCTTAGGAATCGGGGTAGTAGCTCAGCTCCATAAAAACCCACTAATGCTACAATGATTGTTTCTCCATAAATAGTATAAGAAATGGAGACAAAATCATTGTCTTAAGAGTTGTGCAACACAAGAGCAACTCATTTGAGAAAGAGTGCAGAAAATGGCTGAAGCTAAGTGGGAAAGAAATGGGGTAGCAGTAAAGTCACTGGGTAGCAATAAGGAAAGCCAACACCTCTCTATGTATACTAGGTTCAAATGAAGTTGTTGCTGAAATTCAAGTTTATTGTTTCATCTTTTCCCTAATACTAGGATTTGAAGTGTGAATATATTTGAAATGATTGAAGTTTTGATGTATCATCATGTGATCTAATGGGTTACATGAACAGCTAGTACATATGAATATGAATATATATTCATATATGTTTGATGAACAAGATTCATTCCTGCTCCATATCATTTGTATCATTTAGAACAAGTAATGTTCTATCTTATATAGTTTACAGAACTATATTATCATAATGTTTGAGAATAAAAAGAGTTATTCATTGATTTTATACTGAAAATTCTTTCTTCAGTTGTTAAAATCATCAATCATCAATCAAGATTTTTGGACAGTTTCATAAAGCCATGACTAGACATCCTGATCCCTTTAAAACTCATCAGCCACACCATAACAAAATAATAATCAGAATTAAAGATTATGTTAATGAGAGTATAAGGATAGAAAAATGAATAATGTTTATTTAAAAAAAATCAATTTGTATTAATGTTAAGGGAATTAGGTAACCAAAAAAGATGGATCTAGTCTTTGTCAGTAGAAAGATCATTGTATTGACTGGAACCAGGGAAAGGGGAAAACATTTGGCTCTGATTCATCTGTCTGACTGTTGAATATGTTGGTAAAGAATCAACCTCAAGAAGTTTTTCTGTGTAATTTGTATTCTCAAAGATGATATCATAAGTTGGTTTGCAAACATTCAGATATTAAAACCAAAATAACTGATCCATATTCACATGGGTAAACACTCAATAGAAGTGACACAAACAGTGAGTCACATCAGTTCTTATACTTACTGATCCCTTGTCATCAAATCAGTTTTTTTGGGTAACCTACGTAAGGAGACCCTGTTTCAGAATAAACAAATGATATGTAGCATAAAATAAGATTTATACAATACACGATGATAATACGCAATATGAATTAATAAAATAAATGTATGACATAAGCTATATATTGAAATCATACCTGAATGGTAGGTGGTGGTTGATCAACACTACTGTGGTACCATGTTAATATAACTGCTTCATTTTTAAAATCATGAAACAGTTATACGGCAAACAACTGATGATCTCAACAAGAGAAAATTTAGACTCTGCTCTATAATAACAAAGTGCATGTCAAATATGAAAAAACACTGAAGAAAATTACATAAATCACATACATTTATATATATATATATATGTGTGTATTTACGTGTGCATATATAAACTTACCTTAATGACAATCAAAATTCTTGAATAACATGTCCTGTTTAAAACTTCTGGTTCATAAAAAATAATAGAAATACTTGTTCATTTTCCTCTGGGCTTTGCTATCGGTCATTTTTTTTTTTGTAAGTCAAAAGGTATGAAACATTCAACATTAAAGCTTAAAATTTTGAATGATTCTTTTTTTGTATTACTATCTTTCATGAATTATCATTGAAATAACCACTTTCACTCATCTTGGTTCTCTGATCTAGTTTCCTTAACTTACTTGTTCAGGTAATTGAAATTCATTGATTTGACTATTTTCTGCATTTTTTTTTTTCATCAAATTTCAAGTCACTTTTTTCTTTTCATGCTATAATGTTAATCATGAAATTAGAAAGTAAATATTACATGAAAGAATTTTACTGTATTTCCTGGCTAGTAGGACTTCACATATGATAAGACACACCCTATAATTAGCCAGGTATTTTTTAGTAAGTATTTGAGAATTAAATAACAAGCAATACTATCAACTCTACGGTATAATATTTCTTTCTGTCAAAGCTAATTAACACATTTTAGATCCATTATCATATATTTTTCAGAAAAAAATTGCATATCATCAGTGGGAAAATATGATACTTTATATCAGAAATCATCAAGTTTCTTCAATTTTCAAATGATCTGGCTGGCTGGCTATCCATGAATGTGGCACATGTACCGACCATATCACTGGAACTAGAGGACTGAAAATTCAAACATTTAGTCCTCATTACATCTAGTTTTTTTTGTCTTTCAACCCACCCTCTCTGATTCAATTTTAGTTGGTGGATTGATTTACGATGTAAGTTTATGCAAAATTAGTTTGTGTTTGATAATTGATCGTGCTCTAACTTGTTTTTTGAAAATACGAACATTTTTGTGATCAGGGCTGAACAAAAGGCAAGAGAAGTAATTTATTCATTAATGACCCCTTTTCCATTTTTTTAATTCATCACCCCTAACACGGCATGTTGCCTGAAGAAATTAATCATGTGGTGGTTTCTTTTGAGTGACTAACAAACCTCTTTTTGTTGAAGTTAGTTTCCTTATAAAGATGGTTAAGCATAGTATACTTTTATAAATTTTGTTTATAAACTCTCTTCAAAAGTGATTTAGGATTCTAAATCATTTTGGGGAACAATTTGAAACCCCCTTAGACTGGTTTAGTGGGGAGAATGTTCAATTACAAAAAATGTATGTAGGGAGAACCTATGGCTGACAACTCATTCCAAGCTATAACTGAAGGCTGACAACATGTCTCAAGCTGTCATTCTTTCTCTACTTGTGTAGGATATCAGCTATTGGTTGGTTATAACAAAACAGTCTTCCAAAGTAGCTGAGAGAGACAATTGTGATGAAACACTGAATTGGACGCAACGCACAAATTTATGTATTCATATGAGTGAACAATATCTTTGTCAATAAAAAACATTTCTCACCCATTGACTTCTTTAGTGGGGAGGATGTTTAATTGCCCGAGTTAGCCTGAGCCTTTATGAAGCCCTACGAAGAATTTGATTCGAGTGTTTGACTGCCTCATGGGGGTCCTCTGGTGGCTATGGGGCACTTAGCAACTGCTTAGTTTGCTTATGCTTTGGGTCAGCTCTTTTAATTGCCAAAACTTCAGTTGAATAATGTTCAAATGGCCACTCTGGGGGACAGGATGTTAGCGTTATCCCATTTTCTATTACAGGTTCTGAACATATATTAGAATCCTTGCAGAAAAGCGTTCTTTTTTTTCTATCTTCCTTTCCAAATGTATCTGTTCAGGTCTACTTATTCATTTCCTGAGCTGTTAAAAAGCAGAGTTTTATGGACCTTTAGCAAGTTTCTTTATTATATCTTAAACTGGTTCAATCACAGTGACAAAAACAAAAAAAAAATATGGTGAAATAATTCTCTTTCTACGCATTATAAAAAAACACTTTTCACTATTTTTTTTTTCTGGGCTTCTTTCCAGGTTCATCGGCAAAAGATCTGGCAGCATTACTTCCCTTACATATAAAAAAGAAATAGCCAAAAGTGTCACTAAGATAGCATTTTTCCAGCCCCCAGTGCTAAATTGGTTCCCTTGATTTGCCTTAAATCATTTCTGTCATTTCTTGGCAATCCTTTTTCCTCCCTCTTGCAACCAACACACATTCAATAATTGAAAAGAACTTCTGCCCATAAAAACATATCAAAATAGTTTTGGATGATTTCTTTCACATCATAGAGAGCAGTCCTACATCACAAAATATCTGCCACCATCTCAGCCAGGAAATTGGAAATAAAGAACAACAGTTTCTGACCAATTGCATCGAGTAGGCAAAAGAATGAGATATATGTATACATGTGTGAATATATATTTATAATTGTGTGTGTGTGTATAGGTATTTATTCATATATGTACATATATATGTATTCATATAGTTTTATATGTATATGTATATATATATACATGTACATATATGCATGTATACATGTATATACATATAATACATATGTATGTATACATGTATTTATGTGTAAAAATATATGTATGTACATATATATGTATGTATATTAGTATATATGTATGTGTATCTTTATGTGTGTATGTCTGTGTCTGTGTGTCTGTCTATGTGCATGTATGTATGTGTGTATGTTATAAGAAAATTGATTGGGGAGAAGGAAAACAAGAATAAGATTGTGTCTGAGTGTGTGTGTTTGTGTGTGTGTGTGTGTGTAATGAGAGAGAGAAATGGTTTAGAGAAGGAAAAACAAGAATGAGATTTGATGTGTATATATTTGATGTGGGTGTACGTGTCTGTAGGTCTGTATGTCTCTGTGTATATTCGGGTCTGGGTCTCTGTGTGTACATATGTATACGTGTGTAATAAGAGAGAGAGAGAGAAGTCATCAAGGAGAAAGAAATATAAGTTGTACTGAGAAAATACACAGAAACACCCATAAATGTAGATGAATAGACCGATGGATAAGCATTAAATGGAAATATTGCATTTGCTTTAGCTATCTATCAAATTATCTATCTATAAACTCAGCGTGCACGTGTGCATGTGTGTGTGTGTGCGCGCATGTGTGTGTGTGTGTGTGTGTGTGGAAACTGAGCAAAAAGTAACACAGAAAAAAACAAAAAAAATTAGGTGCATAGATAGGTAGTAAATATTTCAGTAAAGACTCATAAGGAGACGAGCTTGGGAAGATGTATTCCAGAAAGATACAACGAGCCACAGAAAAATTTTCAGTAAGGTATATATAAGTAGATTTACAAGAAACATACATCAACATATATTCTGCAGAGAAAACAGATTCCTTGAGAACAAAATGTGATAGATTGGGGAGGGCAGAAATGGATTGAAGGAAATTTGAAATAGTATTTGATTCCAATTTTGATCGAATGGAGAGCAGTAAATTCATAAATAGACCAGTGAGAACAAATAGTAAACAGGGTCAGCCTGAGAAGCCACCGGGCATAATTGGAAACATTTTTTGTTGGCCCCCAGGTTTGCAGTCTGTAAAAATCTTAGAGATATAAATAAAATTGATTATAGACTTTACATCACTATTTTAGAATGAAAGACAATCAAACTGTATGCTTAAAAATTTAAGAGAAATTAGTTTTTAGGCTGTTTTTATAATAAATTAACATACTATTTAATTTGAGTATAGTGAAAAAATAAAAAAATATGACCAGTATAAAGAAATGCTTCTAATTGTTTGAGAATTCAGAAGAAAATTAAAATCATTGTTATTCTTGATGAAACCCACAATACAGCATTAGGTATATGTTGCAATGTGTTATAGTGTGTATTTCACAAGGCTAAAGGTTACCTGGGCAAGGTCCCCCCTACCGTTGGGCGCTGGGCCCAATTAGGAACAATTGGTCAAATTTGCTTAAAGCCAGCCCTAATAGAAAAGATAAGATTAGAATGTCAACGGTTACAGATACTTGTTTTCAATATGAGATTCTTTTCTTGTATAACATATGATATCTATTCTTGCAATGGGGTAAAATTTGACACAAGGTTAGGCTTTGATGTGGGGCCCTACATGCATACATGTGGGTAGAGATAAAAATTGTCTTTCCTTCAGTCTTGTCTTATGGCATACCACTGGCATCAAGGAATGCCCTAACTCTCCTCTTCTTGGTGCAATGCAGAGGTGTTGCCTTCAGGACATGCAGTTAGGAGGGGTTGATCCCATCAAACTAGACATTGTACTTATGGGGGCATAAGAAAAACCTGTGCCATCTCGGAGAGACTTTCTGTTTCTTTTTAGCAACCATCAGTTTACAGCAACACTGACCCAGCTAAAAGAAAAAAGCAATTTAAGAAAATTAGAAAAATGTTACAAGACAGAGAAAAACATTTTGAAAAGAAAAAGAAGAAAAGCAATATAAGCTCTAAGGTAAGTTTCCTAAATAGACGAAATCTGTTGAACAGACAGACAAGAAAGTAAAAAAAGATGGTGGAAAGCTCTTGAATTAAAAACCCAAGTACGAAAATAGCTTGATTTCCCTGTCCATTACTCTAATCTCCTATATTTTAAACCTTCTGTCATCTACAACTATTTTACATTTGGATAGATTGGTTGATATCATTGAGTAGTTTTGAGGTGTGGGCGAGAATAGAAGCACTAAATTGGGGTTAACATCATTACTTTTGTCCCCAGTCCAAAAGCTTGATATTTAATGAAGGAGTAGATGGAGACGCTGATGTAAACTACAACATCAACGTCCAGTTAATTAGATTTCAGTATTATTCTATTTTTATTGATACAGCCTTAAAACAAAACATGGTTCAATTGAGATGGGTTTTTTTTTAAAGGTTCTTGTTGTTTATTTGTTTTAAGGCAAGAGAAGATGTTTTATCTTTTGTTACCATGTATCATATTGTGAATATACATGCTATTAAATCATTGCACAAGAAGAGGTTACCTCACATTTTTGAGAATTTAAAAAAAAAACATTCTTGTTATTTATTTGTTTCAAGGCAAGAGATGTTTTATTCTTTGTTACCATGTATCATATTGCAAATATGCTTTCTATTAAATCATTGCGTAAGAAAAGCTTACCTCACATACCACGAGGAAATTCTATTACTTTCTTCTAATCAATAAAGATCAATAAAAAGCGGAAGGTAAATTCTCATTCACGGCTTGGCTTTGCAAATAAAGAATTCAGAGGATTTTCCATGTCCATTACAGTGTCTTGGTTGAGCCAAGGGAGGTAGGCTGTAGCCTTCAGGCCTGTACAAATAAAGTTTTAAAGTGAGGCATGACATGTGTGACTGATCTTTAAAGACCTACCAAAACGTGACAAGGAGTAAAATCCCAAGGTCATAGGTTGGTAGTTGGAATTTCATTTTCCTAAGCAGATGACTGAGCTGGTTATAGAGGTCTGCCTCCCCTTCTGCTATATCCAAGATTTTTCAAAATAATTGTTGAACCTGGTGTATATTATTTTCTCTCAACTGAATTGTGAACATGAATGAGAAAATTGCAAGCATATTTCATTTCATTCAGAATTAGAGTAAGAATTTGTTTTTATTTTTTTTTATTGATAAATCTTTTACAATAAAAAGAATCAAAAACCTTGTTCATCGGACAGTTTTGAATAATGAATGAAGAAAATAACTCCAAAAACATCCTTTTCAGATTATTATTATCATTCAATTAATATTCTGAGGATGATAAACTTGAGAAATGTTTACACACATCTCACTTTCTCTCTCTTCACCTATCTATCTATACACATACACACACTCACGCATGCATATAAACACGCTCACACAAACATACTCACACTAACATGCTCACACACACACACATTTATATATATATATATATATAAATATATATATATATATATATATATATATATAAATATACATATATAGTTATATATATATATACATATATATATATATATACATATGTATATATATATATATATGTATATATATATATATATATATATATATATATATATATATATATATATATATATATATATATATATATATATATATATATATATATATATATATATGTATGTACCTTCAAGTTTTATTGATCTGTTTTGTTTGTGAATAAGTTGTTTTTTTGCTGGGTTACAAGAATGAAGGAAATGTCCAATGCTATATCAAAGCCAGATAACCCACTGTTAATTCAATCTCCTATAGTGGGAAAAAGTATTTTAAAGTGCCCCGAACAGAAGACACAACACCAACATGTGAGTTTGGGAATGGAATTGTGATCTAACACGTTTGGCAATTAGCATATTGTCATGGGAAAAACATATTGGGAAAGTAAACAATTCATTTTAAATAGAAACAATGTTACTGTAAATGACTCAATCATATTCCAAAAATTTTTCTATCACTATTACCATCAACACAGGATTTTGAAATCCTTTGAAATACTTCCTGAAAATGACCAATGATGGTCAAAAGCACTTAAAATGCTACAGTATGAATTTTGGACAGTTCATTATTTCTTGCAATCCAGCAAAAAAAAAAACCTTTTCGAAATCAAGAAAAACTATTAAAAATTCGAATTAACAAAACATTACCACCTGGGTTTCATGAAACTTGCTTGAAAAAAAATTGCTGCCAAAATATACATCATTTGAAAAATATATATATATATACATATATATAACCATAAAATGTAATTTCCTGAATGATATGTATTAACTCTTAACTGCTTACAGCAAATGTCTGAACAGAGTCTTAGCTTGTAATTTGGGGGCCTATGGGGCATGGCTTCTTGAGGGGCCCTTTCCAACAATGTTCGTCAGTAGAAATGCAGTAGATGAACTACCATTTATAAAGCTTTTGGGTACCCCTTCTGCATTGGGGACCGGGGGGGGGGGAGGCATTTTCAAGTAGGTCCTTCCCAACTCCCCTCAGCTATGCCTCTGGACTGGAAGCTACAAAAGCCAATAAAGCAACATAAAAACAAATTATTTTTTTCCTTTTTTTGGCCAAAAAAAAGCAGGTCCTTTGCTAATCTCCTGAATTCATACAAAAAAAAAAAATTCATGGCCACAATACGCATGACTGGGTGAGTTTGTTGCGTGGAATGGTCTTTGTAGCCAATACAGTGTAGCCACTGTCCATAGATAAACATCGAACCATAAGGCTGATTCCAGATGGATTTTTTCATGAACGTATCAAGCAGCATCAAGATCGTATATGTGCTTGTTTCAGTCACAGAAAGACTGGAATTATCTACATGCATATGTGCTGTTTCAAAGTTTGAAGCTGTTATCTGAGTTACATGTATAAGATTGTGTTTGCAATAGAGATGATAATGGGCAATTCAACTGTGAACTATGACTGGTTTGGTGAAAGTGAGTTTTAGACTTGCGAAGTGTTTTTGTGTGTGTGTGTGTGTCAGTGTGTTTCAATGAAAATAAGTTCTTTCAAACATCAACTCTAATTTCTTTTCATGATGTCATATTAAACCGCAAAGACCTTCCTTTCATTACCTCGTGCAAACTGAAACCTAATAAATATCCACTGATATTTCCATGGCTGTATATGTCTATTCATAATTGATTGAGCTTAGCTTTGTCTTGAATGAGGCCCCAAAAGCATATCTATACAGGACATATATTTCATTCAACAATTTTCAGGTTTATAAGTTGAAACAATAAACAGACTTATTTCCAATGGTCTTTTCAGATTATCATGATTAGAAATGGTTAATATAGGTTTTTTCATTTCGATTATTATTCAGACTATCCTCATCTTGGTTGTTTTTCATACAACGTTTCGGACGTTGTACTCTACAGCCTTCATGAGGTATCATCTGGTAGGTGTGGGGAAATAACGAACCAAACTCTTTATCCAACCGACGGGGGGGGTATATTGACTGCACTCCCCTCTTAGCAGTAGTAGTATTTTCCGTATTATTATTATCTCGCACTGAACCTAGAACCATCAGATTACTTGCAATAATTCTGTCTGATTCTGTAACCACTACGCTATGTGTCCATATGGAAATAATAATAATACCTTATCTCAAAAATTCAGAGAAACACTAGGTTTCTTCAGTTTTTTAAGTGTTTCTGTCAGGCAGACCGTCTATTTAGTACGTATGTGTCACATCTACAGACCACCCCTATGGAACCACTGGGGGTGAACACTTGAACATTTATTCCTCAATACGTTTTATTGGAAATCTCTTCTCCCAAATAAGTTTTTTGGAGGTTTCAATTTGCATAGTAAGTTTTTGTTGACTTGAATAGTTTGTACCTGGTAACCTACGCATTAATTCATTTTAAAAATTTTGGACTTAGTAGTGATCACTGACCAAAAAAAAGCAAGATGAATAACTTATTCATTGATCATCACTTTTTCGAATTTTTTAACAGATTACCCCCAGCATGGCATGCTGTCCAACGATCTTGGTCATGTGAGGGTTACTATTGAGTGACTAACCAAACCTATTATTTTTGAATGTCGCAGGAAATGGTATTTGGTACTATATGACTCATGTAGTTATCAATGGAATGGCCTATCATATTCATACTGTTTTTGCACAAAATATACAAGTATATGTGTCTTTAGATGGAAAAATAGTTCAAACGCCCACAGCATCTCTAACAATAAAACTCTCCCTTAGATGTCCAGTAGTATGAAAATTTGGAGTTGATGCGGTGGAGGAGTCTTTTACCTTCTTTACCATCACCCCTCAACCCTGAACACACCTTCTAATTCTTACACAAGTCAATAACTCCTCATCTTTTTTTTTTTTCATTTCCTTTTTTGGTTCAGTTTTTTTTTTTTTTTTTGGTTTTTGGTTTTTGTCCTATTTATTCTTCTTTCCCTCTGCATGCTACCCACCCCCCCATTTCACCTCTATCACCCCCACACACAGAGTCTCTTGCAAAACTCTATCTCAGTATCATTTCTATGTATGATGTATGCATGCTCTGTTCCCCCAATTCCTCTGTCCATCGCATTTCCAGAAAATGACTTCCAGGAGCAGAGGTAATGCAGAGTTACTGCTCTGAGCTGAGAGAGAAAAAAAAATCAAAAGGTAATATAGAAAACGGAAAAATACAAGAGAGAGAGTGAGGGAAGAAGAGAAATAAAGATATAAAGACACAAAGAGAGAGAGAGAGAGAGAGAGAGAGAGAGAGAGAGAGAGAGAGAGAAAGAGATGAATTCTCCGGGAGTCCATCTCCAGCCTTACAACCTTCACCACTTCTCAGTCCCTTCCTTCCTCACCTAACCTCACCCATCCAACACTTTCCTGTCTCTTCCACTTCTATCAAACTGAAAGAAAACCCTTCCCCCTTTCTCTCTCCCTCAACCTTCCTTCTGTTCCTTTTTTTCATTGTTTTGTTTCCCCCCCCCTTTTCTTTTTTTTGCCCTCAGCAATAGGCAAGTCTGGAGTAAGTAGCAACCATTTGTCATGTCGAGAAGCCAACTTCAGTCCACACACACATACTAGGTTTTTTTTTTTTTTTTTCTTGTAGTTGATTTATTAAAGTAGAGTGACGGTTACTGGATGGTCTTTTATATCATACCATGGCCAGCTCCTGCAACACCAAGATCACCCCTGGACCTCCTGAGCAAACCCATCTCTTTCTGTCTTATTGGAAAAGTTGAAAAAAAAAAAAAAAAAAAATGGCGACTCCAGCCTGCCCAACAAAATACGATTCAATAGAATCTTCAAGAAAATTGGTCCATAAAAAGCCAAGTAAAAGACTGACACGCCTGTTTTGAAGCATGATGAATCACTTCCGACAACTGTCGAAAGGCAAAAGAATAGGAAAGGAGAAAATGAATAAAATAAAATTGCAGTATGAGACAAGAGAAAAAAAAAATCAACTACAAAAACAATTAAAACCAAATAAATCAAATATAAACATGATTTTATTGCCTCATTTCATGAAAGTATCACTTATTATTCAAAATCTGTCCAATAATGAGGAAATAATTAAAAGAAAATTGTTTTCTATTTAACTATCCACTTAAAGGCTGCTTACAGCAGCCATTAAGCTCTATGTCAAATCAATTTCTATTTATAGAATTTATATTATAATTATTTGCAAAAAAATAAAGAAAGACAGAAAGGAAACAATCCTATAATTAGCATTCAATATACCCAGAACTGTCTCCCTTCAGAAATCAGATCATTATAATAAAGATTATTGGCTGAATGTAAATGCTGACCCCACACTATTATCATTAAGTTGTAAATTAGAACGGAAATTGTTTTATTTTCTATTTCAAGAGTATTGTGCCAGCAAAAATGTGCTGTTTTTGTTTTATCACAGTGACAAAAATACCAACATACAGAGATCATTATGCATACAAAGTGCATTAACTTCCTGTCAGAAATTATGTGTAACTTTTGTAAATATTGCTCTATTTTCATGATATCTTCTGTGAAACTTTTGATCAACAGAAGGGATGTATTTGACATGGTATACAAAAACATTCAACCAGATTTCCTCCAAAGGTTTATCGAAGATATCCCAATGCTTACAGGAATTGACGGATAACGTTGAATTTTAACTCAGCTGACAAATATTACCATATGGTCCAGAATAAAGCAAGTTTATATTAATTATAAATCAATAGTAAAGTAATAACCTTAACTGTACTACATTGAAACCCCACCCTATTCAAGGTATTCTTGTATTTAGTCATGTAGCCATTGGTCTAAATGATTTTAGGTTATGTTTGAAAACTTTCTCTTCCCACAGTATGCATTTTTGTGTGTATATATATATATATATATATATATATATATATATGTATATATATAATGTATATTCAGGCAGCAATATAACATTTGTACATGTCAGGTTGAATGTGACGAACAAGGAACATTTTGAGCTTTTATTAACTTTTTTCTCATTTCCGCACAAGAGAATGTATGATTGATTTCATAGAGTGTAGTAGTTGTCCAAAAGTGTTATCCTAACAAGCATTTTTGACTTAACAATTAACCATTTTCAAGGTCTTTGACAGTTCCACAATTATTCTTACCACAGAGTATTTGACTCGGTGTGCTGATATGATGTAATTAGTAGTGAGAAACATGGATTCCTAATTTGGAGGGATTTCAATTGCAAAATACTCTCAAAACTCCCTTACCTTTGCAAAAGAAGATTTTATTCAGTCTTGGATTCTTCTTTTTAATGACTACGGCTTCCAAAATCATGAATTTTTTTCAAAAGTTTATCATGTAAAATATGTGGGGTTATCTACAAGTATATATATGTATTATAGCAGTTTCCAGAATCATGCGTGTGTGTGTGTATACATATATATATGTGTGTGTGTGTGTGTGTGTGTGTGTGTGTGTGTGTGTGTGTGCGTGCGTGTGCATGGGTGGGTGTACATATATATATATATATACTTGTATATATATATTGCAAAATGGTCTAATGGTTGGTAGTTTGGAAACAGAATTGGCCAACCTAGTTCAAATTCCATTAGAATGTATATTTTAGTATTAATAACTCTTGCGCTCTTCAAATCAATTGTTTATTTGACCATTGGGTCCATGGTTATATCATAGTAAAAGTAGCACATTTAATGATTGTATTGAGCTTATGCAAATTAGTTTTTTATGAGAGCTCAATATGTCTTTAAAATTGCATATGGAAAATTTTTCATGTTGATCCAACTTACAGACTGAAGTCTGTGTAATCAAACACTCTCTCCTATTTTTTACTTTGTGTAATAAATTATCAATATGATTATTTGCTGCTTGAGATAATAACAAGACCATTAATTCTACCCAAAGTAAAGTCATAATTGCAATAAAGGTCTTTAAAATGCTAATAAAAACTTTTATTGCAGTGAAAAGATAAAAAGAAACCGTACTCACGATATGAGATACTGTAAAAAAGAAATCCTTCGTAAGGAAAAAAACCTTTAAAAAATATCTTCAAAGAGAGACTAGGCAATCGATAATAGCCAAAGCATCCTCACAACCAACCTTATGGTGAGGATTTGTGAGAGTGGGGGCAGGAGTTGAAGAGAGGGGGTCAAGAAGAAAGATAGGTAGTTCTCAAGAATAGATAGATTGAAGAAGGGCTTGAGTGCCCAGGGCTCATCCATCACCTCATCCCATCCCAGCTCTCTCTCTCTATCTCTCTCTTTCTCCCCCTAAATTCTTTTTGCTGCATCCCTAAGATGCAATGAAGTGTGCCTTGGGACTTAAAGACATCAAACTATAAAAATAGAGCAAAACAAAGACAGGAGGTCACAGTGCTTTTTCCTTACAGCAATGTTAATAATAAGGAAGCAGAGGCAAAGCCTTTTACGATAAACATCTACCAACAAATAAATAATGAAATCACTCCTACAAAACATGCACACATAGCTTCCTTTCACGATATTTACCAACCGACTTATATCATGGAGTAAGATTTGCTATCTTCAACTTGCCTTGTCTGCCAGTGAAAACTACAGAAGGAAATATTTGTTAAATTTGAAGAAAAAAACGTAAGAGGTCCAAATTTTCTAGAGGTTTTCTGATATTTATATTACCAAAATGATGATAACATCATTTTCTGTTAATTTGAGAAATATCCATCCAAATATTGATATTTACTATAGTTTAGTAAAGGAAGGGCTTTACTAAGGTTTGAACCACTGGAAGTGCTAGGCCTGGACAATTTTGGACATTTCAATGGTTTCAAGCAGGCTAACCTGGGTTCCCAGGAGCTTTGCTCAGGCTTACAAAATTTTATTTCAACTCATATAATTAAATACTAATTTCTACGTATAAAAACTTCGCCCGTCCTCCTAATTTTCAAGCTGAAACTTGCCCTAGCTGATAAAAAATGTTGGTATAGAGAAGTTTCTGTCACTTTCATCATCATCATCAGCAGCAGCAGCAGCCTTTTAGTGTCCGTTACTGGACATAGACTTTCCCCAGGATTCGTCAGACCTCTTTATCATGGGCATCACAGAGCCAATACTTTCTGAACTTGTCTAGTTTGTCACGCCATTTCATGTTTTTGTTGGCCACAGTTTCGTACGTGATCCCTGGGTATTCATGTTTTGAGTCATGATGTCCATCGGTTATCTGCCATTCTTGCAACATGATCAGCTCATTGCCATTTAATTTTTCAAATGGTTTCTATGATATCCCTGACTCCTGTTTTTTCTCTAATTTACTGTGCTGTTTTGTAATCTCTCCATGTGATGTTGTGCATGATTCTCTCAGGTGCATGTTGCGTGGTTCTCAGTTTGAGAGTCGAACTTTTGGTCTGGTCCCATATGTCAGCTCCATAGGTGACTATCAGGAGGATGCATTGGTTGTAGACCCTTCTCCTCTAGACTAATGGGATTTTCTTGTTCTTGAAGCATGCTCTACCGAGAGCTTGCCATCTTAGAATGATTCTTCACATGATTTCTTCTTCTTTTAAGGGTTCCATATAGATTCATTGTCCTAGGTTGATGGAGTGGTCTACTTTTCCAGGTCTGCATTTTTTATTTGGATTTTTGTTATCTTTGTCCTCAACATGATAGCTGCACATAACATTTACTTCACTTTCATCACTCTAACCTATTGTGAATGTCTAATAATTTTCAGCATATAAGTAGATGTTTGACATATTTCAAATATTGACCCTTTCTCAGTCATGCCTAATTATCATGTTTTGCAGCAGCTTTTCTAATTGAAAGAGAGGAATGTGAGATGAACCTCAAAAATAAATGATGAAAGCACCCTGGTAAAACACACAATATTTACTCACTGACATATTGGGTAGCAAGATTTGTTATCTTAGTCTTGCTTTGTCAATCAGCGAAAGCCAGAATGATCGTTATTTGTTGAAATTAAAGAAAAAACATGTAAGAAAATGTAAAGAATATATTTGTATGGTGGATTTTACAAGTATTTAGTCTGATGACAGTCAGCATGAGCTTAAAAAAATCCAACTTTCTAATGGTTTTCGATAATTTTAAACCAGAGCAAGGTTATATCAATATGACTGTTTTGAAAAAATTTGACCGCTTACCTGATGAATTAAAGTGTTCACTAGTTCATTGTATTGATTATATGATTCCAGTCCTTTGAATAGAATAAGAAAAACTATCTGGAAATGTGGTTGCTAGCTCAGTGTCTCCAAAATTGCTGAGCAAAAAAATAACCTAACTAGATCCTGTGTTCAAAAACAGAGAAGTATTCCAAAATGAAAATTTATAACAGAATCTTCATTTAAAAAAGTTACTGTTTGCATTTTGAATGGCTTCTTTAGCTAGAATAACTGCTTCATTATGCTTAGGATGGCCTTTCTGCTCATCCTTCACTATCTTAAGAGGTATGAGATGCTATTCTTTGTGACTGAGCTCTCATAATTCTCCAAGATTGTATGGATTCTGCTCCTTAGTTCTGTCCACATTTCTTTGATGATGTTTGAGTTATGATTCTGATATGGCCCATCTTCCAATCGGGTGATTTCTTCATCATGCTATCCTGATCAGGTTTCATAGTCTTCATACTACAGCTTCTAAGTTCGACCACATCTCTGTCAATTCAAAACCCTGCCAGTGCTTTGAAACTATGAGAGGATTTTCTGAGATGCAGCTTCTTGGAATTCCAAGTTTCTTAGCAATTACTTGCTGCCTAATCTTCATCGTCATCACCATTATCTCCATTCTGGTTTCTCTCAGAATTTTGCCAGGATGTCAAGCAGTTGAAAAAGTTCAAAGTCAGAGTTTCAATGATATTTTAAAAAATCAGAGCTATTGTGTATTAGTGCTGCAACCATCAAGCAGAGAAACAAGAAGGTGATGTAGCGAAAACTTCTGCTCAGTCATTTTGGGGGTCATCTCTGCCTCATATTCAGAAAACCTATTAAAAACATGATAAAGGCCCCCTCAGCTTACAAAATGGTTCATAATGTGGTTTACATTATAAGAAGGGTGGATGTTGGACCTCCAAATATCATATCCCCAGAATAACTAGATCTAGCTCTAAAATAGCTAAATTTATCGCAGCTTGGTTCTGAACCCCTCCAGCTCCAAGAAGGAGTTAGACAAGGTGATACCAGCTCACCCTAACTCTTCACAGCCTGCCTTGAGGGGTGATCTTCCAAAACCTTGACTGGGAGAATAGAGGAATCAAAATAGACAGCAAATATCTGAGCAACCTCAAATTTGAGTCCAGTAGAATACAAGATTGAGAGATGAACTGGGAAATACTGGCTCTGCGACGCCCATGATAGAGAAATTGGGGCAGATCCTGGGGAAGGTCTATGTCCGACGACGGATGATAAAAGACTGATGATGATGATGATGATGGTGGTGGTGGTGGTGGTTACAAATCATTTTTATCTTGGAACCTTTTCTATTACATCATTAGGTATAGAATTGGTCTGTGAGACAAGCTTGTTCACCAATGTTTTATGTTAAGGCACCCTACCTATACTAATCTTTGTTTCTTAATTATTAAACAACTATGAGTAGTGGTGTTTGTTATTGAGCAATTTTCATTCTATAAGTAATAAACTGATCTTATATTCTGAAGCCAACAAAATGATCAATATAATAACTATATTTGGGCAATATGAATACCCAGTAATATAATTTACTCTGATAATGACTCAATGTACCAAAAATGGACAGTTTATTTTTGGTAAATTATTTAGATCTTTTGAAAAATATGAAAAAAAAAAGTGTGTAAATTCTTCTCGTTAACTCTGTCTTTTTTTACGTCGTCTTTTTCTCAAAAGAATACTCTGAAATGTTCACTGCCAAGTATATTCTTTATGGTGTGACTCTTGTTTCTTTTCATTTCGAGTTATTCTTTCTGGCCTGATGATTTACATAATTGTTACTTTGTCGCAAAAATGAAATCTAGGTCTGGGAATGCTCATTTTTTCCCCATACTGATTAATTGTAATTGCTTCATTACTTAACACCATTCAGGTTTACAAGAAGTTTCGTGATAACACTCTATTTATGGATAGTGGGAATCACCTCTATTATATGACTATGCTCTTTCTCTATTTAAATTAGTACATTATATGCATAATAACGTTATTCTAACTATAATATGGGTATTAATTCCTGACCATAGACACTCCCTTTTTTCTGAATTTCAATGAATGACGTACAGAATGAGTATTGAATTTTGAATTTAAAATAGGTAAATTTCTTGCTTACATATCAATGATTTTCTTACCATCAGAAATATTCACTGTTAGTTTTGAAAATGGCAAAAGCAAAACAATGGAGTAGCGGAGCAGAGGTAAAGCCAATGGGCAGTGATAAGAAGAGTAGAACCCTTGCCTATGAGTATCATGTTCAAATGCATTTCGCACTAAAATGCAACCATGATTATTGTTGCGTGTTTTCTCCATATCACCCAAATCAGTTGTTACTAAATAATTAGAACGATATTTTTGAGTTTTAATATACTTGTTTTATGAATCCTACATCTGATATCTCAGGTTATATAAACTAGTTTATAATATCTCATTGCAACTAAGCATTTTATTTGAATAAGTGTCATTTGATATGTATACACTGCACATTTCTTCAGTTGATAAAGTAATTATTCAGCCTACAGTCACAAAGTAGAAAGCATTCAGAGAGCGCATATCTCTGCCACGCCACTGTCACTGAAAACTTCATGAAAATCAGTTCATATGTAGCTACGATGCTGGTAAAAATTCCTGGATCCAGCCCCAAGTTCGATCGATTCTTCCTTTGTCTATGGCAAACACTTCAACAAAATGTCATCGAAATTCATTGAGAACTTTTGGAGATATTGTGTATACAGACAGACATTGGTGAATACATATATCTCTTCCAACTGTGCCGGCTGAGGTAATTACCAATGTCATATGTTTACATCCCATTTCAACTTTTTCTTATTGCAAAATAACATTACCATGTTTTGACAAGTATAATTTAGAAGAGAAACCCAGAGGCATTTTCATTTCATGCTGATTTCTGTTTGGACATAAGTAAGTATAAAACCACAAAAAGAAAACGGAATGAAACTACATTTTTACCTTCCTTAATAAAAATACCAAAATGTTTCCCAATACCGTACTGACTAATTAAACATACTTTGCCAGCAAGCTCAAGAATTTGAGTAGGCTTGATGAAGGAAAAATATATCAGGCTGTCTCAATAAAGATACGGCCATCATTTTCTACAATTAAGTACATGACAAAGCAAAATGTCACACCTTGGTAGCAATATTATCTTTATTTTTTTTTTCTATCAGATGAAACATTATCAAAAAATTGATGGTGGTTGTCAATTCTTCTTCTGATAGAAAAACATAATCAAGATGATATAGCTGATACTAATACCACTAGTGTAAAAACAATAACAAATAAATGTTATATTTGATCTGGTAACTGTAAGGTTCTGATAGCTCAATTGGTAAGAGCAGCTAGTACAGATAGTCTGGCTTCCGAAGGCAAAAGGAATGTGAGTTTGAATCTCACTGAGAGCTGGTCCTTTATTTCCAATCTGCGCTCCTTACTAATGGCTGTAGACTGACGACCTGAGTGGTTGTGATAAAAAGCAACTAGAATTAGGATGTAGCACCTTAGTTTGAGGCTGCAATCTTTTTATTTTTGTTTTGTCCTCATCAGGCAGGAAGAAATATGATGAAGAAAAATGAGTCTTCTCACAATTTTCCCTTTTTTCTTCTCCTGAAGAACTTGTTAAGGTGTTGGTTGGATGAGCCAATTTAGTCTCATAATGTCATTTGGCACTTCTCACCTTTTCAAAGCAAGTGAGACATTTTTATTTTTCCTCATACTATCAAGAAAGAGGTGAACTTACTGAAGCTGCTCAATCTTATTTACTTCCCTTTCGCACCCTTACAAAACAAGCAAGACATTTTTATTTTTCCACTTTCTTTCTCTCTGTCTTTCTGTCTCTTGACACTCTCCACTCCCAATACTGTTTTCATCTCGAAACTGTGCTTATTTGCAGGGGGGGGGCAAGTTTTTCACACCAGTGGACATCAGAAATTTGATCTGACTGCTCCCTTCAATTACAGCCCCCAACATCTTCACTGGCAAGGCCTACCAGTTTTTCCTCTAACATGGTTACTTTGTCTTTCAGTCTAGATTGGTTCTACTCACAGAGGCATCATTGGAAGCGTCAAGAGGACGAAGGTGCCAATTCCAGCTGGAGGCTGGCTAAGATACCCATTCTCATTTTTTGACACTGTTGCAGCCACTTTCTGAAGATTGACTCTAGAGATGATACTAAAATACGTGCATGTGCACATATATATATATGTTTGCATATGGGCGAAGACGTTGATACACATGCTATGTTTTTCATCTTATATGTATTTACTCATTTTCATCATATGAGGTGTGGCTATTTAATAATAAGACCCGGCTCATGTAAATTGAACCGCAGTGCACATGCGCCAGTCATGTGGTATACATTGACCAATGGGCAAGCACAAACAACCTCTGAATGTTTAACACTGCTCTTGTCTTCATTTCCTGTTATATATCATTTAAAGTAGACATATTTTTTGACATGCCATAAAATAAGACAGGAGTCAGGGACATCATAGAATCCATTGAAAAAATGGCAAATGACAACGGGCTGGCCATGTTGCATGAATGGCAGACAACCGATGGACATCATGACTCACGATATGCATCTCCAGAGACCACAAGCCCAACTGGGGCCAGCAGAGTATTAGCTTGAGAGGCAAGCTAGACAAATTCAGAAAGTATTGGCTCTGCGATACCCACAATAGAGAAATGTGGCGAATCCTGGGAAAGGTGTCCGTCCAACGACGAACGTTTAGGGACTGATGATGATGATGACATGGCTGGCTATCTATCTATCTATAAATGTGTCTCACATGCATACTGCACCAAGGGAGCTAGGAGGCTGATAATCTAAACATTTAGTCCCTATTATATCTAGAAATAAACGATTTTTTTTTTTTTCTAATTCCATAACAGCTACGACAATGAAAGTTTATGCTAAATGGGTCCCTTCATTGCTGTCTGACAATGATTATGCTTGATTTTTGAAAATTCAGACTTCAAAAGGCGAGAGAGGTAATCTGATCACCACTTTTCCAATTTTTTAAATGATCAACCCATACACAGCATGCTGATAAAAGTTGTTGGTCATATGAAAGTTTCTTTTGTGTAACTAATCAGGCTTGTTTATCAATATTATCATTTTGATCCATCATACTTGACAGTAACCCAAATGTTGAACATCAGAATCTAGCAAGATTGGATAAATAAACACTGACAAAACTGGAATTGAGTTTTATGCTTACCAAACCATCCTAATCTCGACGATATTTAACATACTTAGAGCAACAGGTGTGCAAACTATAATCTATTTACCTGGCTGAATTTATTTCTGAATTTCAGTTATGAAGCAAGTAAAATTTAGATTCAATTTGTGAACTATCAGCATTAGTTAACTCCTCTATGATGTATATAATCTGGTAGAATTATGCTTACATTACATGGTAGAAGCATTTTTGCTCAAGCATTGCAAATGCAATAATTGCCAAAAATCAAAAATATATTATAAACATAACTTTATTGAGGATGAAGTCATAATGAATTGTAATGAGTTAGTCTCAAAATCATACAAAAAGTAATTCTAATGAATTCTATTAAAACAATAATTTCTAGCTGCTTCAAATTTGTCATCAGAGACAGGAATAGCCGGCAAAGCATCCTGGGCATTAATAAGTCTATGCCTGGTTGTCGTGGTATTGAAATTTGATCATATCACTAATATCAAAGCATGCCCCCACTACATGGGAGCTGCCATGTTGCTCGGGCTGATTCAATAATGTACACCCCTCTATGGCCAATTGGTATTATTAGATTCAGTTATAAACAAATGCACGTGTTTGGCCATTTAGATCTGGCTGGTCTGTCTGGAAAGGGTAAACCTAATCATATCTATCTAATTCAGTTTGTATCATTCTATCACAACCAATTCCTTTTATTTTCAGTTCCAACACTCATATTCAAATTCATGTGAAAGAACAGGTTTCGAAAGCCAAACCACATGTCATCTCTGAAGCTACAAAATCTCACAACAAACAGGTCTGGTTAGTCACTCAATAGAGACCATCATGTAACCAACGTCTTTTGGTGGCATGTGCTGTCCAGGGTGATCAATCAAATTGGAAAGCAATGTGATCAAAGGATTAGTTATCTCTTGTGCCTTTTTTTGGATCACCAAAAAGCTTTCGAAAAACAACCAAGCAAGAATGCTGCTGAACACAAACTAAGGGACTGATTTAGCATAAAATTACATTGTAAATTGAACCCACCATTAAAATTCAGTGGGGGGGGGGGTAAAAAAAACAAAAAAATTTTTTCTAGACGTGATAAAATATTTAAATTTCTTGTCCTTTAGCTCCATTGATACGGCCTGCATGTTCGACACATACATGTATAGCTAGCCAGCAAGCCAGAACCACTTAAAAACAGATGAAACCTATGCAGTTGACAGTTTTTGTTGACAGTTTCTAACAGTATTTACGATACTGTAAAATCTGCAATAGCTAGAAAATAAGATATCAATCCCAATCTTTTATCTACATCTCTCAGGTGCACTCTTTCACACTGAGTAGGGAAGTGTCAATCCAGAAAAAAGCACAGCAGTTGTCACCCTCTTTTTTGAGAGTTCAAGATCTTGTCTATAATAGCACAGCTTGTGACAGTTTGCTAGCATGTATGCAATGACTGAGTGAACACTTTGTAAAGTTGAAACATTTTTTTTTTTGCGTACATGTGCACAAAGACATCTAAAAAGATCCTACAGCCAAACCCTATTTATATCAAACCATACAACCTGACCTTACACTCTTATATCCTGACACATCACACCCTCCAAGTTGTCTTCTCCTGCTTGGCTGTTCTGATCAAAAGCTAAGCTCTCAAGTCACCACGACACCACACCCACCCCAACATAGAATCTGCATATATACACTTTGATAATAAGCACCAACCTAAGCGCACAGTCTTTGATAATGAGCAGCAACATTTCAGTGTCACCTTTTTACCGTGCTCCACCTTCATCTCCATCAAGTTTTTTTTTTTCTCTCCGAACAATCAGTATCGCACACACTTCCACACCCCATTCCCAAGAGTCCTGACATAACACAAGTGTGTGAAAACAGCATTTTGGCTGAATGATGATTACACATTTAGTGCATTCTGCCTCACTCCAAATGCTTAGCTATTTATCAGCTTGTTTGTAATATCTATTTTAGGATGTTCATATTTGTCTATCAATTGATATCTTCATATATATATATATATATATATATATATATATATATATATATATATATATATATATACTGTATATATAAATACATATATTTATATATACTGTACGTATATATGTACACACACACAGATATATATATATATATATATATATATATATATATATATATATATTCGTATTTCTCTATCACATATATATTTCTTTTTCACAAATATATTTCTCCATCATGTACATATTTCTTTTTCACACTCATATTTCTCTATTCCATTCATATTTCTATTGCAATTAATATTTCTTTATCATATTAATATTCCTCTTTTGCATTCATATTTCTCTATCACATTCATATTCTTCCTCTATTTTCATATTTCTCTTTCACATTCATATTTCTCTGTCACATTTATATTCGTCTATCACATGGATATCTGTTAATCAATCTAACGGGCTAGTTGGCTATGAATTAGTCATTTTGATATATTTATATTCATCAAAAGATGTTTATATCTATCAATCGCTCTAGCTAACTTGTTATGAATTTATCTAAAAAATGTATATATCTGTTTCTCAATCTATATGGTTAACTTGCCATGAATTGCTATAAACAGATTCCCTTCTCTTTCCCTGTCTTTATGTGAGTGTGTGTGTCTCCAAGCACTCTTTATCACATTTTTGGTGCTACAATCTTAAAAATTTACATCAGTACACCACTAAGCACCATCCAAAAAAAGTTTTTATTTGTTTTCTCTATAAAGGGCTTTTTGGCATCACTATGGTCATTTTGAACCAACAATGACCGAATTTTGTCCCGTTAATTTTTTTTGATAATTTCAGATAAAATTTTTTTTCCTTTTTTTTTTGTCTCAGTATAATTAGTTCTAGTACACACACCGCTTATGGTGATTCATTTAAATGGGGTACAGATATCAATGTTTATATCTATTGCAAAATGTTTGTATCAATCTCTCAATCTAACTTGCTAGCTTGCTGTATATTCCCTATCTATGTATTGTAAAAAGTTCCTCTATCTCTCAATCTATCTAACGAGCAACCTATCAATAGATCTCAGTATTTTGAAATGTTTCTATCAATTAAACCATTTGTAAAATAATGTTACATAAATGTGATCTTTTTACTACACATTTATATCTACCTATCACACTATTTTTGCCTCCTAAAGTTCTCAATGGATTTTAATGACATTTAGAGAAAGATTGGGCCATGGACTAAAGCAGAATTGGTTAAACTTACGGGCGGATCCAGGAATTTTTTTTGATCAAGAGATATTTTTCCTTTTTTTTCTATATTCATAAGTATCCATTAATGTTTTCTGTTCATTCACTCAATATCTCCAAAAGTTCTCAATGAATTTAAATGACATTTCGAGGAAAAAAATTAATTACATTGTGTAGCAGACCAAGGATTTTGTTTTAGTTTTTGAGATATTTTTCATGTATTGAGAGATTAGTTAGAAAATCAAAAGATCAAAACCTATACCATTACAGCCCCTGCATTACAGCTATACACACACTGTTTTTCATTCAGTTTTTACTTAGTCTGTAGCATTGGGCAAGGTATGCGATCTCAGAGTGCTTTCTACTTCTCCAAGCCCTATTTCCAAAAAAAGATTTGTGCATCTTAACCTCCAAGTACCATGCAGTATTTGTATACGTCTACGATGCCAATTTTAGAGGAACTTCTTCTCTACCAATTATGTCTATTAGATACATTTTATATCCATATCCGTTCTTATCCTGCAATTTGTATCTAGCTATTTATTTAGCAGTGATTCCACTCTCTAATAGAGTTCTGGTACATGTGCAAGAAGAGTAAAAACTGAGAGATTTATGATCTTGAACTTTCATTATAAAGCATTGTCAAAAATTATCTATCTTTTGTATATTTTTACCAATATTCATTTCCACCTAATTTCATTTGATTTTCATTGCATCTACTTTGACCACCATAAAGATAAAGAATAAGCTCTAAAAGTGTGTATATATATATATATATATATATATATATATATACACATGTATATATATATGTGTGTATATATGTGTGTATATATATATATATATATATATATATATGCATATATATATGTATATTTTTACGTATACATATACTCATGTACATATACATGTATATACATATATATGTAAATATATACAAATGTACATGTATATATACATACATATGTATATATATATGTATATATATGTATATATGTATATGAATTATAAATTGCATTATATCATATAGAGACTAATTTGAGATGATATCTTGTCATTACACAGTTAATGTATCATTCGCCCTAGACAACGAAAATAGCATAAACAGTAAAGGAAAATGGGGTTGCTGCAGGAATTGAACCAGCCACCGATATATATATATATATATATATATATATATATATATATATATATACATATATATATATGTAATAAAATGATAAATTACTCAAATTTATTTCACAATTCAAGATTCATACATTCAGCAATTATTAGTCAAGATGTTTTTATGATTTTAATTCGAAATCAATCCCTTTCCTTTCCTTCTTCCTTCCTTGATATATATATATATATATATATATATATATATATATATATATATATATACATAACCTATCAATGTTATGCTTTTCTTGCTCAATTTTGTTTCTCTCTGGCCAGTAAAACATGCACACACACACACACACACTTCCACACAAACACACACACACACATACATACACACCCTTGCCTTATTAGAAGTATATTTGTCTAGCTTTCATACTTGTTTTTTGAAAATTCAGACTTTTTAGTTTCCCTATAAAGGCGATAGAAGTAACTTATGTGCAATAATCTGCTTTGTCCTCCATGGACCTTGAATTTGAGGTTTTGTAGACTTGTACTATGCCCTCCTACTTTCATTACTGAAATGGTCAAAATCATTGCCAACCAAAGTTCTGGTGAGAAAGAAAGGACATGTCAGGAGGTGGAAAACAGTAAATAAGAATTAAGTTTGGTTATATACATTGTTCTGTAAAACTGGTAGCAGTTGGTTGCTCATTGTTTTATTTTCAACCTTACTTCACATCATTTGGTAGATAATGATTAGGAAGTCCTTGGCAACATCCTAGTGGTCAAGCTTTTTGCTATATCTAGTTTAAGATCAAAGTGTAGAATCTCTTTTTCTCATGTTAACAAAACATAACTTCCTGTTTTCGACTTTGAACACCATCATAGTTATATCTTAATTTTTTTCGTCAGGAATTACAATTCGATTGATTTAATTTATCTTAATTTTCTTTTGATTGACAAAAAAAATCATGAATGATATCATAGTTGTATTTTAAAAGTCAAATGTTTTTCTAAAATTTTATAAAACTATCAAAAATGATTTATCCTAATGCAAAATCTAATAATAATTGAATAGCTGGAAATGAGTTAGAAAAAAGAATAATGTATTATTTATGATAAGTAGAAATAATCTAGTGGGATCAAATTTTCTGACATTCTTTTTTCTCATGTGTTGGGTGAACTTTAAAATTTAAAACAATTGAAACTTCAACTATAATAGATGTTTGAATTTGATAACAGGAAGTTAATGCTGTGTTTTGTTAACATGAGAAAACCAAATATTATACTTTGGTCTTGATCTAAAGGACACAAAACGCTTGGTGGGCGATAATGCAATGTAACCAGTCCCCAAATTTGTGACCATGGATTTAAGTTTGCAAGTTTATTCCTTTTTAGAGGTAAATACCTTATCATTGCTACTTTTAACAGAAAATCCATGCAGAACCCATAATTAAAAGTAATTTGATGGCAAACAGGTTCCAAAAAAGGTGCTGTCATTGTACTTTTTGATGTACAAGAAAACTTGTCAATATGATATCATAACTTCCAATACCCAGGACTAATTAAAACCTTTTTGAATTTTCTCATATTAAGTGTAGTGAAACAATTTACATAGTGCAATCACAAGCAAAAGAAAAAAATAGGGCTCTAGTAGAGATAGTTTTGAAATTTTGTTTTGTTTTTTTTTAGTGACATACTGGAAAGAAATGATAACTTCAACTATTACTAAAAAAAAATATGATTTCTTGTCCCCTAATATTTCAATGTCCTGGGAAGAACCCCTCAGATATTATGCAAAAAGGAAAGTTTGTGTATCTTCTGAGATATGTCTACCCGTAGAAGAAAAAAATCACCCGAATTCTAGATCTTCTGGAATGACGGCAATTTCCGAATACAGGAAGGGTGGGGGTAACACCCAGAGTTATCGTTCAAGATGACACAAACCCTAAGAATGCCACTGACCTCTTCTTCCAATCTTTCATCTGATCATCCCCAACATGGCATGCTGCCAACAGATATCGGCCACATGACAGTTTCTATTGTGTAACTAACCAGACCTGTCCACTTATATAATTCTATTTTTACACACCAGTACTTCTGTTTTTATCTGTCTAGTCATATTTATCTCTTGATGTCAACTCATGTTCTAATCTACCTATTCACTTTTTTCTGGTTCTCTGTCTCCATCCATCAAATGCTGCCTACATCTTCCTTTATATAGTGGTGATTCCCCTCCCTTCCTTTCACCACCTTTCCATCCACAGATATACCTATCTATTGGAAACTTAGTATATCTCTTTGGATCTTTAATCTTGTCTGACATGCTTTGCATTCTTCACTGTATGTGTTGATCTAATCCCCTTCCCATCAATTTATTATCAAATTCTTGGAGTATCTATCAGTTCATATCTATCCATGTTCACATCTATCTATCTATCTATCTATCAATCTATCTATCTATTCATATTCATCTAGCTATCTGTTCATATCTATCTATCAGTTCATTATCTATCTATCTATGTTTTTTCTGGTGTGTTTGATCATGTCTTCAACAATTTAGACAACTAGATCTACCTATATCTTATCGAATCTATCTCACACTCTCTTGTCTATTATACGTACATTCATATAGAGCACTTATAACTTCTCTGTTTATCAATATCTGCTTTCCTTCTCTTCCTATCAATCATTCAACATATATTTTTTCCTAGTTATATATCACTTTTTTTTCAATAAAACATGATCATCCTACTTGTTTGGCATGCTCTCTTATGTATATCCCTCTATCTATCTTCCAAATCATATCTATCTATCCATCTATCTATCAATCTATCTATCTATCTATCCATCTATCTATCTATCCAAGTATCCGTCTATCTATCTATTTATCTATCCATGTATCCGTCTATCTATCTGACAGTTCAATCTATCTATCAACCTATCTATCAACTTACTTATGTATCCTAGATTTCTGTCTATAAAACTTGATTATCCTACTTGCTTGGCATGCTCTCTGTTATTTTTTGTAGAGGTTGAATGGCATACCCCTTTGTCCTTGACAGAAACTTGTTCCAGGGTTTCATCATCATTGTTGTCGTATCTGGTCAGGATGGTCTACTGGGAAATTTGGGCCCAGGTAAAGAGCAGCCATCTCTGGAAAAATGTTGACAGCTTCTGATGGATGTGGGTTGAAACCCCTGCCGAGTGCTGAGCGCATGTCAGTGCACATGAACCTTTCAAGAAATAATTCCTTCCCATCTCTCCTTCCTTGCCTCCTGCAAAGATAAACTGAAAGTAAAAAACATAAATGCTATATAGGCACGTATGAAACTCTACACTCTGCTTCATTTTTGTGGTGGACGTATACACCTACATTGTTTTCACATACGTATATATGTGTAGAGACGGATGTATTAATACTAGCATAGTGCCCGTCAAAACTATTTGCCCATGGATTAGAACTTCTGCCTAGGATCAGAATATCTATGCACTTTACTAGGATCAAAATGTAACTACCCAGACCTCTGCTTAGGATCAGAGTATAGTATCTGTGTACTCTGTCTTGGATAAGTGTCATTCCCCGGTACTTTTGCCCAGGATCAGAGTGTAGTATCTGCTTGCAATACTCTCTTTGGTAGCTTTATGCTGGTGCAATACAGTAGCCAATGATGGCCTGCTGAGGCTCAGTATTGTTAAGTGCAAAAGGTCTGGGATTCGTCCTATGGCCACAAAAAATAGCCTTGCCCAATCTTGGGGGATCAGTTAGCCTCAGGGCATCACTCTCTCATTGCCCTAAAAGGGAAAGGTCAGGCTTACCCTGATGTCTTTGCAATACCAGTTGTGGGAACCTGAGCAGTTAACTGGGGTTTCCATTCAGAACCCCACATTAAACCAACTTTAGGTCACATCTTGATCTCATGGGGAATACAGATCCGAGTGTAGTATCTATGCACTTATAGAAAAGTATTACTTAAAAAAATGTATATATATGTATGGATACACATTGCCTTGTATATGTATATAGATAAATAATTATCCATATCAACCCACAATCTTAAATGCACATATCAATAAATGTGTTTTATCATTTGAAACTCCATTTGAAATGATCTCCCATTGTTACATGTAGAATGGGCCACTTACCTCAACAGCATGATTAGAATAAACAATTAAAGGAAAATTTCTCTCTCTCTCTCTCTCTCTCTCTCTATATATATATATATATATATGATTCACTTAATTCCCTACAAATACTGTTAACCAATTTGAAAATTAGACTTAACATGAAATTTTAGTAATTCTGAGAATTGTCAACTTTTGTTGCAGTTAAAAATTAATATGTTTATGAAAAAATGTCAATATATTTAGTCTAATCCCAATACTTGAGTTGCTCGTATAAATATATATGTGCATATTTATGTCTATGCATGTATACATATATATATATATATATATATATATATATATATATATATATATATATATATATATATATATATATGTATATGTATATATATATGTGTGTATATATATGTGTGTATATATATATATATATATATATACATATTTATGTGTGTGTGTACATATACATGTACATATATATATATATATATATATATATGTATATATATACATATATATTTATATATATATATATATGTATTTGCATATTCATTTATATATATATATACATACACATGTAAAAATAAACATCTTTCATTAAGAATCATTTAAATATCCTTAGCGTAGATCACACACGCACATATATGTGTGTGTGTGTATGTGTGTATATCTATAAATATATGATAGAGTTGTAAATATATATTTGCCACTCTGTCATATTTATATTCACATGGACACATTCAGAGATCTGTACGTCTATGCGTGTCTATACATATCAGTCAACAACAGATCAATGGGTGGAAGAATATCTCAGGCTATCAATTTTCTGGCCATCAATTGATGTATCCCAAACCTTTGAAAATGATGCTTGCAAAGAACACCCAAAAAAAGCTAAAAAATAAAGAACGAATGAGAAAAAAATGAAGGAAAAAAATTCCAAACCCACAAATATTCACCTACCAATCAAATGGAGTTTATCTGCGACTAGCTAATAATAATAATATCAACCCCAAGAGCTTGCAAGTCAAGAATTCCAACATCCAAGAAATCAGCTTATCATGAATGCATATCAGAAAAAAATTCCCTGGACCTCTGGCTGCAATTCTACTGCAGTGCCAGTCTTAAGCTCCTTTGCCGAAAAATACAGTCCTCGCATCTTTCTGCCATCTTTGCGGAAGAAGATCAGTCACATTTGATGCTGGAATAATATTCTCCAAATCCTGGCCTAGATTTAGTAATGGCAAATGGAAAAAGTCTTGGATAGAACCCACTCAGGAAGCAAAGATGCTTGCTTCAGTTTAATAACAAACTTTGGCATGGGAACACTTAAGAAGACATGATATATGTATTTCTGCGATGAATATACATAAATATATATTTTGTAGGATATGAACTACGTGTGTATACGTGCCATAGATGGATAGATATGAACATAATGAATAGAGATAGATAGATTGATAGATAGGTGGATAAATATGATGATAGATAGATAGATAGACATAGATAGATAAGAAGATAGAAGGACATATAGATAGATTGATGGATAGATAGATACATACATACATACACAGATTTATAGATAGATATTTAGATTGATAGATTTATAGTTAGACATATAGATATATAGGTATATAGATAGGCAGGTAGATTGATAGATAGATATGTGAATGCATGTGTATGTATTGGTGATTATACATAAGCATCTCTCAATACTGGTATTTTTCCTAACTGTAAATACTTGTTAATATTGCCCTGATGTTATTCAAAACCAAATTTGAATACTTCCTTTCCCTTAACTCATCTTTCTATAAGATATAAAAATGAAATCATTGTTTCAGAATTATTATTTGAAAAATATTTTTACCCTTTCATTTCTTATCATCACTTGAGAGTTGAAAAAATAATTTGTTCATAAAAAAAAGAACCATAAGTTCAGTGATGCATCCACGGTCCATGGTAGTAATAGCAAGAGGGAGAGGAGGAGGAGGAAGATGAGGTCGGTTCACCTGAAGATCAATCCAACGTTATGTGGCTGAGAAAACTGATTTTTAACATTATTAGTTTTGGTAGTAGGTGCAGGAGCAGGTGGGAGAGGAAGATGAGGATGGTTCACACAAAGGTCTGGACCAAGTTTCATATCAATCTAACATGTTTCGACTGAGAAAATTGATAGTCAACATCACTGATTGTCGTAGTAGTAGTAGGAGGAGGAGGAGGAGAAGGAGGAGCAACAGGAGGGGGAAGAGAAAGATGTGGATATTAATCCAAAGATGAGGCTGAGAAAATTGATTTTTAACATTACTAGTTGCAGTAGTAGTGGTAATAGGAAGAGGAAGGGCAATAGGAGGAGAAGAGGAAAATGAGGATGGTTCACCTTAAAATCACAACCAAGTTTCATATCAATCTAACACGAATAGACTGGGACAATTTGAATTTAACATATTAAGGACTGACAGACCAACTGTAGAGATGCATTGAATAAGCATTTAACGAATAAATCTAATAAATATTTCGATTTTTTTTATGTAATCAAAACATTTTTAAAAAATCAGAAATGAGTTCAGGCAAAAAAACATACCAGGAATGTTAAAAGTGTAAATTTTTTTTGCCCTAAACATGAAATTCTTGTGAAGTAGAGGGAGCTGTTGATCATAAAGATATTATCAAATGGATATTGTTATTAAAATCAGTTGGTCCTAAATGCTTTAATTTAAAACAAATAAAAAATTCAAATGCATATCTATATTAACTGTATTAATTTTTTATTAAATAAACTTGTTCATAACAAAGAATTCGATGATATAACAATGAATTTATCATAAAGAATGTAAATTCATGACAATGAACATAAATTGTCCGAATTTCTATTTCCTTTGCTTTATGTTATAAGCTTGCTATTATTTTGTAAAGACCCTGTCCCAAAGTGCTCACATTAGGTGTCTTCCTCTGTATATAGCTTGAGTCGATAGCAGCCATTTTGAAAATGGGTTAAAATAGACCATTAAGTATAATTATAGAATCACTTTGTAGGGATGGATGGACAAATATACACAGTTCAAATCTGTTTTACCTCAAATTTAAAAATCTCATTTTTTAAAGCAGCAAAAATGAAATTAAGAAAATCACTAAGTGGTAAAAATAGTGAGAAAATTGAACCAAATATGGAAATCTGATGAATAAACATGAATTTTTTTCTCTCTGTTATGTGTAGTATTTAGGTTTTTATTTCTGTTAGTTTTTTCTCTTTCTCTTTTGAATGGGTATGAGGAGGGGAAAACAGTGCCAAATTTTGGTCAGCCAAGATGAAATAAGAGATACAAAAAGGTGTGTTTCTCTTGTCTGGGTGTTTTTGTTTTTTTTTAAATCAATCAGTGAAATTTTTTTTTCTCTACGATGTCATGATGTTTTTTTCTTTGTTTTCCTTGCTTTCCTTTGCTCTGTGTAGATTTGAGCACCAACATTCTCATTAAGATAAAAGCAGTAATGACTCAGAGAGACTTTGTTTCTTGGAGAAAAGTGGTAAAAGCAATAATTAATCAGCATCTTTGTTGTTTCCAAAAAGCACCTGAAAATGCTAATGGTCATCCATTGAATAATAATAATGATAATAATGATAATAATAATAATAATTAAGATGATAATAATAATAACAACAACAACAACAGCAACAACAACAACAACAACAATTACTTGAGTGGCTAGGATGAAAAAGGCTTGATCAAGACAGTGCAAACCATAACACTGCTGTGGTATGTGAGGACGATGAGAGCTAGAGACCCGAGGAAACTTGCTGTCATTCACTTTTCAGCAACTTATGTGAAAATGCAGATGATGATGATGATGATGATGATGATACTACTGCAGTAGTAGTCGTTGTTGCTGTTGTTGTTGTTGTTGTTGGAGGGGGATGATTGTGGCCGTGGTGGTAATGGTGACAGAGACAGCATTGTTGTTAGTAATGATAATAGAAATAATGATGATAATGATAAATAACATTAGGTCTAGTTGGTCACTTAGTATGATCCGTCTCAGAACCAACGATTTTTGGCAGCATGCTGTGTTGGGAGTGATCAAGTTAAAAATTGGAAAAGGGATGATCAATGAATAAGTTACTTCTCTTGCCTCTCGTTACATCCCTAAATGTTCGAATATCTAAGAAAACAAGTGTGAATGCTGTTTTTCTAGACTTAAGGAGTAAATGCTCAAATTTTCAGCCCTCTAGCCCCATTGGTGTGGCCAGTATGCATGGCACATACATACATAGCCATCCAGCTAGAATCACCAAAAAACTGATGAAACATGTTGATTAAGTTGACAGTTTAGGTTGATGGTTTAGTAAAATATCTGTTCTATACTTAATATATCTGTATACCTGGGGGACGGAAATCTGCTGCAATGTAGTGAAGAATTTGGAAAAAATTATCTTTGGAGTTGCCTGAAGCGACCATCCCTGGCTCCTAAACAAATCCTCTGTTCACAGACACTCAAAAGCTGGTTCAATTCCACCTCATTTTACTTTATAGTCTTCCTTTTTCTCTCGAAGACTGAGTTCAGCCATTTACCTGTAGCCAATATCTTTATGTTTCACTCCATACACTTTTTGTACCGTTACACTGCTTCATTTTCAAAGTGTGACAGATGGACTGATGGGTGGATATATTGCTCATTATAATGCAGATTTTATATGCATGTGAGTATGTGTGAATACGTGTATGTGCTCATATCAATGCAAACATATTATATACTCTTACATATATCAATACATGAACACACTAAATCAAAAACATACAATTGCATGCAAGTTATACGTATGAGTTTTATATACATATATGTGGACACATGCACAACCACACACACACACGCATATACACACACATCTTATATATATATATATACATATATTTATATATATATATATATATACATATATATATATATATATATATATATATATATATATATTACAGCAAAGTGATAAAATGAACGTGTGAGAACACAATTCATAAATTGCCATAAAACTATACTATGATAATTCATTTTTGTCTTATTTTGATTTTTTGCAGGTCCAATCTTTTCAAACGTCTTGGATTAAAAGGATTTTGTGCTTGGATACTCTTGGAGGTAATCTGACCAAACATGTGTAAGGCATTGAGTTTTCTTCTTTATGTATGCCTCTTCCAAACTTACCTTTGCATGGATCTCACCTACTATGTAGAGGAGGACAAAGGTCCAGGGACATACTTGGGTGATGTCGCTGCTGACACTCACCTAATGGACAGTGTCCTTTCAGAACATCAGGATCTGATCCGATTCAGTCAGCTCCAACAAAGTGGCTCCCAGCTATTCCGCATCGCAAAAAAAACTGGAAAGCTCTACACAGCACAGACCCTTGATGCTGAAACCCTTTGCAAACGGAATATGGAATGCTTTCAAATTGTCAAAATTGCGGTTCGAAGGGCAAAGATCTTCTTGAAAATTCTCAAAATCAAAGTTGTAGTGAAAGATGTCAATGACCATCAACCAGAATTTCCAGAGAGTGAAATCAGCATTCAGTTTTCAGAAGCAGACGGTGAAGGGATTAACAAGCTGATCCCAAATGCCATCGATAAGGATGTCGGTGTTCTCAATTCCCAAATCACATATGAACTGAAGAAGAACCAGGATGATCCATTTTCTCTCTTATTGTCCAAAAGCGGAGATGGAACTTCAGATCTTAGCATCAAGTTGGATGACAAGCTTGATAGGGAAGTCAAGGACTCTTACATGATTCAGGTTGTTGCCAAAGATGGAGGATCACCTCCAAAAGAAAGCGTCTTGGATGTGCATATTTCAGTGACAGATATAAATGACAACACACCATTTTTTTCTCAGAGGGTTTATAATGTGTCGATAAGGCTTGAGCATGATGAAATAATTCCTGTGGCAACAGTATCTGCAAGGGATTTAGACGCTGGTGAAAATGGTAAGATCTCCTATTATTTTACCTCAAAAACATCTGATATAGTCAAGGCTTATTTTAAACTGAATGAGGCAACCGGTGAGATTTTCCTGCAGAAAAAGTTCACATCAGGACAAGAGTTAGTGTATAAATTATACGTCAAGGCCACAGATGGTGGCACCCCTCCTCTGAGTTCAAATGCAATGGTTCTTGTGAATGTTATTAACCAAAAGAACAATGCCCCAAGTATCGATGTGAATTTTATTTCTGCATCTACTGAAAATAATGCTGCAATTTCTGAAGATGTAGGCGTCGGCAGCTTCATCGCTTATGTTATGGTTACAGATCCAGATGCAGGACCCAATGGTGAGGTGAGCTGTGATCTTAATCATGAAATCTTTCAGCTTCAAAGTTTGGGTACGAAAGAGTACAAAATAACAGTGAGGAAACCAGTTGACAGAGAGGTGCAAGACCATCATGAAATCACCATCAGTTGTCAGGACAAAGGTTCTCCACCTCTGATTAGTGAAAGACAATACTCTATACAGGTCATGGATGTTAATGATGTAAAACCACAATTCTCCAAGGAGAGATTCAAGTTTTTAATCTATGAAAACCAGAAGTCCAAATTTCCTGTTGGATCAATCCATGCCACTGATCCAGACCTTGGGGCTGGAGGTAAACTGACTTACTCATTGCTGAGCAATGATCATAATTTCTTACCTTTCCAGATCACAGATGATGGACTGATATCAACAGTTATGTCTTTGGACTATGAGTTTCAAGATATGTACAATTTTAAGGTTTTTGTGAAAGATAGTGGTCTGCCATCTCTGAATAGTACTGTGAATGTGAGTGTTGAGGTTAGAGACCAAAATGACAATGCTCCATATTTTACATACCCCAGTGTCAACCCTTTCA
Source organism: Thysanoteuthis rhombus (assembly GCA_963457665.1). Classification (NCBI taxonomy): domain Eukaryota; kingdom Metazoa; phylum Mollusca; class Cephalopoda; order Oegopsida; family Thysanoteuthidae; genus Thysanoteuthis; species Thysanoteuthis major. The sequence continues at coordinate 20,738,542 of OY735214.1, read as the reverse complement.
CCTTGGATGTTATCTACTACCCACACCAGGGTAACAATATTACAGTTCTAAAGGCAACAGATAGTGACAGTCGAGAGAATGCTTTTCTCAAGTATGAAATAACTGGCGGCAACGACAAACAGTTGTTCACCATCAACCCTTATAATGGGGTCTTGTCCTTCACGAGGGTCGTAATTCAACAAGATGCCGGCTTGTATGACCTGCAGTTTGTGGTCAAGGATAGTGGAACCCCGGTTCTCTCAGCAACCACTGATCTATCCTTGAAGCTCTCTGTGAGCAATAAGACATTTGAGATGCTTAATGCCGTTCATATGAAGTCGGACGATAGTGTGCAACTGTATCTAATGATTGTCGTTGTCTTAGTAGCTGTGACCTTGTCCGTACCAATTACAGCTGCCATTTCACTGTGTGTACTACGGTGCAGGGACAAAAAAAATGCAGCACATCATGCTGGGATGAATCCTTCTTGCAAATGCACTACTGAGCATGGGCATTACAATTGTCCTTCTCAAACTGCCACTCTTTGGTCAGGTGTCCCTGTTAGCCTGACAACAGATTCTGCTGTGTCTGGAAATACACTCTCAAGGTCAAGACGAGGGCCACACCCAAGAGAAGAGTTTGAAAAAAGTCTGAAAGATTCAACCTCCGGATTAAGGCCCCAGGCACCTTCTGATTTTGTATATCAGGTAAGTAATTTCTTCTGCAAGTGTTTTATATCTTACAAGTATCATGGTCTAGAGCAGCTATTTTCAACCTTTTGGGGGTTATAGCCTCCTTAAGAGTTCTTTTCAGTTCCCAGGACTCCTTGTCAAACAGCGATAAAACATGAATAGATTGACAGAAATTCATTTATTCATATTTCAGCCTATATCTGCCTTCAAATATTTCATGGCCCCAAGGGGGCTATATGGCTCATGTTGGGAATGACTGGTCTAGTGTACAATATGTAAGATAAGTAGATTATATGTTTTTTGATATGTTTATCATTCCACTCCAGCTTTAAAAAAGAGAGTACAAAGAGAAGAGAAAATTGGCAAACTGACAAAGGAGGTTAAAATAGATTATTCAAAGTTAATTAATAATTATTTTACCTTCCGGAAGGAAGAGCAAATATATTTTGTTATTTCACTTTGAAAAACATTTCAACTGAGCAAGAAATGATACTGCATTTTGATCTCTGCTAGAGAAAGAAAAAGATTTCTCCACAAAAAAAAAAAAAAAGTGGCAAGCCTTTTAGTTTAACTAAAATATGTTAAAGCTCTCATTCGGAACGTTCTTGGCTGCCAGAGCCTATTAATAACAGCATTAATAAACATTAAAGAAACATTTTTTGAATTATTCCAAAGGAAGGATTTTCACTATTGTTATTTTATTTCCAGCTCTACTTGTTCACGCTTGTGATAAAAGCATGTATCAACTTGGAGTGTTGTGATAAAAAGTAAAACTAGTAATAAAAACCAGATCGAGACCTGGGTGATGCAATGTACTGCCAAAATACTCTGCACAGAACGTGAAGAATGAAATTAATTAAGTGTTTGTCCTGTATACTCACGTATACAGTAGACAGAGAACCTTTGATTAAGCCTTGAAAAGTTTGTATTAATCAAATATGCACAGTAAATTCATTATTCTAAATGTTAATTTAATTTGGCCTGTTTTTGCTTTTTTCCTTGACACAAATTGTCTGACATAAAGCTCTCATACTCACAACCAACATTTCTGATAAGATGAGAAAATTCAATGCAAAATCTATTTACCAATAAGACATTTCACAGAAGGCATCTGATCATTCCCATTCCAGAACACTGACCTAGAGATACCAAATTTGGCACAGTGTCCTTCCATTTGATGAAAAAAGTTATAGTAATTTATCCATGAAACATTTCCCATCTAGGCGTTTATCAGTTTCAATATAACTTTTATTCATAGACCTACATGTCTAAAAAATTATTCTGTTTCTGAATTTATGAGATGAGGAATTATTATTATCATTATCACACACTGATTCATCCAAACTGTTGATCTTATCTAGGTTGTTATAGTCACAATGTTGAAGCCATTATATTCACCAACCTTTTTCAGGTGCCTCCCATATGAAGTAATGTTATCAGAATTTCAAACAGAACGCTTTATTCAAGGGCAGACAATGTTAATGGATACTTTGTTTTAGTTGATTCTCCTGTTATTTTGTCTTTTTGTGTTAATTCATCTTTGTGTGGCCACTTCTGCTTGTTCTGCTGGATTTTAAGTTACACCAGTTGGCTGTTTTATGGGACAATGGACTTGTGGATATTAGCATTGGTCAAGCATTGCAGTTTACCTGGTATATGAGAGTTCTAACTTCAAAGTCTGCTTGGTTATTTTGATAAAATTACATTTAAAAATCTAATAAAACTTCCTGAGTAAAGATATCAATCTTTTTTTTTGACATACAAAAATAAATACTCAATAACTCAGCTAGTTTGCTCAAAACCTTACATAACCTAAAATTATTATGAATCATAACCTACTTTTAATGTGATTATTTATATGTTAGAAACAGACAACCACGACTCTCAGCAAAACTGTCCACATTGGTTTCTTCAGTTTTCATGTTGGTCCGGCTATGCATGTATGTATTTATGCATATATATATATATATATATATATATATATATATATATATATATATATATATATATATATTTAAGTGAGGTAATTCACTGTAAGCTTATTAAGCTTATGCAATGCTCTTCTACAGGAATTGAGCGCTCTGGCGGATGGGGGATTTATGTGTAATTTAAAATATATCACTTAAATTCAGCCTTACTGACTGTCCAGTTCCGTAGTCCAAAGGTAGGATATCAGCCTATGGGTTTGAAGTGAAGGTTTCAATTCTGCCTCGCAGTACTGGATGGGATAATGGAAAGTCTATAGCCACACTGAAGAGATGTAATATATCAAAATAGCTGTCTGTGGATGACACAATAATCTATATATATATATATATATATATATATATATATATTTGCATCACACATACAGGCCATGCCAGTAAAGGTAGAAGGAAAAATCCAAACATTTATTCCATATCATGTCTACAATACAAAAAATGTTTGGTTTTGTTTTTCTTGAATAACTCCCTCCAAATAGGTTCTCAGTGGGGGGGTTCAATTTGCAATGTAATTTTATGCTAGATTTGTCCTTTTGTTCATGTCCAGCGGCGTTCATTCTCGTTTTTCAAAAATTCAGATATCTTTAGTGATCATTACCCAACAAAAGGCGAGAGAAGTAACTTATCCATTGATCACCCCTTTTTCCAATTTTTCTTATTGATCACCCCCCCTAGACAGCATGCTACTAAAATAAGTTGGTCATGTGATAGTTTCTACTGAATGTCTAAGCAGTCCTGTTTTTTACTCTTTTACTTTGAAACAACTGAAACCTCACAACCTAGGCGATACACTTCACCATATAAGCCAGAAAGGAGTTAATGGTTTTTTCAGTGGGAAACAATCAGAATTGAAGAGGGGAAATGAACAACAAGAGGAAGCTACCAACAGGAGAATCACATTAGCAGGTTTCTTGTTCATTCATCAAGTTTAATAGGAAAAAAATCATTCACTCTTCTTTCTTTCTCTCACCCGCTGATATCTTAAGGAATACCATTAGTTTCAGAAATACCAATTGTCAGCACCATACCATTTATGCTGTTTGCTAGCTGATGGTCCATTCAAGCATGGAAGGCCTAGAAAAGTTTATCTCGGCAGAAACTCAGAACTTAACATTCCCAAGTGAAAGGCCAAGCTCTAAGGAATTGGATAAAAGACGACTGTGTTGGAAATTATTATGAATCAAGAATACTAATAGCTATATAGTACCAACAAATTTCTTCATTCACATAGATCTAAATCATATATACAATGCGTTAATGATGATTATGAGTTATGTTCACTCCTAAATAAAGGATATATAATGCTAAGGTTTATTTTTTTTAATAAATTCTCAAAATTTGTATAGCATATCTGATGTTCTTATGATACTTATGAATGTGACTTTACAGCATATCTACTATGAAATAATAGCCACTTACTAGCAGTCTTTAAGAAAATATATTTTCGTAATTATTATTATGTATTGGAAGTTTTTCAAATAACTAAAGATTTGAGATTTTATCCAATGACATATAAAGTAAGAAAATAACTTAAAAGTTCAAAGTTCTTTGCTTTCTTTAAGAGTTCTTTCTTCATATGTTGTGACCTGTAAACTATAGAGTTTACTATCATTTCCACTAAACATCTAAGTCTATTATATTGATAAAACTCTTAATTTATATTGGCATGTAGTCTATCAAGTAAATATAATCATAACTTCGGTACCTATGTGGAAATTTCGTCACAAATTCTGAACTAGTTCATTCAAAAGAATATCTGACAACTAAACAAAAACAAAACATCTTTTTTGTTCATCCAGTCAAAATTTATGCTTGAACTGGCAGGATGATATCGAAAAAAAAATAGTTCCAACTAGAATCAAACAGATAGCCACTAACAGAGTAAACACATTCTAGCAGATTAAGAAATTTGCCATCAGTCACATCCAATTATAAGTTTTTGCATCTCACTTAGGCTACAGAGGAGATGGATGATGTAGACAACATGAACATACATCTGCACACATAAAAATGGCAACCTGTTCGGACTGAAGTGTCTCAAGGCCCACACCAAGATAACAATGCAGCTTGACTGTGCTGGTTTTCAGTTAATGCAACTAGTTACTCACTCAGAGAAGGCCCTTCTGTGGGTAACATCCTGCTTTACGAAGGCCACAATACTCTTCAGCATTGAAGTCAGTCTGAAGAAGACAATCATCCTCCATCAACCTGCATCTAAGCAGGTGTGTCATCAACCTTCCATCTCCAACAGTCCAATGAAGCTGGAAGCAAGCTGGTTAAGGTAAACCAAGCTTTTGGTAGACTACGCAAATGTTTAGGAAAGATATGAAAACCCGAGTCTACAAAGCCGTTTTCCTGTCCAACCTTTTATATGGAGCCAAATCCTGGGTTATGTACATCCCATATCATCATCATCATCATCATCATCGTCGTCGTCGTCGTCATTGTCGTCGTCATCATCATCATCATTATTAGTCTTTTAGCGTCCGTCGTTGGACATAGACCTTCCCCAGGGTTTGCCACACTTCCCTATCATGGGCGTCATGGATGCCAACTCAAATGCTTCCATCAGCATTGAGTTACATCATTCTCAATGTGCATTGGAGTGACTCCATCTTTAATACCAAGATCCTCAAGACAGTCAAGATCCCAAGCTTTGGGGCTATGCTGCAAAAACTCACCTTTAGTGGACAAGTGATGTGACAAGGATGAAAGACTTCTAAGTTAGATCTTTCAATGACTTTTATGAATATCTATGCTTGTGAGATTATCATCAAAAGTGAATATCTATTATTGATTTTAAAAATACGTGATATAATTTTTCATTAATTATTTTCTATTCACTATGCAACATCATAAGTTGTTCATTTAGACAAACTATGTTAAATAGTCCCTTTTGTTACCTTATTATAATTATAAAAGATTTTATGCTTTGTTAGTATCCATCTGTGCATTGTTGGAATGAAAGTGAGGATGATGGTTGCTAAATATTCAATTAAAATCAAAATAAGAAAAGAGATTAATTTGATTTCACTATTCCATTTTTCATGATTCCTGCTGTTACTACATTATCTTGTGATGGCAGGATAGGGAACAGCGAATTGTAAGATTTAGATTATTTAGATTTAGAGTTCGGATCATATACCATTTTTAACCTTGAGTGAATGAGTGTGTTGATAACCCAATGTAATTTATATATTAACTTCTGTTTTCATTTCATGAATTTTCCGTACACACACTCACTTGATGTTAAAAATGGTGCACAAAAATTGTCCTTCATTTTTAATATTGTGTTACTGAGTATGTCGTGTGGAACTATACACTTTACAGTCAGGGCAGCCAATTTATAGTCATCTACAATCAAGGTAGCCATTTTATAATCAAATAGAATTTGGCTTTGTTCAAGTACGGAATACCCACTATAGCATCTAAAAAAACTCCCTATGATATTCTTTCTCTCCTAACCTCCTTACCCTAGCTCCAACTAACCAAATCTCTAGTCTTTATTTTTAAAGTGAATAGGAAAATGAACAAAACTGACACATCAGCAACAAAAGTAGTATTAGTTGTAGCAGCAATAGTAGTAGTGGTAGTTATATTACTAGCAGCCATCATACACATGTATGCACACAGCAGAACATGCTTAGCCACAGCCAATCTTATGTTGGTGTTTGTGTGTTTGCATTACCCCCTTTCTCTCTTTCTGTTGGTTATGTGACAGACAGAATAACGTGTCAAAATTTATAATGTAAATAGATTGGTTAGAAGTTTTTAATCATTTTTTTGTTTTATTATTTACAATTTCTTATGTTGTATATGTTTCATAACATCAAAGCTCACTATGAATATAGTATGTTAAGTCCTTGATTTCCACAAAACATTCAAATTATGTGTTGCCTCTTCATTTTACAGGGCAATAGAGATGCCATTAAAAGATTGTATTAGTAGGATTATTTTTGTATTGATCATATGTTGAATCATCATAGCCATGATTACTGATCCAGCCAACTAACAAGCTAAGTGGTGAGGTAGTCTTCCCTTTTAACTCGGCTTATTTCTTGGTCAGTGCTACCAGGCACACCATTTGGCCTGGAATCTTGCAAATTTACTTGAGTCATCTATTAGACACCTTCTAAAAATATCTCTTATTACTGTTGGAATTGAAAAAAAAAACATTTTCCCACGTATTTTGAGGTCTTTTTGGACTGTTGTAACCTAGTGTCAGTATAACTGGACACACTTTTGGGTCAAGAACCCAGCAAATTCTCGGGTCTTTTACTAAGCATATGTTTTTTTAAATTCTTTTTTTGCTTTTGGGGGGATATTTTTGGAAGATCTTGTACTAAAATGTTCATTTTAATTTTTAAAAAAATTTTGTGAAAAGAAAGAAGCATTTTTTGTGTGAGTATTAGGCGTCAACTTTATTTCTGTTACATACCATATGCACACCACATTCAGAATCCTTCCTATATGAGAAAACAAGACAGTTGCAAAGGAAATAACTTTGAAAATCTTATGAATGCTTTTGGCCTAGAACTTGCTTTTTATCACAAAAAAAATAATTGGGTTTTGTTTTTTGGAACCTTGTATAATTGTGTCTGCTCTACTGGATATACTATGGTGATTCACATATCGGCTAGTTTGGCATATTGTTTTGTACATCTAACTTCACCTAAATTCATATAAATTGATCTATGTATTTCCCTGCAAATATAATAATAACCTTTACTTTCTTCAAGTATCATAATTACTTTATTTCATTTCGCAGAGAATATTTCAGCTATTTTATTCTTGTTTAAATAATACTGTCACCGAGAATAACAATACCAACTATTTGTGCTTTCTTTTTCTTTTCAAGATTATGACCAATTTGTAATGTTCTGGGAATCATCTTGTCTGCATGGGGAAACCCTGACAAATGCTTTCTTTATAAATCTCTAGTAATCTTCCAATCACACATCAAAGCGACTAACATGACCAAGCTGATTCAAGTGATTATCAATGCTTTATCTGAATACTTTGAGTATGTTGGCTATCTTCCACTATATAACATTGATTATTCTCAAATAACGCTTAGATTTGATCAGTATCAATCACAAGTGGTCAACCCAACAAGGGAGCATTGTTCAGTGAGAAATCTTCACTCATGACACATTTGATCATTTGCAGCACCTCCTCCAAAGATCTTTTTTTCTTGCATTCATGAGACACATTTTCACCTTTCATACCAAAAATGATACTTACATTCTTCCAACTTCAATGTTAGAACCAATAAACAAAAATACACCAATTTATACAAAATTGTTTCTTTCAAGTGGATGTTGATATGACAGCTTCGTCGATGAATAAAAAGTGATCTGTTCGAATAAACTTAATTAAAACTAATAACTACTCATGCCTTGTAGTAACAAATACAGAACAAACTTCTTAACCAACCCAATAGTGACAAAAATTACATGTTTATACACAGGATTTTCAACAACCTTGAATTTTTTTATATAACCTGTATAATATATTCAGAAATAAATGGAAATCTACCAAATTTTTATCCTCAGAATATTTCAATAGGATGTTCAAAGATATTGTACAGGTTATACAAAAAAATTCAAAGGTACCAATAATCCTGAGCGGTGCTGTACACATAAACTTTACCAAAAAAAATTTGGTATTATAGTCTATTATTTCTAAAAAGCTCTTGAACTTTTCTGCTTTTAATGGAATATTTCCTTTTTTCTGTTAATTTTTTTTGTATAAGTTGTAAACTATGTTGCCCATACCTATTTTTATCTAAATGTTATACAAACATGGATTAGTTTTACATGCAAAATTCTTCCTAAACCTCAGTAAACAACCCAAGATCCTTTTTTTCCCCTTTTTCTTCTTACCCTTTTGTTAAACTGACTAACATTTTTTATGTCCCCTCTCTTCCTTCTTTCTAATTAAACTTCCTACTTTTGCTCTTCCCTCTTATATAACTACTTAATTTTTCTCTTAGGTTAGTACTGAGAGCGTAACATTCAAACATCGGTTGAAATAAGTAGTTTAACTCTCAAATTCATGAATCTTGGAACCACTTATAACTCAAGGTGGAACAATAGCGCAAAAATAGTGGAATACTTCTTGGAATTCTATCTTTTTTAAGTCACTAAACGGGTAAGGGGGGGGGGTAATTTTGATCAGAAGTTATTTCCCTTGAAATTGACTCTCCGGTTTTTTGTATGAATTTAAGAATTGATATTATACATTTTTGTGGTGCATTTCAATGTTTATCAAACTCATTATCATCTGCCGGAAATTGTTCTTTGAGACTGTACTTTATTCAAGTTTGTTGTTGTACAGAAGAGATTACAGCCTCTGGTTATACATGATCTTCAGAGACTTTACAAAAACCACCCCCTCTTGGAAAAAAACCTGGTAACTGCAGAAATATGATATTATGAGTACTTTTTATCATACAAGCATTTTCTCTAAACACCTGTTCATAATGAGGTAGAAATTGTAAGTACTTAGTGTACTGACAAGGACTTCAGTCCTCATTGGGAACAATAAATGTCGCCTTTTGTGAATTAGACAGATCAATAACTTGTTTGCTTAATGATGAGAAAGACATTTTTTACCACTTTTTTACCCAGCCAAAGTTCTAAATAAATTTCAATGGAATTTTTCTGTGAAGTTACTTTATGAGGTAAGGAAGGATTATATAAATTTTGGTGTTGATGAAGAATATTTTTTCTGGCTGCGAAATATCTTTATTTTTTTTCATAAATTTCTATATTCACTTATGTTTGTCCACATAATATCTGCATAGTTTTTACAATGAATTTCAATGACATTTTGCAGAACGGTGACCAGTAGGCTATGGGAAAAAATTAATCAAATTTGATGTTGGGGAGGGGGTGGATTTTTACAGTTACATTCCCTACCTCTTACATCATAGGTATATGTCAGTCCACACAATATATCTAAAAGTTTTTAATGAATTTCTGGATTTTTTTGATTGAGAGATGTTTTTCATTTCTTTTTTTCATATATTCATGAATTCACATACGTTACTCTAAATGGTAACCCCCAAAGAAGTCAATGAATTTTAATGAATTTTTGTAAAAGGGTGGACCATGGGCTGAGAAAGAAGTTTTTGGCCTGGTCCAAGAATTTTTACAATCATCACTGCATAATACATATATATATATATATATATATATATATATATATACACAACAAAACAGCTGTCTGTGGATGACACAATAATTATATATATGTATATATATTTTTTACATTCAGCACCCTGAATTTTTTGGCAGCAATAGACACACTATTGGTTTGGTGATGGATTTAATTAAATGCTTTTTGATAGCTTTTGTTACGAAACTTACTCTGTTTTGATTAATTCATTGTTTTCCACTTCAGTCTCATGAAAGATTATCTAAATCCATAAAAACTGCCTGAAATGTAATTCTAAACATCATTCAAATTAACCTGAAAAAATTGATGAAATGGTTCTTAAGTTATACAGAATATGAGGTCAGGCAAAGAAAATATGCAAAACTCCAACCCATTCTAAATTTAGTCAATCGTGGTTTCCTTTTACTTTTTCTTATGGAAATATCAAACATAGATAATCTAATATTCAGAGAACACAGAACGTATTTTGACAGACTTTGTTTACAATAAAATGCCAGAAAATCTTCCCGAGCTCTGATAAATAAAATAAAAAGTATAGATTGAGAATGAATATAAGTAATATATATATATATATATATATATATATATATATATATATATATATATACACATATATGTACATATATAGTGATGAAAAAATTTGTAAAAAATGAGGCCTGCCAAAAAACAGATGAAAAGTCACACATACCCCAAGGTTATGTCTATATAAATGTGTGTTTACGTAAGTTGGAGAGAAAGGGTGACCATCTATCAGTGCTTCTGTGAGCGCATATGTTGAATGTGGTTGTACTGGTATTTGTATTAGCATATTCAAGGGAGTATGCTTCTATATATGTCTTTTACAAGGAGGGCATGGAAGGTGTATGTTCGTGTATATGTACTATATGACTATGTATATTTAGATAAAAGTATATTTAGGTGGTTTTGGGTATATCTACAGGTGTGCATAGAAGTTTTCATAAGACAATGTGAATATATATATACAACTTTATACACAGGAATGTTCAAGTTTGCACAGATAAATTCATGTATGAAGGCATGAGAGTTTTTTCACAGTGTATTTGTTTGTGTGTGCATGTGTATACGCATGTGTGAGTGTAAGTGTCTCAGCCTTTCCTATGCCCATGTGTATGTATGTGGTTGTTTTTGTAGACATTGGTTTGGTGATCTAAACTTTGACCTTCCACAAAACTGGTCTCTTAGAAATTGGCAACACATCTTAGCCTATGAGGGGTCTGACTTTCATATGGGTCCCTCAAGCCATTTTGTTCAAATTCTTGTTTAAATTCATGAAGAAATAGCAAAAGGAAGACTTTCTCAAGGGAAAAAGACATTTATGGTCTTGTTATTTTCAGTTAGCCTCTCCTACACTGAAAATATAAGTGTGTGTGTAGAATAAATTATATATATGTATGTATATTTATATATAACCCAAGATAGTATACATGTTTGTACATATGTATTTATTATACATATGGACATTCATGTGTACAATCGATATAAGTATACACATTATGTCCATATACATTATGAGCATGAAGTTTTAATTCAAGAGGTGATTATAAAACCAATTTTTGTATAAATACTAGTTCGCACATGTCATAAAAAATGACTGAAATATTCAAGTAGTTCTGCAATGAATAGTATTTGAGAAATATAAAAACATTATGTTGCAGTGCATTTTCTTGTCTATGTTCAATACTTTCTGAATGTTGAACCAAAGTAATGGTAAAATTAATTGAATGAATATGGAGTTTTATTTATTAATTTAACCTAACATAGAATTCTATACTTCCTCAGAAATATTACCTAATTGTCGTTATCATGAAAATAATTTGAATATTCCCAATGAATTATAATGGCAACTTATATATCTCTCATAATACTTGATCATCTAATTCATATCAAAAAAATTTTGTTTTAATCAACGAATGTGTTATTTTTACTTAACACATTTGTTAGATTGACCTCTGGCATCTTATGACCATGAATTTTAAGTCATATAAATCAAAATTTTTCTTTGAGTAAGACAGATTGTGAACAAAATTTTATCTTTGCCTGACCTAAAACATAACCCAAACTGAAAAAGGATACCTCTCTCAATGCCATATGCTTACTCGATCAAAAACAAATTCCTGGGTCTAGTCCAACCCCATATTTGAATTCATTGAATTTAACTTTTGGAGATATTGTATGGATAGACAAGGGGCAAATACATAAATATATGAAAAAAAATGGTGAAATATCTATCGATCAGAAACAAATTCCTAGATCAATCCCAAACTTGAACCACTTCTTCCTTGTACTATGGTTCACCTATCCACAAATTCTCATAGAAATTCCATAAAACATCTTTGAGATATTGTGGGAATCATTTTCTCACTAATTTATTGTTTCCTTGCGACATGGTAGCAAATGCTTTGCGGTCTGTTAAGGACCACTGACTTAGGACACTCCTCCATAAAATAACAACTACGATGAATATCATTGTTGAAATATAAAAAAAGAGAAAACGGTATGAAAATATGAAGAGTCTCAACTTGCAGAGTTGGATCCCACTCTTGGGACAATAGCAGAAATATGTTCAAACACCAACTAGCAAAATTAAAACATCCGCTGCTGAAAAGGCATTCAATTGTAAAACACGAGCTTGTTCCAAAATCCACGTACACACATACACACATTCAGAAATACCCTTTCTAATGGGATTTTGATCAGTATGAGTTTTTGTATACTATGATTGAGCTATTGCCATACAAATTAATGTAACTAAGTATAAGCCGAAAACAAAACCACATTGAATTATAATAAGACTTTGAGTAGTGCAATTTTGAGCATTATGGAAACTTTGGAATCAAATTAATCCAACTAATCAAGGTACGCTTGTATATATCTAATTATGTAAAAGTCCATGTCAGGTTTTTGTCTGTTTCTATCATGATAAAAGGCTCTACTGTAACCATTTGTTTGCGATTAAATCACTACTACTATTAATACCACTGCCAATGTCTCTTTAGTAGCATGGGAAACAATTCACTAAATATAGGCATCTCTAAATTTCCAAGGATAAAACTGATGTTTCTCTTCATATTTCAAGAAATTACAATGTTACCCAATTCTGTTGCTTTATTGTTTTCAAATTATCAAAAAGCAGAAAATATTATGAGTTTCAATTAATTGACAAAAAATAAATTTTGATAAAGGTATGCATTTGTTTATTTTACTATGAATACATTCATGCTAAAATATCTATTTGTACAATTTATCTAAACATGAAGAATCCCATCATTTTTTTTCACAGCTACTGCATTATACATTCTAGCAAGTATATTAGGATGGGGATGGAATCCTTCTTCAACTTTTTTAAGTTCAATTCTATTTGCAGGCAAATCTTTTATTCTCCATGCTTCTCATCTTTAGTCCATGCATAAAAAACAAAACACCCAAATCTATAAAAACTGTAGAGCTTATAGATTTCTGTATGTAATCTCATTGTATGCTCAAACCTCTTGGCTGCCCAAATTAGTAAAAGTAATTAAGTGATACTTTTTGTGGATTCGGCTTATGAGAATAAGCTCTTGAATTAGGTTGTCAACTTGACAGTTTTATCCTGCAATGAATGCTATAAGTCTGACTTATCTCGTCCAGGCATTTACCCAAATTATTTCACAAGAGTCCTAGGTGCCCAACTTCCTATAGTTTGGTTGATTTTCACTGTAACATCATAACACAATGGGCCAACATATATACTCACTCACTCATTCAGTTGCTATTGTGTCTTGTGATGTATGAGGCAATTGTTTCTGTAGCAATCATTGGTTTTTTATGGAGTTCATAAACACCTCAACACTCAAGATGGACTTGCAGGACTGAAGGCCTCCAACTGCCTTGCTATTTACCTATAGCTAGGGGAAAAAGTAGATTCATGCCATTCCAGTGGGTGTTACCCTGGAGTGAATGCAAGCTGTCCCAGCCAGATTTTGAATGATTTGCCGACTTCATTTTCCGTGGCTTCAACCATCAGACAACTCTTAACTCCCATCATATACATGCATCCATTTGAAACCATAAAAGTCTGCAAAATGATTGAAATTAGTAGATATGAAATAATGTCAATGAAAGGAAAGTGGGATTCTTGGGAGTATCTGGTGCAAAGCTTATTCCTATCTTACTTTTTTTTTTTCTTTTTAACCAATTTTATCTTTCATGAAATAACGGCTCAAAAATTTTGTTTGTACTATACAATCTTTTTAATCTCTTCAAAACTGTAAAATTCATGAGATTTTGATAATGCTCTGATGAAATTTAATACGGTGGAACGTGTTAAAAGATAAAAGACACATACACATGCATTCATTTTCTTGCGGAAGACTTCTGATCAAGTGAAATTTTATCAGTGCTTTGTTCTACATGAAAAATTCTACTAAGGGCTTAAACCTGTTATCTTTTTTTAAATTCTGTATCTGACAGCATATAAAACCCTGACCCAAAATGGCTTAAAACGTAACCTTTTAATCACCATATTTGACAACATATAAAACCTCCTTTCTTTTACAAAATTGGCTCAAAAAGTAAATGTACTCTTCAGTTTTCAGCTCCACATTGACCCAAATTTGAGAAGTCAAAAAATCTAGGTTATGAATGAAAGGGATTCAGGGAAAGGTTTTTTTTCGTAATTGTCCTCATTGAAAAAAAAGTGTAATCTTATATGCCATCAAATACAGTATTTCTTAAATATTACCAAGCTGCAAATCTAGTGTCCAATCCTCTTTTTGAAATAAGAATTAGAAGTTTGAGACAGCATAGAGAACTTGTTTTTTGATCAGAAATCTTCTACGAGAGAATAAATGCTTACATGAAATCTGTCATGAAGAAGCATAGACTGATTTCAGTAATATTCCACGCACATTCAATGCTTCAGCCAAATTACTTGAACTTGAGAGTTTCAGAAAGATTGTTCCTAGTTAGATCTCCATCCAAGTTTTCCTTCTTGGTGTGTTTCATGTGTGTAAATAATTGTTCATATGAAATTGAGCTGTGAAGCACAAGCATTTTTTTAATGTACAGCCTCAATTTGGATTATAGGCACACTTTAATTCTTGGTATGACCTGAATAATATCTACTGAAATAAATGAAAATGAATGTTTCTATCATCAGAATATCTTGATTGGATGTCTAAAGTAATTTAACAAAAAAATCTTTATTTTTCAACTTAAATGTAGTAATTCCAAAGAAGGAATGAAAAAATTATGACCTGGACAGAAATATTGGCAGCCTCCCTTCTAAATCTAATTGCATCCTCCATTTGACAACCATGACTGTCTCCAAATATTTCTTGCAGCCATTTGTAAGTGTCTTGCACTTTTCAGTTGATAGTTTCTCAAATTCCTTTACAATTTGTTCAAGCTCTTGAATATTTGCAGCACCCCTGTGTTATATAACATGCATTGGAAACATGACTACTGATTTCTGCTCTCTCCAAAGGTTTTCCATGGGATAGAGATTAGGACTCATCGGTGGCCAATTGAGACCATTGCCCTTTTTAACCATTCGTGTGTGCTTTTGGATGTGTCCTTCAGGTTTCCTCATCTTTGTTGCTTTTATCATTACGTTATGGCTGCTTCCCTTCCTCCAGTGTCTATTGCTTTCAGTAGCTTTCTAGGAATGTCAATCATAGAAGTAGTTTCTTCTATCCATACACATAAGTGAAGACTATGCAGACCACCAAAAACTGGGCACAACCCCCAAAAATATGTTCAACCTGATAATAGTGAGTTGATTTCCATCAATTTCTATGTAATGCTTTGTCTGATCCACCGAACCAAATTTTGCATGCATACTAAATGGACCTTGGAGAAGGTTTTAAGAAAAAAAAGATTATAGAATTCTGGAAAATTTTTAAAAATATATTTGAAATCTCCCTAGATATTTAAATTAAATCTGATCCAAGAGTTCACTATGATTTTTCAAATAAGGTATATTTCAATAAATACATAGTTCAAATCCATGATCTCTTATCTCAGGTAGGAGCTGGCAGAATAATATTATAAATTCCATTTAGTTTAAAAAATCAGGCTTTTCACAAGTACTGGTTGAAATTCCAGCCTACAGGCAGGTTTTCAGTTAGAAATCTATATGCTACACACACTTGTATGTATAAATTGTGCACAATGTATTTGTGTGTGTGTACATTAGCAAGGCAACCCGCTATTAGCATGGCTATGGTAGTTTTCCAGATTCCTTCAATAATTTATGTTAACTAATTTTGTCTCATCCATATTTAATCCAAAAGTTAGATTCATTTTAATATATTCATATAGAAGAGAATACACAACTAACATAGAGAGGAAATCTACTTCACTCTTATCTTATTCAAGCTGTAGAAGAATTTTAGCTGTCTTTTTAGCTTAACTTCAAATGTATACTGATGAACCAAAATATATGACAAGATTAATACGGACTATTTCATAACAACAGCACATGTCAAGGTCAGAAATTTATGAAAAGGTAAGCCAATCTCAAGTACTTCATTTCAATGTATCAGATGCTGCAGTTATGGATAAGAAGAAAAATTGAGTGACTTATGGCCAGAAGACTAGGTCAGAGCATTTCTGGAAAGGCACAACTTGTCAGGTTCAGTTGAGGTGGGTACCTACTGGCCATGGTTTGAGGAGGAAGAAATAACCAACTGCCAACAAGGCATTGGGTGGCTAAGACTTATCAATATAAGAGGTGAATGCAGGTATTCTGTCAAATACGAGTCAACAGGAAGGCTACAGTGGCACCAATTTTAGACCAGGTATACACTCTCATGGTAATAGTCTTTTACGATAACAGTGGCATTTCATCAGGAAAATGCACCATGGCACTGTATGATTTGTACTGGAATGGTTTCAGGAACATGAAGAAGACTTCACTGTGCTGCTCTGGCCATCAAACTCCCCAGATATCAATCCAATTGAGCCCTTAAATGATGTGTTTGACCAACAAGTTTGCTTTGCTGAAACTCTGCTATATAACTTTCAACAGTTGAAGCGTCTGCTATTAACATTGTAGTTCTAGATCCCAGAGGAAACCTTTAGAGGTTTCATACATGCCTGATTGGGTAAGAGCTGTTTTGTGGACACATAATGGATAAAAACCTTATCAGGCAATGTTTTGTCTCATCAGTGTAGTACCAGTTTTTTCACATAGTTGAACAGATAAGAAGGTTATGATGATCACATTCTTCATCTTTATTTCTTTATAGAACAACTCTGAAGATAGTTTTTAACTTAATGAAAAATTTCAGAAAAATCTAGTTTATTCTAATAGAATTTACATGAAGGAAAGATGTAATAATTTTTCTGGGTTTTTAGTGTGAGACACACACAGACCTAAAATGCTATTTTTATATCAGATAAATATATGTATGTAGCACTCTGTTATATATTATAGTGCTTTAATTCTGTGTGTTGTTTCTTCCCAGGAAATAGGAGGGACATCTGGTGGTGAAGATAATGAAAAAAAGAAGTTCATGATCCCAGAACATCAAAGTGAAAGTGAAGATAGCTGGAGCGAAGGAGATACAGGCCACAGTGGCGAGATACCAGGTAGGTATCGAGTCAGAATTAGAGTCATTTTAGCTAAACCTGGCAAGCTGCTAGAGAAGGACAGTGTTATACATATATATATATGTGTATATATATATATATATATATATATATATATATATATATATATATATATATATATATATACACATACTCACACATACTTACATACATATATATATATGCACATATATATATATACATATGCATTCACAAATATATATCTATGCACAAGCACATAATGCAAAAAAAAAAAGCCTTCCCTAAAAAAGAACTGCCCAAAAAGCCATTATCTCAGTGTCCACCAGCATTTTCCCAATCTCTAAACCACAAGACCACTAACACCACTCCACCCATGCACAACCCCTGACTGCCACAGCAGCAGCGGCAGCGGCAGCAAAACACTCCACTATTTCTCGGCTGCAATTTACCACATCCCAAATTCCTCCTGCGCAACTTTAGAGAATTGCATTTTCCGGATTCAGATTAAGCGTTGGATTGTCTTGGAAAAAAAAAAGGCAAAAACGAGAAAGTCTTATTCGGGCTGAACACTCATATCAAATTGGAAGTTTCAGCGAGCAAATACATAGCCTTCATCAGAAAGGGGCCAAACAGAATTGGTTTCTGGAGAGTCTACTGTTGGTATTATAGCAATTCTGTTTTTTAGATTGTACACAAAAGTATTAGGTTGTTACACATGAAATGTTTTGTTTTACATCATAGAAATATACTAGAAATGTTGAGATGTACCAATGAATTTGTATTTTCTTCAGATTCAATTTCAATAGAGATATAATTAATCATTATTGGGATCAGGGACAGATTAAAATTTTCAGAGCCTCAGGCTTAGTATGTATGACCAAGTCCTTTCTCTAGGTTGCTGAGCTGTAAGTCTGCAGACTTGGGGTTCACGACCTAGGGGCCCGCACACCCTAGGTTCTCAATTTGCAGCTCATCAGTAGTGTTGGTGATAGCAACAAAATATAATACATTGATTTAACAGTCAATTGCCATTAACATATTTTTATTATAAGTAGTTGATCTCAGATATGAGGACAAATCAACTTCCGTTATAAGGTTACATCAAATGCAGGACAGTACCCAAAAAATGAAAAAGCAATAAAACTGAAATTTTATCTTAGTTTTTTATTGCTTAATTTTTCATCAAATGAAAATTTGGAATTTAATTCTTATATCATAAATAAGGATTGAATTTTTGAAGTATGCATTTGTGGCAAATATGCTTTCACTTTGATCGTATTTAGCTTTAGTTTTGATGTAATAAAAACCAAAATCCTCTCAGTTTTTCTTCATTAATGTGATTTTACTTACACTTAAATTCATTTAAATTTTTATGGATCTTTTTTTCCATAATATATTTGATTGATTGTTATTTTATCCTTTTTTTTTTTTTTACACATTTTAAATAGGCCCCGAAGACTGTTGGGCCTTAAGCATTTGCCTATGGGGCATTCCTCCACTTATTGTAGGCCTTAGTAGCAATGATATCAAGAAGTTAGACTAATTTTCAAGTACAAATTCAAATTAGGACATAATGTTGCTCAAGCTGCTGATAATGTTGATGAAGCATTTGGAGTAAATGTTATTACATTCTGAAATGTTCAGTGTTTGTTCTATGCGTTTAAGTCTGGAAATATGGACAACAATGAAATGCTTAATGACAGTACTGTTTTTCCATCAATTTTTGAGTAAGTTCGAGGATGATATAAAGAACAAAAAAAACTAATCATTTAATCAAAATATGGTGAATTTGAAACAATGACCTATTTTCAACTAACATCTTATGATAATATGCCATCTCTATAGAATTATCCAGGTTTAGTGGTCACAAATTCAGTAAAAGCACAAAATATGGCTTCCCAGTTATTAAACCTTTTATTAATTCATATCCCAATTCTCAAAGCTTAAACACAGCCAGCAGAAGGGTGTGTGATATGACATTGTGATAGAGCATTTCATTTAGTTAATGTCGGAACTATTTTTCTAACTTGTTAACCTTTCCTATTGCCTACAGATCATATGATATAGTCAAAGTTGAAGTTCTAAAGTCTCCAGAAAGTGCTCAAACCATTGTTTGTGGGTTATTGGCTTCTGCTGTTGATAATTCTTAATTGTTAACAACAGGTTTGGGTATCCCTTGTGGTTTATTAATAATAATACAACAAAATAATGGATTATGTCTTTCTTTTGGCAAAAAATTGCAATTACTTAGTAAATCTTTCAGTTTTTGCATTACCCTCTGTGATGTTCATAAACAACATTTCATTAACCTAATAGAAATTAATTTGAATGTACGGACAATAGTATAGAAAACCTGAAAAGTGAAAGAATTACTGGTCTTCCCTAAGTAAAAACTTTAAAGCTAACCTTTGCCTAGCCTGGCTCAGGGCCACAAGTATAGGGCGCTCTGTGAGGCACAAAATCACTAAACAGTAGTGATAGTTTGTTGGACTCTATAATGAGGCACACAACTTCACTGCTTCTATTCAGCAAATCTTTGATGGACTCCAAATGACTTATTTAGTAATAGTATGAAACCATTATACAAGGTGTAATCCAAAAATCATGGCCATGACTATGAAAATAAAATAACTTGATATAACTCCTAGTAATCATCATTTCCATCAAAATAGTCCCCCCTGTCTGCTGTCTGCCAACTGGTTCACAAATGGTATCTCTCACAATGGGCAGTGGCTCTCAAAGATGGCAAACAGTTCTGACTTTTTTATATGAGCGCCTATCAATGTGTTCGTTTATGTTTGTTTAGTTTGTTTGCATGTTCCTGCTCTCCTGACCATACCATCTTGTCCACAGACTTGAAAAATGGCATCGGTACTCCACTAGACTCCTTCTGAAATTTTTTTTTGAAAGCTTTCTTGACCTTCTGAGGGCGTTATTTTGATGGGTTTAAAAATGATATCTAGGTTTTCCAGAATCTATTTGCTTCTAGACATTTTTTACTATATCTTAGATGTTTTCCGGTGGCAAAAACCCATGATGTCATACATAGAATTTACTCTGACAATATTTATTCTTCGATGGGATTTTTTTTAATGTTTTCAAATTTTGACGCTACATTTGTTTAATTATTGACTGTGCTAGGGAGTCTACATTATGTATAGTTTTTGATTGCTGTTCACATTTCCCTAACTTCCAAGGTAAGCTTGTATCAGCTTGAATAAAAGATATACTAACTAAGTGTTCTAGATTCGCAGTGATTAAACCATGAGTAAAAATAACTGAAAAGATTAATATAAGATTGTATCCACTTGAAAATGGTAATAATTGCAGAGAAATCATTAAAATTTACATAAATGTTTTATTTATACTCAAGAACTTTTGTTACAGCCTGGATATTGAAGCTTATCTTTAAAAGAGAAATTTATACTTATTTATGAATAACAAAAGACTAAACTACTTAAGTTACTTTTCTGCATATAACAGAGTCTAACCTTTGTAATAGGAGGCAACACAGCACTTGTATGTAGACACTATTGTTTAAGCATGAGGTAAGTCACATGCTCCAAAGTAAAATAAATTCCAAGATCATCATTAACTTCTGAGCTATGGATACATACCACTGTGCATTGGAGTAATGCTAACCTTTACTGATAGGTGAAATCACCTTAGCCTTTTATTTCATTCATTAAAGTGACTATCTCAAATACAAAACAAGGGTGGTGAAGGAGATATAATTTTGTCTTTAGTCTTATTTTATTTACTGGTAAGTGGAACTAACATTATTTCATTTGCTACAATGACTATTCCCCAATTGAAGTAAAAAGCACATTGCAGCAAATGAGGAAAATAACATCAAAATCAAAAGGAAAGAAGTCAGCTTGATACTCATCACCTATTTTGTAGCAAAAAATCAACAAATTATTCAAATAAAAATGGTTTAGTCTCCTAGAATTCAGTAGCTATATCGATAAACTCAGCCACTTTACATCTACATTCAATGTTGATTTTAATCTAAGATTGATTAACACACAGAAATTGCAATAAAATAAGTAAGCAGGTCTGGTTGGTCATCCAATAAAACCATCTTGTAACCAATGTCTTTTAACCACATGCCTTGTTCAGGGTGATCAGGTAAAAATATTGGAAAAGGGGGTGATCAATGAATGAGTTACTTCTCTTGCCTTTATTTAGGGATGAAATCATGAAAAAAGTCAGAATTTTCAAAAAATCAAGTGTAGATGCTACCAGACTCTATCTAAATGACCAATTTAGCATAAATTTACAATGAAAATTTATACTCCTCTAAGAACATATTATGGAAAGAATTTTCGAAAAGCAAAAAAGCGTTTTTCTTAGATATAATAAAGAGTTTGTGTTTGAATTTTCAATCGTTTAGCTCCATTGGTACTGCTTCTACACAAGATACATACATATATATATATAAACAACAAGCCTGACCCGCACAAAAATTGAAGAAACCTATGTCGATTGTTCTGGTTGTCAGTTTCTGATATGAGAAATCAAGTTATTAACAGTGAAATTCAAACTCCTTTATTTCAAATTGGAACACAAATTTTTATCTCCTATAAAAGAGAAGTAATACTCAACATCACAGTCAATAATTGGACAAAATTCATGTGAAACAATTCCATCGAAGAGTGAGTATGGTCAGAATAAATTCTATTCACTTTTTTCCAAAAACTAAAAAAGGCATTTTTAGAGGGGTTATAGTCTAGTCAATATTCAAGTCTATAGATGAGACTGTATGACCACGAACACTTGAACAAACAAACACATAATCGAACACATGCAAATGTAATAATGAATAGAACTCATCACCATCTTTGATGGCTACTGTTGTTCAATTCATCTGAATTGGAGGTGCAGAGTGACGGGGCAGATATCGACATGGAAAATAGAATCTGCAAGCCTAGTTTGAGTTTCTGTCGGGACAGCTAGCTTTCACTTCACACTGATGGCGTTGGGAAATGTGCTTATTCCTCCCAACTATGGCTAAATAACTAGGCAGTTGGAACCCTTCAGCCATGTAAAAGTTGTCTGACAATAAGGATTTTTTCTATAAAAAAAAGACAGGAATCTCAAGTAAAAGGAGGAGGGGTTGGCGTAGCATTGGCAATTCCACCCTATAAAAAATAACCTGCTACTGAATTCGCAGGTGTGGCCCCATGTTCCACAGGGAACCCACAGGAACCAATGAGGATGATGATTAATTCAAATTGTATCACAAGAGGTCTAGTCAGTCACTCAATAGAAACTGTCATGTAACCAACATCTTCTGGCAGCATGCTGTGTTCTAGATGATCAATTAAAAAATTGGAAGATGAAGCAGTTACTCCTTTGACTTTTGTTGGATCACTAAAACTTCAAATCTTAAAAAAAACTAGCATGAATGCTGTCAGACACAAACGAATGTGCCAATTTCGCATAAATTTACATTGTAAATTGAAATCCCTTCTAAAAATGCATGTATAAGAAAAAAATTTTTCTATAAGACATAATATGGAGCAAATGTTGAAATTTTCAGCCCTCTAGCTCCATTTGCACTGGCTATATGCATGCTCACTACTCAAAGGAGAAAAAAGTAACTCATCCATCCTTTTTTCCAAATTTTTAGTTGATTATCCCCAAATAGCATGCCAACGAAATATGCTGTTCATAAGACGGCTTCTCTTCAAAAAGTAACCAGACCTGTCAAATTTATAGATTCAAATAAAACAAAAAATGATTACATTCTCCTAAAAATAGATAATGAACAATCAAAACAAAAACATCTTTATCTACTCACATTGTTTCCACGATCTTTTAAAATTATCAAGAAATAGAATAGTCTACACTCAATTGAATTACAGGAAGTGTCAAATGGCCTAAAGAAGAAAGTCAGCTAGTGTGAAAGATTTTAGCAGGAGTTCTTTGATGTGTCTAGAGATCTGTGAAGCAGGTGGTGCTTGGAGTTATCTGGGAACCTCCGAGGCCAATTGTGCTCTCAGCATACTAGTAACAGAAAGAATAGTGTGCGCGTGCATGCATATGTGTATGTGGGCGTGCACACATGTGTATGTGTGTGTGCATATGTGGCTAGATGGTTGGTTGGTAGAGATTGAGCAAGAGAGAGGAATGACTGAATAAGAACAGCTTGAAATCCAATATGGTAAATAAGTCACAGAATTCATCTGACAGACAAGGAGATCATTTTTTGAGAAATTTTACTCTCTTTAAGAGATGTTTTAGTTCGGATACTTTCTTTGCATTTGGAATATAAGCACACTAGTTCTATAAACAGCTCCAGACCATTCTTATGTAATGTCAGTTTCTCTCTTATATATTTAAACAATTCAAAAACTTGGAGATTTGATCAAATTTTGGTAGGTTGCTTGAAAAATATTACAATATGTTGAAAAAATGTGGCCATAACATAAAAATGAAAATTTCTGATCACATAGCTGACGAAAATTTTCAAGAATTATTCAAGATTCCAAATTGTACAAGAGTGTTCTTTTTTTGCTCTTCAGTTCTGAGAAGTTTTGGTGTTGAAGAAACCAATTCAATTCAAGTGAAAGCCAATGGTTGGATACCAAATCCTAAAATTTTAGAAAGACAAAAAGTATAACAAAGATTATACATATAACCAGTGTTAAAATATTCTCATTAGAATGTTTAAATACTTCAAATCAGGAGGCAAACCAGCTTTTCATGACCTTATGATGATTTATTCAGAGTCTCTTTTTAAATTATAATAAAATTTCATTTAAATTAGACATTTACCTGATTCACATCTACATGTCATTTGTTTACCTATATGATATGTACACAAAAATTATGGCAGGGTCAAACTCTGACCCAACTTCTATTGTGATTGAAGATGGTTGCTGCAAATTTTGTATTGTATGTATGACAAATGATTTTAGAATTCTAGAATGTATATTTTTTGTTTAAATGTACTTATTTATCAAAATGTATTAAGCCTGTGAAGATCTGTATATTCAGCTCAGTCAGTAGAAGAGCTTCTCAGCAAGCATTTAGTCATAAGTTCAAATCATGTTAAAAAGTGTGCATGTGCATGGCAATGTGAATTTTATATAATTTTTTTATATATTATACATTTTGGTGAGGATTGTTCTTGTTGTTAGGAAAACAAATTCATCTCCAGATTTCCTATTAGACTTTGACAAAAGTAAGTTAAAATATCTAAACATATAAATACATATGTATATATATATATATATATATATATATAGTCTAGAAAGCTTTACAGCTTCCAACAGTAAATATATAAAAAAAAAATCTTTTCCGAAAATTGATGTCATTTCAATCAATCATTTCCCAATATCTGTTAATGTAATTAATGTATTTTTTTCCATGGGTTTTATATTTTACTCAGAATTAGATATTATGGTCCTATTTCTGAATTTTTCTTATTGAGATCATCAGTTGTCTACAACATAACCATTTTGAGGATTTAAAAACAAAACACTTTTACTTACAATTCCCCGGTAGTGTTGATCAAATACCACTTCCCCTTGAGCTATGATATTAATATATAACTTTATTTCATTTTTTTTAGGGCTTTGTCAATACATGTAGCTTGTTATTTTATATCGGGTATTATCATAATGAATTGTACATGGATCGCATTTTATACTAAACATCATTTAATTTTTTTAAACAAAAGGCTTACTTGCATAGGTTACCTTCCAAAATGTGTTTGACTATATGTGTATGTATGAGTGAGTGTGTGTGTGTGTGTGTGTGTGTGTGTGTGTGTGTGCGCGCGCGTGCGTGTGATACCCAAAAAGTAAATAAAAAATTGCAGTCTCTCCACTTCACCTGTAAAGTTCCTTGTCATATTTGGACAAGTGAAGCTCTTATATGCTTATTTTGACTTTGTAGCTGAGGGAGAGAGCGGGGTCAATTTTAAGTTACCCCTGCACCCTCAATGGAGAGAGGGCCTTGAAACTTTTATGAACAGTGGTTCACCTACCGCATATCTATTAACATTATACAATAACAAATCTCACTATATGTTAGAGCAGGGAGGAGGTCTTCAAATCTCCAGCTAGGCCACTGACTTTTTGGAGCTACATTATCTATAGTGTATACTTCTGACATAGTTTTATAACTCATTATTATATATAATAACTGTATCAAAATGAATGCACTGACTTTCATGAAATTATCAAAGACAATAGTTCTAGCGATAATGTTAATGGAAACTAATACTATAATGGTAGAAAATAAAAACTTTATCTAACGAAATCAGTACAAAACAGTTGCAAAATAATGAAAAAAAAGTTGTAGTTTTCTCAACTAATAAAGTTTGGGAGAAAGATTCATATATTTGCTCAACACCAAACGTGTACAATTTACATTTGAAAATATAAATGAGTTGACATGGATTGTAAATTCAGCAAACTCCATGTCTTAACAAAGAAAGTAGTAAAAAATGGATACACCTTACTAATTAATGTTTTTTCATTGTTTTTATGGTTTAAGATCAAGATGAAATTATCTGGTCTGCTGCTGATTAAATCCTAACTCTGGCTGCAATAGTTGGCATTCATTTTGCACAAGGCATGAATTCATCTTTTTTACCCAATGCTATAGGTATATAGCTAGGAAGAATGGTCTCTGTAGCCTTAATTGGTAACCAGTCTAGGAGATGGACAGCTCTGATTGTAAACCAGGTTGTAAGAGGTTGTGAGAGGTTATGAGAGGCAGGAAACAGACAGAGTAGAGAACATGTTCCGGAAATGTTCCGTTGACTGGGTTTTGGGAAGCTTCTAAATAGGCCTTGAAAACCCAGAGTGGATTATTGTAAATTGCCCAAAAAAGTAAAATGAAGGAGAATAAAAACAAATGGAAATAATAACACAAGCAGTATCTCCACATTCCCACAACACCACGTGTAAAAGTGGAATATTAAAAAAGTGTCAGCATAATTTCATTCTTAATCTGCTTAACATCAAGAGTGTGTGCGTGTGTGTGTGCTATTTGTGCATTTCACGCTGTTTAGTTTGAGAATACACGTATGAATATACACGTGAAAATCTTTTATACTTAACGTGAACATTTCATGTTTGTTCTTAAAAAAGTCAAAGCAAACATCTTTTGTAATTTAAAGCCAAATAGAGAACATTCATGATTCATAATTCTTCAATTCATTTTCATGCATGAAAATTCTACAATAGCTATCAGTACTGTGTACTTAGATGGTGACATGGGGCATAGCTTGGGCAGGGTCTGTAGGGATTGATTTAAAATTGCACCCCGGGCCCCCAACTTGAGGGAAGGCCCCCAAAACTTTATAAAAAGCAGTTCACCTAGTGCATTTCTATTAACTACTGCTATGCCTCTGGGCAGCAATCTTTAATCAATACCTATTTGATTCAAGGCCACAGGAAAAGAATATATCAAAAGGTTTTTTACCCAACCATTCCTATTTTTGTACAAGGACAATGGTTCCTGTATGCAAGAACTATCCAGAAGTTTTTGATCAAGTTCTTTGGCTATTCTTTGCGCCTATATCAAAATCCAAACCTTACATAAATGGGAACAAAAAACTGGGATTATAGATATGTTTTTTTCAATTCAATTTTTAAATGTCGGTAACAAGGCATTATGAAACACAAGGGAACTTTCCTTGTCTATGGCCTTTAATCAAACATAACTCTGTACATGAATATCCCTCTGCAATGGAGTTTTATGATGGAGTGCAATGATACATATATATGTATAAATATATATATATATATATATATATATGTATATATATATATATATGTGTGTGTATATATATATATATATATATATGTATATTATATATATGTGTGTGTGTGTGTGTGCATGCATGTGTGTGCATGTATGCATGTGTATGTGTGTATGTACACAAATTTCATGTTATACTGATTTGCTTATACCTGTGTGTTAGCGTATATGTATGCATGCGCGCGTGTGCATGTGTATGTGTGTGTATCTTCATTAGATATTAATTATATAATTTAATGTGTTTTCCTTAATGAGAGAAATGAAATTATTCATGTTAACCAAGTGTTCTTTTGCAGTTGGGGAACTCAATTTTGTTCAGGGAAAGTGGCATAAAGTAAAAGATTCCATTCTTTTCTTACTGCCATACCAAACTCGAAAACTTTGCGGATCTATGCTATTCAGGCACCTTGTACCTTTCCTAAACGAACCATTTTTCTCTCATATTCACATTATAATAGAATTAGTTTTTCCCAGGTGATTTTTTGTCTCTCTTTTTATTTTCATTTCATTACTCTTCATTCCTATCATCATCAGATTTTTATGTCCTTTTTTTTTTTTTTTTTTACTTGATCTTGTTCATTTTTTTTTCTTTCTTCTTGCAGTTTCCTCTTAGAATCTTACACACTTCTATGTATTCTCTTTCACGGCAGCCTCATATTCACCTTCAATCTACTCACCCACACCATTCTTATGTACCACATCCACCCCCGTCAAAATTACCCAACCACCACTCTTTCATTTTAAGCTTCTTTCTTTTATTGATAATTTGTAATGTAATATTCCTTATTTCTTTTCATGGAGTTCTTGGTGAAACCAGACTTACGATATTGGCAGTAATGGCTGAGGAAATAACGAGGGACTTATTTTTATATTTGATTAAGCAGAGCTCTCTCCTTCCCCCATCCTTTACCCTTTTTTTGTTTTATTTTTCCCCAATTTCTTTTTAGAAGTATACTCAACTGCTTTACTGCTGTGCTTAGAAGCATTTATGAATTTTTACCATTTCAAATGGCAATCGCAGGCAGCAACAAAAACAATGGCAAATTTTAAACTCAGTATTTAAGTATAGTAGCTCAGGTGCAGAAAATATGGCCTCTTTTCATTCACTAACAAAATAATGGCCTTTACAACACTGGCAAATCATTCTTACACTTCTATGTTCCTCATTACCTTTGCCAACAAAGTTGGACAGAGGTTATATATCCTCCCATGTTTGCCTGTCTGTTTGTTTTCATCCATACAATGGCCCCAAAATATATCATCAAAATTCAATGACATTTTGTGGAAAGATGGGCCATGGATCAAGGAACATTTTAAATTTGGGTGGGTATCTCAGAACTTTTTTGATTTGGTTAACACTGAGAAATAGGAAAACTTTTGGCTTTTAGGGGCATAATGACACAATAATGATATCATCACTATTATTGATGTTTCTCAGACTATTGATATTTTCTGATAAATGATTATTAAAAGTTTTTGTCATTTATAGTTTCAGATCTGTAAGTTCATTGGTCAGTTTTTAGAGACAATAGCATTGAAAGAGCTATGCATTCTCTGAGTTGTTTTTACATATAAAAAAAAACAAGGCTTTAATGAGGATCTTTGCTGACCAAATGCTTAGAGTAGAATAGAGTTTTATGTCTACTACCAATATTAAAAATAAGGGTTAGAAATGCTGCTTAGCTACAATGAATTCTTCAAACTTATATCTGTAAGTGTATCAGCATGTTCATAAAATTAAAGAAATAAACATCAGAAGCCTAATATAGATTTTCTTATCTAATGATCTACAGCTCAGAAAAAAGGTGTTTGTATGTGTGTGTGTGGTTGAATCCCTCTTTGCAGCTACTGTCTAGGCAGAGATATAATTTTAGGGAAGTGGTTTATGCAAATGCTCACTTACTCACACTGTTCTCCATCAACCATCATGCTTTAACAAGTATGAGACATTTTGTCAAGATATCTGACAATGGGATGAAGCTCAAGAAGAAGCAGATTCATGTCTTTCCCCAAATCATCAATGCAAAATCAACAGACTCATCCAAAGACCCACACATGGGGATAGACCTATATATATAGAGCACTGTTCAGGATTATTAGCACCCTTGAATTTTCTTTATGAACTGATCGTCAGAAATAAATGGAAATTTACCAAAGTTTTGTCATCAGAATATTTGAGTAATATGTCCAAAAAATCATTTTCTTTCAACTTACATGAAATAATTTCAAAGAAAAAATGGAAAATGCAACCGTAATGTTGGCACCCTTCCTTTATATTTAGTTGTATGTCCTTTTTGGCAAAAATAACTGACTCTGAAAGTTTCTTACAGCCATCTATAAGTCCTTTGCACTTGTCAGCAGATAGCTTCTACCGCCATTTCTTTTCAATTTGCTCAAGCTCTTGAATGTTTACAGTTTTCCTGCGGTGTGTGGTATGCATTGAAACATGACTCCAGGTTCTTGCTTTCTCCAAAGATTTCCAATGGGATAGAGATTAAGAGTCATTGCAGGCCAGTTTAAAACATTCGATATACCTTTTTGAAGCATTCTTTTTTTGGGGGGGGATGTGTGCTTTAGGTGTTTATCATGCAGGAGCACTCCTTCATCGATGGCAGGAAAATAGCCCCATAACATTATGGATCCTTCACCATACTCCGTTTTGGGTAGGATGTTCTCATCCTCACAAGCTTTCATCATCAATGAGCAAATAGGTGATGTGTATTGCCAAAAAGCTATATTTTGGTAGCATCTGTCTACAGAATATTTGACCAGAAGGATTATGGTGTATCCATGGATTCTCTATCAAAGGTACTGGGGGCCTTGATTGTTACAAAGGAATCATGGGATCAAAGGTTAACTAAGGGATTTTGGAGCAAAATGTGCAACCCAATATGAGAAAACTAGGTTTGGTCTGTAGATCCTACTCCAGCTGGACAAAACTCTATCAGCTTGTGTATTTCATCAAGATGGTTGACTCCAGTTTTAAGTCATTGAATTCTTTGATGAATATTTGTAAAATTTGGATTTGTCCAACAAAATATGTAATTGCTTAACAATTTTATATGCACAGCTGTTTGTTCTGGTCTGCATATTGGCAAATTCTCAAAAACCAAGAGCCAATCACATGATGTCGTTTAACAAGACAGTTATTCTGTGATAAATACTTTTACAAAATATCAGAAATTATTCACACTTTTTCAAAACAAAATCTCTTATATCTAACACCCAAGATACAAACACCTTACCTTCCACTCCAACTAAACAATCAAAAAATACAGAAATATCCCCATTTCCTTCCTCTGCATCTAGACATGTAAACAGAAAAATTTTCTGTGAAGTGCTGCAAATATTTTCTCTGAAAAAGATTGCTGGCTCCCGTCAAAATGCATCAAAACATGCCAACAAAATAATAAAAAATTTTGAGATATAACACCTATCTCTTGAGTTTTTTTATCACTTTCCAATTGTCACTTTCATCGACCTATCTAACATGTAAATGATTTTAAAATCGTATGTGTATGTCTGTCTATCATAAATGAATATGCTTTTTATGTTTATTATTAGAAACTCTCACCATTGGATTCTTCAGTTTTTAAGCTGGTTATCTATTCATGTGTTGCATATACAAAAAAAGGTCTATAAGAAACTTTTTTGTGTTTTTTTGAAAATTTGCCCCACTGAATATGTTTTAGAGGGGGGGTAATTTGTGATATGTTTGTGCTCAATTGATTCTTCAGTGTTTCCGCTTGTCTTTTGAAAATCAGACTTTATTAGTGATTACTGCCCTTCAAAAGGTTGGAAAAGTAATATTCAAAATATCATTGAAATACATTGTAGACCCATTATAATATAGTTCAATATAACACTAAGCTGCATAAAATTTGGTTTGAGCATGGATCCCAATTTTCAAAAAGTTGAATTTTGCACTCAAGATGATAGCTAAATACAAAAATAGAAAGATCCTCACAGAATCTGGTTACACTAACTATAAGAAGCAAATTAGACAAAAACATTTCAGTGGTCAATAAATTAAACTGATTGCCCCTTTCCCTTTCTTCTGTTTCCCAAAAGATTACTGATGTATTGTCAAACTTATACTCTTGACACTCACTACATATGCATCTAAGTTTTGACAAAATCTAATCTTCTGGTGACGTATCATGATTCAAAAAAATTTTATATTTTTTCTATTTCTTCCTGATGAACTAGCCTCACTTTATCCCCATCCCTTTAATTTTTTTCTTCATCTCTGAACAAATTATGAAGTTTGCTGGTGTCTGGACTTGGATTAAGGTTTGCAAAAATGGAAAATTTGTCGCAACGCGGACTCACTCAAAACATGGTAGACCCTGACTTCTACAGCATAAATGTGTACATTTTGGAGTAGTGTTTTGTCCTTTACAACATGCACTCAGTGATATTAGCTATGGTTCTGTCTAACTTGAGGTGTATACACATCAGTCTGCATTCATATGCAAGCATTATAGTTTTGTATGCAAAGTTGATGAGAGATGTGAAACTGGCAGTTACAATCATACAAAGGTAAAGAGAAAAAAATACAACCAAAAAACTGTGTTAATTCAATGGTGCAATTGATTCTTTAACAGATTTGAGATGAATGAACAGCGAGATTGTAAAAATGATTGTCAAACAAAATTAAATGTTTTGTTTCATTTTCTCTATCTTTTAAATTTTTGTTTCTATTCCACATTATATTCCACTTTCAAATACTTTTCATCATTTAGCTTAGAATAGGCTTCGAACATAATTAAAATTGAAGCTATTGTTCTAACAGTGTTTTCAGTAATAATAGCAACAAACAATGAATGTTGTACTCAATGAATAGGACTGGTTGGTTTCTATTCCTTCCCCACCCGAATTGAAGATGCTTAGATTAAAGAAAACAAAAACGTAAGTTCTTGTCATCTTGGATGTAAAAATCTGAGATTTGGACAAAAATAGCAATTAAAATCAAATGATGAATACTTCTGTGAAATATCTGAAATTATTCAAACTTTAAAAGAGAAATTCTTCCATATCTAGCATTTAAACATTGGTGTCTGTAGAAACTTTTCCTGAGATGGGCAAAAAGATTATATTTGTCATGGGGGTTGGGGTATATTCAAAATGTTACTTGCAAATAATAATACCATCTTTTTATATGGGTACATACATTAAGTTGGGTTTACGATTATACAGCACCATTATCCTTTATTGACCATCTAACTTTTGAACCCTCTCATACTAAGTGAGAAGGCCTGATTTGGGGGGGAGGGGTGTGACAAATATCCTTTGTCTCCTTCCCCATCAGCAGATTCCAATGCATGTAAATGATGCTCTCTGTTTTTCTGTGATTGAACTTATCATCCTACGAGAGAGATGAAATTACCTAGATTATTTATAACTGAACATGAAGGCTTATGGGAAACTTTTTTTTAAAACTGACTCATTTCATTTATCATGGAAAGATTTTGCAGGTGGAAAGGTGCACAATTCATATTTCTCTGAACTAATGGAAATAGAAGCTATACTTTAGAGTGTTTCAAATGGTATCTTTAGTTCTGTTGAAGAATATTTCGGCTGGGTCATCCTTTTTCCTTCCATCAAATTCATTGTTTATTGAATCTATTTTATTGGAAAATAGATTCAATTAACAATATATAAGAGCTGGTAGGCCTATGATATAAATAAACAATAAATGATATTTGGTAAGCCTATGATATAAACATGCCTGGCTCTGTAGGGCCAAAATCCACTTCCATTCTGATTGAAGATGTGTATTGCAACTTTTGTATTGTATGTATATAATAGATTTCCATGTATATGTTAGACTTGACAGTTAGACTCAATCAGTAAAAAATCTACCAACTGATTACGAAGTCATGATTTCAAATCATGGTAAGGATATAATTTTGTATATCGATTTGGTGTAATGTGACAGGATAGACAAACTATTGAGAATTTCCTCACCTGAATTAGTTGAGGATTGATCTTGTTCTTGTTATGGTAGAAACAAAGAGTCAACTCCAGCCTCAGACTTGGACAGGTGTTTGGCAATAAAAGATATTCATAATTTGAAGACTGAGGTTCCAAAACGTGATAAGTGTCATTTAAAAAAATAATGTGTTTAATTGAATTGAAAATCAAATTCTGGTTTTGAACTATTTTGATCTTTTTATATTTATGCAGTCTACAAGGTTCTAATGAGATGAAATATTCAAATCACGAATTTCATTTTTAATTTGATAGAACACATCTATTTTCCAAATGGTGCTTATCGTGTTGTACCAGATAAGTCAGCTAGTATCTATAATGCATAGAACTAATTTTTATATTTTCTAATCTTTTCTTTGTTCTTGCTTTTCCAGATCCATACACATCCCAGTACTACAAATTAAGTTCATCAATGTCAGAAAAGCAACCACTGAAAAACCCGCTTAAGAAAACTGTGCATCAAACATTTTTTTATGCTGCGGATGCAAACAATATCTCACGGCCTCTACACAAACCCCACATTGGCCACATCCCTGATTGTAGCCAGTGGATCGACCTGAAACCTACTTCAGTGGACAACAGTGTTTCAGGCATGCATTCGCAGCTAAGCCAGCAACGACAAAATAGAAGTTGTGCATCAAACCCCACAAAACTCCCCACAGTATAATGCCACTACGAATAATAATGCATACAGCAAGGGAAAAAAATGATAAGCAAAACATAAATCCAATAAAAGAAAAAATATGAATCATCTCTCTGCCCACAACTATACAACCCTCAACAAATATCCGCAAAGGGACTGGCACAAACATCCCCAAAATGTATTTGTAGTCAGGTAATGAAATAGTCTATAAAGGACTTATTCTTATTTTTATGTCTTGATAGATTCACAATAAAGTTTTTTTTATCTTATCATTGTACACTTAGATAAGTAATCATGCATAACAGTCTACAGACAACACAGTGCAATATATTCAAATATCTATCAGAGATATAATAGATTTT
>OY735214.1:20616850-20701850 GCA_963457665.1 Thysanoteuthis rhombus | reverse complement strand
AATATAAGGAAGCTTTCTCTATTTCATAATGTCAATAAGAAAAACGCTCTTGTCATTCTTAAAAGGCGAGGGAAACGAGTGTTGTGGTGTGGTGGGGGCTGGTACCGGGAGAGTCTGAAGGTGAAAAAGAGCGAGGAGACGAGAGAATGAGAGACAAAAAAAAATGATGATGAAAACAAAGAGATACGTGATGAAGAGAAAAAAATAAAGAACATAAAAAGGTAAAGATGAAAGAAAGAAAGGAACAAAAAACTGTAAATCGAACCCAAAATAGAAAAAAATATCACTGGAAAAAAAAGACAAAAAAAATGATGGCTGGAGAAAAAAAAAATAACAAAAAAAATAGAAAGAACTCACAGAAAAAAAGAGGGTAAAAAAATAAAAGCAAAAAAGAAAGAGAAAGAAAGTAAGTGGAACAAACAAAATAAAAATAAAAAAATGTACTGATATTAGAAATCATATACAATTGAAAATATACAATTGAAATAATGATTTTTTGAAAGGATGACCATTAGAAGAAATTTTATCTTTTGGGTCTTTTTTCTCCATCAAATTGGCTTTCTAGTTTTTTTTCCCCTTGCTTTTTATACTTTTTTTCTCTCCTCTCTCTGCCCTGCCTTCCCTCCTGCCCCTTCTCCTCCATATCCCCAGATGTTGTCCACGCAAAAATTGCACATTCTCCCTCGTAGACATACAGGATATTGATTTCGCCGGATGATAACCTTTCACTTTGGCATTTTTTGCATATCCCCCAAGTCACAGCACTCACTCCAAAATAGGCATTCATACACGAGCTACTGTTTTGATGAGACGATAGCCACTGAACTAGAGAGTAGAAGCTGTGGTCTAAAGAAAAGGGGGAAAAAAACACACAAAAAAAAGTGAGTCACCACTGCTGCCACAACCACCACCAATGCCACCATCACCAGAAACATCAAAGTGATCTTAGCCAAAACGAAAAAAAAATTGATTTTCACTCGTGTGCTTCAAAGGCTATTTTTTCTAATTTATATCTACCTTTACTTACTAAGACTAAAATTTACTTGAAATAAAGAAACAAAAACAAATATAAAACATAGAAAAGAACCATATATATATATATATGTATGTATTAATATATACATATAGATATATGTGTGTATATATAACTGTAAACAATAAGTAAAAAAAAAACTTGCTATAAAACTACTGGACTCTCCTTTAGTAGATAATGTAGGTATATCAAGGTAGATGCACGTATGTGTGCGCATGTCTATGAATGCATACATACCCATAAGTATGTATGTGTATATGTCATCATAAAAGAGGAAAAGGGAATATGTTCCAAAGGCAGGAGGGTGGTGGATGGATGGGTTGGCTGTCTCCATTCCAAGTGAAGCACATCAGCCTGTCAGTGGCTGGAGCAGCCATTACACACACAGCACACTTGCTAGGACAGCAGGCCTCTCTTTCTTTCTCTCTTTCATGCTCATATACAACACACCCAACCTATGCTGTTGTCAAAAAAAGCAGCAGTAAGAGCACTACTCTTCAACAGAACACATCTCATCACGGACTCCACTGATTCCAACAGTTCAGGTTAGTTGTTAAATTTTTCATTCCTCTTTTTCTCCCTCTCTTAATTTTTTTTCTCTTTTTAAATTCTCTTTTATTCATACAAGTGGTCTTTTCAGACAGAGTTAAAATTTGATGTTTTCAATCTTTTTTCTTATCTTTTTCTTTTTTTGCAAAAAATATGAACACACTCATACTTACATGCATACAAAAAATAAATCTTGGCTGAATAAACAAAATACTTATGTACATAAATGTAACACCCACTGTCCATCATTTAAATTATTTTCCAAGTTTCAAAGTGTAACTTGAAGTTTTAAGCAGTAAAAAAAATTGCACACTATCAAAAAAAAAATTTTTTTGTACTTAAAATTTCAAAAAAACAAAACTATGAGTTTTTTTACCTTAAATTCTTAAACTCTTTATGTTTCTTTTCCAATGTTTTCACACACATATATTGTGTGTTTGTATTTATCAGATTATAGAAACATGCACAATGATTATGATATAAACATACACACACACACACACATATATATATATATACAAAAAATACTCATATAGTCTCAGTCTTATGTATAATACTTTTTTCCTATAAAAGAAATTAGTTCTAACATGATGTTGGTGAGAACAAAAAATTAACCTCATTTAAGCAAAAGACTTCAAACTAATATAAACTATAAATGAAAAATGTTTTGAATCAGGTGTGTCATTAGTTGTTTTGGGGGCCAGGTATTAGAAAAAAATCTAGCCAAATTGAGTTTTCTAACAAGTTATGTACATACATCTCTTTTTTTTCTCACTTGAAAGGAAGAAATAAGACATTCCTTCAAAATCATATGAAAATTTAAAAGTTAATCTCAATATCTGAATCAAAACAAAGATGTTGTTGGACAGTTTGATGAAACAGAAACATTTATATGATGCTGCAGATGTGATTGTGCGTGTGTACACCTATCAGTTGTGCATGTCTCTATTTACTAACCAAGTGTATCTATAAGTGCACAATAGTGTAGATGAATGTGTTTGTGTATGAATATACACATATTCACAAATAAACACACTCACCCACACAGCTGTGCATATGATTTTAAAACTGTTGCGGCTTTTTTAGATTGAAATAAACAAATTTGTAAACTTGATTTTCAAATGAAAAGTTGAAGGTATAAACACTTTCAAAATTCTGAAATATTCCACCGCTTCCAAAAGATTGAACACACAGTGTTCCGAATGATTTCACTTCTTTTATCGTGACAGCAATAGCGGCGTACCTACCTACGTACCTATGCGATTAAATCTCCAGTTTTTTCCGCTGCTGCTTCTGAATGTATCCTACGAGCGCTGTCAAAAAACTATTCTTTTCTCGCAAGACCAATTTCCACTTTTCTTTTTTTCGTCTCTTCTCTACCCTGTTCTTCTATCAACTGCTGTATTCTCTCTAAGAGTTTTGATGACACTATATGATTTCTTTTTAAAACAGTCATGAAAAACCTTGTTTATTACTATTAGAGTTTATCGTTGTTCTCTTGAATTTGAAATTGGAGTGTTTATGCAATTCTTGGAAAGAGTCTTGTATATTTTTATGATGTAACTATTATGATGTACATTTTTGTGCATGTAAATTCTTTTTTGAATGTGCTCAAGTATACAAATGTGTTTGTGTGTGCGCTTGCTGTAGAGTGATAGTTAGCAAGTTTGTCTAATAGACTATTGTTAGTATGGTGTTCAATTATCACTGTGTGGACCACAAATATGGCCTTGTGCCAGACTACCAAAAAATAAGTAAATAACTGTATAGATGTATTTGTCATTTGTGTATGTGTATATATTTTTAAATGACATGATATTTCTTTTTATTTTATCCACTCATCTATACAGATATATATTCAAGTATGTGTATACAAACACACACACGCACACACACACACACATACGCACAAGGTGGATCAGTAAGTCTGTAGCCTTTCAACTAGTTATTAGCTGAATTTTTATCTGGAATTCACTGTATGATGTAGAATCAATATGATTGATATTCAGCACTAAATTATTGAATGCATTGACTGGGAAGGAGATTATGTTGAATAACAAATATTTGTTGTGTAAAATGACTTATTGATATACTTACATGCACACACACACACACACATACATATATATATATATATATATATATATATATATATATATAGATAGATTGATAGATAGATAGATAGATAGATTGGGAGAGAGAGAGGGAGAGAAAGGAAGAGGGAGATACATATGTAACTAAAGCCTCATACACAATTATTTACTGATTTTTAGTCAATGTTAAACTCTTCAAACAAGTGTATTGGGATGAGCAGATATATAACATGAAGATATCAATGGCTGGAGTTCACAGAAATTTAATATGTATACCTGAGTCAGTGATATATTTGTAAAAGTTTAGTTATATGCATATAAGTGAATATATTGATATATTTTTAAGCGCACACACTTTCGCCTACACATATGCGTATTAGGATCAATTTAGGTTTTAGTGAATATCATATTGTTGTTATCATTAATGCTTATATTTGTGTATACAAATATGTACATACATGTGTCCATACTTATATATATATATATATATATATATATATATATATATTCAATTGCATATATATATATTCAATTACATATAAACATGTACATTCAATTACATATGTATATATTCACATACAAATATATGTATACATATTCAATTACTTATAAATATATATTCAATTTCACATATATGTATACAATTACAAATATAAATATATATATATATATATATATATATATATGTATGTATGTGTGTGTGTGTGTATATTCAACTACATATATATACAAATTATATAAATGAACCTCATTGTTTCTATCTATCTATCTATCTATCTATCTATCTATCTATCTATCCACAAACTCATGAAAATGCATGTTTTTATAATTTTCAGTCATATGCAATTCTTATACTTGGTAATAATATATGTAACTATGCATGTACATACTTTATATGCATATGCATTTATATATCTGTTTCTATAAGCAGAGATCAAATACATTAGAATATATTATTTCATTGCTCTGTTCATAAATATGTTTATTATTAAAGAAATAATTCACACACATACACACGCAAATATATATATGTGTTTGTGCGTGTGGGTGTGTGTGTGCGTATGTGTGTGTCTTATCCACACAATATATAAATGATAGTACAACTGATATACATATGCCTACATACTGCAAAACAGATAAAAACAGAAATAGATATACCGTACTCATTGTTATATTGTTAGTTTTCAGTCATATATATATGTAACTACATCAATAAATCCTTAGCCTTCTGATAAAAAAATAATTCATTTTACACAACAAATATTATATTTTCAGCATAATGGCTTTCCTTGTCAATGCACCCAATTCAGTGGTGAATGTTAATCACATAGGTCAAACATTATACAATGAAGGTTTCAGATCAAAATATAACTCCAAGTCAGGCACCAGACTCATTGATCAATTCTCACATACTAAAATATATAAATATATGCACACAGTAGTTGACCATTGTTCTGGCGATGTTTGTTGCTGTGGTGTCATTGGTGGACCCGAATGTGTCTGATAAGTCCAATCCTTGAGGCACACACTCAGGGACAGTAGGGGTACAGCAGGGCTGCGGGCAAGGATGATGAGCCCTTTTGGCATTCTCGGGCGTTACTGATCCACTCTCTTTGGCTCTTTACAGAGAATAAGCACAATACAATAATACATAATCATTTACACACAAACATATAGGACACAGCTAATTGAAAACATTACATGGATACATATATATATATATATATATATATATATATATATATATGTTCCATACGCATATACTTATCAGTAATAATATTTTCATATCTATATAAATCATGTAATGCCTGTAAGCAAAAATGTACTTTGTATTGAACTTATTCTAAAATGCAAAATCATATAAATTTTGAAATGTGTTCTTTTTCGTTAATTTATCAAACAAAAGTAAATTCGGAAGAAATTACTTAGATCTTACACCTGAGTCTGATTAGAATAGTTATTTCTTAAGCATGGCTTAGTTTTGGCACAAAGCCACAAGTATAGGGCGGATCAAACTCAAAACTCAGTGATAATGATCTTCAAGACCAGCTTTCTAAATATCAGACCACAGCAAGTCACTCATCTGATTTTAATAAGTTTATAAAAACATGAAGAGCTGTCTTTCACCAAAGAGATTACTTTGAAAATAAGCTTTAGAAATTTCTGATGTTAGGAGTTTCCAGTGTGGGTGTCTTGATGACCAAGAATAGTCTTAAAAAAAGCTTCTATTCAGTTATTTCAGCATTTTTTTAAAATATATATGTCTGCTGATGAAGTTGGAAGAGGTATATGTATTTACTCATGTCTGTCTGTCTGTCCACACAATAACTTCAAAAGTTCTCAATTATTTTCAATGACATTCTATAGAAGGGTAAGCTATGTGCTATGGAAGGAATGATTAAATTTTTGGTGCAGATTTTAGAATGTTTGCACAGTTACTAACCCTACATCATTGCTATATGCCCACACAATATCTTTAAAGTCCCCAATGAATTTCAATTAAATCATCTAGAAGGGAAGACCACAAGCAAAATAAGAATTGGTTAAATTTTGAGCTGGATCGAGGATTTTATTGTACAGTTATCTACCCTACAGAGTAGCTATATTTGAACTGATTTTCATTCAGTTTTTCTTTCGACAGTGTTGTTGGCTGAGGTATGTGCTCCCTGAGTACATAAATATATTTATATGTATACATATTTGTGTGTGTGTGTATATGTGTGAGTGTGCATACAACCTAATGATTATAAATCGCATTATGTAATATTGAAACTCGATCTGAAATCATCTCCCATTATGACTTGGTGAATGTATCATTAGGCCAAGACAACAACGCTATGTTGAAGCGGCAACCCAATTGGTCACAGGTTCGATTCCTGCAGCATTCCCATTTTCTTTACTTGTTTAATCTAAATATGTTGTCTAGGCCAAATGATACATTCACTGTGTAATCATGGAAGATCATTTCAAATAAAGTTTCACTATAATAGAATTATTCATAACCATTCTCTCGGATCATATATCCATTTCTTAACAACATACAACTTGATGTTTGTCTATGCTTCTGTGTGCGGATATGCATTCTGAGATTCATAAACAGCTGCATAGCAAAATTCTGCTTTTATCACTATTTTTCTCCGGAAAGTTGAAGCTTCTCTCAATTATTCTCACCAAATTATCATATATTATAAAGACTACACAGACTGATCAAACCAGACATGGGGCATGATTGTTTCTATGTATATCAGCCATTTTTCTATCTATGATATTCGGATACAATGGATTTTACCAATACAATACTGATCTCGTGGTGGTGGGGAGGTGTTTCGTTTTTTTTTGTTTCTGGTGAAAAAATCACACGTGAAAGTCGTTCAAGGATTAAAAGTGAAACTGTAAACCATCTAAGAGACGAAAAAATTCTTTTTACCACCATCACATTCGGATAGTACACCTGAAGAAGGCCATAGAATGGACTGGCTGAAACATTGTGTAAACAAGAAGAAGAAGGAGTTTGATCATCCCAATGACTATTTGAATAAACAATCTAATTACAAGTGAATTATTAATAGGTCCTGGCAATTTAAAGAGACTGACTCTCATTTGATCCCCAGTAAAGAACATAAGATACTTTTGAAGATGATGACAAAAACCATCTCAACAACAATTACAACAAATACTTATACTACTACTAACCTTACTATTAATACTACATTAAAAGTA
Organism: Thysanoteuthis rhombus; assembly: GCA_963457665.1. Taxonomy (NCBI): domain Eukaryota; kingdom Metazoa; phylum Mollusca; class Cephalopoda; order Oegopsida; family Thysanoteuthidae; genus Thysanoteuthis; species Thysanoteuthis major. Next base: position 20,694,455 of record OY735214.1, on the reverse strand, counting down.
GTCTTAGTTGCTGTAATGATTTATCATTATCACTGTTTTTTTGTTCTTTCCATTATAAATCTAGACAGTCGCAATAGCCAAAAGTTGATCAGATAGAGATGACTGAGAAATTACATCTTGGTTATTATTCTATTTCCTGGCATTGAAGACACTATTCCTTTTTAATTAGATAATGAAATTGAATGTTTTAAAGCAGCTAAAATATGTTTTGGTGAAAGTTTTCATTATAAAAGTAGATACGGTATTGTATATTTCAGCAAATCAGGTGACCTCCAGTTATGATAAAACCCGAATTTCAGCCAGAATTTAATAGTTTCAACTCACTGTTTTGTCAGTTATTTGTGCCTGATCTGTAGGATGACAACATTTGGGAGAATATTTTTTTGGATGCTTTAAGTGTTGTCTTATTTGCTGAAATACGAGATGTGTTCCTAAAAAAATATCAGAAAAATGTATTGGTATCTTGTAAGAACTTAGACTAAGAACTGAAAGGAATATTTACAAAATTGCATCAATAAAGAGAAGAATGGAAATCCAATGATTTTTTCCTTGTGTCACTTTTAGATGAATGACAAGATCAAAAGTGTTTTGAACTTCAGAAAGAACTTCATTATTGATGACTTCATCAATTGATAAAATGTATGAACATTTTCAAAGAACTCTATTCAGTATCAAGTGTCTTGCATGATGAATTATTAAAGACTATATTTTCTTTTTGTTTATCTTGTAGACTCCTGGTGAAGTATTGGGCTACAACCACTCTACTGTTATTTCAGTAGCAAATAGGTTATCATGGGGTGGAGTAGCTAGCTTCACACCCCACCTTCCTCCTTTATCTGGGTTTGAGACCAACAATGGCGACTGCCAAACTGTAGCTTTTTTTCCTGTCAGAGTAATCCTCTCTCAGATGGACTGTCTTTCAGAGCTTAAGGGCTCCAACTGTTTTGCTATTCACTCATAGTGGAGAAGTAGATTTATGCCTTTCCCAAAGGCATTGCTGAAAAGTGAATGTAAACAGCCTACATTTTTATTTATTGCATCTATGTTGTGGTATATAAAATATTGCCAAAATTCTGCTTGGATGAAATCTCAGTCACCAGTTAACTGAGCCCAGCCCGCAGGTACATAAAAAGTTGATCTCTGAATCTCATGAGTATCGCAGATTTTACAAATGTGTTATCAAATCAAACTCTGGTCGGAAATCAATTTTTCTTCTTTTATTTGAACATCTGGTAATGAGTGTCATCTACCCAATACTTGGGATTGAAACTCCCCACTAATACCCTTGTATTTTTGTATCATCTAGTGTTTGTACATGTTACAATGTTGTAGTTCATTTGTACAGAAGATATGCTTCATATTGATTTTTATTAGATGAAACATTGCAAACCAATATCAATTTTTGACTAGAATTTCTTTCATTCTAATCTTAATTTCTTTTCATCGTTACTTATCAGACTATAAGTCCACAGCTGCTAGTAGACAGCTAAGATTGTAAGTAAGCCCCAGGTGAAAATCAAACTCACATCCCTTTTTCTTTGGGAAGACGTTATTCATTCCAACTGCTCTGAGATACAAGAGTTTTTATGGCTGGCTCAATATCAAATCTAACTATATAGACTTACCTTAGCAGCTGTAGACTGATGGCCTGAGCAGTTGCAATAAAAAGCAATTGAATTCAGGATCAAAGAAATACTAGACAAAAATTAATTTTATTATGTTTTGGTTTTGTTTTGTTTTGGCTTTATGATGGAGGCTGATCAAGTTATGGAATGAGAATTTGCTTATGTTTTTATTTGGAAGGTTGGAGAATGTGTATGGGTCTTAGACAAGGACAAATGAAATGTTGTCCTTTAAAGCTGACTGGAACAATTTCATCTTCTTTTATCATAATGGTCAACCACTATTATTTTCCACTATCCAGAATGAGGCATGAACCTAAAAACTCTTCCTTAAACAGACGCAAACGTACACTAAAAGGAAATTTTGGATCAAGGAGTGTAAAACTAATGGAAAAAAATCAAAGTTGTGTTAATTATGCCGGATTGGAACAAGTATAGTGTACAAATATCAGTAACATATTGTGAGTTAAGATGCCCTCGACCATGTATTATTAGTTTTAATAATAGCTGCGGCTAGATTCTTAAAAGAGCATGGAAATGAAAAAAACATTACCTCTTCACAAACAGAACTGATTCAAGACCACAATGTTAATAGAACAATAGGTGAGGAATGGGTAAGAATATAAGAAAGTTCTCCCCATTTTTTCAATTCCATTATTTTGACTGCATTACGCTAACAATACCAAAATCAAAAGATCTTTCAAAAACTGAGAATTCTTCGTTAATTTCATTATATCATTTTTCTATTTGTTCCATCTTTCATTGTTCTTATTATAAATGTGTAGTATTATTATCATCACCATTACAGCGGCTACTTTTTTGTTACAATCTCATTATTGATTGGGTCAATGTGTGTGCATTAAATACCCGAAAACCCTCTTTGTAATTGAGCGGATAAAGTTTGACTTTGTTTTCATCTCTTTTTTTTTTTTTCTTTTCTTTCTTTCTTGGTGTGAATTTGTGAAGGGGGAGGTGCCTATTTGTCAATTTATTTCTCTCTAATCTTTATTTTATTTCATATTACTATTCTTGATTGTTAAAACACTTGATTTTAGCCCTTATGTTTAACACACAAAAGCTCTTCAGAATTTCACTCTCACCGCAACTACCTCAACCTCCCCCTTCCTCTACCACTACCTTTTTTTACCATTACCGGTTCTCTAGCACCACCAACATTTATCCCTTACTCTCATCCCCACCCCCACCTGATTTTTAATTCATAAAAATTTTTCTTAAATGAAAAGCTCATTGTGCATTGAGGAGAATTCATGAGACCAAGTGTCCCATGATTACAATAACACAAGTGTGCAGACATTTTAAACAAAAGCATCTCGTGCAGGGCTTTTTTTTGTTTCTACCAAAGGAGAGTAGGGGTATAATTTTTTTTTCTTTTTTCCTTCTCTCCCGTACCCACACACCCAAGCAGGCAATGCCACGACCAGCAGAAACATTTACAGAACAAATACATTGATCTCATCCTAACATTGGCATTTCCATTTTGCAGAGACTCTCTGAATGTGAAACCATCCCTCGGTGGTAGAGATACGGCTAATGGATGTTTTCCTCCTTTTGATTACTCCTTCCATTATTCATGTGTTACATATCTATCTATCTATTTATATATATATATATATATATATATAAATGTGTGTGTATATATATATATGTATATATATATATATATATATATATATGTGTGTATATATATATATATATGCATATATATATATATATATGTATATATACAGATATATAGTCATATATATACATACATATATATATATATATATACATGTATATATATATATATTTTTGATGCATATGATATGTAGATGTGTTTTTTTATTTACGTATAGCTCTCTACTTCTTTTAATTGATATATACATGTATAGAAATGAGCTTATATGCAATCATATATACATGCCAATGAATGCATAGATATATTCACATAAGTCGATGATCTAATCTTTATATGCATATATATACATACATGTATACATATATTTATATATGTAAATGTACACACATATATACACACATTTATACACACACATATATATAGGTATACATACACATACATATGTGCACATACATATGTACACATATATACAAATACATACATACATTTACGTATACATACATATATATGCATACACATACATATATATATGTGTGTACATACAAATGCATACATATATACATACACATACATACTTATATATACATATGCATACATACATATACATACAGATATATATATATATATATATATATATATATATATATATATATATATATATATATATGTATATATATATATATATATATATATATCTCAGTAATATTCATGATCCCATTTTAGACAATGATAAAATGTTAAATCCATTATGTTGCCATTGCAACCACCCACCGCCACCGCTTATCACCACCGGCACCACCATCAACCAATACTTATATACCATACCATTGCATAAAGAGAAAAGCCAATCTTTACAGCATTCTGTGGGGTTTGTGGAAAGGAGAGGGTTAATGAGAATGGTGCATAAAAGTATTCTTTTTTTTATATTTTGTTTAGATTTGTTTTTACCCACCTCCACCCACTACTCTTCGCCCTGTTTTGGGTTATTTTCATTGTCAGTCCTAATGGAAATTCCTCAAAGGAAACAGGAGTAATTTAATGAGATATAATTTCCAGTTTCTTTAATTTCAATGCAGGAAATTATCAGAGATCACTCTGCTTATTCACTCCGATTGTTTGCCACTAGGATAATTATAGAAAAGCAACAACACGATGCGTCCGTGCTGGGCTCTGCTGTGCCGAGTCATGTAGCCATGGTTTTCACTCAAAATCCCAAAACGTCAAATCACCAAGCTGAAAAATGAGAATAGCAAAAGATATATCTTTATATTCTTTCTGTGAGAAAGAACCATTTGGTGAAAAGGATAAATGATTTGAATGAGTTGTCTTTATCAGGAAAATGGAGCTGGATGTTGTGCTTTGCGTTGCTATATGTCGTACATGGCGATGCGTTTCATGCCAAGAAAATAAGAGCTATATGTTACACTTATCCACTCGTGGTTTGACTGCGACGTTTAGGGAGAGGAAGTTTACAAGAAAGAAGCATTTTTGGTTCTTTTTCTCTTCGTTCATCTTTTCTTCTATTTTAGCATTTTAGCTTGAATTGAGAGTCCAGTGCTAATATCTGGGAAATGTGAACAGACGACTTTCTCAAACAAAAGGTGCAAATCCCTTGGAAAGAGGATAGTTTTTTTTGCATGCTGCGAAAGTCACAGATATGAATGAAATTCCCTCAAGTGTGAATGAGAGACAAGATATGTAGATTAAAGAAATGGGTGAGAAGAAGAAAAAGAAGAAGGAAACACGTTCGGTTAGTCACTCAATAGAAACCTTCATGTGACCAATGTCTTTTGACAGCATGTCGTGTTCGGCTGATCAATCAAAAACTTTTAAAAAAATGATAATCAATGAAAAAGTTACTTCTACTGCCTTTTGTTGGGCTGCGTTGACTAAAAAAGTCAAAATTTTCAAAAAAAAAGCATGAATGCTGCTGGTCTCAAACTAAGGGATCGATATAAGGTAAACTTACATCACAAATTGAGCCCCCACTAAAAACATATCTTCTGAGGGAACTTTTATAAAAACAAAAAACATTTTTTGTAGAGATGATAAGGAGGAAATGATGAAAATTTCATATATAGCAAGCCATTCAGCAAGCCAGACCAACTCAAAAACTGAAGAAACCTAAGTTGATAGTTTTGATGATGGTTATGGAGAAGAGGAAGAAGATGAGGAAGAAGAAGAATGAGGAGAGGAAGAAGGAGATATAGTTAAAATGAAAGGGAAAAAAGCTAGTCGCAAAGAAATAATTGTGGAGACCCCATTTAAAAGTTGGAAACAGAGTTAAATGAGTGGAAACCATAGTCAGAACAGTGAGACACAAATAATCTGAAACCTTATGATGTTGGAACCATGAAAAAGATTACATTTTGGTTCGTGTAGGCATTGAGGTACAAGATAGCGTATACATGTGTATATAAGTTTGTGCTTCTGTAAATATTTCCACGCATATCTTTATCTATGTGTATGTAGGCCTGTCTGTGAGCAAGTCTTGATATACAGTTCTATATGTAGATTTCAGTATGTAGGCATGTACAAAATTTTGTGTGCATACACATCTCTGTACAACAGCTCCCCAATGTACGTATGTTTATATATGTTTACATATGTATTTGTATGTCTGCATTATTTTGGATTTGTGTAGGTGTGTATTCATACATGTAAACATGCTTGTGAGTATGTGACAAGGTTTATATTTGAATGTCTACATATGTAACATGCATAATATTGGAGGACTGCCACTCACTGCAACTCATCCAAGCCCCATAACTGTCTATACCGAGTTCCAGTAGACAGCCCCCTAGTCATAATACCAGCATACTGGACACTAATATTTGCACAGTTTTTTTCAAATTAAATGTCTGCCTGATATTCTAGCATATGCAGTAATGTACGCACATATCTATATGATATATACAGTAATGTACGCAGTTATCGATATATCTGTATATGTGTTTACATCCAGATGTAAGTGAATACAATTGTATGTATATAGAATATTCAACATATATGTAAAGACTGAGTGCATTTGTGTGTATCTGCTTGGGTGTATTTAGAAGCCATCAACCATAACTGTCACCAAAACTATTAACATAGTTTTCTTCAGTTTTTAAGTTGGTCCAGCTGTCTGGCCATATATATATGTATCATGCATAGAGACCACACTAATGGAGCTAAAAAGCTGAAAATTGGAACATTTAGTCTTTATTACGTCTGAAAAGCCTTTTTTTTTTATTTTGTGAAAATACCCTCCCAAATAGATTTCCATTGAGGGGGTTCTATTCAAAAATGTGAGTTTTTCACTAAATTGATCCCTTAGTTTATATCCAGTAGCACTCATGCTTGCTTTTGAAAATTCCAACTTTTTCAATGATCACTGCCAAACAAAAGGCAAGACAAGTAACTTATTCATTGATTACAACTTTTCCATTTTTTTAATTGATCACCCCAACATGGCATGCTTCAAAAAGGCATTAGTTACATGATGGTTTCTATTGAGTGATCAATCAGAGCAGTATCTTATTTCAATTGCTTCTTATTACAATACTCTGGTAATTTTTATGTGCATAGATCATGAAAAATGTAGATTTATAACTAAATTTGGATGAAGTTTGATGGTTGTCTTGTATAGCCATTGCCTGTCATGGTAAGACTGTCTCTAAAGGATTAGGGATATGAGTTCAAATCTCATTGTAGGCTCATTCTTGATCCCTGATCCATGCTACAAATTTAATGGTCATTGAATGTGAAAAAAAATTAGCATTGCCATTGAAAGCAACAGAAATGAGATTTTCAAAAAAAAAGTAAAAATATCATTTTTAGATATTTTCAAATCTTAATATTTTCGTTGAGATATAAAACTTCATGATTTAACTGTAATTCTTATAATTGTTTTGTCCAATTCTCTGACCATGAATCTGCTTTGTATATATGATATGCATTATTCAATATCTTATTTACATAATGTCTTTGATTCAGTTGCACACATGCATGTCTACTATGTCAGCCCAAGTCAAAGACTTGAACCGCGCTGACAGTCAGAGGTAACCCAAAGGCTGTTCTTTGGTTTGCTATCTTTTCGAATCACATAGGTCAGGGTAGTTTTCCACACTCTTCATTCATACTGGTAATCAAACCCGGAACCCTCCGCATGTGAGGTAGATGTGCTAACGATTACATCATCTGAACGGATTTAATTCAGTTACTAAGCTGACTGAATAATCAGAAATTGTTGGAATGTTTTTCTTTGTTCAGAATAAATATATATATATACATATACATATACATATACATATATACATATATATATATATATATATATATATATATATATATATATATATATATATATATATATATATATATATATATATATATATATATATAAAAAGAGAGAGAGAGGTAGATTACATTTTCATATAAAATTATGAATTAATGTTCATGTCTAGATATCATAGATTGTTATGAGTTTATGTATCTTATATTTCCAGTTGGGTTATTTGATACTTGTCAAGAATCTTAGTGATTGAACAACATATTTAGCTGCTTTCCATTTAGAGCAGTGGTTCCCAACCTTTTCTGTCCATACACCTTTCTCTCCAATTTTTTTCAAAATGTCATTTCCTCACCTCTCAAATTGTCTGACTCAAAAGATGCATTCTACACTAGCAGTGCCAAAAGATCAATACTCCAACAATTTGGATCTGTTAACCTTTGGTCCCAATTCCCTCATCTTTTGAAACCTTAAAATCTTCCTGAGGGGTGAATTCCCTCCTGCATGAAAATGTCTGATCTAAGTTATCAACCCTGGTGCTATCATATAGTGAAAAATTTATAAACTTACCATAACTTGTCATATGTACTTGTAAATTACATGTACACAAAGGTTCTCAAATTATACATGCTGAGAAAATCAATTGTTCTTTGCAATAATGACAAAAACAGAAAAGTCAAATATCTTCAAAAAGTATCATGTAAAAAATTAGCATAGCAAACAAGTATATTTTCACATGTACTTATTCTAGCTATTATCCTCATCTTAGTTGTTTATATGTTCACAACATTTTGGCTGTTATGCCCACCATACTTTTTCAGGTGTCATATTCAATAATGCTTTGAATCTTGTTGTGTCGGAACTCCCCATTTTGTGTTAGACCATGCATCTAGGCGAAGAGGATGGTTATGAGAACACTATTATCATGGATTGAATAGAGGGCTCAACTCGAGACACTGAATATGACAACCACCTGAAGAAGGCTGGAGGGTACAAAATGTTATTAAGATATAAACAACCAAGATGAAGACAATAGTCTGAATAAATCTGTTTATGATGATAATTCCTCATCTCAAAAATACAGACAGAAACTATTTTTTTAATGAAAATGAAAATTGAAGTGTCATCCATTTTTTTTTTTATCAGCTTACAAAAAATAAATGCAGTAGTGTTTTAAAGAACCAGGATGAAGACTAAAATCTGAATCTATCTGTTTATAATGATAATTCTTCATCTCGAAAATTCAGACAGTAAATATCATTTTAGTGAAATAAAGTCGAAATTTTAATGTCATTCAATCTTTTTTAATCAGCTTACAGAAAACAAATGCAGTAGCCTTTTAACTGCTAACTCCAAGCAATTGAATGACAAGATAACATTTTATAACATATTATCTTTTATTGCTTGTTATCATACATTCTTTGTTAAATTTTTTTCCTCCAAGAAATCTCAATTCAGACCAAATCTAAACATCACTTAAAAGACAGTTCTTCTCCTAAGTACCCCTCTCCGCTCAGGCATGTGCACCACTTCCCTGAATACAATGTCAGCTTATCAGCTAAACCCACTTCTGTCTTACTACTACATTTTTTTCTTTCTGCTACTTCCCCATTTTAAGAGTGATAAGGTTTTTTTTTTTCTTTTCCTTTTTTTCCTTTTTTTATCTGTCATTTCCAACCTTGCAGCGATGAGCTTGCTTTGTCGTAGCTGCAACCGACCAACTGGCCAATGACCACATACAGGGAGATGACATTTCTGTTACAGGAAGGCATTCTCCACCGACTCGATCATTGCCTTGCTGATCTATTCACACATTCACTGTTTGCAATAATGATAAAAGAAAGTGTGCATATATGCACACACACTCACACTCACACACACACACACACACACACACACACACACACATATATATATATATATATATATGTATATATATATATATATATATATATATATATATATGTATATGAGGTGAAGGATATTTTCTTTTAACCTTTTGTATTTACGAGAATATGGGAAAGAGTTATAGAAAAGACATTTGTCTTCATATAATTGTGACAGAGAAAAAACTATACCGAATGAAATGTGTCTTTACAGTAAAGTGGAGAATTGTATGGAAATTGATCTTATTCTATAACTTGAAACTGGGTATTTAGAATAAAAAAGACATGGTTCAGACAGAGAATCACATAATATAAGGCAGATAATCAAACAGAGCATCAAAGAAGGCTATTACACCATAAATTGACAAAGATTTCTGGGTTCAGTGGTATACGGATCAGTAGCAGAATCACCTAAATAAAAGACCAACACGGGGATATGATTTAATGCATTTGAATTGAAGAATACCTAGGATTATATATTTGTATAACTTGACAAAGCCACTTGAATTTTCATAAATATGGATCAGACTCAAAATTATTTTAAAAAAACCCCCAAAAAACAACTATTATGAAAACTGTCCAGTAATTTGAGTGTTAACTTGATGAATTGATGGTATCAACCCTGGATGAGATTTCTGAGCTATTTTAATCAGAAGGCATGAACCCTAAATCAATATGGACTTTACGTTTCAGTGATAAGACCACAATTTATTTCATTGATAAGATCTCAGTTTATGTTTCATGGATAAGGATGCAATTCATGTTTTATTGATGAAGATGCAATGTGTAATTCATTGATAAGTAGGTAATTTATGTTTCATTGAAAGGGAGTCAATTAATGTTTTATTGATAGGACTCAATCTGTGTTTTATTGATAAGGACTCAATTCATATTTGATGGATAAGGATTCAGTTTATGTTTAATTGATAAGAATTCAATTCATATTGACTTATAAACATCAAGCAAAAACATACTTTTACAAATTTTACATAATTCTGCAAGTTTTAAGAAAAATTCAGGCTCGTGGCCAGGCCTGTCTTATCATGGGCAAGTCCTTGGGTGAATGAGTAAGAATATGGAGAATGATATTAAGATCAGCTACCAATATACAATTGATTTTTTGTTGCTTTCAGGATTTTCTTGCTGCACCCCAAAGTATATAATGTCAAGTTCCAGGGGGGGCTTTCTTATTGCCCCCAAAAGTATATAATGTAAAAAAAAAGTGCTAATGGATCTGGACAATTTCTGAAACCACCCACATGTACGCATGAGGGTCCCTACTATAAATTTGACCTTTTCTCATATTCCAGCCTCCTAGAGAGGTGATTGAATATCTACAAATCTCCCAACATCACAAAGGAATGTATTCTTGGTAGAATCCCAATTGACAGTTTGAAATGTCCATAAAGAAATAATAACATTGAAATTTGTAAACAAAAATTTTATTTTAGACATGACCATCCTTTTTTACCTTTTGTGAACTTGCAAAGAGCAAATGTAAATGTGTTCTTGTTATGAATCCCCTGAGAAGAGCTCAAATACAAGGAGTGAAATAATATCAAAACAGGTCTGGTTAGACACACAATCGAAACTGTCATGTGACAGCATACTGTGTAAGCGGTGAGCAACTAGAAAATCTACTTCTCTCTCATTTTGTTGGGCAGTGATCACTAAAAAAGGTTGAATTTTGAAAAAACAAACATCACGCAGCCAGACAAAAACTGGGGATTAATTTAACATGAACTTACATGGCAAATTGATCCAAGTAAAAATCTATTTGAAGAAAGTGGAATTTCCAAAAGACAAAAAATTTTTTTCCCTTGTAGACGGGAGTAAATGCTTAAATTTTCAGCCATTTAGCTCCACCGGTACAGTATGTGTATGTGTGATACGTACATGAACAGCCAGATTGACAGATAAGCTTGAAAACTGAAGAAACCTATGTTGACAATATTGGTTGATGGTTTCCAATTAGCAAACAATGCCATTTATTGCCCATAATACTGTCTTTTTGTCACCTCTTGACAACCAAGAGATAAATTCTTTGCCAAATCCCACAGGGTGAATGGAGTGAGAAGAGAAGCAGCATGAAGTTAGATGACGAAAAGGGATTTCCTTGTTTTGTCTGTAAATCTGTGAAGCAATGATTTCATTATGTACAAGGTTCAGGTTTTGTTGCCTCACAGAAACCTATGAAATATTTGACAGAAAACTGTATTCCTTTCTCACCACATCACCACGGGGTTTTTATTTAACAAAAGAGAGCTCTGAGACTGAAACGGACAATAAAAAGAAAGTTGCTTGTTTTAATAAAACAATTACAAGCAGAAGGAATGTTACTGAGTGATCGTTGCTATTTTGGGTTCTAATGAATTTCTTGCTATTTTGTTCTTTCTTCTAGACATCTGAGAGACAAGCAAATCTACACATGTACACCCTCATTAATTGATCAGTGTGAATAATATTTTCTGACTTTAAAAACAGCTAGCAGTTACGTGGGTGTCCATTGGGAGGGAAGTTAACAGGGGCTTCGTTTCCATTCCCTGGATCATGCCTACCTACTGAGTGCTCGCTGGGTTTGAAAGTTGGAACCTTATAATCAGTTAAGGATAATGGTGCTGCACAATTGTTTTATGTAACCTCAACTTAACATCCCCATATGAAAAGACTGTATGATTATTATTCACTGATAAATATGGTTACAACTAAATATATTCTGAATATACATTTTTAACCCTACCTGGAAATACATCTCCCTATCCCCTACCCCAGAAAATGTGGCAATGAATGCCCATGAGCAGTAATTCATTGCTAAACTACCATGATATCCATATATTTTATGCATGTGTGTGTGACTTAAAGATTATTGAAATAAAATTTGAAAAGGATTTACCATCTTATTTTAGTGCCTGAAGTATAGTTAGCGCTCACTATAACAAACTAATAGAGGGGAGAGGGGTGTTATTAAAGCCGAAAGTTTGGTTTATCCAATGGTTGTCCTTCGTTCAGTGAATGACAAATTCAGTTGTTTGCTGCATTTAATGAACATTTTTTGGAAAATCCAAAGGCAGCTCAGTTGCCCTTCTTTCTATTTTCAACCTTACCTTGTACCATTTGGTAAATATTAAGATGAAAGTTTGTTGCACCATCCTAGTTTTGTGGTCTGGCCTCTTGTAGCATCAAGTTCATGATCAAAGTGTAGTATCTGTTTTTTCCACATCAATGAAACATAACAGTATCTTCTTGTTTTCAATTTCACAAATTTTTATAATTGTATTTTACTTGTTTTCTTCATAAAATTTGATTTGATTCTTTTTTCCGACTGACAAAAAAACAAAAGTTATATCATGGTTGATGGGTGTATTTCAATTGATTTCTCAAATGTTTTTTCTTGAATTTTATAAAACAACAATTTGCATACAAAACGCACAATATTTAATTACAAAAATATGAAACAAATAATAATTTATTCTTGCACAAAATTTTATAATGATCAATGAGTTAAAAAAAAAGTTATGAAGTGTTGAAGATTCAGAGAAATTAAATCACTTGAACTATTCACAGTGTGAAAAGTGAGTGGGTAAACTCCAAAATGGAAACGGTTCTTCAGTGCTGACAATAAATAAGATTCATAACTTTTGCTATTTTGGAAAAATATTCAAATCAATTTCAAAATCGAAGGAAGGAAACAATCAAAATACAACTATAATAATGCTCAAAATTGAAAATGAGATGGTTATACTATGTTTTGTTGATGCAAAAAGAACAGATGCTACACTCTAATCTCGATCTGAAGGCTGCAAAGGCTGGACCATAGAACTAGGATAATGCCATGTTTGCTAAATAAGAAGAAAGTTTGTTATAATCCGGATTTATCAAATTTTGTTTAAATACCAGATCATTAAAGCCAAAATTCTTCATAGCTGGGGTTTATATGTTCCTTATGGGAAGAAATCAGTAAAGAGTTCAACTAAATAAAATTTTAGAATATAAACATTTGATGTTGAGGGAACAAAGAATTCTAACAGGAAACTAGTATTTTGTATAAATGGTTGGATTAAGAAGGATCCACTTCTAGTTTTTTTTCATGACTTACTAGTTTTTTCAAGATTTTAACTAAAAATATTAGTTCTTTCAAAATCTTATTTTACTTTTAATTTCATTATTTTATCATTTTTTACAATTTTGGATCTTATCAAGTGTTGAACCTCTGTTACATTTACTGTAAAGACAGGTCTGGTTAGTCACACAATAGAAACAACCACTTGACCCTTGTCTTTTAGCAGTATGCTGTGTCGGAGATTATCAGTCAAAAATTGGAAAATGGGATAATCAGTGAATAAGTGAATTCTCTCACTTTTTCTCAGGAATTTAAAAAAAACAAGCATGGATACTGCTGGACATAAACAAAATGATCAATTTAGCATAAACTTACATTGCAAATTGAACCTCTCACTAAAAACCTATTTGGGGGAAGAAGCAAAAATACATGTTTTTCTAGAAATAATCAGAAGTATATGTTAAAATTTTCAACTCTCTAGCTCCACTGGTACAGACTACATGCGCAATACATACATACATAGCCAGACAGCCAGCTAGACTAACATGAAAACTGAAAAAAAACTATGTAGACAATTCTGGTGACAGTTTTAGTTGATGGTTTCTAATAGTCTGCTAAAATGATAGATAAAATAAAATAGTTCAATGCATTATAAAAAATGGTGACAGATCACTGTAAAGGTAGATAATTAGATAGAAATGAGAAAAAATAGGTGGGTAAAAATGTACCTTAATTCTGATTAGAGACTGTTAGTTTGATGCAAATAAAGGTATGGAAAGAATAAATTATATGGAGGCTAGCAGAAAAGATCCAGGGACTGGTGAGTGATAAGAGTGACTGAAAGAGAGAATGTAAGTAAGTTAGTTGGTTGACTATCATTCCAATGATGTCTGAGGCTGTGCTGTCATTGGTGGATGACAAGTCCAATACTTAAAGCACAAACTTGGGAACAGTAGGGGCATTGGAGTGCTGCTGGCTCAAATGATGAGCTCTTTCAGAGTTCTCTGGCACTCCCTCAGCTCTTTACAAAGGATATAGAGACCACATGTGTTATGCTGCACCATTCAACAGTCTTTTGTATGAAACTCTGGCTTATTTACAGGGATGCTGAAATGTTCTAGATCAGTGGTTCCGGTACTTTGTAAACTCAGGGAACCCCCTTCTATTTTTAGCATTTAGTTTTTAGACTAATCAATGACAAAGAGCAATTTTTGACCTTTAAAAATCATATCTAAAATCAATCATATTTATTTGAATTCATATATATGGTACAGAACTGTATACAGTAATAATGTTTTTTGATAGCTGTGCAATGGGTGAAGTCTCTCTACCACAAGATTCACAATGTCAGGTTCAGAGGCAACATTGCTGCAGACCACTGCACATTATTTGAAGGAACCGCAGTTTTCAACAGACCCCAGTTTCAGAACCACTGCTCAAGATTATGCGGTTAGCAGATAGTTCTATTGAACTAGGATGTGTCTAAGTAGGGACCACCTATGAAATGGGGATAAATATATAGCCAGTTCAGTAAGCAAATGGAAGAACCAACCAACAAAAGCTACATAGAAATGCATATGATAAACAAAGGAGCAGGTAAGTTGGTTGATTGATAGGTCAAAAAAGGAATAGACGGGTCAGAAGGTCCACAAAAAAAAAGAAAGCATAATAGAATAAATAAACCAGGTTGCTGCAAGGCAAAACTCCACTCCTGATTCTATTCCAACTTAAGATGATTACTGCAACTTTTTTTATTTATATACAATGGATGAAAAAAAAATTTTTGATGTTCACCAGAAATCTATTTGTTAGAATGCGTATCTATGAGATAAATTTCGTAGATATGTAAGCCTCATCAGTTTGGCTCAGTAAGATTTCAAATCACAGTAATGAAATGTTAATTTTACAGATGTATTTAATTATTAGAATAGAATAAGCCCTCGCATATCTATAACAGATTTTGGTGTATGCTTAAGACTTGTCAATTTACATTAGTCTGTAAAAGACACAACTACCTATCAGTATGTCGTTATTTCAAATCACAGTAGGAGAATGTTGATCATTACTCTCCTGTATTTGGTGAGGATTGTTCTTGCCATTCTTGTTGTTCCTGTTGCAGTAGGAAAACCAAGTCTACTTCAGCTGATAGTGGTCAGTTGTAAAGTATGTAAATATAAAGCACTACAGAAAAGAGTGAGGAATTTGAATAGCATGAAACAATGAATTTAGTATAGATTTTGGCCACAACCCTTTATAAGCAGTACTGTAACACCTAGTTTCCACCGTCTCCTTTGAAGTAGTATTTCAAGTCATTTTTTTTAAAGCCAAATATCCAAAACTTTTGAGTAGCACATTGTAGATCAAGCAATAGCTCTATTGATAAGTAGATTTCAACACCGTTCTGGTATTCCAGATTATACAAGCAGATGAATGTACCGAATTTCAAAGCAAAGGGAAATCATACAGTACCAGATTCAGTTGGGATATAGACAGTTTGATAAGTATATTGATGTGCAGACCAACAGACGAGATATATAGATAGACTTGTAAACATATTGAAAGTGGAAGGCAGGAATGAAAGAAAGAAGCTCCATAAAATATGATTACCCAATTTATATACTGAACTGTAGTGAAGGTTCCCCAAATTTTTGAATAAATGGAACCATTTCTATTAGACTCTACAATAAATTGAGATGACGACCTTAAATTGAAAAATATATATTCATTAGCTGGAAGAAAATAAAGTGGGATTATAGGAAAAAATAAGAAGGGAAAAGCAGAGGGAAGAAAGGATGAATAAAAAAAATTTCGCAAGTCATGTTGGAAAAGAAGCCATAATCAAGTGAAAAGAGGGAGATCTGAGAGAAAGCCAGAATAATGAAAAAGGACGGAAAGCCAAAAGGAATAAGTTTGGGCACATGATTGGAATGGCGAAAGATAGATTAGTCGGGAGGGGGAGACGGGGGGGGGGACTTGTGGAGAGAGAAAAAAAAAAAGTATTCAGTGTGGGCATCAATGCATAAGAGACCAAAAGAATGGTAGTGGGTAAAGATCTTTCTCATGATGACGCAGAAAAAGATAGATTTTTCCTGAAACAATAGAAGGGTACGGAGCAAAATAGGAAGAAAAGATGAGCGAACCAATGAGATAAAAGAAGATGACGGAAAGAAAGATGGATAATAGAGAAAATAAGCGGAGAGAAAAAAAAATGAAAAAATTGGCCTGGTGTGGATCGGTTGGTTGGCAGGCATGATGAGCTTAGCTGTGTGGACATTGGACACTGTCCGTTTTGCCTTATGGACAGATGCTTAGGGATGACATCTTATCTGCAATGTGATAGAATTAGATGGATAGCTCTATTGTAATGCCTTTTGAGGGCTGGCTGACACTAGCTGATAAGCAGGAAGATCCTCTACTTTAACCTTCTTTACCTTCAGATCTCCGCCTCTTACTCCCACACTCCTACGGTTCTTATTGAGTTCCTGTGTTCCTGGAATCTGCTGTGACTCGATGGAGCCAGCCACAGTGCCAGGAATAAGAAGAAAAAGAAGCCTAGTTAATTATATAGCCGCTGTCTCCCTTGGTGTTCTTTGCATCGCTCTGCAGGTAGACAGTTCTTGCGTTGTGTGACCAGTAAGAAGTGAAAGAAAAATCAAAAAAAAATAGGAAGAGGAGAAAAAATGAGAGGAAGGATGCGAGGAAGGAAAAGTGAATAAAAAATGAATCAGAGAGAGGCCAATAATAATGGCCAGAGCAGTGGTCGTTACAGAGGCAGCAGCAGAGGCAGAATATAGTAAATGGGGGGGGGGGATATTAAAGGATGAAAAAATAAATAAATAAAAGGGGGAGGAGCAGCAGTACAAAAAAAATACAGAAAAAAAAAAAAAACGTTTACAGAGCCTGCTTATACTTTTGCGGTCCAGATGTCCATCACGGAGAAACCAAGTATCTATCACGGAACGCAGCACACAGCAGAGGGAGACACTGAGGGCCGAATCACTTTGGACATGACACAGAATAAAGAATAAAGAAAATAATAACCGAAAAGAAATAGTACCACTCTCCCTCTTTTATATCTTCCTTTTCCTTTTCTTAATTTTTTTTTTTTTTTTTCTAACCATTTTCTCTGACATTCTTTTTCTGATTCACTTTCTGTAGTGAACTCACTCCACCCATCTTCTTTTTAGTCATACTTCTTGCAAGTCCATTCAATTCTGTTTTACCTCAGGCCTACCTGACATGATTGGCTAAGTGTCTGTTGGTTATAAATCAAGAAGCAGTATTGTGCGGAGTAAGAGTGCTGGTTGGGAGTATCAGTTGAAAACAATCAAATTGGAGAGTGAGTTAGGTTGGATGGTGGATTGGAGCTTTTAAAGAGGGAAGCAATAAAACAAGACATAAATTGCCTGCAAAGGCAGGTGTGAGAAGAAATCTTAAGAGCCACCACAGTGGCGACACAGCACACGTCATTGCATCAAGCTCATGTCAAATATTTCAGGTGTTATGAGAAAAATAAAAAATAAAAACTAAGAAGATTAAACAGCAACAAAAAAATATCCCCAATTCTGTAAAGCAGAAAAAAAACTATCAACAAAAAAAACAGAGTGAATTTAAAAAAAAAAAAAAGTGGTTTCATCAATTCTCATGATCCTTTGTAGTTCCAAATTTGAACCTTAAGCAGAAGTCTTAGCAGAGGTTATTTATTTCTGAGGATGTAATACTTTTGTCAGTATGAAGAAAAAGAAACAAGCAAGGGGGAAAAAATTACACCTTTTTTTATCTTGCCTCATATTCTGTGAGCATTTATCATTTTGATGCATCTCTCACTCTCTTTCTCTCTATTACATATACACACAGGTTAATCCCTGTGAAAAATTCACGGGTGTATTCGAATTTCCATGAGATGCATTTTTCTTTAGAAAGGGAAGGGAACCTCTTCCAGTAGACAAGACCATTGTTTTCAAATTTTATTTCCATCAACAAAATTGTTATTTTTATATAGAAGATTCCATTGTTATGGATAGAAAAACAAACTGTTCATTATAAACATATATGCATATATGTATGTATATATATATATATATATATATATATATATATATATATATATATATATATATATATATATATATATATATATATATATATATATATATATATATATATACATATACATATATATATACATATACATATATATATATATATGTATATATATATGTATAACATCAAACCGTAAAATTCTAAGGTAAATTATATGAGGGTTCCAATTTTCAATCTTCCTTATAAACCAACTGGCAATTCTGTCGTTAAATGATTCAAAAAGCTTCCTTTCCTGTTACAAAGTCAAAAATTTTTCTCTTGTAGTTTGTAACTGTCACTAAGAATAGATTTTTTGTATTTTCTTTCTATGATCTTGGAAAGACTATGTCATTTCACAACATGTCATTGTTCAAGTAATAGACAGATTTTCCCAGAGTATTAGGGGAAAAGTCTATGGAAAAGCAAATCCATTGCTTGTTCATATTATATCCAGATATACATAGCTGAAACAAGTTCAGGAAAATAATTTTTCCCCCTTTTTTTAATGTTACATGATTAGTAGCTTGTACTAATGAAAGGTAATTAGAATCAATACTAAGAAAGTATTTTAATGTGTATTGAAATATACAACCTGGTATGAAAAAGGTAAATATTACTGAAAAACAAAAGTTTTGAGAAGATTCATTAACATTCAAAGAGTTATATGAACAATTGAACGTTAGAAATTATAAGTGTTACAGCTATAGAAAAAAAATTGTCTGATAGAACACATGAAGAAAGCCATAGAATAGATCAGCCAAAAAACTCTTTGAATAGAGAGTCCAGGCTTTTAAAGTCATTTTGAGAAAAAGATGATACATTGCACAAACTGAAGACACGAACACACAAATATAAACACACACACACACACACACATGTATATATACCGAGACCTATCCAAAATTTCTGTGAATTTGTACTACATGCACTAACTAGATGTAGTACGGACTTTTGTTACCACCCTGACTCACAAGAGGGCAACATCAAAGATGATAGAAACTAGGGTTCAGGGTAATTTTTTTACAGTCCAATTTTTAACACCATTTGAATAATAAAATGAAGATCATATCATACATAATAAAAATGTGTTCATCGTTTTTCCATAAAGAAGTAGACAATGAAATTGGAAACATATAAATATGGGAATTCTAATCTTTTTATACCCTTTTGGAATATGTGTTACTAATATAACTACCATATTTGAAGGCAAGACCCCCTTCCCAACCACCACATTTTTCTTCTAAAAATAGGTCAAAAGGTAAATTCAACCATTGTCCAGCCCCACATTGATCAAAACTGAGGAGGAGAAAATGGATGATAAATGAGAGGAATTATGGGATATGTGGTTTTTCTTGAAATTCCCTGCTGAAATAAGGGATTGTCTTATGTGACAACAAGTATGGAAATAACCTGTCCTCTGCTTGACTTACTAAAGGTTTTTTTCTATGTTAATAATCCTTATTCTTTCACTTGACAGTGTCAAGTATCTATTTTTGCCTTCTATTTTCAATATGTGTACCGTATTAATCAAAAGAAAATGGTAAAAAAATGGATGGTATAGATATTAAGTGATCTTCGTAAATCTCAATGTGTCAGAAAGGGTCTAAATCTCAAAACCATTAGAGCCAAGATAGTCGATGGATTTTGATGAAAATGCTACCAGAATTTTTTAAAGGATATTTTTTTTACTAACAGCTTGTATTTTATCAATCATACGTTGCAAAGTAGACAGTCATAAGCAGGGGTCACAGGGAGCATTTGCCTTCTCTCTGAGGGCAAAGAAGTTTGAAATTTGGAACCTTGTAGTCAATAAAGGATATTAGGGCAGTACAACTGTTTTATGTAACTCCAACGATGCTCTCAAATAAAAAGACAGTATCATCATCCTCTTCTGCTCACTCCATTGTGTCATCCCAGGGTCAGGCCACGCGTTTCCATCCATTTGACATCTGAATTATGCAGTGAGTCATACTTGCTTAAACAGCAAATGGTGGCAAGTGCATCACCTTCTCAATGGGTGGAATGGCTATCGTTTAACAGAGTTGACACCAAGATATATTCCAAATATACCCTTTGGCCCCCCTGGAAATATATGCTTCTGCCCCCTCTACTTCCCTGGAAGTATATCCCCCTCCCCATAGTGTTGCAGTGGATGCCAGCAAAGATTGTGTTTCCTACGTTGACTGGGAATTTGAGACTTTTGTCAGGTTAGAGAGGAAGAAAAAGCAACCAATCAGGCTGAACTTTCACACACCACAAAAAAAGGAAGGTGAAAAAGCAATCAAATCCTTGAGCGCTCAAAGCTATCAGACTTACTTTGATGGCATTTTTAAAAAAAAGGTATCAGGTGCATCATTCACTGTTTATTATTCTAATTTGGGGCCTCCTGATAATCAAAGCTGATTTTGAGAAAAAGGTTTGGAACTGAAAATTGTTATTTTTACAAAAATAGTCATCAAAAGCTATTTCCCCTACCTCCAAACATACTACACACACGCGCACCTTTCTAGATTAAGCAGTAGGATCTCCTGAATTTAGGGGGCTTATCCTGTTTGTACTATATTACATCTTCATTCACAAATTTTCAGGTTATAATCTCAGCTATACCTTAATTGATGTTACTGTATATTTTTGCTTATATACAATACTTGGTTTAATTTCTATTTACATAATTATAAGCATCACTCTGAAAGTGGGCCATAGCATTTTCAGTCACTTGATTTTACACGCATACAGATGCACTAAATCTAATGAAAGACTCATTAAAGGAGTAGATGGTTGGTATTCAATAAAATTCTGAGTGCTTTTGTGAAAATATGAATTAGTACCAAAGCTAGAAACGAATAGTATTTGTATCTTTTGTGAATGGTTTCACCATTTTAGGCAACTGATTTTGTTAAAAGTGCGTTGAATCAAGGAGCTACTTTAGATATAGTAAATAAAGACTTGGTCAGAGCATTCACTGAGATTCAACCATATTTAACCATTGAATTTTATGAACATACAAATGCTGCAATGATCATAGACACAAAATAGAGAGCCGTGTAGCTGGTTCTTGATTCAAACTTGATCCAAATTTTGTCAAATGTTACAATTAAAAAATGAATCTCTGTACATTTTTTTGAGTGAATGCTTCCACTTTTTCTGAATTATAGATTTTACAAGAATACATGATGGAGATAAGATGGAAGTCTTATTTCTGGACCTAATAGTGAATCCAGCTTTTAGTCTTTTCTCTAAATATGTCAAGACTTGATTTTGAAAGTACATATATATACTAATCCCTGTGCACGAAAAGATTTGAAAAACTAGCTTGAGGTCTAGATGGCTGCTTCCTTATAAAGATGAAAAGAAATCTTGAGTCCTCACTGATATATCTTAATGTAACCTTCTTTCTTATGCAGAGTCAATTCACTGTGTCTGTCTTCTGCATCAAGATTATCGTCTGATATTTCAAGTCAGCTTTCTTTCACTGGCATGATTTCATCCTGAAACTACCCTACCAAATCCAAGAGGCTGATGCCAAAAGCTAGCTTGAAACAAATCAATCAATTTCAATCAGTTCCAATCATTCACTAACCATTTTACACTTTTACTTATGTCAGAAGGCATGGATCCACTTCTCCCCTCCCTATCTCCAGCTATGGGTAAATAGCGGGACAATTGAAGCCCTTTACCCCTGTTATCTTAAGCAATGGGCTAGTGCTCTGACCCAATGAGAAATCCA
Source organism: Thysanoteuthis rhombus (assembly GCA_963457665.1). Lineage (NCBI taxonomy): Eukaryota > Metazoa > Mollusca > Cephalopoda > Oegopsida > Thysanoteuthidae > Thysanoteuthis > Thysanoteuthis major. The sequence continues at coordinate 20,672,166 of OY735214.1, read as the reverse complement.
CAATCACTATGATGGTTGGGCCTCTATGGATCCTCCAAGAAGTTATCGCCTCATGTGTCATGTGACATGTGAGCAACTGAACTGATAACTTCGACTAGCATAGCCAATCATGAGATTTTAAACAACCATTAATTATTCTATACTAGAGTGAATTTCTAATATTTCCATTTCAGATCTTGAGTTTTATACTCGCAGGATATTTGTCAGAATTTTATTCTCTGTTTGGTTTAAAGATTTATAGAGGATGATAAAAAAATACTTCTGAGTGCTGAGGTTTTTGAAATGAATTTTCCCGCCTTATTCAGTTCAAGGTCAATATTAGTATAGTAGCTGGACAGTTCGGTATTATACTTTCTATTACCTGGTAGGTGGAATCAATATATGGCTTTGTGCATCCACAAACTGATTATGACACAAGTATTGAGCATCTGGTGAGGATTGAACTCAGTACTCATTAGCAATAATCTCCAAAAACCAGCTTGTTATTTATTACCTCATGGCAAGGTGCCCTAAGTAGAATGGTTTTAATCAAGTTTCAAACATTAAAGAAACTTAGAACTTTTTTTTTCTTGCAGACTCCTTGTGGAGATTAGGGCCACATTGTGGTTTCAGTGACTGAGAGTTTATCGCGGATGGAGTTGCTAGATGGACTGACTCACAGGGCTAAAAAAAAAAAACAACTGCTCTGGTATTTATTGATAGCAATAAGGAGATGGATTCATGCTTTTCCCAAGGTCATAAGTGAGGAATGAAAATAACCAGTTTCAGCCCAAACTCAAACTCAGTTTACCGACTCAATTTTTTGAGCCAGTAACCACTACAGTAAATGCTTGAATTAATCATTTCTCTCAAGATGACCCTTTAATTGATTTCAGTGTGTCATTAAACTATTTTCATAACCAAAAATTGCTATGGACAACATGTTCAGGCATCTTATTTTTGGAATCTGCCCCCACCACAATAGGTTATGAGAAACCATCAACCAAAACTGTCAATAGAAGTTTCTTCAGTCTTTAAGTGAATTTGGCTGGCTATTCATCACACGTACACGTCACACCAATACAGCTAGTGGGCTAAAAATTTGAACATTCACTCTTATGTCCAGATGAAATTTTTTTTCCTCCTAAGTAGATTTTTACGGGGGGGTTTAATTTCAATGTAATTTTATGCTTAATTGACCCCTTTATTTGTATCTAGCAGAATTAACACTTGTTTTGTGAAAATTCATATTTTCAGTGATTACTACCCAACTAAATGCAAGTAAATTAATCATTGATCAGGCCTTTTTCGAACTTTTTAATTGATCACCCCTAACATGGCATACTGTCAAAAGACTCAAGTTATGTGAGGGTTTCTGCTGAGTTACTTTCCATCAAATCAGAGAGTCAAGTCAGCTAACATACAATACTTTCATTGCTGGGTTCTGTTATTAAAACAAATTAGCCTTTTCTAGTACAGTCAGTGCCCAGCACAATCACAAACATACCTTAGAGTCATATAACTCAAATTATGAATAATTTTGCTCAAAATCCTGGATGCTATTGCAATATAACAAATCTTCTATGAGTTACTGCTACTCGGAACTAGCTTGAAAAGTTTGTTTCCTACAATAAGGTCAATCTATAACAATTCAGTTGGATTCCAATCAAATTCTGGGAGTTTTGATCGGTTAATCTCCAAGTGTTCAAAATGAACATCAAAATTTCTGTTAGGCTTGAGTTAGTTTAGTTGGGTCAAATCATCATTGTCTTTAATCAAACTATATGCATATCATGCATATTGGCTTAGTAGATGACATTTCTAATTAATTTCTTCTCTCCCCCTCCCTCATTATGACGTCAGCACATTCTTTTTTGTTCTGGTAATGTCTCTTAAAATAAATTCCCCTTGTCAACATAAGTGTGACAGACATGGCTCAAACTGCTAACTCTCAGCTGATGATGTCTGGTGTTGCCTGTCAATAACTAGCTCAGCTAATGACTGTTACAGATACTATTATGGGACAGACATCAACATGTATGAATTTCGTAGATGAGTGTAATTCTGCTTGTTTTGATGTCTATCCAATTGATGTCTTTTGATACTGACAAGAAGTAAACACAACCAATTTTCAAATTTTTGACACAAAAATGAGGTTAGATGTTCAATAAAAGGTTATAACACTAGATTTCATTGCCGATGATGATGGAAAAAATAACTAAGACAGGTCTGATTGGTAAGTAGAAACCATAACCTGACAAATGTCCTTTGGGCAGCATGCTATGTTTGGAGTGATCAATTAAAAATTGGAAAAATCGATGATCAATGAATATTACTTTTCTTGTCTTTTGTTGGGAAGTTATGACAAAAGAAAGTCAGAATTTTCAAAAAACAAGCATGAATGCTAGTGGACACAAACTAAAGGGCCAATTTAACATAGACCTACATTGGGAATTGAACCTCCCACTAAAAACCTGTTATGGGGACAAATTTTTAAAAATCAAAGACCTAGGTCAGAACTGAAGAAACCAATGTCGATGATTTTGGTCAACAGTTTGTAATAGGATCCTTTGTCATTATTCCAAGAAAACAATATTGATGTCTCTACAGCTCAGAAAAATTAGCTGACCAAAGCCTCTGTAAGTCACAAGAACAAACTTACCTGAATTTCCCTTTATTCTTTAATCCAAGTGCAATGCAGATCAGCTATAGAGAATTAGCTTTTAACAAGATTCAAATTCACAAACCTTTAACTCAAAGAGCTTGTCTTAGCATGAAAGCTACTCTACCAACGAAATCCAGTTGTTACAGAAGTCACATTCACTGTTTTATTAATTATATTTGATAAATCAGCTTCTATTTTTTAATAAAATATCAGGAAATATAATCTTGCCACCCTTACAAACAACCATAGAATGAAGTTTCGAGAGTTACAATTAAAAGCAACTGAAATTAAAATGAAAGAAATACAAGTGATTATAAAAAAAGATTTTGCAGACAGTTTTGTTGTGTAAAAGGGAGAATGGAATAAGTATGTATGATCCAAAGAAGAGTACTTCATTGAGAAATAATAAGGTACCATTGCCCAAAGTGGGCTATTTTTTGTTCGTGAGTGAGTGAGTGAGTGAGTGGGTATTCAGGTAAGCCATTTCTTTCATAACTACTATTATCTGCAAAGGCAGTTGTAAAAAAAGGGGCTGACAAGAGAATGAAATATCATGAGTAGGATTTAGGAAACAAGTATATCAGATCTCAAATGGGCTGATTGTGTAGCAAGAATATCAGACAACTGCTGGACATCATGACTCACACTGGGGATCTTAAGGGATCACAAGCAAATCCGTGACTGGCAGAATATAGGATGGATAGACAAACTAGGCAAGTTTAGAATGTATTGGCTTTGCAAAGCCCATAATAGAGGGGTCTGGAAAATCTTAGGGAAAGCTTAACTCAAATGACAGAAGCTAAAATAATGATGATGAAGGGAATTTGGAAGACCACTTACTGCAACTCATTCGAGCCTGCTAATTGTCCATATCAGGCTTGAGTAGATGGCTCCCTAGCCATAATACCAGTGCATTGGATGCAGTGTTATATCTACATTTGTCAATATAGATTTCTTCAGTTTTCAAGTAGGTCTGGATGGCTATGTATTTATGTATTTAGGATACTTACACTCCGCACCAATGGAACTAAAGGGCTAAAAGTTAAAACACATACTCTGTCAAACAAAACAATCTCTTAAAGTTTTTTTTAAAAATTCCCTTCCAAAATGGGCTTTTAGTGGGGTTCACTTTAAAAAGTAAGATCATGCTAAATTGACCCCTTAGTTTGTGTCCAGCACGTTTTTTTTTAAAATTCAGATGAATCACTGCCCAATAAAAATCAGGACAAGTGACTTATTCATTAATCATCCCTTCTTCCAATTTTTTAATTGATCACCCCAGATACTGCTGGCAAAAGATGTTGGTCACATGACAATTTCTATAGAATGACTAAACAAGCCTGTTTCTTTTTTTTTTCGATCAAATGTGCCTCATATACTGGCATATACGGTAAAACATTAATGGATTTCATCAAGCTCAAACAGAGTGGACTTTATAATCACGATTAGTCAGATCTGGAAATTAAGATATGTGAATTCCAGAATGAATAACTGCGAGAGTGGAAAGAAAGAATGATTCCGTGATGCCATGTCATGTCAACTTGCATTTCCAAGTTCCCAGTACATTTTTTTTGTAACCATTGAATTTCTATCATGAAAAAAATTATTTTCATATAATAAGAAATATTTATACTTTATTCGTTTTTCTTTTCGGTTCAAAATTACCTCAATACTTAAGACATCATTTAGGCAGTTAATACAATAACGGAACCATTAAACAATACAAAAATTTACAGGAACTATTGATAAAGGAGTTGAAACGAGACACGAAGTTTCGGAATGATATCGGCTGGAGGAATGAATTCTTTTTTGTTTACCTTTTAGATTTTAATGAAGCAAGGGAGTTTGACCTTAGCACAGCCAAGCTTGTTTTCTATATATCCATATGCATTGAAAAAGATTAAAGAAGGAAGAATGTGGCAAAAAGTAATCAAATCTAGCAGAATATGCGTGAAACCTTTTAATGCTTGGCTATTTCTCTCCTGAAGAATCAAATAACCAAATGATGTACAATGATTCTTGGAGAGAGCAAGTTTCCACTGCATTCTCTATACAATAAAGCCATCCATAGATAACTTGAAATGACAGATGCTAAAACAGGTCTGGTTAATCATTGAATAGAAACTGTCACATAACCAACATCTTTTGCCAGAGTGCGGTGTTGGGGGTGATCAATCAAAAAACCATGCATTTCTTTTCAACTTCTTTATAAATAGTTCCTGTAAATTTTTGTATTGTTTGATGGTTTTATAATTGTATTAACTGTTTTAATGAGGTCCTCAGTAGAGAAGTAAATATTAACGGAAAAAAAAAATAGATAAAGTATATATACTCGTTATTTTATAAGAATTATACTTTTCATAACAAAAATTTGATGTTTACAAAAGAAAAAAATACTGAGAACTCAGAAACGTGAGCCAACACAACAACGTTTGATTAGTCATTCAAAATCATCATGTACCCGAAGTCTTTTGCCAATCAGTGGTGTTGGAGGTGATCAATTAAAACAATTGCAAAAGGTATGATCAATTAATAAGAAGTGACTTCTGTTGCCTTTTAAAAAGTCTGAATTTTTTAAAAGACAAGCATGAAAGCTGCACAAACTGAGCGATCAATTTAGCCTAAAGTTACGTTGTAAATTGAACTTTTTAAAAAAATCTATTTGAAGGGATTTAAAAAAAAAATTTTCTAGATATAATAAAGAGTAAATGTTTGCATTTTCAGCCCTTTAGCTCCATAGGTGTGGCCAGTATGCACAACATGTATACATAGCCTGCCAACCAGACAGATCAGCTCAAAAACTAAAGAAACCTATGTTACCAAAACTGTATTACAGATTGGAGCATTTGACTAGTGGATCTATGGCTCAATTTCTTGTAAAAGGAAGCTTCGTTAAGCTTCAACTTGCAATGAAAAATTTGTCTTTGATAAAAAACAAAAAAAAAACATTCTTTATCCATCCCAAAAGAGCCATTGTTACCTTGTGAAAACTATACTGGGTAAATAATATAAATATCAAAAAAGCCATTATTAAGTCAGTATAGGTTGGCAAGAGAAAGTGACATTTGAATATTTAAACTGAAAGATCATCTGCAAATATCATACCCAAAGAGAAGTTGAAAAATACTGACAAAACCCTAATTATCTCAAATAGATCTGAGGCAGGAAATATACCAATTCAGGCTTCTATATTTATCCACTGGGTTCTGTTTGACCCATAAGCATTTATACACCAGAAAATATCATTCAATGTTTCCTTTTAATTAATTCTTGATATTATGTATCATTACATCTAATGAATATTACAATTTCAGTTATGATTTTCAGCATTCATTACAAAGGAAAATCTCCAATAAATACTATATATATATATATATATATATGTATATATATATATATATATATATATATATATACATATATATATACATATATATATACATATATATATATATATATATATATATATATATACACATACATATACACACACACAAACATATACACACACACATATATTCATAATCTCATATATCTGAGGCTTAGGGAACATGATACTTCTTCAGACTAAACATCCCAACTTCCGAGTTATGGTTTGTCAATTTTAGTAAGTGAATTTTCCAATATTTTTCCCAACACACTTAGCTGAAATAATGTAAAATTTTATTTCGCAATTCAGACATTTTATTTGACCTCTCAAATAAATCTTATGCTAATGAATCTCCATGCTTTAACTTGTGATTTTCTTTCTCCATCATTTTAAATCATGGGAAGTGCAGGGCATTTCAAGTTATTACCTTGGTGCCCAGGGCATTTTTGAGACCCTGTAGTCATAAAGAACTTGCATTACTGTAGATTTTATTTTACAAACATCAGAATATGCAATTGTCAATAATTGTTTGCCTAAGCAAGATATAAAGTGGTTAATCAACTTGGCTCATACTTCAGAACAAAACTGATATTCCATTTCATGTCTCTCAAACAAGTGAAGGTGAACGGTTTTGATGAGACCAGAGTGTTGAACCTGTATTCAGGCTAACCATATGAATAACTACAAAACATTAAGAGAGTGCCTATCTCTGCCAATGCCATTTTCAGTAAAAACTGAATGAAAACCAGTTCATATATAGTATGGGGAGGTAAATGTAAACAGAATTCTCAGATCTGCACCAATATTCAATCAATTCTTCCTTAACCTATGACCCTGCCTTCCACAAAATGTCATTCAGAACTTTTGTGAATGTCCTGTGGACAAAAATGACTGAATGAAGAGAAAAGAAAAAATATATTCAATTTCAAGAGGAAATCCTGGATCTAACCCAAAATTTAACCAATTTTTCTTTAACCCATGTCATATCCTTCAAGGAAATATCCTTGAAACTTCTAGAGATGTTGAGTGAACATATAGCTACGATGCAGGGAAGGTGAGTGTCTGTTGAGCATAGAGAAGATTCCCAGATTTGCCACAAAATTTTATCAATTCATCCTTTGCCCAAGGCCAACTCTTCAATAAAATATCATTGAAATTCGTGACAACTTTTTGAGATGTTGAGTAGTCAGACACATATAGATAGACAGGTAGACAGACAGATGCTAGTGAATACATATATACATCTCCCAACTTTGTTATCAGAGGTAAACAATAACTCCTCAGGTACTTATAAATGCTAATCCTACTCTTTTCTCCTAAATACAAACAAGTTTTTATTTCAATGATAAATGATTCTTATTTTTCTTGGCTTCAAATAAACCAGACACGTTTATTTCTTCTAGAGTGTTTTGTCATCTGCATTTCTTAGAACTGAGAAAGACTAAAACATTCTCTCTTGACCACTCCTAAGACTTAGTCTGTAAATGACAAGTGATTGTTTTGCTTTCAGTGCTCAACATTAAATTAATGGGAAGGGGTAAAAAAAAAAATGAAGATAAATTAAAAATGGCCAATTGTGTGTTTTGATGAGTGTATGTGTGTTTAAAATGGTATACATATATATATATATATATATATATATATATATATATATATATATATATATATATATATATGTATACATATGTATATATATACATATATGTATGACCTCCTCCACCTCTACCTCCAATTCACCACCACTAATTAATGCTGTTTGTACGACCTTAAAAAGTGTGGTGTTAATCAAAACCGTGTTAATCAAACTTGGAAAATAATCAAGACCTATGGGAAGTGAAATAATTTTGATACAACTTTTAATACGTTGTAGGGTGCACTATTCAATATTTTGGGATGAATATTGTCAGTGCTTCCATTGAAGACATATTAATAAGAATCACTCTTATTTGGGGAATCCCTGTTAGATGAATATCATCATCATCAACAACCACTGCTGGACAAAGGCCTCCTCCCCCCATGATGAGTGTGATTGTGCGAGCCTCTCCTATATCTAACAAGTAAACTTTTCCATCTCATCATCCCATATTTTGTCTGGTCTTGTCTTACCGAGTTTACTGTCCCGTGGGTATGAATCAGTTGGCCTTTTGCTTCATCTGTTGTCCCTCCTCCTCACTATGTACCCTGCCCATCTCCATTTTTGTTGCTTGATTACTTGTATGATACACTCCATCCTGGTCCACTCTTGGATCTATGTTGATTTTTTTCTATCACTTTTTTTCCTAACATTACTCTTTCCATTGACCTCTGTGAGGTTCTGAGTTTGTTTTCAATTGGTTTTCTAAGTTTCCATGTTTCACACCCATACGTCATAGCGGGTGCTATTCAGTGATTGTATGTTTTATGCTTTGAGCATATTGACAACTTGCTTTCAATAAGTCTCCATTCATACAAAACACTTTCCAGCCAATTGTAGTATGCCTTCTCATTTCATTTCCATGGTCTTTCTCTAGCTTTATTGCCTGGCCTTGCTAAATGTATTCTTTAACTTATTCATGTACATATATATTTTGCCAGGTACATATACCCATACATATATCTATATATATATAGGAATATGGCTCAAAGCATTACTACCCCAAATCATCTTTTTGTTATTAATGGGATTGATCCTTTGTTTACATATTACTTATCTATAAAGAGTCTATATCATAGGATTAGTTGCAATCTATTACAGCATGGCGGCCATTGAGAATATTGTCAATATTCTGAACTCAATGAAGAGTACCAACCATATTCTGGGAGGCCCTTGGTAAGGGTGGGAATAATTAACATTTTACTGGTCTCTCTGTGAAAAAAAAGTAATTGAGTGTCAGGTACCAAAAACTCATCCAAACTCATCACTTCTTTCAGTTGTTTATAGCTTTCTAAACGTTAGATATTCACTTTGGGAAGGGTACCTGAAAGTTTGGCAGTGATTCTACTAAGGCAAAGGCTTTGGAATTGATATTTTTGTGAATGTATTTTGGTAGGTGTGACCAAGATTACATAAAAATAACAGCATGAAATACAGGTGTCCCCTGATATAGTGCAGTTTGTTATAGAGCCATTTATGATACAAGGCAATAGATAGACCCAAATATTCTAACCTATATTATCATTCACTCATCCAGAAAATCACAAATAAAAAACATAACTTCTTTTTGTCATATATATATATATATATATATATATATATATATATATATATATATATATATATATATATATATATATATACATATACATATACATATATATATATATATATATACATATATATATATGTATGTATTTGTATATGCATATGTATATACGTGTGTGTGTGTATATATATATATATATATATATATATATATATATATATATATATAAATATATATATGTGTGTGTGTGTGTGCATATAATGAATATTTACATATATAGGAACTTTTTATTAATATATCACTTATATAACTTATATGATGTTAGCATTTATAAGTAAAAATGATTATGTGCATATTATGTGCATATCTTTACATGCATATACACATAATCTTTCTTATGGATAGTAAGAAATACATTTATTTATAAAGACCTTCGTAAATACGTGTGCAAAAAAACAGATATAAATGGCTGCTCATAGTAGTATGCTTTCCTATAAAAACTATCTTATGTTATACTACCAACCATGCATTCATATCTCCAGCTGAACAAAAGGTGCAGATAACTAGCAAGACATGATTAAGCCCCTTTTCCCTAACATTTATGAGTGTCTTTTAGAAATATCTAAGAGGGTTTTTTTCCCCAACATTGCTTAAAAATGTGCTTCCTGATTGAATCATTTGCTTTTGATTCACATTCTATGTTAATATGCAAAAAAAGAATGGTAAAAAAATCCTGCATTACATGAAAGAACTGATATTTCACAATCAAACTGCAACAATCATATCTACTTAGTCATTGAGAAGAGCCCATTTCTAGATATTTTATGTTCAGATATATATTCTGTATTTCCAGATAGGCTACTTCCTATTCGTTTCAAGGATAGCTTGGATGTTATACATAGACATTCAATGTAATTAGTTTCCAGTTTGTTATTTATAAAAGTATTGTTGGCTATATGAAGTCATTTAAAAGATTATTGGTTCATCGTACTCAGTATTTCTTTCAGCTGAGATAATTTTTATCTGAATTTCCGAGATGAGAAATGATCATTATTATACACTGAACCAGAGTATACAATATTTTTGCATGACTCAACCAGTTAAGCATCTCTCGTAAACTGCCTGGCTGTTGTGGGTTCAATCCTTGGGGTTGGTAGTGGAAAAAAGTCTCATTCTGTAGTTCAGAGAAAGTTGCAGACATCACAACTGCACAAGGATGAATTAACTAATAAGAGATATGCTCTATCAAGGACAACATAATTCAAACTTCCCTACAAGAGACAGCTGATGAGGGTCAGAATAATTGTGACTGTTATGACCAAGATGAGGACACTAGTCTATATAAATCAGTAAATAATAATGAGCTAAGATCATGGACATTCACTGCCACTCACAGGTGGATGCAAAAAAGATACATTTCCAGGGAGGGGGCACAAAAAGATGTATATTCAGCAGTGGCTCACTCTTTATTTTCGATTGCACTAATATTGATGTGACCAGGTCAAATTTTTCGATGTGTTGTAGGACCCTAATTGATACATTTTTTTGAAAATGCCCAGACTGAGAAAACTTATTATTTTTTTCTTAATAGCCCAAAGGAATGAGTTATACAAAAATGAAGTTTCAAAATTTCGTAGTAAATATAGAATCCTGATTTTAATCTTGAAATTTTTATTCTTCAGAGAAGTTGTTTTGAGTTGTAAACTTTGAGTTGAATTTTTGAGTTGAATTATTTTACTATTGTAAGTGGATTGATTAAATGAGATCAAACGCACTCCCTTACACACCTTTATGGATGCCCTCAGCTGAGAAAAAAAAGAACTGCTCATTTTTTATGATTACCAGGATGTGAAGATACATATTTAAGCAATAAGTTTTCTTTAGTATACGTTTCATAGATCATTTCAGACCTCAACTTTTTCAAGGCAATCTGTATATACTTTTGGTTTTTAAATGCCTTGTGGAAGGTCAAAATTAAGGCTGTTCCCAAATGTAAGGGATTGAAAATGTCCACAGTTGAAAGCAATAGTCTAAAATATTTGATTGAGCATTTCTACGATATTACGGTTATTGAATGTCTTTCATAGACATACCAATATTGTAAAAATGCCTATTGCATACCTTGAGAGATGGTACATTTATTAATAACTGAGTTCAATGATACTTCTTTTTTACCTGTTCCTGTATACCTATATACACATACTCATACACACTCTCTCTCACACACACACACACACACACACACACACACACACACACACACACACACACACACATACACATGGAGTTAAAAAAATGACCACTATCAAACAGTTTAAAGTGCATGAGAATGTTTCAGTATGGTATTTTTATTAACAGTGAGGCAAACAATTCTTGTGAAAGAACAAAAAAGCTGCGGACATTTTTCTTAGGTGAGTGAGCAAGTGGCCTTGCTTAGACCAAGCCAGGGCCAGCATCCTTTTATATATATATATATATATATATATATATATGTATATTTGTGGGAAAAAATGGCTGCTATATCAGCTAAGCCAAGGCTGAGGGGGCTATATATTGATGCATGGTCAGGATTGAGTTGTTGTTGTAATGGGTGGGGAAGGGGTTAGGGTAATGGGGGGGTGGCAAGAATCGAGTGATGAATGGAGGAGAGGTATGTGGAGAGAAAGGAAAGGGGGTGAGTGGATTGAGGAAAAAAAGGGGGAGATGCTCGGGCAGGAGGGTGAGTGCCAAGTGTAAAAATAACCAGCAAAGGATAACGAGGTAATCTGCCATGACTTTTCAGGTTTTATTTTATTCATTTATTTTTTTTCTGTTATTTTGTGCAAAAGCTCTGGCTTAAATTAGGACCCACAGGATAAAAAGAGAAAGAGGAGGGAATCGGGAGAAGGGATGAAGTGGGAATGCAAAGAGTGAGGTAAAAGGAAAAGCTAGAGAGATACAGAGCTTGATAAAGGGATCAAAATATGGAGAGAGAGTAAAAGAGACTAGTTGAAGAATAAGAGAAAAAGGAATAAAAGAAATATCAGTTTTTCTCTTTCCTCTTCAAAGCTTTCTTATGAGCATTAGCTTAGTATTTTCCATTTGCTTTGCTTTGTTCAGGTTTTGGCAAATAAAAGTACAAAAATGAAGAGAAGAAAAGGTTATTTCCCATAAAATTAGACTGTATGGACCTTCCCAAAAAGCAGTGCCTCAATAGTCATTCTTTCATTTTTTATCATTCTTTTTCATCTTGTTCAACATCTTTATTTCATCTTTCCTTTTTTCATTCATTTTTTTCTTATTCATTTTCTTCCAATTCATTAGCCTTTCATTTTTTTACATCTTTTTTTGCATCCTTTTTCTTCTTTATAGGAATCATTCTTTCCTCTCCATGTATCATTTCATTCCCTATTACCTTCTTTCTACTGTCATTTTTTTTTCGTCCTCATCTCTCTTCAATTTCCCTTCTTTTCTTCCTCTATCTTTCCCTTTATCTTCTTTCTCTCTGACCCTTTTTCAGTTGAATTTTTTTTTCTATTCCTAGCTTCCCGTCTCATCATTTTCTCCATTATTTTTTCTTAACTTTTTCTTCCTTCTTCTTGATCTCCTTTTTGTTTCTTTGTTTTTTTTTCATTCTTACCCTTCATTATCATTTTGTCGACCATTTTTTTGTACCTATTTCTCTTTCATTTTTTTTACCAGATTTTTTTTTTCCTTCCTTCAATCATTCATTCATGATTGGATCTTTTTATTATCAATTCTCCTCTTTTTCATCTTTTCTACTCCAACAACATCCCCCCCATACACTTTTTTTTCATTTTCCTTCATTTCTTTATGCAGCCAACTCCACCCTACGGCTTGATGGTAGGAACACAATGAGGCCAGATTCTATGTAATTCATTAGATATTTCATTGTGTATGTGACCTTTTGTGATGGACTCTGATACCTTTTTACTACAGGGTCTTCATTCTATCGAATATATTGCAGCTCCCACTTACTGCAATACCACATTTTATGTATCTTGAATATCCATACTTTTTATGCAAGCGCATGCGCATGTGTGTGTGTGCGTGTGTGCGTGCATTCTTCATGGATCCATTGGTTGGCCAAGCTAGCAGTGGTCAGTTCTCATCACCATCATTTTTTTCCCTTTTTTTAAGGGCAGTTTTTTTTTTATCCTCCTTTGCTTGCACAAGAGTTTGCTCAAGCCATGATTCATAGCAGACATTTTGGAGCATGCATTTTTTACAGCTAGATGCCCTTTCCGGTTCAATCCTTTTTCAGATGTTATAGAAATGGAAGCACAGAGGAAACTGCTTACAGTGATCGCTCTCGGACTGGGCCATTTGGATAACAATAACCGGCTGATAACATTAAGCAAATAATGTACAGAGGAAACCGCTTATTGTGATGATTTTTGATAACATTAACCGTTTGATAACATCATCTGTGATTATGATAAGTGGCTTTGAATCTACTGTTTCTGTCCACCCTAACCATCAACCCATGAAAAATAAAATAAAGATACAATCATATGCCCAAAATCATATATTAACAAAATATATATTACATACATACATATATACATAATTAATATCATATTGAGCTCTTCAAAGATGAATACTATTTTATTCAATCAGAGACAATCTACATAGGTGATCATATCATCACCAAATGGTAATTGAAAGACTAATTATAAATTAACTAACAATATGATTCATGAAATTACAGGTAGGATTTATTTACTCTTATTTGAAACTACTTGTAATTAATAGCTGAATTCTTCAATTAATAGTATAAAGATATGATGGAACTCTGTAAACTGAATCTAAAAAAAAAATTCTCCAAATGGTCAAAAGGAAATAAGGGGCTCTTATTTCTCTTGAAACTGACCTTCAATTTTCTTTGTATGAATTCAAAAGTTAAAAAATGTGTCAAAACTTTCATTCAATTTGATGATCATAGCTTGATTTCACAAATGAAGATAGTGGAAGGGACTGGCCTGTACAGCAAATGCTAAAAGTAAAATAGGAAATGAGATGACAAAACATTAATAGCACATTTATTGTTTGAAGTGAATTAGTGAAAATAAAATTGATGAATTGAAAAATTGAAGTAATCACATCTTAAGATATTTCAAAATTGTTGATCTAAGTGCATGCCTCTAATCAATTTATGCTTGGAAGAAATGAAAAAAACCATTATTATATAACCAGCTGGAGCTATATAAATTTCATAGTTGTTAACAACTAAGATAACATTATTTCTCCTGCATACACATTTCGACAATTAAAGTATATAATTTTGTTTAAGTAATCTATTAACAATGGAATGCACCTATTTCAACTATAACAACAGGCAAAGGCAATCAAAACTGATACATCTCTTATCATTATAATTTATTTCTTCTGCTATTTTTCTATATTTTTGCAGTCTACTACAACTATAACATGATTTTTAAGCTTCAGACTTGTAAGGGAGAGGGAATGAATGAATTACAGTTATTGTGGAGTTGGGGTCTTTTCTGCTCAAATTCAAACATAAGCAGCCTCTTAAATTCCTACCCTTGTTCATTACATGAAGAAAAGAAAAGAAAGGATAGATAATAATCATAAAGTATCATAGTTGTTCATCCAAACAAGCAGATTAATACGTGGGATTATTACATAATTCAATGAAAGCAATCTATGAAGATTGTTCAGAGGGCTATGGATGAGTTGAAATGATTATAATATTATCTGGAGGATAATCCAGTAGTGGAAATTTTGAGTCTTAACTCTTTGTGAGCCTACAGTGTCTCAATTATATGGAATACTGGTGGGGTCCCAATGGATCCAAAATTTGGGGGAGTTTCTGTATAAAGTCATATTTGTAAAACTTTGCACATATTTTGCCCAAGACATGGCACTTGGAGCCAACCAACATACGTCCCATTTTTTTAATTATATTTTTTCAATAATTTCTTATAATACATATACAACAGTTGTGCCGTGGAAAGCTAATGACTCCGGTTGGACCTACAATAACATCTGTTGCACTGTCACGTTAATACAGTTGCAGATTTTGGGCTCAAATTAAAAATGCATTGTCTAGAATTCATTTCAGACATGAATACAATACAATATTTGAAAAGAACAAATAAATGAATTTCAGTCATAGCTTGAGATTTCGGTTCAATTTCTTATTAGTATAATTTTACCATTACCATCTACAATACAAGTTATGAAAAATAAAGTCTCAAAAATAAAATATGTAATAGAGGAATCATTTATAAAACATGTTGGGGTCTGTAGGGACCCTGTTTGCTCACAAAGTATGTCCCTTGTCTGCCTCTTCAACTGAACTAGATTTAATGACTTTTGCACAACCTGCAGCATAATCAGGAAGTGTAATTTTTCTAAAGATTTAATGCCCTCTCTTCATTTTGACCAAATGATACTTGAATCAAGGAAAGACAGGTGTTTTCTAAAAGCACAAATAATTATCTGTTCACACGATTTTCAATTCACATAACCTGTCTGGAAAGTATCAAGCCATTTGATATGAATGAGAAAATAGCCTACCTTGGGAAATGGCACCGTAGGTTTCTTCAAAGTACTCCACTTGGGACCTTACACATTGCGTCCCTTCCAGTCTTTTGAAACAGTCTGTGGAATCCTTTTTTGGGATCGCCATCAGCTGCCTCTTGTGTTCTCCTTAAGCTCATCTATGTTCTGAAATCTCATCCCTTTCAACGTTGAAAAGCCAGAAGGCAAATAAAACTTTTTTGGTGGGAGGAGATTGTCAGAAATAGAAAAACTTTTTTTTGGCATAATGAAGGAGTAAATGCTTGAATTTTTAGCCCTCTATTGGTGCAGCCTGTATTCGTGATACTTACATAGAAAGCTAGTCAGAGCAATTTGAGAACTGAAGAAACCTATGATGACAGTTTTAGTTGATGGTTTTTAATAATGTCAACGTTTTTAACCATTTTATTGCCAATTGTTTCAAATTACTTCCTGGGCAGTAAAATCATTTGTCTCTTTTGATACATAGATTTTTTCAGACTATTATCTTTATCTTCATGGTTCTTATATTCACAACATTTCGGCCATTGTACCCTATGGCCTACTTCAGGTATTTGTTGTAAAGCTCCTGAAATCCTGACTCAAACCACACTTGATCCACCGAGGATAGTTCTCATTCCACTATCTATGCCTGGGAGCATCTTGTACTGGATCATTTTGTTTTCAATGCCTTTTTCTTTTACAGACTTGGGAAGTTTGCAAAAATTCTTTATCAACACTTTAAGTTTCTTGTTGGGATAATCATTAAATTATCATTAAGTTTTAAAACTATTATCTTTATTAAAATGTATGCACCCAAAATATAAAACTTAATGGAAAATCACAAAATATCCGGCAATATTTGAAATCTAAGTTAAGAAACAAAGTCTCTTTCAAAAAATGAGGCCAGGGTATCCAGTTTCACTTCATTAGAAAGTGAGAAGAGATGAATATTAATCTAAATTTCACAGAAGTGTGGATACTAAGCTTGGCTTTCAAATGACTTCCAACTGTTATTTAGGGACCTTAAAACTCAGTTGACATTTCATAAGTATCATTGTTATCTGATGTATGTCATTCTTTAGGTTTTGTATTTTTAGGTCAATTTTAGAAGTGATTTTTTCTTCCAGTTGTAATCTTAGATCATCTTTTTGGAGAAAAATAAGAATGAAAATGAGGATAACAAGAAGTCAATGTAATTTCAAGTAGGAAACGTTTTTCGGGAGCATGCCAATGCTTGGGTTGGGTGCTCCATTAAAAGATTTGAAGAAGGGGTGATCAAAGTATACGCTTCTTCTCTCGCTACTTGTTGGGCAGTGATCACAAGAAAAATTTGAATTGAAAAAACAAGCATGAAAGCAAATCGAGCCTCCCCTCAAAATCCTATTTAGGGGTAATTTTCAACCAAAAATTGAAAATCACCACTTAAGAGGAAAAATTTGTTAATTGCTAAGCAAATTTAGTGAGTGGCTAATTACTGAGTTTGCTATTTTACACATTATATAGAGGTGAAGGTGGTCCGAAAATTAGGAGCAAGAAAAATGGGATCATCAAACTGAGTTCAAGTTCTGGTTGAAACAGTATGCATTCATTTTGCATCAATACCCTTGGCCCTGGCCATGGATAGATAGCAGGGCAGACTGAGCTCTTTGGGGCCTTGATTGACAACCTATCTAGAAGATGGACAACTCTGAATTCAAATAAGAAAAGTCCAACCCCTCATCTTGCATCATGTGAGGCTACAAAACTAGAAAAATAATTCCTGAAATGCACCGTGAACATGACTCACTTGAAGCTTCAATGGACGTAGCAAGGTAGAAGTGCAAAATTGTGAGTGAGTGAGCAGTGAACTTATGTTGGCTACAGCTTCATTACTACTTACTTGTTCCACTTGCAAAATATGTGATATAGACCTAGAGGCAACAATCACCTGAAGTGGCATCACTCATTTAACTCTGTGATATTTTATCCATAGCTAAGTGGGGAGATGGATTCATACCTCTCCAAAGGGCATTAGTATGAAACGAATACAAACTATCTCAGCCACAGATTGAATTTGGTTGGCCAAGTCCATTCTCCATGCTCTTGCCAACTTGACCCACCTGCATCTCCTACGCAAAGAAATTTAAAAGAAAAAAAATGGAAAGGATATGTACATTCTGATAGCAAAAAATTGCAAATACAGTTTCACATCACTGAACTGCCAAATAGACTGTTTTCATATTAATACTCTTTAAAAAAGCTTTTTTTTTTCAAAACCTCCAAAGTCACATCCATCACAAAATATATGACTGTAGCAATTCCAGAAAATATAATAATTCATAAATACATATTCTTTACACATAATAATCAGGAATCCTAATTTATGTTCATGCTTTTGACATTCAAAATTATGGTCTAGCATTACACATGATACTTTCATGAATTTTCAATTAAAAAATCAGGAAAGGAGTTACATTTTGCTCAAAAATAATTTATATTCAGACTTTTCATACGTAACCACATCTAACTATACACAAAATTAAATATATATATACATACTTTTGAAAGTCAAAATTAAGGTTTCGCATTATAAGTAAAAACGATGAATGGAAAATTGAAATGATATGGCATTAGATATGATCAATAAACCTAAAAATGATATTATGTCATGTTACTACATAATAAAATTGCATACATTACTTATTATACAAGCATTCTCTATTGAATCATGGTTAGTATAGAAGCCTCACAAGCCATTACTAGGGAGTTCATTTGTCACCGGGTGCCCCCAAAATGTATGGTTTCATTTGTCACAAGTGCCCCCAAAATATGTGGTTTCTGCCAAATGTGTCTTCATTACTTATAATTCACTTTTACAAAGCTTAACTTAGTATAGCATCATACCAATGATACTGTGCAATGCAATTTTTGTTCCTGGGTAGTGAGAGTTATTCTTATGAGTAAAAAGTATAGAAAATTGTTTCCTGCAAGCTTTTCTTTTGTGGCCAGGATTCTAGTACTGTTATTGTTTTCCTTACTTTATGTGATTAAAAAATATGCCCTTTGTCCAACAGAAAAAAAGTAGATTTCAAATTATTATTGTCCTGGTCACATAAGTTCAAAAGGAAGAATTGACATTTTCTATACTTTTTAGACATAATCAATCAGAAAATAAAGCTTATTATCCAGGAAGAAGAAAAGGCTCAAAACATTACACAGTGTAATAGTAGAAAATGGAGATAAGGAGATCATGTTATGTCATCCTTCCAAGTGATGAATGCTGGAGTGCCTTGAAAATCAGCATTCAGAATCCAGACAATATTTGAGCTTGAACACTGGAACACTGACTTCTGGCCCTGGTATGAAATATGTAACTATCACAGCCACAAATCAGGACTTATGATTAATAATGCTTCCAAATTCCTCCAACCAAAATGGATATACAAATTCAATATAACTTTCTCAACCAAAATATGACATGGAAAATAAGGAAACAAATTAATTCCCATTTTAACCAAGAATAATAACAAAATAGGTAAAAAGAAGCCAAAGTTGTTCATCATCATCATCATCATCATCATCATCATCATCATCATCATCATCATCAAAACAATCACATATATAATGAAAACTGTGTTTGTGACACATAGTATCAGTAGCAATCATCAGCCCCTCTCCCTTTCTATCCTCTCATTGAATTGATCAACTTTCTTTTCTCCCCTCTCCTTTCTGACTGTCTTTGTCACATTCATAGTAACAGTAGCAGCCTTCAGTCAAGCCTGCTTTTCTACACTCATGATAACTGTCAGCAAAGTACAAATGATAATTGTATTGCTAGTCTAAGTTTGATAAACATCAATAGTAATCAATAATAAAAAGTTGAAAGAAGTTACATTAGGAAATAACCCCAAAATAAGACAAATAGAAAAAATATGAACAGGTCTGGTTAGTAGAAGCAATCACATGTCCAATGTATTTTGGCAGCATGCCATGTTGGGGGTGACCAATTAGAAATCGGAAAAAAGGATGACCAATGAACAAGTTACTTCTCCAGCCTTTTGTTGGGCAGTTATCACTAAAGAAAAAAACCTAATTTTTGAGAAAAAAATAAGTGTTATTGCTTCCAAGTACAAACTAAGGGATCAATTTATCATAACATTAAATTCCCTCCTCTAAAAACCAATTTAGGGAGAGAATTTTCTGAAAATAAGAAAAAATCTTCTTTTTTTTTTCTGTAGACATATCGAATATTTGAGTAAATCGAATTAAAGCCCTCTGGCTCCATTGGTATGACCTGTACACATGATAAGATACATAGCCAGCCAGTCAGACCAGCTTAAAAACTGAAGAAAAACCTTTGTTGATTGTTTTGGATGAGAGTTTCTAATATAAGTAGAAAATCAAATTAAGATGACTTAATAGTAATAAAACAATGAAAAGAAGGTAAGATCATAACAGTGAGACAAAGAAATGAGAAAAGTTATAAATAGAAGTTAACATTAGAAAAATTAGCAGAGAAATTGAAAATAAGAAGATGAAAATATAAAAAATGATGTAAGAATTAGCAAAACGGTAGGAAGAAAAACTTCAAAGACGAAAGGAAACAAAAAAAAAAAGAGAAAAAAAAAATGGGTAAAGTAGC
Organism: Thysanoteuthis rhombus; assembly: GCA_963457665.1. Classification (NCBI taxonomy): domain Eukaryota; kingdom Metazoa; phylum Mollusca; class Cephalopoda; order Oegopsida; family Thysanoteuthidae; genus Thysanoteuthis; species Thysanoteuthis major. Next base: position 20,651,821 of record OY735214.1, on the reverse strand, counting down.
CGGGTATTTATGGCAGCTATGCAGGCTAGCTCAATGGTCTCTGTTTCCATTGTGGCCAGGGTAGAAATGACCTTAGTCTGCTTCAAATATATTGGGCAAGTCAATCAATCTTTATAAGATCTTCATGAAACACTTCCAAACCAAATTTGCAGCCCGGTGGTTCGTGTTCGAAGAGGAAGACAGTCAATCATTTTGACATATTAAATCATTGCATGGTGCAAGAAGAAAAGGGAAGAAGAAAAAAATTGCAGTGAATTGGAAAATTGAAAAATTACCACGTGGGACCAACAGGAAAGTGGTTAGTGAGTGGAATATGGCTGAACAAGGGTAGAAAAAAAAAAAAAAGTTATATCGTTGCTGTCTGTCCAAAGTTTTGCGATTATTTATCATGTTGGGGAATCGGGCAGGAGTTGAAAGGGGTGTTGGGCATCAGTTATCTGGCAGTCAACCATCTTTTGAGTTTTCTGTGTGGTCATTTTAGGGTTACTGAGCACTGCTGTACATATCTGTAATCAAGGATCAGGTGGCCACCAAAGGGCTCGGTTAGACTTTACTAAAAGAAAATAGGGTTAAGAAGAGCATTTTTTCACCTTTTTATTCCCTTTAATTGGAATGTTTGGATTTTTTTAATTCAAAGAAAGCGTTTTTTCAAGAAAAAATACTATAAATAGGATTTCTAAATGCCAAAGGAGGAAAACATGCTAAATAGGTCTGATTTATCACTCAATGGAAACAATCACATGACCAATGTCATTTTGGTAGCTTGAGTTGTTGAAGGTGACCAATTAAAAAATTGAAAAATTGAAAATTGACTAATGAGTAAGTTAATGCTCTTACTTTTTTTAAGGATCACTGAAAGGTCCAAATTTTTTAAAAGATGAGAATGCTACTTTACAAAAATTAAGAAACTGATTTTGAATAAACTTGAATTGCAAATTAAACCCCAGCAGAAATGCTGTCAGGTGAATTTTGAAAAAAAACAAAAAGATGCTTTTTCTAGAAATGATAAAGTGTTCATATTTTCGACTATTTGGTGAGGCCTGTGCATGTGACACATAGATAGATAACCAGCCAGCTAGACTCACTTTAAAAACTGAAGAAACCTATGTTGATAGTTTTGGTGACAGTTGTGGTTGATGGTTTCTAATATCCAGGTATGAATAACTAAAAAATTTAGTCATTACACATGAAAATTTTTTTTTATGGTAATGTATGACCCATTGAGAACAATAACATTTTTCGAACAATCCTCCAATGATAATATGCCATCTCAATAAGTTTTTCTTGGCTTTGTGGTCACAATTTCTGTAAAATCACAAATTATGGTTTCCCTATGATTGAACCTTTCATTGTAGATATAAAGTTCAAAATGCTTGGGAAGATGATAATCTGTAGAGGAAACATCAGTTAAATTTAGAAAATGCAGCAAGACTTCATAGCCAAATTCTCCTAGCTTAGACACAGTCAACTGAGAGTTGGTTTATCACTGACATAGAATATTTTTAATCAGTTCATGTGAATCCCATTTTTTGAACCTTTCCTATTGCCTTGAGATGACTTGATCACTGTTTTATAACCTGGTCATTTTTTACAGAATTAAGGATTTGAAAAGGCATCATTTTTCAATTTATTGTCAGAGTCCAGATGTGTAGCTTTAGACCGGACATTCTGGCTTTAGAGCACTCAGTCCCCTATCTAGTGCTAGCTAAATCTGGACATCGATTTGTACTCCCTTCTGGAATCCAACTAAAAAAGCATACAAATTGCCTCAGATATACTTAGAATACAGGGAACTGACAATTACAGTATCCATAGTAGGGCCAGTCTACTCAAGTCCTCCTTTTCAGGTTTCAATGTCCTCTTTTTCTTAAAACAATATTAAAGACATAAACTTAATATCAAACAACCTTCAAATTTTTTTTTTTTTCATTACCTTTAAAATGAATTACTTCAAACTTCATTCCTGAATTGAAAAGATACACCATGTAATTTCCATAAGTTTTTTATTATTAATATTCTTATATCTTTTGATGACAAAAGAGCATTTGGCATTTTTCACAAGACCACAAGATCTTGTGAAAGGCCACACCAAGCCTATAGAATGTCGTTAGCCAATCGAAGGTGGTTGTTGCGGTGAAGTGTTTGTAGTCCAGCAGCAAAATAATTTAGCTTCATGTCTGTTACCAACTGCCATTTGCACAGCAAATTCAAATATATTTAGCTTGAAAAGCCGTTCCCTTTGGTTCCGTGGTGTGGTTCAGAGCTTGTGTGCAGTGCTTGAAAAGTGAACTAATAATAAAGGACAGAGAAAAAGGAAAAGAATACCATATTAACACAAAACAGGCTCTGGTGCTGTTGTTCTTCTTCTCCTCAAGTACACGTTAAACATACTCATAAAAAAAAAATTGTTTGCGAACAAAAAGAATAGAAAAAGGCTTCACAGTCTTCTTAAGGTAATATTCTTGGGCTTTTGTGGGTTGAGCAAATAGAAAACTCATCCATTTTTTTTTGTTCATTTTATATTTTAGTAGTATTATTATTTTTTTTGACTGAAAGAAAAAATATTTCATTACTCTGAAACAATGGTCCTAATTGAAGCTTTTCATAGAGCTTGTTGACAGAGAGTGGGGTGTAGACAAGCCTCACACCAGCTCTTTTCACCAAGTAAGATTTGTGTTTGTATTGCTTCAATGTTTGGCTTGTGCAGTAACAATGGAGACACAAAGCACAATCAGCCATGACTGGACAGAAATAATAATAATAATAATAATAACAATAATAATAATAATAATAGTAATGATAATAATAATAACAACAACAACGACAACAACAACGACACCGACAACAACAACAATGATAATAGTGATAGTATCATCAGTAACAAAGATGGTGAGAATAAGAAAAAGAAAAAATACAAATGGTGGTAATGAAAAAAATGATTATAATAATACTGACTGACAGCTTCCTAATTCTGGTCAATGAGAATCATTTTGTTTACAGAGTTACATCTGAGAGATTGATAACAATCATAATAAAAAAAAAAGTAATTGTTATGTGTATGTGGTGACTAATAATGATCAATCATAAAGAAAAAAGTAATAATAATGATGAGAGTGTCATCATCATCATCAGTCTTTTAATGGCTGTCGTCAGAAATAGACCTTCCCCAGGATTTACCACACCTCTCTCTCATAGGCGTTGCGGAGCCAATACTTTCTGAATTTGTCTAGTTCAACTCTCAATCTTATATTCTGCCAGTTTCGCTTGTGCACGTGATTTCCAGGGATCCATGTTGGGATTCATGATGTCCATTGGTTGTTTGCTAGTCTTATAACATGACCATTTGAGTTTTCTTATGGATTCTATGATGCCCCAGACTCCCGTTTTTCTTCCTGATATATTGTGCTTGTGATCTCTCCATGTAATGTAGAGCATGATTCTCTCATGTGCACATTGCATGCTTCTCAGTTTGCAAGTCAGTCTCTTGGTTAGGTTCTATGTTTCAGCTCTTTAAGTGATTATCGGGAGGATGCTTTGGTTGTATACCCTTCTTTTTTGGACAAATGGGATTTCTTTTGTTTTGAAGGTTGAGCTTGCTCTACCAAAGGCTTGCCATCCCAGAGTGATTCTTGATTTCTCCTTCTTTAAAGGATATCATGTAGATTCGTTGTCTGGGGTAAATGTAGTGGTCCTGCATCTTTGATTTTGATCATTGTGTTCTTATTTCTGACGTGATTGTTGCACATGACCTTTTTTTTTTGCCGAAGTTCATATGTAGGCCAACTTTCTTGCTTTCTTCTTTTAGTTCATCTAGTATTAGTAGGTGGTCGTCTAGGTTTTCTGCAAGAATGGGCGATGTCATCAGCAAATGTGAGGTTGCTCAGACATTTGCTCTCTATTTTCCAAGTGTAGGTTTCAGAAATTCATCTTGAGGCTAGCTGTGAAGAGTTTGGATGAGCTATTATCACCTCGTTTTACCCCTTTTTGGAACTAAAAAGGCTCAGAGTCTTTATGTAGCCTGATAAAGGAGCTACTGTGACTGTGTATATGTTGAAGTACTCTGATGTATACAAGGTTTACACGTTGCAGAATGATGGCCTCCATGACCATGGGAATTTCCATGGAGTCGAAGGCTTTCTTTAAGTCAATAAATGCTACAGCAAGTGGTATTTTGTATTCTGTTGCTTTTTCTTTCGGCTGATTTATTGAATGGAGATGGCCCATGGTCAAGTAGCTTTTCCTAAAGCCAGCTAGCTCCTGTGGTTGGTTTTCATCTAGTGCTTTTGTGATTTGGTGTGTGATTTTTTTTTTTAAGTTTGTAGATACAACTGAGTTGGGTTATAAGTCTTTAGCTGTTTAGGTCTTTCAGGTTTCTTTTTTTTTCATATAAAAGCATTATGTTTGTTATGTTCCAATCTTCCTGGACTTCATTTTGTTTTTTTAGGCATAAATTGAATAGAATTACTAGTTTCCTAATGATGATCTTACCAATTTTTTTGAGTAGATCAATGATGATCTTATTTGGTCCAGGGGCTTTTCCTTTCTTTGTTTGTTTGATGGATTGCTTCCCCTCCCATGGTCTAACTTCTGGGGAATCCTCAAACTGATTGCTTGCATCTTGTGCATCCTGTTCATTTTTCACTAGTCCTTGTCATGAGGAGTAGTGTAGTGCCCACCCTTTAACACTAAATAATACATACAAAAATTAGATATATTTAGAGTTATCTGCCCTTGGAAGAGATCTCCCTATGATCCTAACACACAGTGAAGTAGTCCAAAGGAATGTTAGATTCTTTGTGTCTTCCTTCTTGATGTCACACAGGACTACCAATAAGATAACCGATTATTATCTTTATGGTATTTAAGCTTTAGGTGGTAAACTTTCTCTCTTTCTTTAAGGGGAGGGTAAAAGAAATGATATGGATGTACATTAAAAACAAAACCCTAAAGAACAACATATATTTACAAAAATTACTAGTATGTGACCCCCCCCCCCACAAAAGTCTAATATGGCAGAGCAGTAAGTTAACGTGACAAAAAGGGAATGTAGGCGAGAAAAAAAATTATTGAAAATTCTCACATCCTCGAGAGAAGTTTATCTTGTCATCTACAGAGAAGGAAGGGATACATGAAACGAAAAAAGGGGACTAAAAAAAAAAGGCGGGACCGAAGCGCATTTTCTCCCTAGCTAAGTTTAACTGTTTTCAACAAAAAAAAAAATACCATAGAAATAACAATATTTATTGATGAAGGAGTTTAAAACATTACTCTGAGAATTTGAAACCTTGGTTTGTAATTTGAAGAGAAGGCAAGAATCTGAACTGAACAAACTGCTGTTTTGAAATTTTGTTTAAAGCATTATGAGACAGAGGACCATATCTACCATCAATACCACAAGGAAAATGTGTGGCACAAGGTAGTTTTTAGTGTTGGATCCCACTTATAAATACTCAGCAAAAATTGCTCCAGTCCTCCCAACTAATGTTGCGAAGGTGTTAAGGCAAGTCTGACCCATCCCTTTTAGTGCGATGGGACAGTACTGCCCCGAGCATACTGTTCCCCTGAGACTGGGCCGAGTAATTTTTTGAGGCCACAAAACAAATCTCAGGCCTCTTAGTCATGCTGAGCCTCAGTAGCCAATCATCAGCTACGGTATTGCATCAGTGCAAGCTCTGCCCTCTGGAAACCTGTGGGGGATCAGACAAAAAAGTATCCTGAGCTAGCATGGGATACCCCCAGAATGCCAGTCTGAAAAGAAGATATCTCCTTTGCCTAATTCTTATTTTTCTTTTCCCTTCATGACCAATGAGGCCAGAAGGGCTCTGTTTGGTTCCCCCTACAAGTGGTGCTTCAAATCCAAAATGAGGGAGAAGAAAAAAAAGTGTCATTCCTTTTCATATATATTCCCTTCACCTCATCATTGCTGTGGTAGAGTCTACACAAAACTCCTGCCTTTCCTTTTCAATTCCCGCAAGAATTAAAACTTATGATTATTATTGTTAAACTTTTTGTTTGTCTTTTTTCTGCCTTTTGTAATCAAATTGACTGTGTACTATCCTTGGTTTTGCATTAAAACATTGAAAACATTATTTTCCAGAATTCATCTTGATAGATCTATTCTAGTAATTTATCTTAGCCACCTGATCATAACAATAATAGCAGTTAAAATAATGACAATGAAAAATAAAGAAAATCTTTCTCCTTGAAGAGGTACATCAATAAATAATCCATGGTCACCAATGTTTGAGAATAAAGTGTTTACTCTCAGTAATAATTACAGTATACTGAATAAAAAGCCGCTGAAGTTAAAAAAAAATTTTGAACAAAATACTTAGTTTCAAAGAGTTTTTCCAGACAATTAAACTCTTTCTTTTTGCTATTTTCATTCTTCTCTCAATGTTTTGGATAATCCATTCAGTGGCCCTCTTCTGGTATACTATCCATACGTGAATAGAAGGACTCTTTGTGGAGGAAGAAAGGTGTACATTATCCTCTCTGGGAGGAAGTCTGAATAATAGGCAGAGAATGCAGATCAAGAGTGAAAAAAACTGAAAGAATCGGCATTCATCAACTTGTCTGGTAAAAGTTTGTCAGACCAGTGTGGATTTCTCCTGCGACTCTCACTACTCAACAGGGATATGGTATGTAATTCTTTGTTCAACAAAGAAAGGAATTAAAAGTATCTGCTACATTTGTTATAAGTATTGCAACTCACAATAGAAAAAAATTCTGTTTGCGATCATTTTCACTTGGCATTACCAGAAAAAGAAGGCGATGGAATGGATCAGCCAGAATGTTGTGGGAAGGGAAAAAATAACAAAAAGAAGGAGTTCAATTCCCTGAAAAACTCCTAATGTTAATGACTCTTCTCAAAGTTATAGACAATAAAATACATTTTTGGACATTGAAAATAATGAGTTATTAGAAATTTTGTTTTTATTGGTATTGGTTTTGCAAAAGGAAACAACTCATCAGCAAGTCACCTCCCCTTTTATACCTGTGTTGGTTCATCAATTCTTTTGGTTGTTCTTTTAAACAAAAAAGAACTGGAAACTTATTCACAGGAAATAAACAATGCAGGCATCTTTTCATTCCTGATAATCGTGCCTGTTTATTCAGTTTTCCATTCAAAGATTTCAGAAATTATTGAGCTCATTTCAACTTCTCTTCAGACTGAGTATATATTTCAAGCATGCATAAGGCCAAAATTTCTAATAACGTAAGGTTTAATTTTCTTTTAAATCCAACTCTACTCTGTCAAACTCTGTATTGCAAAAAAAATTACCAGCATTTTTTGACAACATTTTTTGTTCATTTTCATTCATAGCATCTTCATTTTCTTATCTAAGCATTTTTCTGGCTTTCTATGACCTTTCCGTTGAATTCTGTACTCCATCAGATAACGTTGATTCAAAACCTCCTGGACTTTTTGATGAAATCTTTTTTCAATATAAATTCAAAGCATCATCATTCATCATAAGGTATTTTACCTGGCTTTCTATCATTTTACACCACCTTTCAGGTAAACTGTGTATTCCATCATGAAAGAACAATTCTATTTTTGAATTCTTTGAGGAATTTTTTGATATCTTCAATTTGTTTAAACTGTTGACTAGGCAAGGTGTTGCACGGAGTGAAACAAATGATAGTCTGAAGGTGATAGATCTGGAGAATGCACCACATTCGGAATAGCATCCCATTCAAACTCCATGATCGCTTACTGCATCACATTTGCAACACAAGAACAGGCTTTGTCATGTAGCGAAACCATCAGTCAACTTCCTTGCTCTCCAAAAGTTCTTTTCAATTCCAGCATGTCATTCAAACAAACCAATTTCTCTCTGTAACGTTGCACTGTAGCAGTTTGTCCAGGTTCCAGCTATTCATAAAAAAAACTAGTCTCTAAATAAAAAAAGATACAGAGAAGAAGTTTTTTCCTCCAGAAGATTCAATTTAGGCTAAGACGTTCGGATCTGTCCCGGATCTAACTATGATTTTCTTCTTTTATTCTTATTATCGCATGAAGCATTGTAACATAGTATCTTTTTTTACTTGTAGAATGATGGCCAGTAGTTAAAGTTAATAAAAACAACTAAAGATTAAGGTGGAGATAAAAAATAATCAAAATTAATAAAAAATATTACGATTTTCCTAATTTTGGATACTCATAACAAATCCATTTTCCATTGTTGGTGACTATCTCATCCAAAAATAAATTTTCCTATGCTGAACATTAAAATAGTGACTGATTTTCTTTTTTTCTCACTTGGTGTTGAACCCATTTTACAAGCTTCTGATTTTGTTCTAAATGATATGCAATGGTTGACTGATGATATAAGAAATAAAGAGGTGAGTACATTTCAAAGTCACCTCTAAGATATCATGTAAAGATTATACTGGAAACATTTGTATCAAGCTGATAGATATAATATAGCCTACCCCAGGAGGTAAAAGGATTCTGTGCACCTTAGGAGAGACTTAAAATTTATGCAATGGTTTCATACATAGACTTGAAATTTGCACCCACATTTGAATTCAAACTAGTGTGACCCTCACACTTTTGTGTCCCCAAGGTGACCACCTATGTTTGCCTAATGAACAAGCCAATCCAGCCTACTTTGTGGTTGAAATACCTGTATATTTCTCACCTGTTCTAGGGATTGGTGTCTGAGCCAAAGTATGTTTGAGCCAAAATTTCAAACACTGACTGAAGAAGCTAAATTTTTGAGCTAATTTACTCTAATGTATTTTACCATGTATAATCAATTGATGTAGATAATCTACAACCTTCAATTTCAAATGAAAAATACATTATCCAATACATACAATCATGAACAACAACTATGTTTCCATTGATAATGCTCTCCTGGATTTTTTGGCTCAAAATTAAAAAAAAAGTCTTTTTTATTGATTGTACTTGGTGAAAGTTCAGTTATTCTTTTGAAATATGACAAACTCTCAAGTACAAGAAAGTGTATTGAAAAGGGGAAATTAGTTCAAAACCTGTAATGGCAACAGAAAAAAATGACAAACTGATTTTAACTCAGGAGGGCGAAGGTCAGACAGGTAGTCCACTGATTTTAGATAGAAAAGTGTAATGATCATTAATACGAGCTAACCAAATAATATTATTAATCACTGATTATAACAAACACTTGATGAAGAATAATATCTGAACCTTGTGAAAGCTGGAAAAATATCTGGACTTTACTAGAGAACTGAAAAAAATTACTGATCATAAAGAAAATTTAAGAATATTTATTCAAGTGTGGAAAAGTATACAAATTGTATATAAACACTCATCATAGCAATCATAATTTGTCATTTATTTTGTATTGCCATTTCATTGATAAGAATTGCATTTATAAGGATGAATCATACTTCTTATAGGCCTTTTAGATGATATTGTTCAGCTACTATAGTGTGAGACCTGAATTAATCATATTGAACCATACTTGGTCACTGATCAAACTAATGAAAAAGCCTGGTATTGACTTTATTGGTCAAATGGAAAAACATATTTTTAACGTTACATCATGATATCCCAACTACACACTTGTGTTGTTAAAAAGATTGCTTCTTTTTTTTTCTTAATTCTATACATCAGTCAATTCAACCAAGCATCTCTTTTATTTCTTCTTTCGACTTTGCTGGTTTTAACAACTGAATGCCATGCTTTGCACAGACATTTTTATTTTCTTTTTCTGCTTAAAATGTGCTATCAAACAATGCATGCCTTTTGATTTAGTCTTCTTTTCAAAGTACTTCTTCAGCTTTTCTCATCAAAGGAATTTTGAGCCAGACATTTAAAAAATTCCAGCATTAATACAATTCTTATTATTTTTCCTATTCCCTATGTTGCAACTATTCTCATCATTTATTACTGATAATGGTATTAGTAGTACTTATATTTATGTGACAGCTATTTTTACTTTTATTCTTGTTGCATTCTATTGCTAATGTAGTTATTATAATTATTATTAATATTATCACCACCCAGTTCTTATCATTACTAGTTTAATAAATGACAGCATAAGTCCTTACCATGCCAACTGTAAAAATCGAATGAATTAAGCAAAAACCTTTCAATAGTCAATGAACAAAACTTTTCAATCAGCATATTAATATAGGTAATCTTCACCCCTTTTTCCTTTCCTTCTGGATGTTACACACACACACACATACACATATACATACATACATACATACATATATATATATATATATATATATATATATATATATATATATATATATATATATATACACATGAACAGGTCTGGTTGGTGCCTCAATAGAAACTGTCATGTGGCTGACATCTTTTAGCAATATGCCATGTTGGGGATGATCAATTGAAGAAATGGAAAATTTTTATTGTTACTCATCTGGAATGTGTATCTGAGTTATTTTTTTATCACTGAAGCTCACTTTAGCATAACTGGTTTCATTAATCAACTCAGAAAATCCTACAGGGCCCTATTATAGTGCCAGGACAATCAGAAACATTTTCGTTTTCTACTGCCCAAATGATATGTAAATTTACTATCACTGAGGTCAGAGATGAGTGACATTGTTCATCTGTCAAACGCACTGATTGTGATTGAATCTCTGACCACTTAGGTCAGTCTTGCTCTTATAAAATTTATGACATTGATATGGTGATAATATCTATTAACTTGCCACTGTTGACACGAAGTTCAATAATACTGGACAGACACTTCAGTAGACAAGGAATCTTTAAAAAGTAATTGTATTCAATGGCACAGAACAAATAAAGAGAATTTTCTCTCCATTTTTCAATTTATCTTCAAAAACTGGAGAAGCCTAACAAAGTTCTTCAGTAATGCACAAGAATAAGATGAATAAAAAAGTAAGACAAAATGGAGAAAACGATAGTTTCTATAATAATAATGGCAAATTGTGGAAGAAAAGAAATGATAATTCTGTAATAAGAAATGAATTATAATAATAATAAGAAGAACGGAAAGAGGAATGCTAAGAATAATAAGAATTTATATCAATCATAATAATAACAGTAACAAACATAAAATTAATAACCCAGACAGTAAGAGAAATTTTGACCATGACTATGATAATGATGATGATGATGATGACAATAGGTCTGGTTAGTCAATCAAGAAAACCATCACATGACCAATGTCTTTTGGGAGAATTTAGAACAAAAAAATAACTTTTTTAAGACACAATAAGGAGTAAATGTTTGAATTTTCAGCCCTGTTTTTTTTTTTTTTTAGTTTTATAGTAGAATCTTGATAAACTGACACTTGGTCCAGTGCATCAAGAAAGAAGATTTTTTAAATCAAATATTTTAAAATACTGAAATTAAGTATCAAGCATGAATCTACTAATGGACACTATATAACTTTTTTAATGGTCCTGATGTCATTTTAGTTTCAGAGTTGAACACAGATAGATACTCGCTTCATAAGAGAATTATAAGAGCATATAAAAAAAAAATATATCTTTATTTTTTAACTGCAACAAAAGTCGACAATTCTTAGAAGGGGTGGAAATACATGCTAAGACCATATTTCAAACCAGTCAACAGCGTTTGTAAGGAATTAAGTGACCTAAAGAGAGAGAGTTTAAAGAGAGATCGACTGCATTTTTTAAAAATCTGTTCATAAGGTTAGTAAAGATAGTTAAATATGATATAGATATAATATATGATCTAGAGAGTGGGCCAAGAAAGTGGAATATCTTTTTTATATATCATACTAAATCATACTATTTCTTTATTGGATCAATTCTAGAGATAAAAAAAAATAGGAAGTACAAGACATAAAGAGAGAAAGAGAAGAAAGAGGGGGGGGAGAAAGAAAGAAATCAGATTATACAGTGTTTATAACTAATGTATACACTCCATATATATACTTTTCCGTTTTCGAATGAATTGTATTGCATTTTAGACAATATATTTCATTTTTATTTTGGATGCAATCATTATATTTGCTTTGAAATGCAAAGCTGGACAAAGTAGACCACAACATCCATCTGAGACAATGAGTCTCTATATCATCCTCAAAAAAAAGAAGAAATCAAGCAAAGGATCAATCTAGGACGGTTAACCTTCGGCAGAGCAAGCTCAACCTTCAAGAATTAAAAAATCCCATTAGTCCTAAAAAGGAGAGTGTACAACCAATGCATCCTCCCAATTGTCACCAATGGGACTGAAACATGGAACCTAACCAAGAGAATGACCCTCAAACTGAGAACCATGAAACGTGCACATGAAAGAATCGTGCTCAACATCACATGAAGAGACCCCATTACAGTACGCTATATTAGGAGGAAAACTGGGATCCGAGATATGATAGAAACCATTAGGAAGCTCAAATGGCAATGGGCTGGCCATGTTGCAAGAATGGCAGACAACCAATGGGCATCACAACTCACAACATGGATCCTCAGAGATCAAATGTGGAACCTAGGTCGGCAGAATATCTGGGTAATATAGATGTGTTATAGTTTTGCTTGCAGAAAAGAAATAAGGGATTCAAAAACATTTTCTACAGCATTGCCTATTTTATCTTTCCTTTGCTCTATCTTTTCATCAAGAACTTTGATATGACACAATTCTTACGCCTTACCATTTCTACCTGCATTTCGATCTTCCACTGATTGTCTCCTGACATCCAGCAAGCAAGCCTGCTTCTCTGTCTTTCTTTCATCTCTATTGCTTCCACCTCTCTCAATATATATATATATATATATATATATACATATTCATTTTTTCTTTTCACCTGGTTTTCTTTTCATTTTACTCCAGCTTTCTCACCTCTAATCTTCCCTCCTTCATACTTTCCATTCCCCGCCCTCCTCCTCTCCTTCACTTTTTATTAATTCCCAGAAAGCATAACCGATTCCAACTTAGGTGAGCTGAGGATCCAACAGTAAATTCACTGATCCTAGGCAGAAAAGTGTTATGATCATTCATTCAAGCAAGCAGAATAATATTATCAATTAATGATAATGTCAAACACTCAATAAAGAATAATATCTGAAACTTGTGAAAGCTGGAAAAATATATAAAATTTATGAATCTTTATTCTAGGGTGAAAAAAAGGGTACAAATTGTATACACAAGCACACCTCTTAACAATCATATTTATATAATAGCTAAGGCCTTAAACATTTCCAAGAGAGCATAACACCACTATTGCAAAAAAAATATATATTTACTATACTTCAATCTAATTCTACCGTTTAGTTTTACCCATCATTATTGGCATGCTTGGAAGAATTGGAAATTCGTGGAATAATTGGAACTATTGAGTGCTTATCAAACTCAGCTAAAATATTGAAGAGAGTGCAGGAACATTGAGGAAACTTGCTGTCAGTCGATCTCCAGAGGAAGTCATCAGTTACTACTGGTATGGAAGCTGCAGCTGCTGTTGATGATGATTATGTTGATGGTACTAAAACTAAGAAAAAGGTAGGAAGAATGTAGAAAAAGATATTCCGAGACTATTGAAAAGGCTTTTATTTCAGAAAATTATTTCTAGGAGAGAGAGAAAATGCAAAACAGAATCCTTGAAAATGCAGGAGGAAACTTTTACAGCGGTAACAAGTTCTGTGAAAAAATATTTCAAAGGAAAGAAGAGACAACTCATAGATAACACATAAATGAAATTCTCTGCGTCTGTCTACAACAATTTAGGATTTCTTTCTGAAGTTTCACATCGTAGACTTATCAGTTAATTCTTTTTTTTAATCTGAAAATGTTCAAATTTTGAAATCCTCATAGAAAGTTACTCCATACCAGTGATTCTCAAATGGGAGGCACTTGGCTCCCTTGGGAGGAATTTTCAAGATGGGAAATATCTGTCTAAGTGGGGGTGATTGAGGAGGAATTTCAGCCAGGGGAGGAATGTATAGTGGAGAGCATAATGGTGAAAAGACTACTCCTTGACAATTTTAAATGGGGGTAAAGTTGAGGAGACCTGGGATTGTAAGGTAAACTGAAGGAATTTTAGTCAGGAAAGGAACTGGAGAGTAATTCCTGCTGGGAGTGGGGGAGACATATTACGGAGATTACAATGGGGAAAAAATTACTAGATGGCAATTGAAAATGGGGGAGGAATTGAAGAAACCTGGGATTGCAAGGGGAGAAATCTGATCTGGAACTCTAAAAATCAGTGTTTTATATAGGAATAAATGCATTTATGTCGAGAGGTGATGCCTCTGAATTAAAATTTGATGTTCACCAGTAAAAAGTATTGGGCTTTGCATTGTTACACAAGTTCAAATCGATTGTTATTTTATTATTCCTATTGTTACTTGCTCAGTTAAGCCCAGTTTAGACAAAGTAAAATTAACCAAAAAGATTTAGCAAATTAAAAAAAGCTATTTGATCAGGACCAGCCCATCCATTGAGTGAACCTAGGTAGTCATCTAGGGTGCAAGAATCCTAGGAGTATGCTCCAAACTGGAAAAACTGTCAAAATTAAACCATGAGCCAAAATTTTAAGTCTTGTCAAAGATCTATAAAACCTTTGCGTAAATTTTGTTTCAGCTGGGGTGCATGAAACCCTTGTACCGACCCTGTATTTATTACAAACAATATGAGAAAACCTGAAAATTAGAGGGCATCAAAACAAAATGATATATTTTCTCTTTAGATTATTTTTCAGATTTTTAATTTTACTTATTTATTTAAATTAGACTTGATGATAGACTCATTAGACTTAATATCAAGTCACTTACTATGATTAAAATTTACCGTATTATTATATGCAAATAAATAATGGAATTTACTTCATAACTAGCAGTCAATATACTTGCAGTTATCTCCCTTGTGGAATCAGATTCTTGCAATGAGGATTATGAAAGTAAGCACAAACACTGACCTCACACTGCTTTATTCTCTAATCATTTTAACAGTATTTTGCTAACAAAAATCTTCCTGACGTACTGTTTCTGCTGTTTTACAGTAAGAAACATACGAAGAAGCAAACACAAAATTAAGATCATTATAATATAGATTTTTGACATTCAATTTTTGATCTAATGTGGTTACATAGCAATGACAGAAATCAATTCCTTTTATCTGACTGTCAAACTAATGTACAGTTAAAAAGAACAAAAGATTCAAATTAAACTGGTTAATCCTATGATCCTATTTTTTTTTTTACACATGTTCAAAAGTATAAACTAATTTCATTCCTATCTTCATTGTTATTCAAGAGTACATCTGACTTTGTATTTTGAACTCGCTTTTTTTACTCTACTCTATGTAGATAAACATCTAATGAAATATTTAAGTTGCACTGAAATAGTTCTATATAGAAATATACTGAAGTTATTTTGATGGTATTAGAAACTGTCAACTACGACTGTCAACATAAGTTTCTCCAGTTTTTGAGTGATTTTGACTGGCTGGCAATGTATGTATGTGTCACGTGTACAGGCCCCACTGACGGAGCTAGAGGGTTGAAAATTTGAACATTTATCCTTTTTTAAATCTAGAAAAGAGTTTTTTTCCAACCCATTCTTTGTAGGGCCTTCAATTTGCAAAGTAAGTTTATGTAAAATCGGTCCCTTGTTTTTTGAAAATCTAGATTTTTTTCAAGTGATCTCTGCTCAACAAATGGTGAGAGAAGTAACTTTTCCATTCATCATCCCTTTTGCCAATTTTTTAATTAATCACCATCAGCACAATATGCTGCCAAAAGACATTGGTCATATGATGCTTTCTACTGAGTGACTAACCAAATCTGTTTTTCAATAAAAAAAAAAAAAGGCATCAAAGAATGCTTTTGTTTATTTATTCAAATCTCACTTAATTTCTATGTATAAGACAAGGCTTGCTGTCTCTAACCTATTGCAAGGTATTGAATATCGCCCGTGACCCCTACAGTTAACATGGCTCAGTTACAACGGAGTTAGCTCTCTTCGATCCCCCCCAAATATGTTATAATGGGGGACTACCATTGGCGGTGCTAGGTCCAAACTGCACCCCCTCTGAAAATTATTGAATTTACGCCCCAACTCACAACAAAGATCAAAGGAGATATTTTGGGGCTTTTATTCTGATTTTGAACTTAACTTTTTGAAATTGAATTTTTATACACCCAGGTCTTTTGATTGTATTCAAAACAAAATATGAAACAGTTTGAAAAATAAAGATAAACAAGATGTACCAAATACAGTATTGTTTTGGAAATTTTCTCTCAAAAGAGTTTTAGAGACTATCACTAACTTCTGACGAAAATCAACTTGTTAATAAAAACAATTAAAACATGTAATCTATTAATTTTATTGTAATGATATTTATGTTATTAATAGGAAGAAAGATTATAGAAGATTATCAGCTAAAAATTATTTGTGTAGAGGTATGTAGAGATAATTGTGGTTAAAAATTTGTTTATAATCATGAACCAGTGAAGAATGAGAATTCATACCAGGAAATTTAGCCCAATTTACAGACAAATCTTAAAGTTTCACTAATTTGCTGATTTCAAAAAAATTTCTGGATGTATTTGATTTTGAATGAAATTTTTTTCTGAAAAAGTTATTTTATAAGAAAAACTCCAGGAGATAATTTTTAAGTTGACCTCACCACTCAAAAATCTCTGAGTATGCAAAAGTATTTTTTCTTTAGTCTACAACTAACTTTATGCTATTTTCTTACAATTATAATCAAAATTAAACCTTTAGAGAAGATGTTCAAATTTTGTAGTGAAAAGTGCATGGCAGAATTGCTATAGATCAATTTTCTATCTTCAACTCGAAAAGTGGTGAATGAGTCTATTAGCTGGATCGCGAGCTGTCTCATTCTCTTTACTTAAAACAGCAAGTCCCAAGTATATTGTCAAAATGTCACTTTGTTTTTCAGAACCCCTGGAAAGTTGGAATGTCATTGAATTCTTTTGCTTTAATCCTTTTTATTTATAGTGAATTTCTCAGTATTTTTGATGAATTTAAAAAAAATATAGGATTTTCTTGGTGAAGAGGTGACAAGCTCAATGGAGGCACTAGGTCTAACTGTACAACCTTCCAATTTTTTAATAGATTTTCTAAAAAATTCTTTTTAGAGGTTCAGGGTTTCAGCCCCCCCCTGCTTCCTCCTCATCATCATCAACTGCTGGACGAAGGCCTTTCCTCATCTTCTTCAATGATAAATGCGATACCACTAACCTCTGCCATATCTTACCAGCAAACCTTTCTATCTCATCCCCACCATCTTGTGTCTAGACTTTTTTTACTGCCTTTGTTGTCCTATTGGCACCAATCGGTCATTCTTTTGCTCCTTCTATCATCATCTTTTCTTGCTAAGTGTCAAACCCATCTCTATTTTCATTCCTTAATTTACTTGTATGATTTCCTTCAGTCCAGTCATCCCTCTGATTCATGGTGATCTTCTTCTATCTCTAGCATTGCTCTTACCATGGCTCTCTGTGCAATTTTAAGTTAGTTCTCAGTTTTGTTTGTTTCCATGTTCTGCATCCATAAGTCATTGTGGATATTATGCATTGATCATATATACTTTATGCTCAAAGCACATTATAACAATAAGTTGGAAATCAATAGGTATATATATATATATATATATATATATATATATATATATATATATATATATATATATATATATATATATACATATATATATATATATATATATATATATATATATGTTACTGATTCTAAAACTTGATAAGCACCATTTTCTTTAAAATGAGCTTAATCGAATTAAAAATCATATTCTGGATTCAATTTTTTAAATCTTTTTACAACTTTACAGATTGCATATATATATAAAAAGATTGTAATATGATGAAAAAAATTAAAATCTAGAATTTGATTTTTCAACTTAATGAAAGACATTTTTAAAATGCTGCTTATCGCATTTTGGAAACAAGCTCCTCATACACAATGTATATATATATATATATATATATATATATATATATATATATATATATATATATATAATCATATGGTTTGTGATTAATATATAAAAGAAAACTTTATTTTTTCTCTCATAGTATCTATATTTGATTTGAATGAATAGATAATATGCTGTTCCTTTATCAACAAGCTCAGTATTCTGTATCCTTGTGGGATATGTGTGTTAGTGAAATAACATTTGAAACTCTGCTTTATAAGTGAAAAATCACATTATCTAATAACTTTCTCTTCTTCTACACAGCATGTTCAAACCTAAAAAACAATAAATCAACAAATTATTGAATGCCAGTGAGAAGTGGTTGAACAATTTTTCCAAGAATTTATCAAAAAATCTAGACAAATGAACATTTTTTTCAATTGATTCAAGTTTGGGGTCATCATTTCGAAAGTGCATCTGTAATCTCAAATAATGCAATGGAAAAATTAAAGGCATTTTGAATATTGGACTGAAAAAAAGCCATTTTCATAAAAATTGACTTCATCTAACAAAATGAAGAGTCCCGTGCAGGTATCCCCCTTTATGATGCAGTTGTTTGGGTCCAAAAAAACAACCAATCGCAATAAAATTTAGCTTTTTTGGATCTAGATTTATATTTTTAGGTCCATCATTCATCCGTATTAAAATGTGAACCACACCTCAACAAAATTTGTTATAACGGGGAAAGCCTGTTATAGGATTATCTGCTTGTCTATTATTGAAGAAATATCCATCAGATGACTCAAAAAATGAAAGTGATTTGTTATTCTGAAAATCATCTTGTAATCATTTAGAAATGTGCTCAACAAGGCAGAAAAAATTAATATATCTAGGTAATTGACATTTTTGCATAATCTTTATACAACACCAGCAAGATATTAGAATTCATTGGATCGTCTTTTCTTCTAATTTCCTTGTTCAATAACAAGTGTATATTCAGAGCAACATTTTTTGTATGATATTGTGCTTGTGTGTGTGTGTATTTGTGTGCATAATAGTAATACCAAATTTTTAGATGCATGAATATATGTTCTACTGATTGCCATCACTGACTGACTGGCTGACATACCCCAAAACTTTGACCTCCTCTTGTTTCCTCTCACTCTGTCTATAAATGTCTGAAATTGCAAGAAAGAGTATGTGTGTGTTTGTGTGTGTGTGTGTGTGTGTGTGTGTGTGTGTGTGTGTATGCATGGGTGTAATAAAAACAAACTTTTAGATACACAAGCATCCCTAGTACGAATTGTCATCTCTGACTGTCTGACTGACAGCTGACAGACTAACTGGCTGACTGAAACCCTCCAACCCATGCTCCTACTCCTCTTATATATCTCTGAAAGTGCAAGGGAGAGAACTGGACCATCTATTGTCTACTCTTCCAGATTTTGCTTCAGTTATTTAAATACTGGAAAATGGTCATTATTAAGATGATAGTTATGATTATAGAGTAGCAGAAACAAGCGTCATGCTGCACACCAAATGCATCACTGGAAATGTATTCAGCTGAAATGATACAAACAAAAATCTTGTGTCTAGCAAAACAAAAATGCTGCACACAGCTAGATGCTAAAACCATTGTCTTTTGGTTAGAGTCAATACATCATTGACTTCTTTTGAACTGATTGGAACAAATTTTTGATTTATTATTTTCTACGTTGATACATTACAGAACAAACAAAAAGCTGCTTTGAATGCATGTGATTATTGATACATTATTATAATTTTTATTATTATTATCATCATCATCATCATCATCATTATCATTATTATTATGATGATGATGATGATGTTGCTGTTGTTGTTGTTTATTCATTTATTTTCTTTCGTACCTGTTGAATTTTCGTACCAGTTGTAACCGGCGGCTTTCACTGGAGATCAAGTGACAAGAAGTTTCATCAATACTCCAGCACTCTCCTCCGTATTATAATTGATTTTTAGTAATGCTTTCATCTGGATGGTTTTGATTCTTCCTCAGATTTCCAGTTTTTCCAATCACTTTACAACGCTGTTCCAAGCATGTCAATGGTGATGGGTACGATCGTCACCTTTACATCCTACAGTTTCTTCGGTTTTCTGGCAAGGTCCAGATTTTTTTACCAGCTTTTAACTTTCTTTATTTTCAGTCTTTTGTATGATGAAGCTGCAGCTTCTGCTGCTACTACTATCATTATTATTATTATTGATATTATTATCATTATAATGATTATTTCATGTATTATTGTTCTTTTCATTTTGATTTTCAGATATGCTTTCATGTGACATCCTTGGAGTGAAGAGTTTTGACGGGCAACCTCAGTGAAAGATCAGAATGAATAAATCGATGCTAGTTTGTATTTGTGTGTTGCTGTCTATCCTGCCTGCTTGTCTTGGTGTGGACCTTACGTACAATGTAGAAGAAGGAAAACGTCCCGACACTTTAATTGGAGACATAGCTGATGACACACACCTGTTGGACAGAGTTGAGCCAAAGGACCACAACCTGATTCGGTTCAGCCAGTTGCAACAGGGACTAGACGCCAACTCCTTGTTGTTTCGTGTTGCCAAAAAAACTGGTGAACTCTACACAGCTCAAGCATTGGACGCTGAAGTACTCTGTAAACACAATATCGAATGCTTCAGAATCATCAAAGTTGCCGTCCGGCGAGTGAAGACTTTCATGCGGATATTAAAAATCAAGGTGATCATAAAAGATGTTAATGACCACCAACCTGAATTCCCAGAACAGAAAGTTAATATACAGTTTGAGGAAAATGATAGTAAAGGGACAAAAGTCTCAATCCCGAATGCCGTTGATCAAGATGTTGGAGTCTTAAATTCACAAATCACCTATCAACTGAAAAAGAACATGAATGAGCCGTTTACACTGGCAGTTTCAAAAACAGTTGATGGAACATCAGATCTGAGTATAACTTTGGAAGACTTGCTAGACAGGGAAGCAAAGGATTCATATATAATTCAGGTGATTGCCAAAGATGGGGGTTCTCCACCAAAGCAGAGTGTGTTAGACGTTTACATTTCTGTCACAGATGTGAACGATAATCCACCTGTCTTCTCGCAAAACGTTTACAATGTTTCTATTATGTATGAGCATGATGAGGTTTCACCTGTTGCCATCTTATCTGCAACAGATTTAGATTCTGGTAAAAATGGAAAGATATCGTACCACTTCAGTTCAAAGACATCGGATACAGCCAAATCCCAATTTAAAATTAATGGAATAACAGGCGAGATTTTCTTACGTAGAAAATTTACATCCACACAAAAGCTTACATACAAACTGTACATCAAAGCTGCAGATGGAGGTAACCCCCCATTAAGCTCAATAGCCCTCGTCATTGTAAATGTGATCAATCAGCAAAACAACGCACCAAGTATTAATGTTAACTTTATCTCAGGGTCAACAGAAAACACAGCTGCCATTTCAGAAGATGTTGATGTGGGTAATTTTATTGCTTATGTTATGGTGATCGATCCTGACATGGGACAAAATGGGGAGGTTGGCTGTGACCTCCATCATGATAAATTCCAGCTTCAGAGCTTGGGCCCAAAAGAATATAAGGTGACCATAAAGGACCCTATTGATCGAGAAACTCAGGACCATTATGACATCACTATCAGTTGTCAGGACAGGGGCTCTCCGCCCTTGCATAGTGAGAGCACATTCAGCATCCGTGTGACTGATGTCAATGATGTGCGGCCAAAATTTTCCGAAGAGATATTCAAGTTTTCTATCTTTGAGAACCAAAATTCTAAATTTCCAGTCGGCTTTATAAATGCTACCGATCCAGATCTTGGGCCTGGGGGACAGTTAACTTATTCTCTTTTGACAGATAACAAACATTTTCTACCTTTCTTGATTACAGAAAACGGGTTGATATCAACCATCATGTCGTTAGACCATGAATTTCAAGATACTCACAGATTCCAGGTTTTTGTGAGAGATAATGGAATACCATCATTAAACAATACAGTTGACATTGTTGTTGAAGTCAAAGACAAAAATGACAATGCCCCTTGTTTTATCTCCCCCAGCATAAGCCCCTTCATAATGGATGTTCACTACTACCCACGTCACACGACTAACATCACACTTCTGAAGGCAACAGACCTGGACAGCCGAGAGAATGCATTTCTCAAATATGAAATAACTGCAGGCAATGAGAAGCAGTTGTTTGCCATTAATCATTATACTGGTTTGTTGTCATTTACCCGTGAAGCCAGCCAACAAGATAGTGGCTTGTATGATTTACGAATTACTGTGAAGGACAGTGGCACCCCAGTTCTGTCAGCAACAACTGATCTATCTTTAAAACTGACCGTAAGTAACCAAACATATGAAGTGTTAAATGCTGAACATGTAGAGTCCGAAGATGGAATTCCAATCTACTTAATGACAATTGTTCTGCTGATAGCTGTATCGGTTTCTGTTCCCGTTACGGCTGCTATATCCATCTGTATCATCCGGTGTAATGACCGGAGACATGCTCAGCAACGAGCTCGGATGAGTTCGGCCTGCAAATGTCTTACAGACCACGGGCATTATAACTGCCCGTCGCAACAGGCCACCCTCTGGTCTGGTGTCCCTGCTGCTCAAACACCGGAACCCGGGAATTCTCTTTCGTCGCAATCGAGAAGAGGACAGCATTCGGGTGATCAGTTGGGTCACGGACGAAAAGGTTCAGCTTCTGGCCTGCCGCGAGATATGGTTTATCAGGTAAGTGATGGCAATTCTCAGTTTGGTTCCGAGCATACAGATGGTACGTGTTGGTCACCTAGTTGGCCAAAAGACGTACACGAATAGGGAACTGATTAAGTTCAAGACAATCGCACGAAGCAACCAGTGCTGAACTGATATCTTAAAATGAAGCTGAATTTTTTTGATCCGTGTGGGGTATATTTTGAGGTATATAGATGGATGTGATCATTTATATGTCTGAGTACAAACATATATATATATATATATCCATAAGCAGAGCAAAGTAGGTAAGTGCAGATGGAAGTGACTCATTTCACTGATACTTGCACTTAAAAAGGACTGAGCTGCACTTTTAAGCATCGTTTTAGTGATTTTAGCAGAGATCAGAATACGTCCTCTGTACACTTGTATAAGAAAGGGTAATTCTGTTATATCTATGTCTATCATATTCAGTGGTTAGCTCCCTTTTGAAAAATAGTTATTTTTAAGTAGCTGACAATGTAGTATTCAATATAAAAAGATTTTGAAAAGTAATTTTAACTGGCTGATGGACTAACCCTAAGCCTATCCCTAACCTTGGTTATTATCTTGATAGGGTAATAAGAGCCAAGTTGCCAAAATGTCCTTAACTTTTTCTTTATTTGCTTTTATTTAGAAAACAAAAATTAATCTAAAAAAAAGTACAACATCGTCAGTTACTTATGATTTTAGATTTTTTACCAAATTTTATGATTTTTATAATTTTCTGATAAAATATGATGTAATACTGTACAAGTTACTCATTTTTTATTATGATAAACAAGGGAGCTAACTATTGGATATGAGTGGTGTACAGATAACGGAGAAGTACCTTAAGTAGTTTGGGAAACTAAATGTAAATATTTTGTACAGCTCCACATCACCCTTGAACAAATCATTTTTAAGCTTTATTTATCATGAACCATAAGATATTGGTGGTAAGATGGGCAACTGGTGGTAAAAATATATGCCCTGAAGAGGCCGCAGCATTTTAAGTTTCCACATTCACAAATGAGCAAACAACTCCACACAGTTATCTAAAAATATTTTTTTTAAAGGCAGACTTGTAGACTCTGTGTCATGAAAGACTGAACCCTTGTAAAAGCTGTGAAAACTGCTTCATAAAATGCTAATGTTAATTAATATCAAGATAGTGAAAATGTGGATTATGCTAACTGAATTCAGTCTTGAATACATGCGTAAATGTACTCACACACATTTTCATCTATATACCTCCCCCATAAAAAAAATTGATCCCTGATTGAAACAAATTTTCTTCAAAAATAATTTTAGAAAACTTTTGTAACTCTTCTGGACAAAAACAAAAAAAAATTCTGGACGTAACAAATTGAAAAAATACCAAAAAGAAACTGATTTTAAATTTAACGCAGGACAGACTGGGGTGCTCACAATTTTTAAATGCTCATGCGTAAGTTGTCTTGTTTTAAATTCCCAAGTATGTACGGCATAAATTGAGAAAGAACAGAGTTGTGTCCCTTTCCTTTGTTGCGCTGAGAGACAAAGACTTTTTACATGTGCATGTGTAGTTACTGCGTGTGTGCGTGTATGCGTCGCTAAAAAAGGTGCTGATAATGCATTTTTAATGTATATATATATTACGGATTTTTTCATCATCATAGAATTTCTGTTGACATATCAAAAAATGCATACGTTCATATTAATGTTGATTTCCGATCATATGCTGTTGTGGACTCCATTTCATTTATTTAAAAATTGATATTTGTTTTGGTCTGAAAGAAAAGCAAAGAAAAGAGAGACAATTGTACAGATATCTGCATGCTGGTCAATCAAATGTAAAAAAAAATCATCTGAAACATAAAAACATTTGAAAAAAGAATTGTTACCTTAAAAAAGTTTGTATTTGTTGTTTTTTTATTTTTCTTATTTTTCCTTTTTCATTTCAAGATTTTGAATGTGTTTTTTTAACTGTTTAATACTAATCGCTGAAATTTCTCATAATATTAGTTGAAATTGAAATATATTTGAGATTAGAGTCAGAAAGTTTATCTCAAAACTCTTTTTTGGAGAGGTAATCCTTGAAACTTTCAGTAACACTAGTACTCATTTCTGCTCATGCAAAGGCATAACATTAAAAGTCCATCCAGAAATTATCCAGCTGTTTAATATTAATGTAAAAAGTAGTCTACTTAAGACAATGGTGCTTTAGTTCACTTCAAAGTACTCCCATACACTCTTATCCAACCATCTCTTCTACTTTTCAAAACAGTCTAGAAAATACTCTTTTGGGGTCGCCATCAGCTGCCTCACCACATTCTCTTTAATCTCTTCTATGGCCCGGAAACTTATTTATTGGGAAAAGCCGGAAGTCACAGAGAACCAGATCTGGACTATAAGGGGCTGACAGACCTAAAATGATATTAAGTTTTGTCAAAAATCCCTGCATGAAACATGAGGAATGACTCACGCAGTCATTGTAAATGTGATGATCACACAGTACATAGGCTCACTGTCGAGTAATGCCATAAGAGTGTGCCGTTAGTGCTGTGAAATTATCTAAATAATAATATTCTTTCATTTTTTCTCTAAAATATCAAGCATAACTGATAGAACACATTAGACTTATTTGAATTTTTTAGATGAAACATTGTTTTATCATTTATGAATTTCTCTAGTAGTATTTATGCCATCATATTTTCTATTACTTTTATTCTTACTTTCTAATCTGCATTGCTTATTGATGACCGTAGAATTAGAGAGAGTTACAATAAAGAGTAATTGAAATCAAGATGACAGAAATATTAGTCAAAATATGAAAAGTAATTGATATGATTGATTTTTTTTTATATCCAGATTCTGATTACACATGAAATCATTCAGATCAACATTTCCCATACACTTACAATGCAGATAAATTCAAGCATACGAAATGACTCACCTTCACAGACGATAATTCAACATGCATAGCGTTGAAATTTGAAGTCATGTGAAATAAATTTCAACATAGAATAAATATGGTCCAAATGAATTCTATTAATGATATTGTTGGTGTTTCCCATCGGAAAACATCTAAAATAGAGTAAAAAAGCATCTAGAAACATCTGGAGAATCTATATGTTATCATTAAACCTGCCAAAGTGGAGCCCAAAAAAGTCGAAGAAGCTTTTTTTCAAAATATCAGAAAAAAACATTCTCAGAAAGGGTCAAGTGGTGTACTGAAGGTGTCTAGTGGAGTTCTGATGCCAATTTTCAAGTCTGTGGACAAAACAGTGTAGCGAGGAGAGCTAGAACATACAAAGCAACATGTGCACACATAGAAAAGGATAGAACCCTTCGCCATCTTTGCTGGCTACGGTTGTTCAATATAAGAGCTGTAGTTATTGACCTTTTTCAAGGCCTTGCACCCCCTTTGTGATTTCAAAATCTTTCTTATAACTCTTAAGTTTTGTGGAGAAAAAAATCATATTTAAAAAAATCAGAATTGACAGAGTTAATATTGAAAAGTGTAAATAACAAGAAGTTAAAATTTACCAGATGTCAAAATTAAAAGTCTTTATCAAGATATTACTATTTATATCATTTAAAGAGCTGTTGTTCCAGTTTTATATGAAGAACCTCTTGGATAGTAGGAAGATATTATATCAGAAACATTTCAATACTTCTAAAAAGCTTAGGTATGTTTTCTATAATGCATTGAAGTATTCTCTTATAATATGAATAATTCTAACCTGACATTATCCTAATTTTCTTCATGAAAATTTTGGAAGTTTGTGATTCCAACACTTGGTTTTATTACAGCTATTGTGGTCCCTCTTTGAGAATATCAAGGGCCAGAAAAATGAAATTACGCATGTTCTGACGGCCTACTGACAAGAAGAATAGCAGAGTTCCATCCCTTTGTTTATGCAGGCATGTGTGAGCTTTTTGTTCTGAGGAATTCTTTTCTTCAGCTTTCAAAAGATTTTTAGTTTTCTTCGTGCCAACATTGTTACATTACCTGATTATTTTCCATCATTTTTTTTCTAGTAATTAGGTTAAGCTTGATGATTAGTAGAAGACTTTTGAGGAAAGATCAAGCTAAAAAAATGTTTCCTCACTGGATCTAAAATAAAATCTTACTGTTTCTGTTCTTTTTTTTATGTATCAACAAAAAACTCAGACAGTTACCGGCTTTTTTTTTTTTGAATAGCAAAAGAACTGAGATATGATCTTTTTAATTTGAAAAAAAAGATTAATTTCATTTTTTTCAAAGGGAAATTTTTCAAATTTGCAAGTTTTTATCAGCTTTGAAAAAAAGAAGCCTGGCTCATGGGCATATTTCTTCTGCACCCAACAATCCACTGACGAGTTTTGGGAACAGGGTATATAGTGAGGCTTGGTTTTGGGAACCAGGTGTATAGAAATATCTTCATTCATAGACATTGAACATACAAAAAACCTGGAAATGGAGAAGTAGGTATATACCACACCTACATTTTGTGGTTGGCAAACCACCCTCATTTCCATCCCTGACATGGACTGATCTACAATGCAATGAACAGTCTTATATGAATGCTCAAAATCACAAAATTTGTCGAGCATTCAAGAGAGAAGGGTAGATCATCTTGGATCCTGGATCTGATCAGTCCATCAGCTGAAGCAGCAATCATCTTTAGTAAGTAGTTTTTCACATGGTAGAATTGGAAGCTCCATCCCTACATTTTTCACTCTTTTTATTCATAGCTGAGGAAAGGAATAAATTCAAAGGGAGTAAATGTTTAAACATCCAGCCTTCTGACTCCTTTACTGTGGCCTGTACGCATGAAATCTACACGGCCAGTCAGTCAGCTGATCCAATTTGA
The DNA here is from genome assembly GCA_963457665.1 of Thysanoteuthis rhombus. NCBI lineage: Eukaryota > Metazoa > Mollusca > Cephalopoda > Oegopsida > Thysanoteuthidae > Thysanoteuthis > Thysanoteuthis major. The sequence goes on along the minus strand of OY735214.1, from coordinate 20,624,376 downwards.
AAATTTTTTACATTGTAAGCCTCATCATTATGCTAAATGGATATCTTAGGATAAATAATCAAGAGGCCTGCTCATTTGTTTCAACTGCAAATGCCAAAATTTTGTGATTGGAAACTTGCTACCTATTGAAAATATTTGCAGATTTTAAGAATCAAATTTTACAACATGCCTCTGATGAAATACAAATAACACAATGTTCGTACAGGTGATGTAATGTATTGATAAAGAGGAAATTTCATCACCTTCCAAACAAAAGACTCACAGCCAAAAACATAAAGGTAGGTATACAAGCAGAGGCTTGATCTGGCAAACAGTAAATAACTAATAAACTAATAAAATTCTCTTCCCAAAATAAATGTTTTCAAAAACCCTAATATTTTTATTTATAACAGGATATATCATTGTAAAGGGAATTTTAAGCTTCCTAAAGGTGTATCATGTGAATTTGAATCTGTTTGGCTTAAAAGGGTATAGCCAAAAATGTGAAGTTAGGTGTCCAAGTATACTCTTTAAATAAAGCTAATCAAATTCCTTTTCCAATATACGCTCATGAAATCAACATTTATACACGTTACATGTTATATTATTGGAAAGGGAATTCTATCAGCTTTCTAACAGTGTATATTGTGAATTTGTATCTGTTTGACAAAAGCAGTTAGAGCCCAAAACGTAAAGTTAGGTATGCGAGCTCTGTAAATGAAGCTAATAAAATTCTTTTGGGGTATAAATGTTTATTAAACCCAATATTTGTACTGATAACATGACATATCCTTATCTCTGCACTGCTGCAAATTCTCTGAAAAATGTGGGTGGCTTGCAAACATTGCAATGTATCAGAACATGTCAACAAGATGGAAAAATTTTTTCCAGATGTAGTATCTGTTTTTCTCATAGATTTTCTCTTCACCGCCAAATTGTCATTTTACCAACCACATATATATTTTTATATATTAGGAAGAAAATTCCATTAGAGTTACGTTGTGAATTTCTGTACTGAAAATCAGCATTGGCAGTGAATTTAGGGTCACATAGTTTTCGTATTTGCAATCAATTGATTATTGATCTTATGTCACCAATCTAGCTTGAAAATGATATCAGCAAAATATAGGATTTAGTGAATGGTCCATCAAAAAATAAAGCCTTTTTGCAGTTTGGGTCCCAGACTATTTGTTTAAATTGATACTTTGAATATTCAGCTCAAAGTCCTCCTCCTTAGCCAGGGCTGGCCCTAGATTTCCTGGTGCCCCATGCATGCTGACCTGTGGCACCCTTGAAAGAATAGTATTTTCTCACTTGTTCATACATGTTTTACAGTCAGCAAAATAAATACATGAAAATAAAATAAAAATTTCTTTTGCCAATAGTTTCTGTTGATTTCACCAAAAATTTGATTTCACATCGGGAAATTCTTATTTTGACTGTTTTTATTCCATTAAATTGATATATATTTTCAATTTGTATTTGGAAAGTTCTGTCTTGGACACATGACAGGCACGCCCTAGCACTTTGTGCCCTAGGCGATTGCCCATGTTGCCGATATCTTGGAGCCGGCCTTGATTTCAATGCATTCCATAAATATAAACAGAAAACATTGTGCTATTTAAAAACTCTCAAGATGCTATGCTAGATGTAAGGGAAATATACCTGAGTGTCATTCAGATATATTTTCACAAAGGCCTCTCTTTTAGATAATTTTTTTTCTCTTTGTTGTTGCTGTTGGCTGAGATCATAAGAAAATAAGAGGGAGGAAGATCTTTATGTATCACTCACTCACTCATCCTCTTTCTCACTTCCACTCTGTCTCTCTTCCCCCTGTCTCTGTTTTCTCTCTTTCTCTTTTACACACACACACGCATGCGCACACATATATGCAGGCACTTATGCGTACACATATGTGCACCAATACGCATATATACAAAAAATTCATTATCAAAGGACACCCTACAAGGAAATAACAGGTCAAAACCCCTCATTTCCTCGCGTTAAAAAAGGCATTCATTTCTTGATCTATCTTTCCAGGTCGGTATCATTTCCATCTCTCTCTCTCTCTCTCTCTCTCTCTCTCTCTCTCTCTCTCTCTCTCTCTAAACTCACTGATATGTAACTTTTTTAAAAAAATGCATACTCTTATCATCTTCATCGAAAGCTTGCACTAAGGAAAGACCTTTTCTCTCTTGTCTCTTTTTATCAATGATAATTTTAAAGGAATATTCTTTCTTTTTCTCCCGTGTTAACCACTCTTCTCAGTAACAGCAAAAAAAAAAACAAACATATTCTTTTCTCTCTCTTCTCCCTTTCCCCCTCTTTCTCTTGCTCTCCTTCTCTCTCCGTCATTCATTTCATATCTTTATCCCTCTTTCTCTTCCACTCCTTCCCTCTTTCTCGTGCATTCGCTCATCTGCCTGCTTTTTTTCTCCCTCTCTACCTCTATCTCAATTTCCCTTTCTCGATTCATTTCAAACAGTCCCTCTCTATTTCTCTCCTTATCCCACTCCCCATCAATTGTAATAAAAAAGTGATAGAATTTTTTCATGATCTCCGTCTTAGACTCATCTCAATTTTTCTTTAGCACTCCTCATCATTTGTGAAAAAAAAACATTTTTCTCCAACTCTCTCTCTCTCTCTCTCTCTCTCTCATTATGAAAGGTTCAGCAAAAAATCTAGAAATGTTTTCTCCTCGTTTTTTTTTTCTCCTTGAAGCCAGATGAAGAAATATTCCAACACTTTTTATCACTGTCCCTCCACGTTAATGGCAAGTCAAAAAAAAAAGAAAAATAAATAAATAAATAAAATAACCCCTTAAAACATGCACACATTCGCACACACACTCACACTCAGAGTAGTGTAATGCTAAAAAAGAAGGGAGGGAATACAGTGCTACCTGCTTTCAGGAGGAGTAGTCCTCACCCGCAACAAAAAAGATTTTGAAATTTAATCAATCTCGGCAAAGTTTTTCTGGCCATATGGGATGAGTATTTGGACATATAAGAATTTTAGTAAAGGGGGAATGACATTTCTAGAACACTACACCACTGCACACACAGACACAGACACAGACACAGACACACACACACACACACACACACACACACACAGACACACACTTTGATCCCAAGCAAAGGGTTGAGGAGCAACACATGCAGAGTGCATAGACACTCTGATCCTAGGCTGAAATGCTGATCCATATGTAAATGATCCTATTTTTTAAGGATATTATGCTAGTGTTAATATACTTGTGTGTCATGAGGAGACAATATGTGTGAAGAATAAAATGTCTATAACCTCCAGTGTGTATGTGTATTTCAAGAGAAAAAAATGACTTGCTATGTGAGAGAAATGTGGACAATATACACCCCAAGTGAAAGAGCATGAGTATATTTGAAAGCTTATGTGTATGTGCATTAAAAAGGAATGAGACTATGTATGAAAAGACTATACAGTATCACCCATGAATGAGTACACCCCTACTGATTTTTGTTATCAAAAAAGATATTACCAGGTATTATTTAAGACCAAACTCTTGTTGCCAAAAATAGAAACATGTTACTATCCAAAAATGATTGAATCCCTATGAAAGAATATTTTTGATTGTAGAGTTCCAATGCTGTAGAGTTTGGTTGTAAATAATGCCTGACAATATCGGTTTTGTCTGATGTTCTACTAAAAACAATAAAATCCTGCTATATTTGGTTTAAAAGGATATCAACTTGAAAAAGTGATGGGTTGTACACATTTATGGATGACCCTGTATATGAAAAATAAAGCATGTTATTGAATCAATTGTGGAAGATGAATGTATATGAGAACAGAAAAATCACATGTGAGCCTGATTGTGTATGTGTGTGTGTGTGTGTGTGTGTGTGTGTGGAGGTGTGAGAGAGAGAGAGAGAGAAAGAGAGTGACAAAGATCATTATATTCACTCCCAAACACAGTACAGGGCCATGCACAAAGAAGTAGAGGCCAGGGCTAAATCTTCGTAAACCCACACATTAAAAAGAGAAAACCTTTTGAAAAGGATTTATCCCTCAGCCCTTCTTTTATACATCAATCCAATTCATAGCAGCAGATCTTTATTTACTTATTCTTCATGGTTTCATTTCTCCAAAGGAGGATCTGAAGAGGAAGCGGAGGAGGAACAGGATCTCATGGGGAACAATGAATCAAGGAATGCGTTCCCATGCTGAACCAACAGTGGTAATATGCTTCCACAGGCGGAGCAAACAGTATAGCTGCACTGGGCCCCAAAAAATAGGTCTTAGAAAGAAATATTTTCAGCCAATAAAAATAGCATGGTTCATGATAGTTGATAGAACCCAACATTTTTACCAATGTTTGCACCTATTTATCCAGAAAACCATAGACACAATGCATATTAGCAAGTGATAATGCCTGTTGTTCCAACTCAATTTAACATTGCTTTGTATAAAATCGTATGGAGGTACTTTATGATACATACTGTGTGATATCCTTTTATCATCATTTTTTCTGATAGATTCGTCATCAATGATGAGAATTTTACAATTTTCCCTGAAAACAATGATGTGTTGAAGATGAATAGAATATATAGAATGCTAATCAAGAGCCATAAACAGTGATTTCATAAGAAGGGATATCACCAATGATGACATTATGGAAAAATGATGGATTCTGCCAATATTTAAGTCAGTTGGTTTTCTGAAATTTTATGCTCAATTCCAAACTTGTCTTATAGTCACAGTTGACTTACATTAAAAAATTTACAGTATATCACAGATGATTAACCATGTCCATATCAATCCCCATATGAGATCAGGGGAAACTGGCCTTTGGAAAAAAAAAAAAAAAAAATTATGATTATGATTATGAATATGCATCGAGATGAAGATGTAGAAATGAAATTAGGTCAGTTTTGCGATTGTTAGATAATTTCTGTTGCTTATTACCCAAAGGTCTATTTAATAAATTATTCATTTGATTGAAATGCTTAGGACCATAGCTTAATTCTAGATCTGGCTGGGAGGTCCATGAAGTATGCAGTTTCATCAAAGCTCTTAAGAAGGTGAGGCTAGTGCACAAAATGATGAGAAACGTCCATAAGGACCATAAAATATTCAGTCTGTGACAAAGGTCAGGATAAATCATCTGATCAATGGCACGGCAAGGCAAGGCAAAAAAAAAAAAAAATCTAAAAAAATCGGTATTAGGATAATGCTGGGGTCCGGACATAACATGCATACAAAAATGAAAGTTATTCCCCTTTATCTTTTATCATCCTCTTGGTAATATCTAATCATTTATCAAAAAATAATTAGGAATGGATGATTGTTTTTTGAGAACTTCTGATGATTTTAAGCTGTTTTGGTCTATCTTCAATTTAACAGTTTTGATGCAATCAGCAGAATTTTATTGGCTAAAAATGAGATTATCTGTATTTCCAATGATAAATTTTACTTGGTTTTCTAAATAACTTGCAAGAGGAAAAATTAGATGATTTTTCTGAGAAAGAGAGAATATCAATAAAATGATAAATAATGATAAAATATTATTAACTTGATGGTAAAAGATAGATTACTGACTGAATACCCTTTATCTGAAACCTTGAAAAACAAAATGTTCCAAAATCTGAAACTTTTTAAAAGCCAACATTACATCTCCAGTGGAAAATTTGACACCTGATTTCACTCTGGCATGATTCAAAGACTGAGAACAAGACTGATTTCCAAGGCATCTAACACATTTCAGATTACAAGAAAAGTTATCCACTCCAAAAAGTGAAAGATGAAACAAATTTCAATCGAAACAAATTATTGTCACCAGAAGACCAACCTATATTAATTCATTTATCGATGTCATTACTGTCAACTCAGCTCTTCTAATTCAATTCAATAATGCTTTCCTGTGTTGAGCCTGAAAGGAAAATATTCCAGTAAAAATAAAAATGAAATACTTTTTTGTTGAAATATCTAGATAGAAGGGAGATAACAAACCCAAGATTACTCCCTGATATATAGTCTAGAAAGCTTCACAGCTTTAAACTTTGAACATTGAAAAACTTTTTCAAAAGTTTTTATGCGTGACCTCAGTCACTTATTTCCCAATATCTGTCAATGCAAGTCTTGCAATTTTCTTGAGTGTTTTTTCTCCTGCTTTATATATACTTTGTTATTATGGTTCTATGTATAAATTTTCTCTTGTTGGGATCAGTTGTTTACTATGTAACTATTTCGGGGATTTTGAAGACCAAACAGTTATATTAACATGGCACCCTCACAGTGCTGATCAAATACCATATATATATATATATATATATATATATATATATATATATATATAGAGAGAGAGAGAGAGAGAGAGAGAGAGAGAGAGAGAGAGAGAGAGAGAGAGAGAGAGAGAGAGAGCAGTTTAGACTGTAAATAAACAAAATGAGAATTTGATGTGATTAGATAGATAGACAGACAGACAGACAGACAGATAGATAATTTAGAGAACATATTTTGATTCAGCATTCACAAATGAAATAACTTTCACTTAATCTCTGGAGGCCCTACAGCTGGAAGGGGTCCCAGGACTTCAGCCCCTAAGGTCCATGCCTGAATCTGTCACTGTACATAGATACATATAGTTTGGGGAAAGAAATATAACAATTTACCAGTATAATAAATGGAACAAATAAATCAATTTCAGCTGTCTGCTTATGTTCATAGGCATGAATCCACTTCCCTTTACAGTACGTCCCATCGCCAGATATCAGGACTAAATGTCTCATCAATGGTACACATCAGCAGTTGATTATGAAAAAAGTAGATGAATAAGCACTTGAGCAAACCACTCTCCCATAATTACCGTCCAGGAAATAATAACTGTAAAAAGTTGCTACACCAATTGTTAGCCTTAATTAGTTTTTGCCTGGTAACATTCATGCATATTTATTTGAGATTCAGACTTTTTTCAGTGATCACCATCCAACAAAAGGCTATGGGATAAACTTATCCACTGATCCTCCCTTTTTTCAATTTTTCTTAATTGATCACCCTCCATTCAGCATCCTGCCAAAAGGCTTGAAAGATTAGCACAACACAATCTTCCTATTGTTGTATTTAGCCTTGTGCTGTACTAAACGGGACTAAATTCCAATATTGTGATTATTTAGGCATGCGTATAAGGTTGCGTGTGTATATGTATGTGTGTGTGTGTGTGTGTGAGAGATAGAGAGACAGACACAGAGACAGTGAGTGTTAGTGTTAGTGAGTGCATGTGTGTAAATTTCAGTTTGTAAGTCAAAAAAACTGCTTGCTTGTGATTATTTCTTTTCATGTGTATATGGAGATTTTCTCACTTCTCTATGAGGGCAAAATGTGACACAAGATTGAGTTTGATGTGGGGGCCCCCTCGCTTATGAGTGGATAGGGACGAAGAGGTTCTTGCCTTTTGGCATGCCACAGCTTCCAGGTAATGTACTGACCCAACTCCTCAAAGTGCAGCCCAGGGGAACAGGCCCCCCTAGAGCCTGATGTAATACTTTTGTGGGCAACTGGAATATCGTTGT